>JAWZSL010000018.1:14654876-15854876 GCA_034769285.1 Lutjanus argentimaculatus
GGGGCCACTTTCTGCTGAGATTTCTGAAAAGCATAGGTAAAGTAGAGCCTCAAGGTTTGTCTTATGAACTGCTCCCTGCTTTTACTTAAGGCAGCGTAACCTACCTCTTTCTCTTTGTCGAGAATGTACAGCCTGAAGCGCTTCAGCAACTTAGAGCTGATGTCATCCTCCTTCATGACGAGCCACTGTCGCACAGAGCAGAAAGCCTCCTGGGCCATCTTTCCGCTCGTGGTCACTTCCAGCTTGAGGGTCAGCCTGAAGGTGTTTGTGGAGGCTGTACCACTGCCACATCTCCTGGAACGTGAATGACCGGAAGCGACC
Organism: Lutjanus argentimaculatus; assembly: GCA_034769285.1. Lineage (NCBI taxonomy): Eukaryota > Metazoa > Chordata > Actinopteri > Lutjaniformes > Lutjanidae > Lutjanus > Lutjanus argentimaculatus. The sequence continues at coordinate 14,655,198 of JAWZSL010000018.1, forward strand.
CTGGCCGTAAATGGCCCTGTCCACATTTATTTCAAGGTGGCAGGAGACTGGGGGGATTAACTGCACATATCTGAGGAGGCAATCCTTCACCCACAACCAGTCATCATGGCCTTCTGCTCTCCTGCCCGGATGTTGGCGCTCTTTAATATGGCGGTCTAGTAGGCTAAATATAAAACATGACATTTAATTCAAGAAAAAAACACAACCATTATGAAATTTTGTTTCTTTCGTAAAATATACTCACTATTTGATGTATCCCACGTCATTTTCCACCAGCCATTTGAAACTCTTGCCGTTATACTTCCCAAACGTGAAAATCAGTTGACCCAGATACTGTTTCTCAGTCGGGGATGCAGCGAAGGGCTGGCATCTCTTTTTAGCTGAGGGGTTTGACATGGAAAGGGTTATTAGAACTGGGACTGCACACTTTTGAGAAAATATTTAGTTGCCATTGACTGGTCTGATATAGCTGTTGCTGTGCGATTTTCGATACTAGAGGAAATGATTTTTAAGTCTGTGGAAAAAGATGCGTAGGCCAGGGCAACTCTGCAGCACCACAGTACATGAAATAAACTGCACTGGGACACACAGGTTTTTCCTTGAGCCAAAATGGCACTCCCTGCAATTTCCAAACTGCAGCGGTTCACATTGTGAGAGATCTGACCTTCCTCACAAGCCGTCCTCTGATCCCTCAGCCTGCTGTCGTCGTAGGTCTGGCACGGCGTCGATGACTGGCATGCCTTGGCCTCCTTTGTGGCCTTGAGGATGCATTGTTGTCTGTCCCGAGGCATACTTGAGTCCAAAATACACAGGTCAGGCATCAGTGGATCCATCCTAGGTTTCTTAGCTGAAAGACATCAGTACAGTGTATTTGGATTTTATAACCGTTCAAGTAACCCCTTTTGTCTTTGCAGAGCAGTTACATCCCGGACACAACCTGCTCCATCTCCTGCCCCCCAGGTGAGTGTCACAGAACACTGAATGAGAACGCAACTAGACACAAGAACAGCCTCTTCCCACGGGCCACCACACTGATATACAGTAAGATCAGTCATATATGCAGTGTTAATAAAAACCTCTGGCACAAAACATCCACTTTCTTCACCCTTTTTTTTTTAACACACAAAGGCATCTGGCAATGTAATGGTTTGTAATGCTTCAACTCCATCTTCTTTCACAGATGGTATTGACTGTCTAAAAGAAAAGGTTAATCCAGTTAATGTAATGCCATTTGTTAGGCTATACACATTTACTTAGTATTTATATCGTAATAATTTAGGTAATGTAAGCTACTGGACAATTTCAGTTCCACTCCAGGGGGATGAATAAAGTATTTTTCATCTTGTAACGTTAAGTGGAGAAAGGGTCCTACCCAGTGTTGTAGTGTCATTTGTTACAGTGGGTATACTGCTTTTTATGTGGGTATACTGTTCCATACCTGTACTCATAGACTATAGTTAGGATGAAAATGCATTCATATTTCAGTATTACCCACTGCAACAAAACTATCTGAGTATACCCAAGTATCACAAGCTGTGGCTTAAAAATAATATCTTAATGAGCTAAACCAAGACATAAAAATGACTGTAATTTATCTGTAATGACATTTCGCTCACGTAACGTAACAGACTCAAACGAGCTGTCGGGCGAGTCGCTCGTAATTCCCACAAACAACGTCTGAAATGGTGAAATAGTTATCTATGTGTATATTGAATATGTTATACATGAATGACATACCTTATGCACTCGCTGAAATCGTTTCCAAAGCTCTTTCTCCGCGAACGCGCTAACCGTCACTTCGCCGATCCCATCGTCCCTCGGAGCTCCCCCTCGGAGATCCAGCGGCGCTCCGATTGGCCAAATTGTAGACTGTAGACAATCCGGGCCTCGCGATTGGCCCATGCTGTAGACAAAGTGTAGACTCCGGTCCAATGGAGAGGCCGTTAAAAGTCTACAGTCTACAGTCTAATTACACTTCGGTGGCGCGGACGTCTGCGAATTCCCCAAATGTGGGAATCTCGACTGCATAATTTCTGGTAGTGGGGGACTGCGTTCGCGCTCTCCCCTGATCTTTAAGTCGAAGAGAAACAACGTGGCAGCGGAAAGTGGGCGTGTCCTCTTAGACGGGGCCAAATGAACTGCGGGCTCCCCTCTCCGAGATGTTCCTTTCTTTGTGCAAAGAATGTGCTCCAGACACGCGTCCGTTGCTAGCATGTTTAGGTTTTAGGCTCTTGTGTGGTTGCTGGGCTGTGTTTGCTTTGTCAGAAAGAGCCTGTCATGTGGCTACTCAGCATTCTTATTTGAGGTTTTTTCTTCTTTTTTTCCCTCTCTTCTTTTTAGATTAGTTTTCTTTTCTCTCCTTTTTCTGGGTAGAGCAATGAATGATGGGAAAGGGAAAAGAAAGCAGACACAGCTTGTGTGCCACACACCCTAGTCAAATCCAGCAGTTTTTTGTGTTTTTTTTTTTTAACTTTTTTGCCCAATCCGGTACCCGATGAAGGCCAGCTAATGCTGAAAGCGCCTAACTTTTGGGATTATGCGCCCGTAGGCACCCTCAGAATGGGTGCTGGTGTCTGGAACCACCCTCCTGTCTCTGACAGTTCCAACTCATACTTACCTGGCAGGGGAGATACCATGATCAGGAAGGTGGTTCACCCAGGGCGAGGCTCGGCCATTGCACTCCCGGTTGTACTGACCCCTGCGAATTCCCCAAATGTGGGAATCTCGACTGCATAATTTCTGGTAGTGGGGGACTGCGTTCGCGCTCTCCCCTGATCTCTATGTCGAAGAGAAACAACGTGGCAGCGGAAAGTGGGCGTGTCCTCTTAGACGGGGCCAAATGAACTGCGGGCTCCCCTCTCCGAGATGTTCCTTTCTTTGTGCAAAGAATGTGCTCCAGACACGCGTCCGTTGCTAGCATGTTTAGGTTTTAGGCTCTTGTGTGGTTGCTGGGCTGTGTTTGCTTTGTCAGAAAGAGCCTGTCATGTGGCTACTCAGCATTCTTATTTGAGGTTTTTTCTTCTTTTTTTTCCCTCTCTTCTTTTAGATTAGTTTTCTTTTCTCTCCTTTTTCTGGGTAGAGCAATGAATGATGGGAAAGGGAAAGAAAGCAGACACAGCTTGTGTGCCACACACCCTAGTCAAATCCAGCAGTTTTTTTGTTTTTTTTTTTTTAACTTTTTTGCCCAATCCGGTACCCGATGAAGGCCAGCTAATGCTGAAAGCGCCTAACTTTGGGATTATGCGCCCGTAGGCACCCTCAGAATGGGTGCTGTGTCTGGGAACCACCCTCCTGTCTCTGACAGCTCCAACTCATACTTACCTGGCAGGGGAGATACCATGATCAGGAAGGTGGTTCACCCAGGGCGAGGCTCGGCCATTGCACTCCCGGTTGTACTGACCCCTGCGAATTCCCCAAATGTGGGAATCTCGACTGCATAATTTCTGGTAGTGGGGGACTGCGTTCGCGCTCTCCCCTGATCTTTATGTCGAAGAGAAACAACGTGGCAGCGGAAAGTGGGCGTTGTCCTCTTAGACGGGCCAAATGAACTGCGGGCTCCTCTCTCCGAGATGTTCCTTTCTTTGTGCAAAGAATGTGCTCCAGACACGCGTCCGTTGCTAGCATGTTTAGGTTTTAGGCTCTTGTGTGGTTGCTGGGCTGTGTTTGCTTTGTCAGAAAGAGCCTGTCATGTGGCTACTCAGCATTCTTATTTGAGGTTTTTTCTTCTTTTTTTCCCTCTCTTCTTTTAGATTAGTTTTCTTTTCTCTCCTTTTTCTGGGTAGAGCAATGAATGATGGGAAAGGGAAAGAAAGCAGACACAGCTTGTGTGCCACACACCCTAGTCAAATCCAGCAGTTTTTTGTGTTTTTTTTTTTTTAACTTTTTTGCCCAATCCGGTACCCGATGAAGGCCAGCTAATGCTGAAAGCGCCTAACTTTGGGATTATGCGCCCGTAGGCACCCTCAGAATGGGTGCTGTGTCTGGGAACCACCCTCCTGTCTCTGACAGTTCCAACTCATACTTACCTGGCAGGGAGATACCATGATCAGGAAGGTGGTTCACCCAGGGCGAGGCTCGGCCATTGCACTCCCGGTTGTACTGACCCCTGCGAATTCCCCAAATGTGGGAATCTCGACTGCATAATTTTCTGGTAGTGGGGGACTGCATTCGCGCTCTCCCCTGATCTTTATGTCGAAGAGAAACAACGTGGCAGCGGAAAGTGGGCGTGTTCTCTTAGACGGGGCCAAATGAACTGCGGGCTCCCCTCTCCGAGATGTTCCTTTCTTTGTGCAAAGAATGTGCTCCAGACACGCGTTCCGTTGCTAGCATGTTTTAGGTTTTTAGGCTCTTGTGTGGTTGCTGGGCTGTGTTTGCTTTGTCAGAAAGAGCCTGTCATGTGGCTACTCAGCATTCTTATTTGAGGTTTTTTCTTCTTTTTTTCCCTCTCTTCTTTTAGATTAGTTTTCTTTTCTCTCCTTTTTCTGGGTAGAGCAATGAATGATGGGAAAGGGAAAGAAAGCAGACACAGCTTGTGTGCCACACACCCTAGTCAAATCCAGCAGTTTTTTGTGTTTTTTTTTTTAACTTTTTTGCCCAATCCGGTACCCGATGAAGGCCAGCTAATGCTGAAAGCGCCTAACTTTGGGATTATGTGCCCGTAGGCACCCTCAGAATGGGTGCTGTGTCTGGGAACCACCCTCCTGTCTCTGACAGTTCCAACTCATACTTACCTGGCAGGGGAGATACCATGATCAGGAAGGTGGTTCACCCAGGGCGAGGCTCGGCCATTGCACTCCCGGTTGTACTGACCCCTGCGAATTCCCCAAATGTGGGAATCTCGACTGCATAATTTCTGGTAGTGGGGGACTGCGTTCGCGCTCTCCCCTGATCTTTATGTCGAAGAGAAACAACGTGGCAGCGGAAAGTGGGCGTGTCCTCTTAGACGGGGCCAAATGAACTGCGGGCTCCCTCTCCGAGATGTTCCTTTCTTTGTGCAAAGAATGTGCTCCAGACACGCGTCCGTTGCTAGCATGTTTAGGTTTTAGGCTCTTGTGTGGTTGCTGGGCTGTGTTTGCTTTGTCAGAAAGAGCCTGTCATGTGGCTACTCAGCATTCTTATTTGAGGTTTTTTCTTCTTTTTTTTCCCTCTCTTCTTTTAGATTAGTTTTCTTTTCTCTCCTTTTTCTGGGTAGAGCAATGAATGATGGGAAAGGGAAAGAAAGCAGACACAGCTTGTGTGCCACACACCCTAGTCAAATCCAGCAGTTTTTTGTGTTTTTTTTTTTTAACTTTTTTGCCCAATCCGGTACCCGATGAAGGCCAGCTAATGCTGAAAGCGCCTAACTTTGGGATTATGCGCCCGTAGGCACCCTCAGAATGGGTGCTGTGTCTGGGAACCCACCCTCCTGTCTCTGACAGTTCCAACTCATACTTACCTGGCAGGGGAGATACCATGATCAGGAAGGTGGTTCACCCAGGGCGAGGCTCGGCCATTGCACTCCCGGTTGTACTGACCCCTGCGAATTCCCCAAATGTGGGAATCTCGACTGCATAATTTCTGGTAGTGGGGGACTGCGTTCGCGCTCTCCCCTGATCTTTAAGTCGAAGAGAAACAACGTGGCAGCGGAAAGTGGGCGTGTCCTCTTAGACGGGGCCAAATGAACTGCGGGCTCCCCTCTCCGAGATGTTCCTTTCTTTGTGCAAAGAATGTGCTCCAGACACGCGTCCGTTGCTAGCATGTTTAGGTTTTAGGCTCTTGTGTGGTTGCTGGGCTGTGTTTTGCTTTGTCAGAAAGAGCCTGTCATGTGGCTACTCAGCATTCTTATTTGAGGTTTTTTCTTCTTTTTTTCCCTCTCTTCTTTTAGATTAGTTTTCTTTTCTCTCCTTTTTCTGGGTAGAGCAATGAATGATGGGAAAGGGAAAGAAAGCAGACACAGCTTGTGTGCCACACACCCTAGTCAAATCCAGCAGTTTTTTTGTGTTTTTTTTTTTTTTTACTTTTTCGCCTTGTTTCTTAAGTGCTGTTTATTTATTTATGTTTACCTGTATCATAATGAATTATTATCATGCTAAACTATTACTGTATCTGTTGGGAGGCTGATGAAAAGCATCTGTCAAGGTGCTACAGGCACGTGTCCTTAATTGCAAGTATTCTGGCATTCTATGTACTTGTCTCTGTTTCTTAAAATAAACAAATCAATCACCAATGTTGCATTCAATAATTGAAATTCCACAGCTCACTGTTACTCACCTGACCACGTAATTGAACAAATTATATGAAACAAAGGATACTTGAAGGAAGTAACAGGAGTCTGAGCACAGGAGGAGTCTACAGTATGGTCTAACTCAGGAACAGTGTCGGGACTTTATCATTCATACAGTACATGCCTGCATGCAAAGTGCTGTTTATTTATTTATGTTTACCTCTGTCATAATGAATTATTACTGTCAAATTATTAAAGTTAAAATTGAATAAAACTACCAAGGATGCATCCATTGATTGATGTTAGTAAATAACACAGACCACTGTTACTGTAGATCAGATCACTAAAGTGCATAAGTCTCAAATGTCTGACAGTTATATAATAAGGCGTTTTAAGTGAACTATTCCTCAGTCCATTCACAAATGAAAAGAAAGACAAAAAACTTACATTGGTTTGTAGGTCAGCAACCTTTCTGTAAACATTCTCTTGGAATTGCTGATATGTAACAGACAGGATCAGAGGGGACTCAGTGCAGACTGAAAAATAAGGGGGTATACTGTGTAAACCTATATATAACCTGCACTACACTACTGGTAATACTACTACTGCCATACAGTAGTGGTAAAAGTTAGGACCAAACAGTAAAAGAACATACATATTTCAGCATTCAACATTTTTTTCAATAACAACGACAAAGCAAGGAAAACCCAGTAACAATATTTACAGATACATATTTCAGCATTCAACATTTTTTTCAATAACGACAAAGCAAGGAAAACCCAGTAACAATATTTACAGATACATATTTCAGCATTCAACATTTTTTTCAATAACAACAACAAAGCAAGGAAAACCCAGTAACAATATTTACAGATGCATTTGAGCCTAGAAATGTTAACAATATCTACAAATAGTGTGAATGTCCAAATTGTCAGCTCAGACAGACTCGGAGGTCTCGCACACAGAGCCCAAAACCTTATTCACTGCTTCTTTAAAGTCTGTAAACGTCTCAAAAGTCCGCCCAGTGAGCTCTTTGGAGGTTGACAATTTAGACTTTTCACAGTATGTTTTTTTTTTCTGTATTTTTTGTGTCCCTGTGTGGATTCACCACACAGTGCACAGGTGTACAGTTTCACCTTTGTGGCCTGAGGTCCAGTGCCACTGCTCTCTGCCTTCTTCCTCTTGTAGAGGGTAGACCTTGCTGCAGAGCTGCTCGGCACTAAAACGGACGCCTGCGGCTGGGAAGCAGTCAGAGGCAATACTGCCTGTGTTGAGGTGGGCTGACTGAACATGCAGGTGGGCTGGGGTCCTGCTGCTGTGGTGGTGATGTGGGTGGGAGATGACTGAGCAGGAGGTACAGCAGAGAAATGGTCGAGCCTTGGTTTGAGTTTTCTAGTCCCTGCTAAAGATGGAATGACCTCATACTGCACTTGAGGTCGATTGGTATGCGGCCTCTGGTCTGGAAGCTCTGCTGCTGGGAGCTGTGTAGTGCTGGACAGACTTTGATGACGGCGAAGGACACTCAAGCCTTGGTCGGTCACATTTCTTGCTGACAGGGCCTCCTGTCTCCTGATGAACTCAGCAACACACTTTGAATTTATTTTCAAGATGGGAATGCCACGTTTGCTGAGTTCAGGGTCATTCACTGTCACTCTCTGCTGCACACGCTGGTACAGTTTAGTGATCTCATTTTTCAGCGGTGAACCTCGAGCCTGGGGCGGACGTTTAGCTCAGTGGGTAGAGCGTCCGACCCATGTATGGAGGCTGTGGTCCTCTGCAGCGGCCGCTGGTTCGACTCCCGCCCTCAGCCCTTTGCTGCGTGTCATCCCCTCTCTCTCTCTGCCCTGTTTCCTGTCTACTCTTCAGCTGTCACTGTCAATAAAGGCACAAATGGCCAAAAAAATAACTAAAAAAAAAAAAAAGCACCTCGAGCCTTTGCTGCACAGTTGGGATGAAGCCACAGCTGTTTAATGAGACAGTACATGAGGCGGTTCTTCCTTGAGTCCAGCAGTGGGTGGCAGAGTAACGTTTGCTGAACTTCAGCTTTTGCACCAAAGATGACTGAGAGGGATCACCTGCGGTTCGGCCAAACAGAGCATTACCCCACCGTGCTGAGTAGAGACTATCAAACTGCTGGATGTTGCGATCGTGGAGGTCAAGCTTGTTCCAGGCGCTGGTGACCCTCTGTCTAGTAGAGACGCTGAGGAGCAAGCTTTCCCTCCTCTAACGCGATTTCGACGAGCCCTTACTCAGCTCCTCTACGTGCTGGTACCCGGGAAGATGATTCGGACCACAGACGTCTTCGACACAGGGGTCAAGCTCAGATGCCACAGCCTGGTCGGTGAGATGCAGATTTTTTCTGAGCGGAGTCAGTTCATCCCTCTGGCTGTCAGAGTCGTAGCCCGCGTCATCCTCCAGGGTTTCCTCTGCATCAGCTACCACCTCATCGCCTTCATCCTCGGCTGCCAGGAGCGTCTCTCTGGTCTGAGCATAAGGGTCAGGAGCGCTGAAATCATCCGCTGACTGGGAAAACAGGTACTCCAGACCAATTTTCTCATTTCCAGCAGGAACAGGAGGACTGTAATTCTTCTCTTCCACCTCACCAAACAGGTCCTGGCACCTCTGGTTCAGGCGATCTATCAGAGGAGACATGTACACCATGTTGCTTCCTCCCCTTCTGGCCCTTGACGCTGGCTGACTCCCTGTCAGACTTCCAGCGGGCGATGCCACTGAGGAGGTACACCTCGAAGGGGACAGCAGCACAGTGGGGCCCAGGGATCATTCTTTGGAGGAAGGAGTGGAAGCCCTCCAGGCTGTTGCTCCCTCTCACTGTGGTGTAGTACGGCAGGTGCACACCATTATGCGTGGTGTATTTAATGATGGTGTACATGTCCCTCCCTGGTGGATCCTGAATGCACTCCAGGTGTTTCCGCTGGTTCTCCCACACATGGTCAATGGCAGCTGCATCCTTGAACAGATGGATCTGGTTCTCATCCATCCCGGCTGCTCCCTTCAGGACGTCAATGACATTCTGCACATGTGCAAAGGTCTCTTGGGCGCCGATGGTGATTCTCCGAACATGATGTCTCAGATCATATTTGCTCACATTGCATTTCAATAATCTGGCCATCAGTCAGAGAATCATATTTCGACGAGTGCCCTGCACGTATGGCTTGGATGAGCAGCGCCATGTCATCCTTGTTGTATGCGAACACAGCAGCGGAGAGTGCAGATTTAAAAAGTGCATATTTTGGGTGGTGATCTGTGCAAAGAGCAGCGTTGAACCTGCTGATCCAGTGGAAGATGTCCAGTCGCACCATCATGCCGCTCTCGACCCACTCACCAAACAGCTGCTCCAGTGATGACACACCGTGCACGCGACAGCATCCACGATCCACATACATTAATTCGGGAGGCGCCTCTCCAGCTCTCTTGTACCGGTCCATAAGGCCCTCAGCCATTGGCCTGATTTTGTCCACACTTTCCTCACAGGTGAGAACGCACATCAAGATCTGTCCCAGTTCATTGGCCACGTTTGTGCACCACTCCGCAGTGCCTTTCCCACCACCTGACAATTTTTTGCAGATCTGACAAAGAAAACACAAAACAAAAAACTCAAACATTCAGCATAGAAAATAATCATATGTTTACATTAAAGCTACCAAATTAGGCCTAATTAGTTGTACAGTTTCAGGCACCTCCTCACAGATGAGAAACAGACACCTGCAGAGTGTCGCTAATGCTGTGGAAATAACTCCTTGGTCTTGTTAAGAGACTCAAATTATAAAAGTCTGGAATTTAAAGGCACTTCTGCAGGTTGAGGAGTTTGTTCTTTGAGGACAGAGCTGTAGTCTACAATGCTACGCAAGCAGTCCAGCAGTAAAATCAGACTATTTTTGGCAACAGGAGAAGTAAAAATAATTTTTAAATCAATAAAATCATTTTTAAAATCTACATTTTGTGTAACATCTTTGATTGCTTTAGTAAACAGCCATGTGATAAAGGGGATTATGTCTAACAAGCCGGTCATTATTGCAAAGAGAATCCCGACAGGAGACACGAATTTATTCTAAAAAATGGACACTTAGCTTTGGTTTGAATGGCATTATTATTTCCTTTGATTAGAGAGATTAGTGTGTAAACTGCCTTCAAAGTAATTATCACTAAAACAATGCTGCTGAACGTCATTACAGCTTTGCTTAGACTCAGTGACTGCGCAGTGAAATATGTTCTCTTTATAAAGACTGTGTCAAAGTTACCTTCTTTGTGGAGTCGTACTTGAGCACTTTGCCAAACGTGGACATGATCTGGGTTCGGTAGTCCTCAATGTTGTCTGCTTCAGAGATGAGGAAGGCTTTCCTCAGCAGCCTTGGCGACGGCAGCTCTCTTCTTGGCGGTGGCCGCTGAAACTGATGGCCGAGAGTCCCTGGAGGCAGAGTAATGAATGATTAATACCTCTCTCACACAAACACACACACAGACTCCGATCTCTGAGCCACCACATCATATTGTAGTTGCTGTAACATAATTTACACTGTCTGACTTTTTGCTACATTGTCGCCCACAGTATTCATTGAGGTAAAGCAATTGTTTTAGTTTTCTCCTGCTTAGTTTGAGTCTCCTCAAAGAGCTCTCTCATTCCTGTTACAGAGTAGTCACTTATCTTTAGTTTACCTGATAAATGCCGGCAGAAGGAATTTGATCTATGCACTAAACTTGACAAAGCATTTATATTACTGAACAGTCTTGGACAAAACGCTAGAAGTATATGAAATCATATAAATCTGACTTACTTATGATCCCACCAGGTTTGTTGAGTTGGCCGAGGAGGGTGGTGTAGAGGTCTTTCCTGTGCAGGTACTCCTCACAGTGGCTCTCTAGGACCTGCCTCCACACTTTGGCCATTGTGTTTCCCTCCGTGCGATCCCTCATCAGATGGATCACCTGCTTGTCCACACCACGCCTAAAATTACAGCAATGATGCCAGTAAAACTATGTTCTCTTGTACAAGTATGTCAATTTAAAATAGTTTGCAAAATGATGCAACACTACTCACCGTAGTGTTAAGACAGTAGGGACCACAGCTCGGTGGGCTGGACTAAGCTGGTTCATGATGGCTGCATCCCATGCCAGGAAGCGTCCGATGGCGTGTTCCCCGGACTCCTTGGCAGCTTTCCTGCACGCATTACAGGCCAGGACCTCCGTCAGCATAGAGTACCAGCCTGACATGTGGCAGATCTGTCTGACCATTTTGGAGTAGCCACATCGGTACAGGAAAGCGTTCTTTTCAGCCTTTGCTGGGCACTCAGACCTGGGACAGCACAGGCTGTATCCCCACACACCTACTGGCCTCCAAAAGAACAGACGGCTGCGAAAGAAAGAGTCTGCCAAAGGCACTGCTCCTCCCACCACTCCAGGGCTCTCAGGGGGATGAAACCACATCCTGTCGTCTTTGAGGACTTTCCTCTTCTTGATGTTGCCATACTTGTCCTCATACGACATCTCCCTCTGGAAGAGCCCTCCTCTCGGCATCCTCTTTCAGCCACTTCACATCTGCGCTAGGGAGCCCGTTTGGACCAGACTCCCACATTTTATGCCAGCCTTCAAATGACACCTGGGAAATGACAAAGATAGAACCTTTATCCATTCATCCACTGAGCGCTCTGACTGTATAGCTGCTCTGGCATTAAGCAACGTGTATTACCTCAAGTTGACCAACTGCTGCTGGGGTCTCAGTGGTGCTGACACTTGGTGGCGGCGCTGCAGCAGTCACTTCCGATGTCCTCCTACTTAGAGCGCCAGGAGCTGATGCGGGAGCCTTAAAGTGATTAGTGTGTTAGTGTACAACTACAGGTTAAGGGGGTTAGTCTGATCTTTGAATTTATGGCCTTACAGATGACGATGAAATTGAGGTTGTCCATGCGCCAGACACATCAGATGCCCTCCCACATAGAGCACCAGGAGCTGATGCAGAGGCCTTGAAAAGATTAGTATGTTTGTGTACAACTACATGTTAATGGGGTTACTGTGATCTCTGGATTTACAGCCTTACAGATGACGAAGGAGGTTCTGACTGAGCCTCTTCTTCTGGAGGAGTCAGCTCAGAGGCCCCTAAAAAGAAGTGAGGACAAACAGGTATGTCAAAGCAACTGAACTTTACTCTGAGTCACTCTTCAGCTTGTTTTATTTTTAGCAGAGTCTACATTTCAGAAATTCATGCTTTAATCTGGACAAAATCAGATCACTGATCAGTTTTTCTCTGACATACCTTGTCTTTCAAAGGTGTCGAGCGCTTCAGCCAGCAGAGCATCCTCTATCCAGCTACCATCGCCTTTAGACCCCGAGGAGCCGGATGTGACAGCTGCTGCAGGTGGGGCCACCGAAGGAGATGATGCTGCTGCAGGAGGGGCCACTGAAGGAGATGATGCTGCTGCAGGAAGGGCCACTGAAGGAGATGATGCTGCTGCAGGAGGGGCCACCGAAGGAGATGATGCTGCTGCAGCAGGGGCCACCGAAGGAGATGATGCTGCTGCAGGAGGGGCCACCGAAGGAGATGATGCTGCTGCAGCAGGGGCCACCGAAGGAGATGATGCTGCTGCAGCAGGGGCCACTTTCTGCTGAGATTTCTGAAAAGCATAGGTAAAGTAGAGCCTCAAGGTTTGTCTTATGAACTGCTCCCTGCTTTTACTTAAGGCAGAGTAACCTACCTCTTTCTCTTTGTCGAGAATGTACAGCCTGAAGCGCTTCAGCAACTTAGAGCTGATGTCATCCTTCTTCATGACGAGCCACTGTCACACAGAGCAGAAAGCCTCCTGGGCCATCTTCTGCTCGTGGTCACTTCCAGCTTGAGGGTCAGCCTGAAGGTGTTTGTGGAGGCTGTACCACTGCCACATCTCCTGGAACGTGAATGACCGGAAGCGACCCTGGCTGTAAATGGCCCTGTCCACATTTATTTCAAGGTGGCAGGAGACTGGGGGGATTAACTGCACATATCTGAGGAGGCAATCCTTCACCCACAACCAGTCATCATGGCCTTCTGCTCTCCTGCCCGGATGTTGGCGCTCTTTAATATGGCGGTCTAGTAGGCTAAAATATAAAACATGACATTTAATTCAAGAAAAAAAAAACAACCATTATGAAATTTTGTTTCTTTCGTAAAATATACTCACTATTTGATGTATCCCATGTCATTTTCCACCAGCCATTTGAAACTCCTGCCGTTATACTTCCCAAACGTGAGAATCAGTTGACCCAGATACTGTTTCTCAGTCGGGGATGCAGTGAAGGGCTGGCATCTCTTTTTAGCTGAGGGGTTTGACATGGAAAAGGTTATTAGAACTGGGATCTGCGCACTTTTGAAAAAATATTTATGTAACCTTGAGAATTGTTTAACACACAGGGGCTTCAATTAAGGAGGCCACAACGGTCAATGTGGGTCAATCATCTGCCATTTATTGTACAATAAGTAAAATTCTAAAAGAACACAGTATGAAAAACAAGAGGATAGACAGTCATATCACGGCTGGGAGACCAACCACCCACTGCCTAGGACACTGGGAGAAACTAAATATACAGAAGAAATGCAAACCCAACACACTTCAAATAAAAACACCAAACTAATTCAATGTGCAACCACAAACCATGTCACCAACTAAAGTGAACTCCCAGCGTCTCAACCACACCGGTGAATGGAGGACCCCACCAGCCGCAACACTAGGAACAAAAGAAGACAGAATGTTAAAATTCTAAAACAATTCAAATCCTACAATTAAACAATAAAAACAATTAAATCAATATGGCTAAAAAATACTAACTAAAATAAACGGCAGTCAGTGCTGTACCTAAAAACAAAGAAGCACTGTTAGTTTGTAGGACATATATAGTATGAGGTTAAAATGTTCATATTTTTCATACCTCTAAACTTAAACAGTGAAGGCTTCGGTCCTACAAACAAATGACAGACCCACAATTAAAAACCATTAAAATACAAATACCTCAGGGTGCACGCATGCACCCCTACGTTACCCTAACAATAAAATGCTACTCTAAAACAATGCTAAAAACCACAAAAGTCCATCTTACCACGAGCAGAGAGTCAACAGTCCTGTGCACACAAAGGATAGAGAGAGAGTGACTCCTAGAGCCACACCTGTATTAATCAGCCTCTCAGTTCCTGTCTCCTCTGATTGGTCTCTGCTGCTTCCTCTCTGCTCTCTGCTGTCTCCTCTGCTCTCTACTGCCTCCTCTCTGCTGCTTCCTCATGACCTACTGCTACATTTAGTTGCCATTGACTGGTCTGATATAGCTGTTGCTGTGCGATTTTCGATACTAGAGGAAATGATTTTTAAGTCTGTGGAAAAAGATGCGTAGGCCAGGGCAACTCTGCAGCACCACAGTACATGAAATAAACTGCACTGGGACACACAGGTTTTTCCTTGAGCCAAAATGGCACTCCCTGCAATTTCCAAACTGCAGCGGTTCACATTGTGAGAGATCTGACCTTCCTCACAAGCCATCCTCTGATCCCTCAGCCTGCTGTTGTCGTAGGTCTGGCACGGCGTAGATGACTGGCATGCCTTGGCCTCCTTTGTGGCCTTGAGGATGCATTGTTGTCTGTCCCGAGGCACACTTGAGTCCAAAATACACAGGTCAGGCATCAGTGGATCCATCCTAGGTTTCTTAGCTGAAAGACATCAGTACAGTGTATTTGGATTTTATAACCGTTAAAGTAACCCCTTTTGTCTTTGCAGAGCGGTTACATCCCGGACACAACCTGCTCCATCTCCTGCCCCCCAGGTGAGTGTCACAGAACACTGAATGAGAACGCAACTAGACACAAGAACAGCCTCTTCCCACAGGCCACCACACTGATATACAGTAAGATCAGTCATATATGCAGTGTCAATAAAAACCTCTGGCACAAAACATCCACTTTCTTCACCCTTTTTTTTTTAACACACAAAGGCATCTGGCAATGTAATGGTTTGTAATGCTTCAACTCCATCTTCTTTCACAGATGGTATTGACTGTCTAAAAGAAAAGGTTAATCCAGTTAATGTAATGCCATTTGTTAGGCTATACACATTTACTTCGTATTTATATCATAATAATTTAGGTAATGTAAGCTACTGGACAATTTCAGTTCCACTCCAGGGGGATGAATAAAGTATTTTTCATCTTGTAACGTTAAGTGGAGAAAGGGTCCTACCCAGTGTTGTAGTGTCATTTGTTACAGTGGGTATACTGCTTTTTATGTGGGTATACTGTTTCATACCTGTACTCATAGACTATAGTTAGATAGTTTTGTTGCAGTGGGTAATACTGAAATATGAATGCATTTTCATCCTGAGTATACCCAAGTATCACAAGCCGTGGCTTAAAAATAATATGTTAATGAGCTAACCAAGACATAAAAATGACTGTAATTTATCTGTAATGACATTTCGCTCACGTAACGAAACAGACTCAAACGAGCTGTCGGGCGAGTCGCTCGTAATTCCCACAAACAACGTCTGAAATGGTGAAATAGGTATCTATATGTATATTGAATATGTTATACATGAATGACATACCTTATGCACTCACTGAAATCGTTTCCAAAGGTCTTTCTCCGCGACTCCGCTAACTGTCACTTCGCCAATCCCATCGTCCCTTGGAGATCCCCCTCGGAGATCCCCCTCGGAGATCCCCCTCGGAGATCCGGCGGCGCTCCGATTGGCCAAACTGTAGACTGTAGACAATCCGGCCTCGCGATTGGCCCATGCTGTAGACAAAGTGTAGACTCCGGTCCAATGAGAGGCCGTAAATGTGGGAATCTCGACTGCATAATTTCTGGTAGTGGGGGTCTGCGTTCGTGCTCTCCCCTGATCTTTATGTGGAAGAGAAACAACGTGGCAGCGGAAAGTGGGCGTGTCCTCTTAGACGGGGCCAAATGAACTGCGGGCTCCCCTCTCCGAGATGTTCCTTTCTTTGTGCAAAGAATGTGCTCCAGACACGCGTCCGTTGCTAGCATGTTTAGGTTTTAGGCTCTTGTGTGGTTGCTGGGCTGTGTTTGCTTTGTCAGAAAGAGCCTGTCATGTGGCTACTCAGCATTCTTATTTGAGGTTTTTTCTTCTTTTTTTCCCTCCCTTCTTTTAGATTAGTTTTCTTTTCTCTCCTTTTTCTGGGTAGAGCAATGAATGATGGGAAAGGGAAAGAAAGCAGACACAGCTTGTGTGCCACACACCCTAGTCAAATCCGGCAGTTTTTTTTGTTTTTTTTTTTACTTTTTTGCCCAATCCGGTACCCGATGAAGGCCAGCTAATGCTGAAAGCGCCTAACTTTGGGATTATGCGCTGTAGGCACCCTCAGAATGGGTGCTGTGTGTGGGAACCACCCTTCTGTCTCTGACAGTTCCAACTCATACTTACCTGGCAGGGGAGATGCCATGATCAGGAAGGTGGTTCATCCAGAGCTTTTTCTACCTGTATGTCCTGTGACAATCCTCCAGACATCCGTGCTTTGACCATGGCTTCGTCTGAAACAAGAAAAAATGCTGTCGCTTTGAACTACAAGAAAATCTGGAGATGGACCATTTGCACTTCAGCAGACAAATCCTTCAGGGTGCCCTCGGCTACGCAGGTGGATTACGTCTTCGCCCTTCCAGGTAGAAAAGTCTTTGAGGTCATCTTTGCTACATATGCCAACTTCGAACAGTGTATAGAAAGATTTCACCTGAAAAAACAAACAACACTCCAGGGCCTCACAAAATTATCCTTCTTCCACTCCCAGAAAAGGATTCCAGATCAGTTCCAGTGATAATGTACTCTGAAAAGATTTCAACCGAGGATATACAGACATGGCTATCCTATCAATGTACTGTTCTGAGAGGAATGGAATTAAGAGATCAAGATGGGATCCAGACAGGAGCTCGTTGCTACTATGTGCAGCTTAGACGTGACCGGCAAACAGGGAGACTCAATCATCTCCCCTCCACCATACAGCTGGGATCAATTAGAGGCCATGTTTTCTACCAAGGTCAGCCCAAGGACTGTAGAAAGTGTGGCTCCCTTGACCATCTAGCACCAGATTGCAATGTCATTTTTTGCAAGAATTGCAACATCACTAGCCACTCCACCAGAAACTGTGACCAGTGCATGAGGTGCAATCTCTGTGGAGACAGCACTCACTCTTTCAGAGGTTGCCCTCAATCTTATGCAAATAGAGTAAGGCAACAACACCCCTACACTGCAGCAGAACCAATAGCAGAGGAGCAGCCTGCTCAAGGGGAGGGTGACACAAGACCTGATGATGAAGTAGAAGAACCAGCTCCAGAGGCTCAGCAGGGAAGAAGCATTGGTGCTCAGCAAGTAAATCAGCTGGAGGTACCAACTGCCCACAACCAGCTAACTGAGCAAGACGAGCTGTTGGATTGGAGTTCTGATTCAGCTGACATCTCAGAGGATCAGGAGAAAGTCTCCAACACTCAAGATGAGATCCCAGCAGCTCAGCAAGCAGCTCCAGCAAATTCCACTGTCATCTCTGCTAAGGATTGCAGAGACCTCCTGGATTTCATGATTGGTGACCTCCTACCAACCCCCGAGGGCCGCCCCAACATCCCTGATTCGGGGAGGGCTTTAGAGGTGGCTGAAGACCTACTTCAGTCCTTGCCATTGTTCTTGGACAATTCAGCAGCATGCCAGAAATCATCCCAGAAGCGCCAACAGGAGACACCCAGCGATGATTCCACCCACTCACAGCAGACCCAAGCTGAATGGCCCCTTCCTCTACCCACTTCTACCCCCTTTCTTGATGCTGAGTCCCTGAGTGTCTTCCTCTGCCACTCAAATGAAAGAGGCAGAAGACAGCACTTGGTGTAAACAGCCAAAAAAGAAAAAGAAAAAAGTCAAGAAGATCACTTCGGAAAGTGGCAATAACAGTCCTGGCCCCTGAATACCCCACTCCTTACAACATCGATTATGGCCTCCCTGTCAATTGTTACCCTCAATACCAGAGGCCTTAATGACCTTGTTAAGTGCCAAACTGTTTTTGACCAACTGCACAGTGGTGCTGGTGACATATTCCTGCTACAAGAGTGCAACATCCCCTATAAAGACAACTACGGCCTTTATGAAAAAAGATGGACACACGTTGAGTAGCTTTGGTCAGGGACTGATAAAAATAGATCTGCTGGTGTGGCAATTCTCTTGAGAGGCCATTCGTTTCATATTCAAAGGGTTCAAAGGGTGATTGATGGCAGACTTCTCTGTGTAGATATTGAGTTTAATGGGGCCAAATTCAGGATAATCAATGTCTATTGCCCCTCTGAACTCCAAGACCGTTTAGAGACTTTACAGGGCCTACAACCTCTGATTTTCTGTGGGCGGGAGGTTGTCATTGGGGGAGACTTTAATTGTATAATTGACAAAAGGGACCACTAATTTTATTAAAGACTGCAACTTAATTGATGCATTTATGTGCAAAAATAGCTCCAATCCAGGCTTTACATGGACAAATGGCAGAACTTTCTCCCGTATAGATTTCCTCTTTACTTCTTCAGGAGTGATTCCAGTAGACTGCTTTGTAACACCAGTGCCCTTTTCAGATCATTCAAAACTCATCTGTTCCGTCAACATTCCTGGGACAATTCGACCCTATCCAGGTCCCTGGAAATTGAATACCAGCCTTTTGGAAAATGGACGATGTAGTGTTCAAAATTCAGATTTTTTCTTCTTTTTTTTCTCTCTCTTCTCGTGCTCTCCCCTGATCTTTATGGGTTTTTTTTTTTGTTTGTTTGTTTGTTTGTTTGTTTAGTTTTGGGTTTTTTTGTTTTTGTTTTTGTTTTGGTCAGAGTAATGAATGATGACATGATGAAAACAGACAAAGCACCACCCTGGTCAAATTCAGTTAATCTCAGAAGGAAAAATTACTCTTTGGCTATTGTATCACAACTTGTAAATATGCAATCTGAGAGTAGTTGTAAGTAGGACCACAGGGTTATGGTACATTTGTAATTACCAATTTTTCATGTGCAGTTTATTATTTATAATGATGATACATATATATTGTATGATATTTTTAAAACAGTCCTCTTTGTTCAAGCTTTTTTCGTCTCATGTACTTCCACTCTTTCACCGCTTGGAGGAGACATTAACTACAGAACATCAGGCCTACAACAGTCAAGATTTTGTCTGCTCAGTGACACAGTTGGTTTTGAATACATATATTTCCTAAATTCCATTGTAGTCATTTTTCAGACCTGATTTCTCAAGGGACATTTTCTAACAATGCAACCATCTGCCATGTAGCACTGGTGGAACCCATTAAGTGATTTTGTACTGCGTGTACATTCACATTGGTGCTGGTTGGTACTAAGGCCAGTTTGTTTGGTGTTTAACTGGAAACAATCTTACACAGTCCTTTCCTTTTCTCAGTATTAGACTCAACCCATATTGCACAGGACAGACAGGACTCCAGCTGAATCCAAAAACTTTATTTATAAAAAAGGAAATAACATGAGAAATTGTGGTCACAGTTTGCAACAACATAACAGGAAACTACATGAGACAAATATGTTTTTCATAATAACATAATTGTGAAAAGATACAATTGTAGTTAAGTGTCAGTACAACCTTTTTAAGGTGTGCTACTTTCCATTTCCCCAGCATCATTCAGGAAAAATAAGGTTGTTCACAAGTCTGATTAAATGCTTTATTTTTATTTATTTATTATTTATTTATTGACTTGAATAATTCAGCATTTTAGTATCTTCTACTTTTTTATATCTATGATTGTTTACTTGAAACAATATACATTTGTCCTGGGGATGTGTCATAGTTATCTTGCCTGGAAAACAGGCTATATGCCGAGCTTGTAATCAAGTCCTCCGCTCAATACTTAAAGGGACAGTCCACCCCACTATCAAAAATACATATTTTTCCTCCCAACCATTTTGCTACTGTATTTATCCATCTATCCTAGACTGTTTTGGTATGAGTTGTAGAGTTTTGGGGATATCCGCCGTAGAGATGGCTGCCTTCTCTCAACTATAATGGAATTAGATGTCACTTGGCTCTTGGTGAGAAACTCAACAGCAGTGTTTGTCACCAGAAATTGCGGCCCAATTACTCTCAAGACAGACCTTGTTGTGAGCCATTTTATGGAGAACTATTTGTTTCCTACTGAGCTACACATGAGCAGGAGAGGCTCATGCTTGTGACAGCGTGGGATGTAACATTAATGGTAACCTCCTAGGCTGAGCTGACTACAGCCATGCCTCCTTCTGTCAGGTGAGACAGTTGAAAATAGACAGATAAAGATATAGATAAACAGAAAACGGTTCCTACATAAAATTGCTTGCAACAAGGTCTGTGGATTATCTCGAGTAACTGGAAAGAGACATTGCTGTTGAGTTAAGGGGGCTGATATCTGATATCTCCAAAACTTGTCAACTCACACCAAAACACTCCAGACAGAAAAATAGTATTACAGGCAGGAAGAAAAGTCTGTGTTTTTATTTTGCGGTGACCTGTCCCTTTAAAGACACAATGCAGACACAAGACAGTCAATATTTCAGTAACAGATGATGTGCCCAGTGGAATAATACCACCACCAAAGTTCTTCAGTACACCATATTCTTTTTTTAATGTTTAATGTTGCTCTGATGCTAAGTCATTAGTCAGTATTTATAATAATTTGAATTGTCTTCCTGGTAAACACTTTGCTGTTCCCTATACCCACTGCTCTTTCTTATCATGCAACTTCCCCGCCCTGTTGTTCATCTGATGGTCCTCACACTTCCACCCCCTGTCCCTCTTCTTCAAACTTCATCTCATACCCAGACCTTTCCCTTCCCACCACCATCGGCTCCATCTCGGCCGCCGCAGCACCCAGTGCCCAGGCCACGATGCTGGGTGGCTGGCAGATTCTTGTACACGGCCCGGCTGTATGGGATGAAGCACAGCCCAGCTGGAGGTGTCGCGCCAGGCGGCAGTATGCAGCTAGTGCCAGGACCAGCAGTGGGGTGACCAAGATAAAGCCCACCACCAGCAGAGCCACACAGCCTCCGTCAGTCAGCAGGTCTGAGCAGTAGGGGGTCGTCCCATGAGGGCGGACCTGGGGAGAAGAGAGGAGAAAGACAGCAGATGGAATGAGGTAAGATTTTCAGGGACGCACCATTCACGCACATTCACACCTGTAAGCCCAACGAAACCCCAGCCTGATGTGGTGGCCTCTGAGCAGCTCAACTGGAGGAACTGAGGGATGAGAGTCTTGCTCAAGGGCACCTCTACTGCGGTAATCGGAGAGGACAAGTGCAATCTAGCCCCAATCAAACTTTGTTTTGCTTGTGTGGGTATCAAACTGGCTTCTATCTAGTCATAATCAGATACACTCGCATACACAACACACACACACACACACACACACACACACATATACACATCTGCTTGTCCATATAACCACACCTCCTTTGATTATGATCAGAAGTAAATTAACTTAGATGCTTAATGCTGTTAACTTAATTTCTAATAATAAGATTCTACGACTTTCTAAAGAGAAAAAAGTAAATGTTTCTAAAAGGGTTAGATTTGTTCATGTCATGTTATAGCCTTGTTATATTAAATTTTATATTGCTATATTTTAATAAAAATCTCAAGATTTATGCCTGTGGTATTGAAAATGCTATTGATTATCGATATTTTTTCCAGTTATTGTATTGAATTTAGCAGTTCTAGTATTGTGACAACCCTGGTTCCTTGTGATCTGAATGTTTTATGATCTTATGTTTATGAATGCTTGGAGAAAACCGTGTTTGCTTTCAGACTGAGGTCAAAGGTCAGAGGCAGCTACAGCGCAACTGGTTGGGACTCTGTTGTGTTACTTTCATTTATTTTTTTCATGTGATTGTGTATTTTCTGATACCACTTTTACAAGAGACTGTACACACCGAAAAAGGAGAAGTAAGAGGAAAAATGTATTTAAAATAAATATGTTACCTGCCTCTTTCTTAGTAATAACATAAATACAGATACCCTTTTCCTTTTCAGAGAGCTAATAAAAATCAACAATACATACTCAAATACAGTCCCTTAAAGGTAATAGTGACACTATTCCTCGTTCAACTGTTGTACAAAATCTCTTTGCAAAACATGCAGCACTAATGCTGTCAGTGTGGGTCCTTCTCTTGTAGATCTACTGGATTTGAATTTTATATTCTAATTTCAGAGATTTAAAAAATTCGTACAGTTGTGTTTTTTATTTATTTGTTTGTTTGTTTGTTTGTATATTTATTTTTTACACTGTGTTTTATTCAGTATTTTGAGTTGTCTTTGTACACTTAGAACACCAGTGATTTAAATACTTGGGGAAGTGCAGAGAAGAATAGATAAGGACTTCAGATGACGTGCTCTGGTTGGTATGTGTGTATGAGGTGAGGACAGACACCAGTTGGTAGTCTGTGATACAACACTTGGCATGCACACGCAGAATCAATAGCTCTCTACATTTCATTTTGACAAGATTGAAATAACTCAAACATCGAGGGACTTGGTAAGTCACTGAACTGTCATTAGCATCTCTGATTCAAAGATCGATCTGTAGATTCTGCATCTCAAAGCATGTTGAGCAATAACGCTGGGGGAAGTGGGAGAGGAGGTGAAAGGGGTCAGCAGCTGAGTGTGGGAGAGGAACGGAGAGACAGCAGGCCTGAATCATCCTTATCGCCCCATGAAGGATGAAGGGAACATTTGAGAGCATGAGTAAAGTGCAGAGAGTTAAAAAGGTTTGCGGGAGTGAGGGAGCTCAGGGGAAGAGGAGGATTCATTATCCTAGAAGGTATGCTGACAAGGCAATAGCAAAGCTGAAAAGTTTCTTACATTCCTGTCTTTGTAACTGATCAAGAAGATGAAGCTCAAATATGGTTTAAGATTTGATTCATCAACTTTTAAGGGAAAAAAATGTGCATAGCTTAATAGGTCTATAGTGAAGTCCTACACAAAGTCTGAAATTTGTATTTTCCACATAGTTGTGTGTGTATGTGTGTGTATAGTAAACAAAGTACAGAAATATTGTGATGCAATCCTAATAGAGTTGATTAGTCAATTAATTGATTCAATGATCAAAAGAAAATTAGTTGAAAACTATTTTGATAATTGATTGATTCAGTCACTTTTCAAGCAAAAATGTCAGACACTTGCTGGTTTCAACTTCTCAGATGTAAGAATTTGCTGCTTTCTCTGTCATTTGTGATAGTAAATTAAGATTCTTTGCGTTTTGGACCAATGCTTTGGCAATTCAAAAAAAGATGGCCCCCGGGAAATTGTGATGATTATTTGCTTTTTTTTTTTTTTTAACATTTCGCAAACTAAACAATTAATCAATTAATCGTGAAGATAATTGCCAAATAAATCAATAATGAAAATAACTGTTAGTTGCAGTGCTAATGTAGTTACAGCTGGCCAGAAAGAAATCCCAGCTGGAGAAGGAAAGCAAAACATTAAGGAGAGATGGGGGTGATTTAAACTGCAGTACATGGTTTTAAAAAAGTAAAGGGTAGAAGGAGGGCGCCGGGGAGCTTTGAGGGTTGGAGTTCCAATAGATAAGACTCAAACAAGTATGCCCATGTTTGTTTTTACTTGGTGAGGCCTCCTGTATGGCTCCAGATCTGAGCCAGCTCTTATAGAGAAAGCCCTTTAAGAGTTTGCTCGTTTTTGCTCATGTGTAACATTTTGTTGGATCTGTTTTATTGACGACTATTGCAAACAGAATCCCCTCAAATATTTTTGAAACTGTAATCAGTTTTGCCTGCTCGGTTCGAATACCAAACCCACCTGTCTTTTTCTACTTCTTTTTCTCACCCCCTTGTTTTTTCTTGTGATTTCTCTCCCCTCTCTCCATCCTCTCAGGTCGCGGTTAATCCCTCTCTAAGCTGCTGTCACATGAGGTCTAATTGTGAGAGAGTGGGAGAACAGAGAGAATCCTGGTCTGTCCGGTCATTAAGGAGGTCGTCGGCCCACAGATATGCCATCGGTATGCATTAAAACTCTCTGAACCATGATGACTTTTTGGGGTGGCACAGGATAATGTAGACTGAGTAATGGGTCAAATAGGTGGCTTTGTTTGAGTTATGTATTCTTTTATATTTTCAACAGTTTGCATTTTTTTTTTTTTTTTCATATCCTACAAGCATTTTCATATTTTGTCTGTTCCTGAGTGTTCTTTCATCCCCAACTAGCTACCAAGCAGTGTTGAACTTTAGTCCTTTGACTTCTGCCTCCCTCAACTCCTGACCCCTCGTCCCATCCAGTTCGCCCGTCTCCTCAACATCTGAGAGATCCTCAGACTTATCTGATTATAAAACCTCGCATCACTGATGGAGCCAAACTCCACCCTAAGCTCCAGGCACAACTATTTGAAACGTTTGGATCAAAGTTATGAGATTAGGACTTTTAGATGTTTCATAAAAAGACGAATCTCCCTTTTCCACTCATCTTTTGTTTAGATGTAGCAAATGTTTGTGTAAACACTTATCCTTCCCAACATGCAAACATACTTTCACTCTGACTCCAAACTGCACTGGTTTCAAATATCCTTTGAATGTTGAGGTATATTATCTTTACTGCTAATCAAATGAATTATTGGCAATATTTTCGAAGAGCAAATATTAGACTTGGTGTCGGTGAGTAAATTATGTGTCCACTTGCAGTAGAACAACATGTTTCTGCACATCAAATGTCAAATATATGCTCAATTTCAATAAATTACACAGCAGTATAAGGGTTTCAAAAGCGTTGAAGTGTCAGTACTTTTTTTGACACCTCATGTTTAAAATGACACAATATCTATCAATTATAGTGTCCAAAGTAAAGTTCCAAATCCAAAGCTACTAGAAAATGTTTTAAGTGCTCATTCAAGATCTCAGCTCTGTTCAGTGTTTATTGTCCTGCCTGAAATTTGGCTTTCAGCAGAACCAGACAGTCTTCAGTGACTTTTCCTGTACCAGCACTGTGTTCAAATTAAGAAAAAAAAAAAAGAATTAAAAATCTTATTTTGTGTGTGAGGGCTTTTTTCTTTTTGCTTTGGCTATTGAAAGAGGGAGATTTTTTTGTTTTTGAAGGTCAATGATCTTGAGTAAGCACATTGCCAGCTACAGCTACTGTCTGCTCACTGCCCACACACACACACAAATAAAAAATCAAAATCCAAAACATGCATACAGTGCTCACAGTCGCTCCTTTACCCTTTCCCCTATCTCCCCCTTTCTTACTGTAGAGTGGCAGAGGAAGCCAAACGCCACCATGACGATGGCCGGCGTCATAATGCTCCCGAACACCAGTCCAGCGAGGCAGGCATTGATCATGGCAATAATCAGGTTCTGAGCCGTCACTAGCACAGAGCAGGCCCAGCAGTCCAGGGATCCCCGCAGCTCCAGAGGAGCGTCACTGCCCCCGCCACCGCTCTCAGCTGCAGAATATGGAGGAGGTACGACTACACGTGAAGGCGTTTCTCTGCCTCCACCAACAGCCGTGGTGGAGGCCAGGGAGTTGGAGTGATGGAGATGCTGGAGGTGGTTGATATGGTGATGGTGTTGATGATGCGGCAGTTCCTCAGACAGGTCCAAGGCCTGGTGGTGGGCCCCCTTCTCTAGAGTACCAGTCATACTCATAGTGAACTGGAGGCAGGAAAAATAAAGGTATCAACAATGTGAGATGGAAATAAAATTTTTATCAGAACCGGTGAACTATATGTGCCATTGCAGATGTTTTGAAGCCCCGATTAGCATGTTACCATTAGTAGTCTGGTACTATAGTTACACAATACTTGAGAAATTCCTGTCTTCAAAGACTGAGCCTGGCTCTGGGTTCACTAAGAGGTTAGAGGTTTTATCCATCAGGAAGCTCGAAAGCTTGTGTGATGTTGTCTGTGAGGTGATGATTATCAGAGGGCTGATTGGCCAAAAGGAAAGGGACCCATAATTGCTGTATGTAGATTGTGTGGTAGAAAGATGAAGGCTAACTGACATTAAAGTGTGTTTTAGTACGAGTGGGTGTTGTCTCCACATGTGCTTGTGTTTATACATGTTTTCATGCCTTTGGGTTAAGTAGAGATGGTATTAAAGACAGAAGTTCAGATGCAACCACTGTTAACATTAGGGTTGCAAATTGTAAGCACTTAAATCGAATACTGGTAACATTAACGACAACAATGCAAACATTTTTTTTTTCACCACTCAATCAAAGCTGCATTTGCAGCATTGCAGAGCCTGTACAACATATAAAGATGTGCAGGCCAACATATTAAACACATATAATTGAATATCAGATAACATGCAGAGCACGCTCAGAAAAATAATCTCTACTATATTTCAGATTTTTATTTTCATAGTAAATTGATTAAATTTAAAGAGATCCATCAAATTCTTAATTGTTAATCTTAATCGTTATAATCCCTAGTTAGCATTTAACTAAAACAAAACATATGATGTTGAAATCATACTACCATAGTACATTATTAAAAACCTAAGGCTCTAACTGTAAAATGTTAACTGTATTTCTTGATCAAAAAATACTAAAGGGATCCTTAATGCTGCTGGAAAATCTAATATTTCTTCTTTTTTTTCATTCAGATATTGGAATCAGCCTAAAAAGAGCCAATGTCGCTGAAATTTTTTTAATATATGATGTCATTATGGCACAACTCTGGTGGTTTAAATTATCTTTTGGTTTATAATTTTGCATTTTCTGTGTTGGCGTCACTAAATCTTTCAAAGCTCCTATTTTCAAACTGGGAAGCCAGCACCTCCATGTAAGCTCCACTTTGATCCAAACTCCTTTAGCTTGCATTCATTCTGTGTTAGGACAGATTTTACGTGGTACGCAGCTGCGTCTGGTACAGGATATCCTCACTTCTCAGAGGTCAGGAGGCAGTGATGCCTCAGCCAGAGGGGGGACATCTGTGACTAACAGGGCCAGTTCAGCTGCCAAAAAAAACTGCAGTGATGGAAAAATCCCAGTAGGATGCAATGACATGACATAGCCAACCTCTCAGTGTTTTCTTTTAGCCAACACAACAGACAGGTGCTTTCACACGTGCAATCCTTACTGTTAATTTTGTTATTTTGCTGCTGCTAAAATATATTGGCATACTGTGTGATTGATATAGGTGGCATCACTTTATTGTACATGTACATTAGGATGCTCCGATGTGGGATGAATTTGTTAGTGAAGTATAAGGACCAACAGAGGGCTCTATCTGTATCGGTGGTGGTGTGTGACAGGTCATATTATTATAAAAACAATATTAAGGCAACACAAGCTGCTGCTGTTACTGAGGCAGTTGTAAAAGGGTCCAATGAAGCAGCTGTCTCACATCAGGCCCTGTGAGAGCTGTTCAGTGTCTTTCGCTCTGTTATTTCAGGTAGCCTCAGGTCCAGCATATATCCATATAGGGACTGGTATCATCAGGATTTTATTAATAGTGTTATTGATACAGCTTATCAATAGCAATACTAGCGACTCTTATTGAAACTGTTCGCATAATTTGGTGCAAAAAAACAAAGATATGACATAAAAGATGAGAAAAGATTTTTACTTTTTTGTAGAAGTAACAAATTAGATTGTTTCTTGAGTTATTGCATTTAACTGCATATTAAATTTAGTGAAGTGAGCCCACACTTTAACACTTTGGTTTTGCCCTGACAGCAGCATATGTAACATTTCCATTTAAGATCTGATTTTAAGGTTTGGATTCGATTAGGACATTTTTCTTTGCACGGATGGAAATGCCATTAATGGACTATAGAGTCTTGATTTGTTTACTGGTCGGCTACTCTCTGTCGTCTTGCAAGTGTTGTTTTTACTTCAGACACGTGTAGATGGGGTGGATAGAAAAAAAAAAATACTAGAAGAATTGCCGCTCCTGCTTTTCATCCATTTTTGATTTAGGTATTTCCATCATTTTTTGATCTAGAAAAATTTAGACACTCTAGTAACATTACATAAACACTCACTATTGCTTTTCCAGGAGCTTATAAACATTTTGCTACTGACCAATCAGGAGCCAGTACCAGTTTAGTATCAGTTCTTGATGCGTGTCCTTTATATCATCACATTTTATATCAACATTTTTCAAAATTAAATGGATGTGAGAAATAAAACATCTCAAACTGTGATTCGCTTTCACACTTTCTGTCACTGAATATCAGAATTGACAGTATTTACGATGCCGTCCTTGCTGCTGTAGTGTTGTTTATTTTCCTCGTCTGTCTCCCATTGTTGTCTCAAGTGTTGTTTTAAGGTTGAAGGTCATGCAGGAAAGACTGGCCGGAAAAGTGTGTGTGAGGTGACTCATTGCACCCCTTACTGAAAATACATTTAGGCGCTCCACCCATTTTACTCACTGTTCTTAATATTGTTTGAAAAGCATTTCTTTGAATAATGCTCATGTCATTGTTTGACCCAAATTAAGGAATTCTAATAGAGGGACTACTGAGATAATGTAGCTGCCACATGCCACTACGTGCCACCATGTTGTCATCTTGATCATTTGATTGATTTTAAGCTCATCATAGTATGCGTGCTATCATATAGATGCTCGGCTTAAAATGTCATGCTTGGATGCTGCAGCGAGATTTTCTATTGTTTGATTATTCTATTGTCTGGAACAAAGCAGCTGCATTAATTAATTCAATGGTTCTCAGACCTCTTACACTTGCTGCTTAATGATGACATCAGTAGTAAGTAAGATCTTTTAGCTCCTTTTCACTGTGATCATTGTATGAAGACGTCTGATAATGTGTTTTAAATGTGTCTAAGTGATGCAGCTGTTCTTGATACTCACACTGTGCTGTGGGGCCAGGTGGACCTCTTGCTGTTCGTCCTCCAGATTGTTGCTGCTTTTCTCACTTCTTCTCGAGACCACTTCAGTCCGTCCTCCACACACACGCTCTCTGCTCACACTTAAGCAAAGTCCGTTTAGTTTTCTTTTTATCCCTTCAACTCTCGGCTCCTCTCTCTAGAAACAGGGTCACTTTTCCCCTCCTTTCTTTGCGTCAAGTTGAAAGAGCTTCTTGGAGGTTCCCTCCTAAAGCCTTATCTATTTAGTGGTGGTATGTTGGTTTCCTGCAGCTCTGGTCTCCTGCTGCTGCCTCTCTTCACTAGCCAGAGTTGTCAGTGGAGCTGATTGTGTCCCAGAGTTTCTGTTTTCTTTTCCACATGCGATGTGCTGTTGTGATGAAGTAGTACCACAGAGATTCTCTGTTCCCAGTGGCTGAAAACAACTCAACTCACAATTGCTGTGGTCTTTGTCTTAAGTATGTCAAACTTTTGTCTGTCTGCCCTCCTCTTTTTACCCTCTCTCCCCTCCCCATCTATATGAGTCCACAGTGCTGTCTCTCCTTCCCTCCCTCCTCCCTGCATCCATCCCACTCTCCCTCACTCTCTCTCTCTCCACCCACCAGGCTTATCAGCCCCCCTGCCTTTCTCCAACATCTCCTCTTAGCACATGCATTCCACCTCTCATATCCAGGACATGTTACACCCATCTTTACCCTGTCCCTGCTGCAGTGGGGGCTGGGTGTTGTGTGTCGGGGGTCAGAGCAAGGCGGCTTGCCTGATAAGTTGAGGTTCAGGAGAGCAGAAAATGAGGGGGAAGGGCGGCAGAGACAGTGTGTGTTAAAGTTTGGAGAAGAGGTACTACATGGTGCTGAACACCACGTTCAGTTATAAGTCCAAAAGCGCTGCTTTAGTATAAGTGTCGAACAAATTAGATTTTATAGCAGCCTTCAAAATAGTTGTTCAGGTTAGCTTCACCTCAAGAGTTAAAATGAAAATGTGCATATGTACAGCTCCTTCTTCCTGTTATATGATGTAAAGTAATTTGAAAGAGACTGGGTTTGTTCTGATACTGATAATAGTATCAGTGAGTACATGAGTCTATTCACTGATGCGATAGCACATAATGTATCAACCCTGTAACAGGACCCTGCTATTTCTTAGCAGAATCACATACACCATTTCTCCCCAGGATGGAGAAGTCATATTCTATGGCATTCATTCTCTGTATGTATAAGTTCATGTTTTAAAAAGAATTTAACTGAGCTAGGCCATACAACAGTGTGAGCAATCATACAACATTATACAGGAGTTAGTGGTTTACAACTGTTAAAAAATATTAATAAATATATTTTCAGTGCACTGGTATTGGTACTTGGTATCTGCCGATACACAAAGTAATTGTATAGATATCAGCGTGCACCAGTAAGAGTGAATGTCTGTACCCACCACATACACAACAATTACTGCTAGAAAGAATGACTCAAGTAAAAGTGTGACAACTACCATTAGAAAAAAAAATGAGTAAGACTTAAGTAAAAGTAAAAGAGTTCCTGGTTAATAAATTACTCAGATTACAAGTTACTTTCATTTCAAAATTACAAAAATGAACATAGCTAACTTTAGTTAGCTAACTACATTTTCACTGACAGTATGTGCAACTTCGCTGTGCTTCAGGAGGTCAGTAAAAGAGTTTTTAAAAGTGTTGATTTCGGTGTTTTCGGGAGGCACAGCAAGCACTTCTTCATGTAACTGATGTCTTTTCTAAATTTTGGTGTAAAAGTGTGGCCAGATGTGACCAGGGATCGTTACTGGAAGCTGCATCTTGTTCTGGGCTTCTTGGTTTTCTTGGTTGTATTATACAGAAACATATATATATGTGTGTGTGTATATATATATATATATATATACACACACACATATATATATACATATGTGTGTGTGTGTGTGTGTGTGTGTGTGTGTGTAGTACTGTGCAAAGCTTTTAGGCAGGTGTGAAGAAATGCTGTAAAATAAGAATGTTTTCAAATATATAAAATGTAATTGTTTTTTTTTTTTTTTGTTTTGTTTTTTTATCAATTTACAAAATGCAAAGTGAACCAACAGAAGAAAAATCTGATGGTATTGCATGATGGATAAGTATCTGCCTGTATTTCTCAGCACTGAGGACACCATTAATCCTGACCAAATCCCCAACACCTTTTGCAGAAATCCAGCCCCAAACCTGCAAGGAACCTCCACCATGCTTCACTGTTGCCTGCAGACACTCATTATTGTTCTGCTCTCCAGCCCTTCAGCGAACAAAACTGCCCTCTGCTACAGACAAATATTTCAGATTTTGACTCACCAGTCCAGAGCACTTGCTGCCATATTTCTGCACCCAAGTTCCTCTGTTTTCTTGCATAGTTGAGTCACTTGGCCTTGTTTCCATGTCGGAGGTGTGGCTTTTTGGCCACAATTCTTCCACGAAGACCAGTTCTGGCCAGACTTCTCTGGACAGTAGATGAGTATACCTGTGTCCCACTGGTTTCTGCTAGTTCTGAGCTGATGGCACTGCTGGACTTCTTCCGATTTCAAAGGAAAGAAAGCATGATGTGTCTTTCATCTGCTGCACTGAGTTTCCTTGGCTGACCACTGCATCTATGATCTTCAGCGTTGCCCGTTTCTTTGTGCTTGAACAGCACATCTTGAAACCCCAGTTTGCTTTGAAATCTTTGCCTGGGAGAGACCTTGCTGATGTAGTATAACCACCTTGTGTCTTGTTGCTGTGCTCAGTCTTGTCATGGTGTCTGACCTGTGACATGAAACACAACCACAACTTCACCTTGGTTGCAGTGTTTTGGCTGTTCCTCACCCAGTTTTAAGCCTCCTACACAGCTGTTTCTGTTTCAGTTAATAACTGTGTTTCAACCTACATATGAAATTGATGATCATTAGCACCTGTTTGGTATAAGTGGTTAATCATACATCTGATTATGATCCTACAAAATCCCTGACTTTGTGCAAGTGTACCCAGAAGAATTAATGCTGTTTTGAAGGCAAAGGGTGGTCACACCAAATATTGATTTGATTTAGATTTCATCTTCTGTTGGCTCACATTGCATTTTGTAAATTGATTTAAAAAAATAAATAAAATAAAAAAACAATTACATTTTATATATTTGAAAGCGTTCTTACTTTACAGCATTTCTTCACATGTGCCTAAACTTTTGCATAATATTGTATATATAAAGGACAAAGGTAATCTCCAGTGCATTACATACAGTGCATTTTTAGAGTGATAAAGAATCATCTCAGTTTTGACTTTAAAGTCTAATAATTGTACTACAGGGGCTTCACATGTTTTGTTTTGTTTTCTATTTTTTATTTTTAATATAATTGCAATAAATATAATGATCGAACCAATGCTAAGAGACATACACTGTTGCACCTTTTGAATAATACAATTATTAATTCCTGTGGGGAAATGAGTTATAAATCAGCACCAGTGGGACTGAAAGGGTTTCACTTAACGCCATTTAAACTACAGGAAACAGTGTTTCCCCCTCTTGAAGGACATTGTCTCCAAACGCTACGTCACCTACTTATAAACATCCTGTTGTCAGGACTTGACAAAACTGAACCTTGAAGTTGCTCTGTAGGATAATTTTGTGTTGATGAATTGGTTAACACTGAACGACAAGGTTATGCACTTCATCAGTTTTATAGTTTTTAGTTTGGAAGCACAGTCTGTGGGGGATAAGAAACTGTGTTCTCGTCGTGTTTCATTGTAGCAGGGGGTCAAACCTCGGGTTTAGTAAGATGAGCAGCTGAGGGCCTCACAGCACTTACATGACGTAAAGATACAAGCTGTTGTGAAGCCAAGCGAGACGCGTCAGTCTGCAGTGTTTACAATGTATGATGAAATATGCGTGCACTATCAGAAGATGTTATTTAGATAAAAGCTTGGATTCTCTAGAATACAGGATTAGAAGAGGAGGATGAAGTAAGAAGAACAAAGATATGAAGGAGGGCTGTAATCAGATAAGTGATAAGAAAAAGATCAGAGCATCAATAATTAGTCTTGTCTGATCCTGATTTTCTGCCCTTTTCCCTCTGCTTTGAGCATGCAATGTTTGTTTACTTCCAGCCCGCCTTTGGTCCCCATGTGGTGTGTGGAGAAGATATACGTTTCAAATAAGAGTGTTGTAACGTCTACAAGCAGCATGATGGTTTACAGCAGGGATACTCAACTTGCTGTGTCTGTGGACCAGAGAGGAGACTCTAATGTTTATTTATCAGATAAAATTAATTAACATTAAAAAGGCACATAACTCATCTATCTTTACTCATTAACTTAACATAATACCTAAATGAACTCGGTGCAAGGATTGACACACAGATAAATCAGATATTTTGCTGCATTTGATAACTGCAGCTGCATTGTAGTTGTACATGCTTTGGTAACATTTGAAAATGTATACAATATTATACATAGCTGGAACCTTTTCCATCATGCAATCACTTAAATGCTGGAATGATTCATAACCATAAAATGCTTCTACAGAATGAAGAACATATTCAACCTTTTTTAGTATGAAATGCACATTTATGGGATCATAATTATCTTTATTTCTGTGTAACTTTTGCTCCTCATCGGCTAATAGTTGTCTTCCTCTGTAGCGCTCACTGTCTGATCCTTATGCACTTTGCAGAGCTTGAAAGGTCGTCATGCAACCTTCTCTCGGTTACTAACAGCTTAATTTACCGCATTATACAAAACTGTCATATCTGTCCCTCCTTCCTGGAAAAAAACGTGTAAATCAGTTTATTTTCATATTGAATTAGAAAATGGTCTGAGATTTGTCTTGCAGGATGCACGTTGAAGAGGGAGGAACTTTGATGTATTATTATATGAACTTGTCTTTCTTCAGACGTTTTTTTTTATCATTTTGGCATTGCAGTCTTTGATTTGGTGTTGTTATGTCACTGCTGTCAAGAGTTCACATGAGCGCTCCTTCAGGGAACTTGTCATTACAGATCAGATAGCTGCTACGTAATCTTCCCTCTTACGCTCAACAAGAACAGCATAAACAAAACTTCAAAGTTTCGTCCATCATGATTCCACCATGTTGTAGTGATTGGACTGCTGAAGTATTTTGTCTCTGTGGAAGGGAAGAGCGTTTATTCTCTCATCATCACCTGACTGCAGCGGGGTGGACAGATGGACGGACGGAGGTTGTCTTCCTGTGTGGTTTGAAGCAGGATTTCCTTCAGTCTGTCCAGTAGTGCTCTGTCCCTTTGCCGGCCCCGTGGCCCCTAACTTGACCTCAGGACATGGCGACCTGTCAATACATACACTCTCTCTCTCTAATGACTCACAAAGGAGATCATAATAATAATAATAATAATAATTATATAGATTCAGTCTCAATTTTTTTTAACTCAAATTTCTTTAGGAAAAAAGCTCAGACACTGCTTCAGTGGTCTGAAGCTACAAGGCAACAACCAGCGTTATTATAATTTTGTATTTTTTATTAGTTTTTAGTATTTTATCATATTTTTTAAATCATTTTTAATTTTTGTTTTCAATTCAGTTTCATCTCAGTTAGTTTCCAGAGTGGGTTCACTCATTTTAGTTTAGATTTTATTGTTTAAAAATGTTATGTTTTTATTCATTTCAGTATTAGTTTTTAAAAATAATATGGGGGTATTGGTCATGGGCAAGATTTAAGAACATCAGACTAGGTATTATAGTTCAACCTAGAACAGCAACTATTGATAGATTGTGAATCAGATATTAAAGTAATCACCAACTGTTCTGATAATCAATTAATTGGTTTCAGTAATTTAAGGAGAAAAAAGTCTTAATATTTTCTGTTTACTCCTTTTATGAGAGTAAACTGAATACTTTGGTTTGTGGGCAAAACAAGACATTTGAGGACATCATCTCTGGGCTTCAGGAAATACTGATCGACACTTTTCAGTAAATGTATTAATCAAGAAAATACAATGTATCTGGGCTGCTACTAACAATTATTTACAAACACAACACTTAAAGAAGGCAGCTGACTCATATTCATGTTGACATCCCTCAATCAACAAATACACTAATACCTCACATCACTTGTTGTTTTCACAAAACTGACTAAAGGAAAAGACAAAGACTGAAACTAGAAATTTCCTATATACTTTTGTATTGTTTATTTCATTTTAGTTAGTTATATAGTGCATAATATTGTTGACATTTGTCTAGTTTTTATTTATGTCTGTTAACTGAAATGTTTTTCTCACACCTAGTTTTAGTTTTTAGTTCAGTTAACTTTAATAAACCTGATACCGACATATCTCGTTTCATTTCAGGAGACATGAAATGTGCACTAAATATTAATATTGCCAAGTTACTGTGTTTATATGAAGATAAGACGTGATACTATACCACCTTTACATATGAGCGCCTGCAGTATATGTAAATAAGGAAGTTGTGTATTATGTGAGGCAACATAGTTTACACACTGGAAGTGGCTTGTCACAAATGTGGCAGTGAAAGTGACGTTGATCATTAGTTTTTGTGTATATGATTAAAATGTGTGGTTTGACTCCCTGTTGAACTCAGAGTGAGGAAAGTGAAGTTGGGGCAGTCTTGTTGCGGCTCTCTGCTATTTCCTGCTCTGCTATCTGTGAAGTTTTGCCGCTCGTACAGTCTCCTTCCTTAGTTTACCCTGGAAGCTGAGGTCTAAATGGAAACTTTTTCTATCAACTTCAGCCTTATTTTTTCACACGCACGTCTAACAATAGCAAGCCCAAGTTGAGGACGTGAGTGACAAAGCTGTGCCAAACATTTGTCACTGCTGAGGGATGTGGCTTGTTATTGTGTGAGCGCAGTGTAAATGGATTTAAGGTGGGCTCTGACACATTGAGGGCAGTGGTTGGACTGGACGAGTGGAGCAAACACCTAACAAATTCAAGTTTAAAACCTTGTATGTAGTAGGGCTGGGCAATATGGCTTATGTATGACACAATATAATGTGTATCTGTCTATATACATTTTTTTTTAAATAACATACTGTTAATTCTCAAATAGTGCAAACATAAGATGATATAAACATAGGATGATATTCTCTTTAAAGAGGGAAAAGGAAAAGAAACTTTGCAAAATATATATGTATAAATATATAATATATAATATCTAAACAGGACTCACTGCAGAAATGATATGATGGATGGAACAAAGATCTACATTACAAATAAATGAAAAGAATATATCACATGAGAGATAAAATTCATGAGTTTTATCTAAACTCCTCTGACTGATGTGTGAAGTGTCACTCTCACGATCCCTTATGCATTCCTTCTGGCCTTGTACAAAAGTGAACAAAGTTTGGAATGAAATCCAAAACTGGATATCTATTACATGCAAAACAATCACTGATTTCCCAGCTCAACTGTATATTTTTCAAAATGTGGAAAAAATAAGATATCCTCTGGGATGGGAGATTTGAAACAAAAATAACTTGTGGCAGGCCTGAGAGGGAAAGGGGGGACTCTGGTGGAGATAAAGGGTATAAAACTTTGTGTTGTGGTGTGTGTATGTTGTGGGGGGTGGGTGAGTTGAAATGAGAGGTATGTGAGTTGCATGTAAGATGAATGAATGATTGTGTTGTGTCTTGTATCTTATGTCTGTGTATGTTAATGTATGGACTATCGATGTTTTACTTGCTTGACACCATAGTTTGGGAAACATATCAAGTATTATGGTATTATTAATTTTGTTGTTGAAAGACTCTAAGTAAAACCTTGTGGTATAAAGTGTGAAACTAAATAAAGATAATTATACAAAAGAGCAGTTAGATTTGCTCAACTGTAAACATCTACAGCAGTAAAATGCATCATACACATTAATGCAGCTGTAATATTTATCCAAAATATCATATTTTAGTAAAACACTACATAGATCATTTTACTGCAGTATAACTACTTTCAGTAAGATTTTGCTATAATACATATTTTAATTACATTTGACAATGTAGACTTTTTACCTGTAGTGGAGATGAACAAAATAAAATATCACTATTTAATTTTTATCACCAGCATTTTTATCTTCATATTCATATCGCAGTGATATTGTAGGAAAGCCTATTGGTGCTTTCACAAAATATTAATACAATAATAATACAGTAATGTAGATACAATTACTAAGAGAGTAAAGGCAAATAATAGAAATAATAAAACAGCTAGAACAGTATGGTAAGTTCAGTCTGAGGCATAACAATTTTGAAAAAATAAAAATGTGACTATTTTGACTGATATTGCCGTATTTTTGCATATTATTTCAGTGTTATGATTTTTATTGAAGAACATGAAATTTTTTTGTGGGGGGGGGGGGGGGGTCTGTACCAAGTATGTGTTCTTAAGTTGGTAAAATAGGCCAGGACATGTTTGCAGTACCACAATATTAATTTAAAATAGTATTTTGACACATTTGAACGTTTAACATTTTAACCATAAATAAATATTGCATGTCCTGTGATTTGAAAATTCAGCCATACTGCAATTTTGATAAAATTTAAATGAATTCAATCCTAGTTCAGTCTGACTTTGATCAAACCATCCAACATAAAACATGAGTACCTCATCAATTATTTACATTCCTTAGTTTTGTCTGTTTTATATCAGTGTTTTATTACAAACAGGGACTGTATTAGCTTGTCTTATGTATTTATGTTACTGGCAGAATGTGGTGAACCTCTGTAGCAGATAAGATGCGACCAAGCAAGACAGTTGCAAAAAAAAATTGAGACGGCTCCTTCTCACTTCTGGATTTATCAAAAAGCGTTTATTATTAATAGTCATAGTAATGTCACACAAATTCACAAGTGTTTAAGACATGTCTGGCTCAGTTTGGTGTGTGTGTCTGCAAGTATGTCTGTGTGAAATTCTCTAAACAGTGCAGTTATAAATAAATGACCACAAAGAAAGGGAGAGGGGTAAGGTAATATTGCAACAGGAAAAATAGAATTCTCATTTTAAGAAGACAAACAGAAAAAAAAGGTTGTTCAAAGAGAACATTTAGCACCATCTATCCCGTTATCATATTCAACAGATAATATCATAAAATCATCAAAATCTCATCTAAAAGCCCCCTACATAATAAAAAAAATTACCATTTCTCAAAACGCTTTGGAAAAAGTCGTTTTGTTTTTTTCCTTAATGAGCATACAAACACAGCATTCCATTAGTCATCTTCTCTACGTGAGCAGTGTGCCTATTGTCTACAGGAAAGGTGGCGTTATATTCAAGATAAAGATATCATTTAATATATATCAGGAGAAAAAGGCAGGAGTCAGGAGAGGCAAGCACCAGAGAAACAGCAGCCTCCACTCCCGTGGACACACAACCCCCACATTTCAGTTCTTACAGAGCAATCGGTCACTATAAAAAATAAAGAAAAAAAAACAAAAAACAAACGCAAACTTGTACAACCCTATTAAAAAAGGGAGAACATTGATATCCAATAAATAGAGGAAACATTTTAAATTAAATGTACAATGCCAAAAAAAATCCAGGAAATACTAATTCTGCATATTGGAACAAAACAATCAGAGGTACAACACACAAACACCAGATGACAATGATTTTTTTCTTTCTTTCTTTTTAGAAGAGTTCATACAGAGATGGAAGAAATGAACAAAAAGACCTGATGATGAGTGTCAACTGAATATTAATCTCCAGAGGAAATAAAAAGAATAATTCATACAAACACAAGATTTACAACACATACAAGAATCTGAAAGACAAAATGAAATCCCCCCCAAAACAACCAAAGTCGTTAAAACCCGTATGTTTTGAAGCATTCCAAACATTTGTATTTTTTAAAATTCTTAATGCTTTAGAAAAATGTTCATATCTCTATTATTAGTATTTTTCATTTTCTCTCTTTTCTAAATACAAGGCCAATGTGGTATATATCTAGGCTGATCTAGTTTAGAAAAAACAAAACAATAAATTATTTTAAAAAAGACAGCACCCCACAAAAATTGCAAACAGCATGTACAAATTTCAGTATTCAAGACAACAACAGAAAAAAGTTCTCTCTGGTACTGACAGAAACACGCCATTGAAGCCATCAACTACCCTCCACAGTTTGTTCAATGGCAGCACCAACTGCCCCCTGGTTCTCAGGGTTTCTGGTTGAAAGCACCATCTGAGAGTAAACTGGTA
Organism: Lutjanus argentimaculatus; assembly: GCA_034769285.1. Classification (NCBI taxonomy): domain Eukaryota; kingdom Metazoa; phylum Chordata; class Actinopteri; order Lutjaniformes; family Lutjanidae; genus Lutjanus; species Lutjanus argentimaculatus. The sequence continues at coordinate 14,694,408 of JAWZSL010000018.1, forward strand.
TGTTTTTATTGGCGGCTTGGTATTTCTTTTTGTAAACAGTAATGATGAGTAAACGTATTCAACTGGCTGTTCGGCAAGTATTAGCAGTAGTAGTAGCAAAAATGATCTTAAATAATGAAGGGTAAGTTGAAAACCAAAGTGAAACTGTGTCTTTTGTCCTGGCTTGCAGGAGTTTTGGTTATGGCTGAGGAGACGCAGGAGGGGAGCGCTGTCACCGGGAGGAGGAGGCCTGGTGAGACAAGACACACAACAGACACAATTAATTTACAAATTATTACATTAATGTATTACTGGTCTTTTTTGTTCAGGCCCAGGAAGGAATAAATGGCACACATGAAAAAAAAACAATGAAGAGAAATCAGCAGAATTGAACAGAGGTACGTGTGTGCTTACCAGGCTGAAGGAGTCATATACGTTCATGAGCTCCTCTATGCGGTACTGCTCCAGCACCACTACGTTGGTCAGGTTGGGGCTACGCTGACGTGCGCAGTCCTCACAGTGAACCACATATGTCTTCCTGCTGTTGTTCTCACTTGTCACAAACAACAAATTGAACACCTCCACCTGTGATAGAGGAGACAACAGGCAAAGAAACATTCAGGATGGTTGCAGGGAGGAATTATGTCAACCAATGATATTAAAAGAACAGTTAACTTTATGGTCATTGCAGGTGGTGTTGAAGTTTATAATTGTTATAATGAGTTGTTTCTAATATGTAGTACACCAATGACATGAATGGGGTAGGGAAACTTAGAACCGTGTGCGTGGATAAAGCAATATATTTAAACAGAATCACAAGTAGGTCCTCCTTGATGATTAAGTTAAATCAACACCTCCACCTCTGTGAATGTGGGATCTGTTGCAACTGAGTGTATGTCTGATAGACACAGTGTTTCATGGTTAGAGTGATATAGCTACTCACGTCACACTCGTTGCAGTAGTAGGCAGGCTCGTCCTTGACCCGACTCTGATAGCAAAGCTTCTTGCCTTCAGCCACCAGTTGGTCCCGAAGGATCTGGATGTGCTTTATGGACTGCAGCAGGCAGTGTCTGGCGGAGACAGAAAGTAAAGGGGCCAATATTAACATTAGGTTGCCATCACAGTATGGTTAAAGTGTCCAGGTTTGTGTATGCTGTAGAGCAGTTGGCTTTTTTTAACACCTTTCAGTATATAGTATGCACTACAGTTCAACAGCAACATACTCATTAGTTTTAAATATGTCTTAATGAACAAACTGGCACTCACTTTATCATCTTATAGGTGTCTGGGTCGGTGATCTTGACTGTGCGGGCCACGTTCCAGGACACATGAATCATGGGGACAATGGATTTGACCTTCTTTACTTCGTTCCACTCAAACCTCTCCAGGGCCAGCTGGTACTGGTAACCTGCACATAAACGTGAAACAAATGCTGCCTTACAAAACATTCTTACGATTTTTGAAGTAATGTGTATTTGACCACTAGACTGTGCACTGCTTACCATTGAGAGGTCCGACATTCCAGGCAATGTTGTTGCACCAGCCAACGGCCTGAACCCAGTGAACAGTACCAGCGTTGATCCACACCAAGTCTCCAGGCCGCTGGATGAAGCGGTACACGGGGATGTTGGCATTGTAGAGGTCCTCCAGCACTGGCCACCAGGACCCTGTCAGGTAGTCCACTCCATGCCTGAAGACACATGAGGAAGTTGTAGAGTTTAGTATCTTAGGACTCCTCACACTCCTGCTTGCATCTAATAAGGCTAAAAAGGTTCTACCTTTACAACCTGTCTAAATGATCCAAATACCTACAATGTAAATATGATTGAATTACACCAGATCGCATTTTCATTTTGTGCCTGTACTCACTTTTCACAGAAGTCACTGATGGCTTGCCAGTAGTTCTCATGGACAGAGAACCACTCACAATCTCCAGGACCGATGTTGATGTTCACCGAGCAAAAGTTATTGTTCTCCTGGTGACCTGTTGAATAAGGACAGAATATGAAATGGCATTTAATTAAAAAAAATAGAGTTTAACAGATCTTAATCCATGTAGTAATTTGTGTTGCATATTACTGTTTTGACTAAATGTGTCCTCCACCCATTACAAACATAAGCAGTGTTTGTGTCCTTTACCTGGTGTTCGGCTCCCTGGAACCTTCATGTAGAGCTGGACAGTGTTCATGCCGAGGATGGTGTGTCCAACATGGCTCAGCATGTTTCCACTGGATGCTACACGCATAAATGCCGGCAACTTCTGCAACTCCTGAAGCTGGGGCTTCCACCTGAACACAGACAGCGCGTCAGAACTCTTAGGTAATGTACGAAGATTAGCTCCATTGAGTACAAAGGAGCTTTTGCTGCAGTATTGATACATGACCACTAGAGGGCAATGCACGTATTGGGAGACCACCATATTGTGCTAGAGAGATCACTAATGTCTCAGGGTGATATGTTGAAGTTGCTCACCTCTTGGGATCTGAGAGGTCAATGTTGGTGCCAAATTTAATTATTTTCCCCACTGGTTTCTGGTCAGAACTGAAAAAAAAGAAAACATTCAAAAATTACACCAAACTCTAAAACACTTGAGTGTTTTAGTAATTGATTTTGCTTTTTTAATATTTTGTCATTACCTGGTACTTTCTTTAGAGGTATCCTTGCTGGGAGTATCAGAACTGTTGGATGGCTTCTTCTCCTTCTCATCATCTTCATCATCCTCCTCATCGCTGCCTTTCTCCTCCTGAAGACAGATTACAACATGTTTATCATCTTAACTGCAGCATAGAGAGCAGAAATATGGATGTTCTGGCCCTCTACCTGACATAATAAAGGATCCAAATGCTTTATTGTTACATGCATGAATAAACAAGTTATCACTGTATTGAAATTCTTTGTTCTCTATGTTCTCTACTTGGTGCCATCAATTACTCTCTTTAAAAATATGCTAGAAACTAAGTTTAATGTGCAGCAGCAACAGTTGTGCTAAAAACTGTATGAAACTGTGCTAAATGACAAATACGGTGCATATGTGTAATGCATATTGTTCAGTCATGTGCAAAACAATTAAACTGAAGTGTACAGTGTATAAGAATGGAGAAATGGAAGTAGAGCATATTTACCTGCAGACTCTCTTGGAAGCTGGAGGCCTGGTACTGGGCGTACTTGGCAATGGTGGTGTGGGAGCGGCTGCTCTCACAGGGCCACGTCTGACCTGTGCCACTGGGGTCCCAGTTCTCATCAGCAGGCTGCTGCACCTGAGTCCTAACCTCCACTGCCTGCTCGGCATTGGCTTCCACCAGTGACTTTGTAGAAAACAGCCCCAGGTCTAAAAACAATGAGAGGCAACATTTAGTAATTCAAAAGTATGTGCCTAATTGTTTAGACTAGAGCAGCAGTGATGATGCAAATACATACTACATCTGTAAGTAATGAGCCAAACTGTTGTGTAAGATAATTTCTATTAGCTAGATGCTTAGACTCACAAATAAAGTATCAGGAGACTTACCATGAGTTTTGTAGCTAATTAAATTCAATGTCTTAACAGGCATTGTAAATGTGAACTTACTGAGTCGGAGAGATCCAGCCAGGCCTCTGATGACAGTAACAGGATTCTTGGGGTCTGTACAGAACTGCAGCAGCACAGGGGAGAAGGCGTCCCTCTTACTCTCCAGCTACAAAGAAGAAAAATCACATTAGTACACAGCAACATAAACAGCACGAGTTTGTCTTCATGCACAATGAATCACCACAAGAGGGCAGCACGTGTGTTATCAACTGTCGTCAGTGTACACTACTAAGCCAACTATGTGTTCGTTGCTTTAAAGGATATATCATTTGTGTTTAACAATGGATAAAATTTTTATTTCCCATAAGCGTCCAATGATGAGGCCAAAGAGTTAAAGAAAGCTGGTGTATAAAAGAAATGTAGTGACGTACATAGATGCTGGGTGTGGGAGGGTTGAGTTTCTCTCTAGGAATGGGTTCCTCTGTGGTCATGATGGGTTTGACAGAGAAGGCTGGGAGCAAGTAAGATTCCCTGAACTTCCCTTTCACTCTGGCTCCCCTAGAATAAGAAAAAGAGAACATGTTGAGAGATGCAAAGGTACAAAACATTGTTTTCTATTACTGCTACAGTGTAAATTGTGAAATGTGAAATACCAGATTGAAAGCCTTTTTAGAAAACTCTTCCTTCACCATGCACTTACTTGCAGGACCTGATGATTTCACTGGCAGAGTTCTTGATGCTGATTTCTTCCAGTGGGATCCTCCTTTCCTCCACCTCTGAGGCAATGAATGTCTCCCTGTCTCCGCTCTCCACTTTGATCAGGCGAATCTTCAGCTCCTTGGGTGGCCCGTCTGACAGTGCTTTCAGTTTCATGAAGTCCGTTGAACCTAATGAAGAACCCGATGTAGAGCCCTTTTTGTGCTCAGACGAGGATTCTGCATGCTCGCCTTCACTGGTGGAGCTGGCACTGGACACCTCCTTACGTTTTTTCTTATCTGTGTCGTAATGACCCCGGTTCTTGTCAGACCCCTCCTTGCTCTGGAAGTTGAGGTCACCCAGAATTCTGCGGTCCTTCTTCTCTTTGTGGCTCTTGCCTTCCTTGTGCCGCTTGTGGCTGGAGCTGGAATGAGTGGAAGAAGACGATGATGATGAAGAAGAGGAGAAGGCCATCTCCTCTCTTTTTTCTCTATGCTTCTTCTTCTCTTTCCGGTCTTCATGCTTCCTGCTGCTACTGTGGCTGTGACCGTGCTTCCTCTTCTTTTCTTTCTCCCTCTCTCGATCTCTGTCTCTGGTTCTGTCTTTCTCTCTGCGTTCCTTTACTTTCTCAGTTTTGTGTCTGTCCTCCACTTTGCCATGGCGGTCAGGTTTATCAAGAGAGTTCTTGGTAGGAACTGACTGTCGACTAAGGATGACCTCACAGCTCTTGCCCAACTCTGCCAGAGAAGACTCAGAGATGGTTGTTAGACATTTTTCCTCCTTGACCACCTTAATAGGATTTACAGTAGGAGTACTCTCCTTTTTGGTAGAGTTTATACTTTCCTCTGTTGTCTCTCCATCATCTCTCCAAATATCAGCATCCTCTATCTTCAATTTCTTGTCCTCTAGCTGTGGAGAAGAGGACTTTAGAGGTGGGACAGCCGGACTGAAGGGTGGATTGGTTGAATCTGATGTAGGAGAACAACCTTGTTGCTGCTGACGGCAGATGTCAGGGCCCAGTGACAGTGAAGAGGAATATTTGACCCCAACCAGCGCTGATGGGGGTGGTCTCCCAAATGGCCCACCACGGTAAGCGTATTTTTGGCTTTCCAGGACTGTTGCTAGGGACTTGAACATGCTGTTTACACCTGTCTGGTGGAGGTGGGGTCTTTGGGGTGGTGGGGAACAAGATGGAGTCTCAGAATCCTCTTCATCATCATCCTCGTCAGCCTCACTTTTAGTCTGCTCAGGGAGGCCATACAGTTTAGCCAGATCACTGTGGCGGTAGTTCGTGTTCCCTACTCCCATTCCTGTGTCCATTGACTGTTTGGGGATATTTGGAGAGGGTTTAAGGTACTCCTCATCCTCCTCGTTGAGAGAAGACGTTCGGCTGCAAGGGGACGCCAGAGAGCCTTGGCGGCTGAGCACAGGAGGGCTAGCGTGCGGATTGGCTCCAAAGTCTTCCTGGTTGGGCTGATGCTTCGTTGCAGGAATGAGGTCTGGGGCACACAGATAGCTCTTGATGGACTGAACATTTGGAGTAAAGTTGTCCAGAAGACCTGTGGATGCAGTCTTTTCACTGTTATACATCTCCTCCTCCTTTTTGATAGATTCATCCAGCATGGCCATGATATTAGCCAGACCATCAGGGAGCAGTGTGGACATCTCAGAGGGTTCTTCCTCGAACTGAGCACTGTCAGAGTTTTCCAAAGTACCTCCTGTCACCTGCTTATTGAGGATTCCCCTCGTGGAGCTGGAGGACAGAGGTGGAGGTGGAAGATTTTCTCTTGGGAAAGCCTGATACAGTTTGGGCGGCTCTCTAAGTGCCAAGGTAGGGAGCGACTGTTGGCTGCTGTCTCTCTCCCTAGCCGAGTCTTTGGATTGGCTGGGTGCGGCTTGCATTGCGGGGGCTTGTTGGGGTACAGCGACTGATTCATCCCTGAGGTATTATGGGTTGTTGATGAGGGGACTGAAAGTCGTTCCGCCATTGTTGCTCCACATCTCCCTCTGCCTCTGCTTCTCTCTTGCGTAGTCAGTCTGAGGTGTGAGAGGGGGCGGACGCAGCCTTTCTACAGGAGTTGTGGTGGCGGGTGTTTGGCCTGGTGGACAGGGGAGCATGCCACCACGGCTCAGCCAAGGGTAAGGGGGTGAAGCCTGGGAGCTGGGGGGCAATGGACCTGAAGAAGGTGCAGCAACAGAGGATAGGCGAGGAGGTGGGGGTGTTGGGGAAGCGTTGCCAGAAAGCAGCCTCTCCAGGTTTTCAATTGCAGTCTGCTCTTTGCCTTTCACACTGCACAGTTCCTCCTCCCTCTTTCGCTCCATCCTCTTCCTCTTCTCCTCCAACTCTTTTTGTTTTTTTCTTCTCTTCCTCCTGCTTCTCCAACTCTCTCTTCTTTCTCTCCTGCTCCTCTCTCTTCTTCCTCTCCTCCTCTTGTCTCTCCCACTCTCTCCTCTTCCTCTCCCGCTCCTTCTTCTCCCATTCTCGCTTTTTCCTCTCCTCTTCCTGCCTCTCCCACTCTCGCTTTTTCCTCTCCTCATCCAGCCTCTCAGCTTCTCTCCTCCTCCGCTCCTCTTCTTGCCTCTTCTTTCTCTCCTTCTCCTGCCTCTCCCATTCTTGCCGTCTCCTCTCCTCCTCCTGTCTCTCCAGTTCTCTCTTTTTCCTCTCCTCCTCTTTCCTCTCCAGCTCTTTCCTCTTCCTCTCCTCATCTTGTTTCTGTCTCAGCTCCCATTCTTTCTTCATCTGCTCTTCTTCTCTCAGTTTCCTCTCCCGCTCCTCTCTGTCCCTCTTCTTCCTCTCTTCAGCTTGCATGTGGCCCTCCAGCTCTGCGTCGAGCTTGTCTAGAGCCTCTTCAATGGACGGAGGGACAGAGGTTGGAGCTGGTGGATGAATCTGGGCCTGAGAGTAGGCCTGTGTAGAGGCAGATTCTGGCTGATGGTGCAGTCTGGAGGACAGGACTGGATTGGATGGCTGAGGAGTTGGGCAGTATTTAGTAGGAGAGCTGGAAGGAGGGTTTGAAACTCTGCTTGTAATTACGCTGTCCCCTGCTCTCTGTGGCCCTGAGGAGAACAAAGACGACGATGAGGAAAATGCAGGAGGTTGCTCCACTTGAGCCTGAGCGTAGTATGATGTTTTCTTCATAGGCTGGGACCTGGCTCCCTGGTTGGCAGTGGCAGTTTGGCCTCTCTGACATCCTCGCTGCAGTAGAGCATCCAGCTGAGAGGTGGGGCTAGTGATGCCACTGGTGGAGGTTTGGGCTACTGCCTCTGTTCCTCTCTGCCAACTGCTGCCGTTGTTCACAGGGCAGCCAGCAGGAGGTGATGTGGTTAGCGAGGTGACACCAGCCACAGTTACACCTCTAGAGCTGCCGCTGTAGTCGCCGACAGAGCAGGAGGCCTGTGATATGGGAAGATTGGGGGTGATGACAGGTGTTCGGGTGGAGTTGGTTGGGGGCAGAGGAGGGCTGACATGATGGTGATGCTGGGAGGGACCTGGAACCCGACTATCCACGACCTGATTGTGGCTCTGCTGGCGCTGAGGTAGCAGTCCTGGAGGCCTGTAGATGCCCGACTCCTGAAGAGACACATATGAAACAATTTTCAATTAATTAATTTAGTGATGATCACTATCTTAACAACTGCAGATGGCTTAACAGTTGAATTGATAACTGAGAATCAGCAGGTGCAGGTATCAGCAGTGATACCTGCACAGGGAGTGAGGATTTAGAACAAACAGATCTACATCCTTAGCATTAATGAAATTAACAGAGCAAATCACTAAATTTGTATAAGCAACTTGCGGAAGAACAAACTGATATAGATGTAGTACAAATAAGCTGCTGCATGAATGACTTTTACTCACCAGGGAGTGACTGCTGGGTCTGCTCTGGTATCTCCAGGCCTCATGGGGCCTATTTTGCTGTTGCTGAGGTACTGAGGTGCTGCTGGCAGGAGGAGGAGGAGGTGGAGGTGGAGGTGGGGGACCCTGGTGCCCCAGCCCTGGATGAGGCTGGAAGTGGCTGTAAGGCACACTACTGCTGCTGCTGCTGCTGTTGTTGTTGTTATTGTTGCTGGTTGCAGGAGGGTTTGCTGGTGACGACTGGACATGTAGGTGTTGATCTCTGTCTCCCCTGGTTGGGGTAGATGCAGTGTGAGAGGTAGCTTGGCTGCCACCTTGGCCCCCAATGAGAGGGCCTCTCTGGTTGTGGGGACCACGAGGCTCCATGGCCTGACAGGGCGGAGGTAGCCCCAGTTTGGAGCCGGGGCTAGGGTAGGAGGAGTGAGGGGACTGCTGGTTTACAGCCTGAGGTTGGAATGTGTCTTTCTGGAGCTGAGGGGCACATCCCTGGTTGTAGCTTCCCGGAGAGGAATTTGGTAGTGGGGAGAGGTCTGAAGGGGTGGAAGAGGCAGGAGAGGACTTTTGGGTGTAGCTGCCCATTCCTTGTTTGTTGGTTTCCTGTTAAATAATATAGAATGAGCAACAATGCAACAGAGAATGCGTTATATGAAACATATTTACAGCACTACAAATAATACAGAACATTGTTGCGGATGGATTTGACTGCAATCTTAACTTATCTATTGGTGAAAGACAAATCAGCAAGAAAACTGTAAGATGAAAATGGTTACAGACCGAATCTCTAACCAAGACTGACTGGATAGACAGTGACTGTCTATGTTCAAAATGATGTTCAAAATATGGAGAGAATGAATTTTTCACAAAAGCTACAGGTTGGTAAATTCTTGCAATACTGGGTGAAATGGATTGTTTGTAACGTCATAACTAAGCTGATCATTGCTCACCAACCATTCAAAATGTTTTGTTGCATTTTAATGTTTCTTTCAACATAAAGTATAAAAAAAATGTGTTAATAGTAAAATATAAATTTTCCTATTAAAATTAATCAGGGCTGCACAGTAATATCAGCACCTCACCAGCCAATTAACTTTTGGGACCATATGTCATTTTAAAGCCTTTCTACTTGCAATAATTGCTCAGCATTTTGCAAGCAGGGGCCAAATCATATTCCTTCAACCTATGTCTGCATCTGCCGGCGGACTATCACAATAAGAGTGGGCAGAATAATGTTTAATCCACTACAGGAGAGACTTGATGTTCTCTAGAATATTATGTGCAGGTTATCTACATCTGCAATCGGCCAAAATGAGTTGGAAAATATTAGCAATTCTGATGTTGTGCATCCCTAATATTAATCTGTGGCTCCAAGTATATGTCTTTCTTACTGTTCGGACCTGGAACTCCTGTGCTGGAGGATTCTTGCGTCAGAGGTTTGGGGCTGCCAGGGAGTGCTGTTGTTCTTGTGAAGGGGGTTCCAGAAGGCAGGTTTTGGAGGGAGGTGGTGAACCGACGACTGGTGCTGAGATAGCAAAGACTGGCCAGGGAAACGCTGCAGCCCAGGGTGGGATACCTGCGCAGGAAGTGAGACATTACATCATTTATCATTCAAAGATCAAACTAATAAAATGCAACAAGCATCTAGAACTAAGGGTAGAAAATGCCTCTCAATGTAGCTGGTTTGGTATTAAAAAACGAATTTGTTTGTGTCTTATACCTGATCTGAACTCTTTTTCCTCTTGCTGGGGCTGGGACAGTCCTCAGCAGCTGGGCGAGAGGACGGGTGCAGTGATGGCGGAGGAGTGTGCTGGATTACAGAGTGCTCTCCCAGAGGAGGGCCCGGTCTTTCAGCTGACCTCCTAGCATCTTCCCTGGGTAGCCCCTCTGCTGTGAACATAAAAATCAAAGGATCAGTGTTGTGGCTGATGATGATGAGCAGTGCAACTGCTGCAGTGTCAGTTCAAAAACATTCCTCTGCTGAAATATTCAGCCAGAGCTCAGTGACAGAGGCTTTATGTGTCTCATCGGTCTCGCTGCAGCAAACTGACAGCCAGAATAGGGAGCGTTATGTCTCCATATGGATGATGAAATATGATCATAGCCAATTACAGAGCTCCTACCTGGTGCACCTGAGCCCACATCTCATCTCCCAGCAATGGTGGACCCCGGGGAACGTGCTGCTCCTGAGGACCCCCAAACTAAAACAGACAGTGAAAACAACACAAACAGTCAACAGAGTCATTTTTTCATCTATGGAAATTATTTGGACAAGATTAACTAATGCATCTGGCTTGAAATCAGCTGTTTCCTTATTACTCACCTTCAGCAGTTGGTTTGGTCTGCTGGGGGGATGATGAGGGTTGGGGGGAGGGCCGCCGCTGCCTGCATAGCCTCCGTTATGGAGACGAAGTGAGTGCTCATTGGGCAGTGGCACAGCGGGATGTCCTTGAGGAGTTAGGTGGGATTCATACAGCTGACCTAGTTGCTCCCATGCTCTGTGGGGAGGTGGAGGATGAAGATGATGGGGAGGCGGTCTGTGCTGCTCCCTCTGCAGGCCTGGTAACATTGGCTGTGGGAGCTCAAGCTTCTCGCCTCCTCGCATGGGCCTGCACAACCAAAAAAAAAAAAGACAAAAGGGTTAAAAAAAATTGCAAAACAAAGAAAAACTGACACTACAAGCTTTCTGTAAATAAATGAACCCTCTGCTTTCTATATTTAGTTCAATCACTGATGATTTTGTGTGTCTCACCCATTACTAAAGAATTTATTGGGATGGTTCAGTCCGCCCATAGGACCAGGAGGTAGATGGGAAAGGAGTTGGTGTTGGTTCATTCCAGGCGAACACCTGATAAAGGACCAGAAATGGCACACACGCTACAGTCAGATGACATTTCTCAGCAGTTTTTACACCAAAGTTGTTAAGGAGATTAAAGCTTTTACTTCAGCTCTGCTGTAAAAACTCAACCGCTCTAATTACAGGTTAAACCTGATGGATTTAACTTTAACAAAGAGGTCTGTAAAAGTTTGTGTGTTATGTGTTGTCATGGCTACAGACCTGGCAGGTGGCTGCCAGGCGCGGCCGCCCACGGGAGCCCATGGTCCCCGGTTGAGTCCGTCCAGAGGGAAGGAATCCCGTGTGCCACGCCCGCCAAACTGCTCTACTGCGTGATGCATCCAGCCTGTAGATGTTAGGAGTACAATCGTTATGTTTACTCACATGTTTACATGCAGAAAGAACCCATATGGACTGAGAGCATAATGAAGTTACAAACTATAATTCAATGTGTATTTGTTTTAAAATGTGATAATTACCTAAAGCTTTTAATCAAATATCTTTACAAATATAAAATATAATCACTTTATGTGACAATGTTAAAAAGGGCCATTATCTTTTTAATATTATGGCATCCATGGTGGATTTGTGGCAGACTTGTCATTATGCAACAAACACCAGGGTTGGACAGAGTGCCTTAAAAATCTGTTGCACTACAATTACTAGTTAGTCCACCAAAATCATAGGCTTTAGCTGAGGGACTCTGACTCAGAAATGTTCTTATCTTTCATCTAATTTAAATATAGCAGTTTACAGATGATTATTTTAAATGGCATTATTTAATTGAAATTTATTTCCATGTATATTACCACTAATGTAATGTAATATAAGTGTTGATACTTCAGCAGTTTTTCAAGACCACATGTTTAAATATACACAATTCTAACATTTGATAGTTGCGCATTGATACTTTCTAAATGCTCGTTCAAGACCTAATTTCAGATTTTCCTGCATGACCTTTGGCTTGCAGCATTGCAAAATCAGACTGTTCAGTGACTTTTATTGTACTTTTCTGTAAAAAAATGAAATCTTTTCCTGTATCAAGGACTTTTTTCCCTGAGGTATCGAAAGATGTATCAAAAAAGATGCCACGTCCGATTCTCAGTGAAATCTGATGAAATGTTGAAGCGTTTACATTTTCACAGCCAAAGTTACAGTGAGTAGTACTTTAGTCAGTTACAAGGAAGAAAGAGGATATTTTCATTTGGATAATTTTATTTTTAAACATTATATTTTGTGGTTATTACAGAGGAAGCACTGCCACTCTTGTCCACAGGGGCCTCCAAAATCAATACAATAAGTTCCTTGTAGTAGCTTTAAAAATAGCACGATTTATTTGAAATGTCATACTTCAATTTAAACATATTTCTTTATGTGTAGTCACATAATGCTATAAACTACTGGTACTAACTTATATAAGGTAATGTAAAAGTCTTATGAAGTATACATCATAGACTCAGAACAATGTTCGTGATTAAAGGAATGAGAGAGTCTGTACTCACCAAACTAGCTGTGTCTGTGAAGCCCTCCACTGCAGCACAGAGAGGGCCTCACTCCAACACTGAGAATATCTGTACTGTCCGACTCCTCTGACTTTAGCACCAAGAACCCAAAAGCCAGTTGGCTGCAGAGAGACAGAGAGGAGAACAGGAGAGCCACTATGAGAACAAGCGAGACAGAGACACACAGAAAAGTCAATAAATGCCAGTGGGCTCTTTATTATATAGGCTAGCTGGTGTGTGTGTGTGTGTGTGTGTGTGTGGTGTGAGGAGTTGGACAGCTTGCCAGCAGAGAGGGGAGGGTGGACGTAGAATATAGGACAGGGGAGTGCGACAGTGTGACTGCAGAGGCAACCTGAATTAAACCCTTTATTTACATCTACTTCTCACCACTGAAATTTCATCTGATTCTGCTTCTAGTTAGGACATTCTCCTTAAGTTAACTTAAATGATCTTAAAGTCTCAAATCATGATGGATGTCTTTGTCTGCAGCTGGCTGCTATGAGTTAGTCAGCCTGTAGGCGGCGCCAGTCAGCCAGCCGGTGCAGAACAGGATTATTACTGAGGCCCAGATGGCTCAGTGGGGAGCTCACCTATGAGGACAGACCTGGGGTTACTGTAATCCTTACCATGGGCCTCCTGATAACAAGAGACAGAGGGAAAGACTAAGAGTGAGAGGCCTTGGTCACATGCCAAGTGTGTGTGAGTGTGTGTGTGTTGTGTGTGTGTGTGTGTGTGTGTGTGGGTGTTGGAAGCAATGCCAAGTGTGCAAGCTGCATGGTTGTGTCGAGCTTGTGCTGATTTAGTGCATGTGAGGGAGAATAGTGTGCTCTCTTAAGTGGATGATTGTGTGTGTGTGTGCTGCAGCGGCTCTCTGAAGGATGTGTGTGTATGAAGTGTGTGTGTGTGTGTGTGTGTGTGTGTGTGTGTGTGCCCGGTGGATACACTAAGGTTTAATCTCATTACGGCAGGCGTGATGGAGAGGGAGAGGGGGGCAGCAGCGACAGACGGTCTGAGCAGGATGGAAAGATAGATTAAGGAGAAAAGATGGAGATGGAGGAGAGGGAAGGGATGGAGGGAGGTGGAGTGGAGTGGAGAGCAGGAATGGTGCCATGAAAACGCCCACACACCTTCCCACACACACATACACACACACATACGCTGAGACGACACAAAGGAAAGCAGTTGAGGGGGAAAACGCATAAAAGAAACAGATAACTCGCTCCCCTCCCTGCTTTCTGAAACACCGGACACACACAAACACAACACACACACAATACAAAAGACAGAAGGTGTCAAGATACAAGAAGTCTGTGTTTCAAAGTACCTTGATTCAAAAAAGACAACAAAAAAGATCCCTGACAAAACCTGAGAGGGATGTATTCACACCTACACATTCAACACCACTGTTTAAAATAATGCTAACAGACACTCTTGTACTGAAGATGTAACAGATACAGTCAATTCAAATCCAAACTTTTTGTCATATCTAAATAATTTGAAAATGTAAATATCCCACCTCAATCTCCTGATTACTTCACTCTCTCACTGTAGCTATAATATGTAACATTTCTACATTAAAATGTCTTAAAACGCTACATGTTTTGAGAGTTGTGTACGTATCTTAAATAAATAACAAATTTCTCTGGACTAGAACATTGTTGGAAACATTTAGGATAATGTAACGGTGAGTTTCTTGTCAGGCATTGCTAGCAAGATGCTATAACGTCTGGGACAAACACAGGATACATCATACAAAAGTTGCCCACCTGACTGAACGTAACGTGAATAAAACTGCAATAAAGTACTTTGGGATTTCTCCCTGAGTCACATCAGATAGATTTTCATCGGCTATGGTGGCTGTTTAACAATGAAGACAACAACTCCCATGATCCCATGCTACTTCATGACATCATTAATCTACGTCTTTTGATATCGTTTTACTGTGAGAGACACCGTTGGCAGCAGAACTGAAATACTGCATGTTCAAGGATGACAAGATCATCAGACAAGTATATTTTAAGGCTGCAATAAAAAAAAATTCTCATTATCAAATAATCTGTAGACTGTCAGAAAAAATGTGAAAAATGGTGATCACCGTTTCCCAAAGGTGACGTCCTTAAATTTCTTGTTTTATCCAGAACTCAAAGAAATTCAGTTGAGCTAAAGAAAGCAGAAAATATTCACATCTGAGAAGCTGAAATCGGGCAATTGGGACATTTAATATTTTTAATTAAAAAATGACTTGTAACATTTAATTATCAAAATAGTTGGTGATTCATTTAATAGACGATTAATAATTGATTAAGCGTTGCAGCTATATTTGATTCTTGTCACATTGAGAGAGTAACATAAAAGAAACCAGTTGCTTAATGACTTGCAGCTCCAAATGTTTCAGGCACATAATGATAACATTTTGAAGTACGTGATAAGTAATGTATAATGGATGAGTTGGAGCGTAGACACACACACACAGGTTATGATTCATTTTTCTTGCTCAGCAGCACAGCACTCTTCCACCAGTTTTCCAAAATTAGCTCTGGTCATACGCACTCCTTCCTCCCACCAGTTCCTCTTCTCTTCCCTTCCTCCTCCCACCAACTCTGGATCTCTCCGTCTCTATTTAAAGCCCAGTTGAGGATATTTCAATCGCTGTACACTTTTAGCTTGTCAGGAGTGGTGCTATGCAGTGTCACATACATACACCACCCTCGCTATATCTGCCCTTGTGCCTCACAGGGATCATCCTCCACCAGGCTGTGCTGCTATGTGAAGATAGGCAAACTGTCAAGACAAACCGAAGCAGACACACACTCATGCTGAGCATACCTTTTAGAGTAGCACCAAGTTATTGATTCACAGTTGTGTTAAGTCTCAGCTTCGGCTGCCAATCATCTCTCTGGGGTCTCCTCAACCCTGAAAAACAGAGAAGAAAAAAAAAACAGTCATGTCAAGCTGTCATGAAAACAACATGCAACCACACTAAACACACGATACTCAGAGTTATGATCAAAACTGTCATGAACCTAAAGCCTCGATATGATTCAGGGCTGAGGGTGGTCTTTGCTTTCAGTATGAGCTAACAACTTCTTCTGTCCTGCTGCGTCTGTTTTCTGACTTTCTAGACAGCGGATTGTCATCACTCTCACCCCTCCTGAGTTCTGTGACGACACCTGGTTTCAGAGCAGTGTGGAAAACTCGAAGGTGGCTCAGGGGCGAAGGGAGGTCGACACAATGGGAGCGAGGGGGCTTTCTCTTTCTCTTCTCGCACAGAAACAATGGTGAGACTGACGGTGCAGTCAGTCACACAAAAAAGGCTCTAACAGGAAGAGCAGAGCTGACTAAGTCAACTATCACACATGAAAGAGTAGCAGTGGAGAAACTGTAAAATGACGAAACGCACGGCATTATGGAGAAAGTTTTAAATTGGTAAAACAAAGAGATCTAAAGAGAAATCTTGCAGAGACCCAGTCATGACTAGAGAGTGCAAACAGGGACACAGTGGCGAGGTTGTAATTACCACTTTTATAGAGCGTGTGTGTTTATGTCTGTTGTGACCAAACGGTTGTCTAATCCAGTTGCTACCCTGGCTATCACGTTGCTCACAGCCACTCTACCAGCACAGTGTGAGAAACTCAGTACTCTGAAACCAGATCGTGTGCACGGACGGCAGACAGTGTTACAAACCAGCTCAGGTTCTATCAGATGATACCAAAGTGATGAAATGTGGCGATATCAGCAATGAGTTCGTGTCAGTACTATGTGTGTTTGGAGAAAACACAGGGAGTGTACGTATGCGTCAGAGCACTACGCATTTCATTTTTCGGGGAACCCCCGATGACTCAGCGCCTTGGAAGAGGGCTTACCCCAAACCGCTCGCCCAAAACGCCGCCCTCCTGGGACACCACTTACAGTCAGGTGACCGGGGGCGTGTTCCTGCACCGTCACAGCGTGAATTTCTCGGACTTCGTGATGTCATTTCTGCTTCCTATGAAGTGCGCTGCATGAGTTGATTGTGCATGTGTGTGTGTGTATAGATAAACAGGATGTGATGACAGCCTGCCGAGGGGGGTTTCACGGCCGAGAGGCAAATCAAACTGCCAGACCACAAGTTTAATCGAAATGATGGGGAAAATTTTATGAGAATGTTGATCAATCTGTTAATCAATTTCAAGTGAACATAAGATGGGTTTATAACCCTTGGGAAATCAAAAAAAAGTTAGAATTTGACACTCAAACAAATATTCAGCTTCTGTACGCCCTTAACGCTTAAGTGAGATGCTTTTTGCTTTCACTTCTGCATCTATCTAACCACAACAAGCTGTAGTGCTCCTTTGTACAACTAACTACAGTGAGTGAAAGTAATTTAAGTACTTTTGCTTGCTTTGGTCCTGCTAGTCTCCTCAGTGAAAGTATACACAGCTGATTTATTTATCAATTATTACCAAACAGATGACACACAGCACTGCCGGATCAAAAATTCCCCACTGGTACATACTGTTCAAGTAAATTCCCCCCCTAATCGACATCAGACATCAAAGAGCTGTTCCTGTCAACACCCTTGTTGTCGTAGTTACGCAAGTTAGTTATTGTCCCGGCAACAGTAGCTATCAACTGGGAGGCAGGGCCAAGCAGGAAGCTTTGGCAGGGAGACAATGTGCCAACCGTTGTCAACCAAAAAGCTAGAAGGAAAATAAAGGAGCTCTGTTGATTCCTCTGTGGCATCTAACAAAGAAAACACACAAGCAAAATAAATAATCCCACCGTAATCCCACGTGACGCGCAAACCAAAGTCACAAGCTTGTGGGAAGCTCGCTTGGTCACCGACATGAGCTGGGGGGTGGGGTGGGGGGGGCACAAATGGTTGAAATTAAGATGTTCAGATGACGTGTGTCTCTGTGCAGTAGCCTTAATTTATTCACACTCACCCTTCCCTGCCAACCACTGGCCTGCTCTGGTCCCCAGCCAGACAACCACACTGAGGCCATGAGAGGAAAATAGACTGAAGACAGACAAATACACTGCAAAAAATATCCATCGGCCAAATGTAAAAAATTCTACTTCTATCCTGCTTTCTGACACTTGAAAAACTAGAATAAAACACACTTATTTCATCCTGGTGGCAGATTTTTTATGTGCTTTCATAAAATGTCAAGATTTAACAATCAATACAAGATGAGTGATTTGTTGAGCTGGAGATTTGACTTTTTGCAGTGTGGTAGTGTTAATCAATACTGCCTGGGGAAAGAGCAAGAGCTGAAGTGACCATATGAACATCCACAGAGGATGAGACTAGAGTCAGACAGATATAACTGATATTATGAGCTGATAATGGCCTATCACAGCTCTATAAGTCTGCATTGGTATTGGCGTATCTGTTGTCCAATATTAAAACTTTTATTTTTTAACTGAATGCAGATTGTTTTTTGTTTATTTGTTTGTTAGTCATTTTACAAGGTTTTTCTGATTTTTTTTAAATTCATACTTATTTCTAACAATTAACTGCCATTAGGGGTCTCAGTCACATTTAAAAAATTACCAAAAAAAATGTTTTTTTTTACGCCCTAATATCACTGAGACCAGTGAAAACCAAAAGCTTGAGGCAGTAATGGCCGGCAGCTGGAGAATGTTACTGTCCCAGTAAAGTCACAGTGGAGCCTGTTTGATAAGAAATGACCAGATAAGGCTGGGAGAAGTGGCAGATAACAGAGAATAGAGTGAGGGAAAAGTTCTGGCAGAGGATGACGGAAAGGCCATGCATGGTCCTGTTTCCTTCCCTCCCTGTCTTGTTCTGTCCTCCCTCGCCCTCTCTACTCCATTTGGCCATTACATAATCAGTCCCAGATAGAGATCGTGTTCTGAAGGAAACACCATGTTTCTCTCTCTCTCTCATACACACACCCACAGAGGAACAGCCAGCCCCTGCATCCGTCCTCCCCCACCTCGTTGCCAGGCTCCCTGAGCGCGTGTGCATGTACGCGTGTGTGTGTTTGTTTGTTTGTGCGTGTGCGAACGTCAGCGAATGCCTTTCCAAGACGGTGATGCGGGCTAACTTCATCACATCCACATCCACACAGAGAATCAGAGTTTCAGTCAGCACACTCTGGGCTGTGTGTGTCAGCTGAGGACACAGCGAGCAAACATTGTTCCTGCACACAAACACACAAGCATCTGACCTGCGTGATGGACAATTATCTGCTGCTAGCATCCATAACAACAACACAAGCCTTCATCCAGGGGACAGAGCGCTGACCTAACCCTTCACCCGGTTGCACCCAGGCCATCTTTATGCTCAGCAGCATGCCAGCTAGTCATAAAAGCTCTTATTTGTCTTACTTTGTCTCCTCCTGGCTTATTTGTGCACTCCCTCACATCTGCTCTATATTTGGGCCATGACGGGGAGAAAACAGAGGGGTAGGAAGGTCCAAATTCTTCACATTAAACCTCTGCTGGGTTGACAATAGCTGCGTTTCCACCGCAGTAAGTTTCCCCAGGGACTAGGAGCCTTTGGAGGAACCCAGTGCGTTTACACCGCAAGGACTAGAGTCTAAATTAAGTTCTGGGAACATTATTTTACCCGCAAAAAAGTCTCTGCTCAGAGGGCTAGTACTTTCCTAAAGTACAGGAACCCTGAGGGTGGAGTTTGCGGTGCTGAACACTTCTGGTTGGTTGGGTACTAGCAGCATTTCATTCCAACCATCTTTTTAAAAACTCTGCAGCTGCAGACCAGTTTGATTTTTGTTCATTGTGCTTCGAAATCAACATGGAGCTACAGAGGAAAACCGTGTAGGGTTACTGTTGCTGTAATGTTAGCAGCACGTTTGGTGGTGCATCTGTAATGTTTGCACCAGAGGGCAACTATTTCAATTGACAGCTCGGGTGTGTTGCACCAAAATGAGGCACTGTAATCTCTGTTGTGATTCAGTCTGGTAGGGACCATACCTATGGGAACTGGTGCCATATTGTTTCAGTGCCCAACCCTAATAGATGGTCACTGGTCTTCAGACTGCAGTGAGAACGCAGACAACAATAGGTTGAAGGAACCTTTTAGTTCCTTGAAAAGCAGTTCCAAGGACTAAATGTTCCGGGTACTTCGGATGGAAACACAGCCAATGCTTCTTCGAAATTCAGTGGATTTTGAAACAGCAGCAAGAAGCTTCAAGTTGGCAGCAACCGCTAACCCAAACACTGTTTCGATATGGCTGTTGGTGGTCAGACAATCGATGTGCTGCTTAGCTTGTCACCGCCTCTTTTTCCACCCATTTATAATTCTAAAGAACCACATTTAAGAGATTAAAACATTGATTTCCGGACCCCTGCTGACGAGAAACAGTTAGCCTACATTTTCATCTGTTTGTGGAAAAAGAAACAGAAAAAAAAAAAGGAAAAACATGAAAACATGAGGCCCCCTTTGTCTCCTGCTTTCACCACCCTGACATCTGGCCTGTGACTGACAATACAACTGGGTTATTGTGGTGCATTTCTTTTTTCTTCCTCACACACACACACACACCACACACACACACAGACAAAGATCAGATGCACGTGTTTGTGACGTTAAAAAGAAGGGGAACAGAGCTCAGAGGGGAGAGGAAGCTGTCGTCACAACCACAGGAAGTAGGCCTCCCTGAGGGGTGTGTATCTGTGTCAGAGACTGAGGCCTTGGGGAGGGGTTTGAAGGCTGAGGCTTCCTGTTGTAAAGATACGAACTGTGTGTTTTAGTGTCTGCATAAGTCTTTTGACAGTTACAAAGTAGATGAAAGTGAACCAATGTGACTAATGTGAGTCTCTGCAGATGTGAAAGGACTAAGGTCAAGTCAAAGAACCTGGTCGGTTTCAGTCACGGCTCCTAAAAATATACCTCAGACACACAGTCGTGTGTGAAATGGCACGTGTGTCCAACTCATGACTCACACTAGCCTCGTCAACAAAAGCAAGACAGTCAAATGACTTGAAAAGCCATTAACTTGGCTTTGACCTGGGGTGTTAGGTAAAAAGCCTTGTTTTCCTTCCTTTTTTTAGCTTCTGGTAAAAGTGAATGACAAACATATGACGGCAGAATGAGTGTGTGAGCTGATTAACTCCTCCCCGTTTCATTTTCACAGAAACTCTGTGTTAAAGAAGAAATATCAGTCTGGATTTCTGTTGTGAAATGACTCAACACCTGGCTTGTCACTCTAAAGACAGGAAAACGGCGTGTAAATCCCGACAAACCGGAAATCTAAGAGGACGTGGGTGTCTCTTTGACACCAGACAATGGCTTCATCGCTATTACTCTCGATTTCCACGCTTGAGCAACCTGAAAAGCCCCCAAACTTTCTGCTTCTTCTCAAAAATCAGGACAAAACAGAACATCATGCTGCCTCTTCTCACAGGAAAAACAGAAGTGTAAAATCCCCCTCCCTCATACTGCTGTGTCTCTCCTTGCGCTTCTATTCCACATCCAGGACTACCATACACACGCTGACTAGCTCAGAAATGCACTGAACAAGACCAGAGACTCTGCTCCCTTGGTAACCGTTACCAAGGGAACCGGTCGCGTCTTCACGAACAGTTATTAAACTAAGCTACAGAGGTAGAGGTAGGGACAGGGTTTATGAGAGGTCTTTACTGATCAACATGTTTACTGAGACACAGGACAGGCTGACCTCACACACACACTTCCTCTTCCTCCCTGGACTCACAACATTATGGCTAATCAGCAGTCTGTGTATGTGTGCATCTGTGGACAAAAAAAACAACAACATGGATATGTGTGTGAGTCCTATATGCATCAAAATTAATGACAGCATGCGTACAGATGGCCGGAGCAGCATTGTGTTATTACAGTGGGTGTAATTACGCACTGATCGTTTTGACTCTGTCAGAACAACTGTGACGCAGGCTGACCGCCTTTGTTATGACGGCGCCAAATCCAAGGCTTGTTTACAGATTCCTCAAATACCAATGGTGCTGATCTTTTAAGCATTTTTTTTTATAAATCTCCCATTATGCACAAGGGCCTACTCACTGACTGAGTTATACAGGCTTCCTACAACTTTAATTTTAATGTAGTGTTTTGAAGGTTTGAAAAGTGCTCAGATTTTGGATAAGATGCTTGAGACTCCTTGACATTGCAACTGCATTACTTTAATGATTACATATTAACATAATACCTACCTGACTGAATAGTCTGCCTTTTAGATAGGCGTAAAGAAATAAAAAATAAAAGTTGGATATTGTGTTTAATTTGGCACGATTAGCATTTTTGACTGTGTGTATATTAATATTTAATTTATTACAGCTGTAACATGCTGGAAAAGCTAGAAAATGTACCTTGAAAATTCTTGAAAAGTGCTTGAATTTGAGTTTGGAAAAGGTGTAGGAACCCTGTTTATAATTTATTTTGCCAGTGTGGTCGAGGTGGGGAGAAGTAGTCACAGGAGGTGAGAGGAGGTAAAACGGGAAGGAAAAAAATTCTTTCCAAGGTGTATCAGTGTGTGTATCTGTGTGTATGAGTCACACAAACACACATACACACATACAGTGTGTAGGTTTGCACACCTCCCTTCCACTGTGGCATCATCATCAGTGGCAAAGAGCCAGAGATAACAGAGACGAACTGAACTCAGGGAAAACTTTCCCTTTTTCTCTCAGTGGGCTGAACAGGCAAACAGGACGTAAACACCCTGTCACTCTCTAACACAACTCCACTCACTGAGATTCTTCTTTTCTCTAATATTATTGTTGATTCACTGTTCAAAATGTTTTACACTAGCCTATTAGCTTAGCTTGTGGCTGCATTTGAATCTCTGCCTGCTCCTGTAAAAGCTCTTCACTTCTTGACTTCTGGACTGAATTATACTGATCTGTTTTTCCTTACCGTTCTCAGGTCCAAAACACAGCATCACAGAATGTGGAACGCCACCACAGCTGCATGCAGCACCAATATTTATAGTTATGCACGTCTAAGCCTCGCGGTTGGCTGGCAGTACAGCAGTGTCCTGCTGGTCCTTAGAAACTAATGAGAAATATATAATAAGAACCATGACTTCATCCATACATGTTAGTGATTAATAGAATTCAAACTGATTTACCATATTTAAAAAATAAAACGCCTTTTAATGTGCACATATACAGTATGTGAAAACCTTATTTTATAAATTTGCATGCTTTTTTATTGCTGCTTTTGAAATTTGGCTTCATTTGAATTTTATTTATGTGCCAATGACTCAATTTTCCCCAAATGGTCATTAAAACTTAATCACATTATATTCAACAGCATGCACACTATTTTAAGTACCTTGCTCTTTTTTTGCCATTTTTTAGTCAATACAGCTAAAAATGAATCTTAATCTTACATATGGGACTTAATTACAGTACAGCTTCCTGTTTTTTGGGGCCTGACCCCCACTGTGAGAGTCCAGGATCCACACGCAGCAGGCAGTCTCACACTGCATGGTGGAATTCCACACTTGGTTGACTGGGTTTTTGCCCCCCTTGGCCCCGACCAAACTCTAAAACCTTCATCCTGCTGTCTGGACAGGCTCAGTGAGCTGCAGAGTTTGCATACATTGCAGGAGACTAAATAAATTGGCAGGTATTTTACTGCAGTGCTGACGGCAACTGATTAGCACTAGACACAGTTGTAATGCAATTAAGGCAATTAGTACTATACTATAAATACTAATGTACTTAAAGGGATAGTTTGGATTACTTGAAGCAGAGCTGTATGAGGTAGTCAGTGTATCACCCACAGTAGATGGCGGTCGGCATGCCCCTAGTTTGGGGAAGCAGCAGGAATCCCGACCAGTGTAGGAAGCTAAACAATATAGTGCTGTGGACAGGGTCGGCAACAAAACATATTTTAGCCACTTAAAAAAGGTCCACCTAAAACATAGCAGTTGAAGGGTTCACTATATTTACATTTTCATTGCTTTACCTTGCTGTCAGACAGCCTTTTCCCATATGAACCCACCGTTATATAAGCCAAACATGACTCTTCAAACCAAACCAGCCACCCCCATGGATGAAATCAGTCATTTTACCTCATAGAACACAGGAGTTGCTGGTAAACCGCTGCATCAATCTGTTTGTTTGTGTCATTGTGTGACTTTGGGGAGTCCAAACAAACCTTTTATAACACCTTAGTTGCATACTAACTGATTGAGGCAGCTGTAAACCAGCAACGCCTGTGTTCTGTGAGGTAAAATTACTCATTTCACCCATGGAGTCTGGTTGGTTTGGAAAGAGAGATATTTGGCTTGTGTAACAGTCAAGAGGTGACTGCCTGATGGCAAGATAAAGCAGTAAACGATATCTAAATATCACAACACTTTTTTGTTCTGTAGCAAAAAAATATGCTTTGTTGCCGACCCTGTCCACAGCAGTACATTGCTTAGCTTCCTACAGCAAAACTCCTCTCTGCTTCTGTGAAGTGGGGGCATGCTGTCCGCCAACTAATACACTGACTATGAATAAACGCCTCATACAATCCCACTTCAAATAATCTGTACTATCCCTTTAACACCTCTCTTTCAATTGAGAGGAATTGGAATAGCTATGATAGTGTCCCTTTAAATATTCAGCATTTCTGCTGACATAAAGTGATGGGAAATTCCTCAGCAGTTTCCAACCATCGTGCCAGCTTACGCGTAGGAGAACTCCTGTTTTAACGCCTGACCTGTTGTGGTGTGTGGGGAGTATCTGAGAACTCGTCAGCGGGGCAGATGTTGTGCCACACCTCCCTTATTATTCCCTCTTTCGTTTCGTGTCGCTCTTCGGAGGAGAAGTGACACCCTTCACTGGAAAGGCTGCAACAGCATGGTGTCACACAAACAGACATCTCATGATGGCATCCAATCACTTCCCCCACCCGCTTCCCTTTGAAAACACACACACACACACACAGAAAACAAATACAAGCACATCGAAAATGTAGCTGAGAAGCCAGAGAACCCCCTAAATTTTTATGGGACTATCACACAGCCAACACACACAGCTCTTATTTCATCACTGTCAACTGTCGAAGTGGTGTTAGATGAGTAAGCACTTTAAGCAGGCAGCCTACTGACCCATTTCCCATGCCAGCCACACACATAAAGGAAAAAATCTTAATTAGATCAAAGTAATCCTCACTTTACTTAGGACACCCTGCAACACCCCCATCGAGCTACATATGGGTGGTTGGGGTGGGGTGGGGTGGTGGTACTGGGAAACTGTCCTGACACACACACACACACACACACACACTCCTCTACTTACTCAAGCTATGTGACTCACTCACTATTGTTGAGTTAGCAGCCTATTTCCACCGTCATCCGTCTCTACTTCTCTCCCGGTGCATGAGTGTGTGTGTTGTGTGTGTGTTGTCTACTTCAATATTCCTCCATGTTCGTCATCACATAGTAAAATGGGCGGCGATTGTTCATTCACACACACACACGCTCCTATTGAGATCACGGGACAGGCGGGGGCGGGGGAGAAGCTGAGGCAGCACGCAGACAGCCGGCCAACATGACTGTGTGTGGAGCGATTTTTTTTTAACTTTTTACAACCTCCGACATCAAACGCGCCCGCAGGTTTCCATGCCAATCTATGTGACTGATCGGAAGTGGACCTTCAAAGGATCTGTTTCTTCGTTTTGTTCGCGACCCCATGCCGGCACACTCCGCTCTTCCTGATCTAGTTTATTACGGGCAATAAAGTGACAAATAAGCCCCCCCCCCCCCCCCCGACAAAGCCACAAATTCTCATCAAGTGCTTGTCCGGTCACCAGTGAAAAAAAAAAGCGACTAAAGTTTAACGTCCGCGGACCAATATGAACAACCATTGACTATATTCCAAGAAGACATTACCACGCCCCCCAAACTACCCAGCTTTACCTTTGTTTAACTTCTAGTCATAGCTGTGCGTAATTTCAGTACAAATTGGCCAAAACGCATGGTTCAGAAACAAAGAAATGCGCACCAGCTGGCTGTTAAAGGCATGATGTGCAATATTTTCACAGAAAAAAAACTCATATAGACTCATAAATATTATCTCCCCTCCTGTTAGACGTGTGTGCTGGTGGGTGTCCGTGCAGAGACCCTGCCCAAAACGTCGGTATTAGACGCTCAATCAACAATCAACCACATTTCTGGTGCGTTTACGAACAGCTGGGACAAATCAATCCCGATTCTACTGTAAGGTGTGGGGGGTCTTGCCCCAACATTAGCCAACTGACTGCTATGGGCTTAGTTAACGTAACTGAGCGCATGGACGAAGATAAGAGCACCAGAAATGTCTTTGAAAGTCAAAAAAGTCACTCCAGGTTGCCATTCTGGACTACTGTTCCCTCTAAAGCGCATGATTAGATAACACACCTCGCTGACCAAACAATATGTGGTCAGACTTTAGTGCACTAACTAGACCAGACCTAAAGGGCAGCAGCAGCACCAAAACACCGCCCCTCCCCCTTAAAAAACTTAGAGGTGATGCAAATCATTTCCTTTCAATCCGGCTCTTTGTGTGCCTAAGGATTGACTGGGGAGTGATGGGGGGTGGCAGCTATCCATTCACTTTATACGGCTGCCGACCTCAGTGATCCTGCCTGCCCACCCCCCACTCCTACTCCAGCAGAGCCACCCACTCCTACACACACACACACACACACAATGGCGTGAGATCTCTTTACACAGGCAATTTTCTCTCCCTGTCCTCCAACTCTCCTTCCCTTTTCTAGCCATGATGATCAGGAGTTTTCATGACTCGAGGTGTCCCGCAGCAATATGAGGAACCGCACATGGATGTTAGGACAACTACTTTGTTCTCTACCCAGTGCTATTATCAGCCATCTATATGTGCTAAATTCACTGAAACATAAAAAGAAAGATTGCCTTCCATGTGACAAACCCTCAAAAAAATTAGGGGTTATTTGGGGGCATCTGACCCCCCAAAATCCCCATGAACCCCAAATTCACATCAAAATGACCGAAATTACTCTGATCACGTGCATCGGATGATTAAACATGTTCGGTAAAGATGATCAATTGTGGATGTGAGGAAAACAATTCGCCGAATTAACACACACATACACACACGCGCGTGGGATTAAAGAGTCATCCGTGGTTAAGAAAAAACACAGTGAAATTCCCCTACCTCATCGATTACACACGATCAGGGGTACCGCCTTAATTAATTACGATAATTCACTCATTGCTCACAACAGAGCCGATGTAAATCCACAATAAAACACAACAGAACAAGTAATAGTATATCCGATGATGAAATAACTTGACACACATATCATGTTAAAAGTGACTTTTTCATCGCCTCTAACTTGCCAGCTTACAACCAAAACACAGCCGACTGGACTTTTAAACGCTCCCAGTTCACACAGCAGCTTAGGCACTCACCGTTCATTCAAGTATTTCACATGGACGCTCAAGAAATAAAATTATTTCCAAACAAAATTATGTATCCCGGTCCTGGGGGGGATCCCACGGTAGCCTTTATGGTCTTTGTATCCGCAAGTCTGGAGCTGCGAGCCTGCAGAGAAATTCCCGACCAGCCGGCTGAGCTGGGAGGAGAGCAGCTCCAGCTCTGTGATAATCCCTGTCAGTCTCCGTCGCTTCCTCTCGAAACAGCCATGAAACCCGAGCCTCTTTCTTGTCCGTGATATTCTTCTTCTTCTTCCTCCCTATATTCTTGTTATTCCGTTTGATGACTGCCTTTTAATTCGCTCGGCTCTCGGTGCGTCTCCGCGTCTCCTCCTCTGCTTCACACACGCACAGACGGAGCAGCAGTCAGCCGGGCTCGCAGGGATCGTATTGCGCGAGCTCTGTTTTAAAGGGACAGAGCCACGCACGCTCAAACACGCACAGCGAGACAGAGGCGGCGTACAAGCATGTGACGTCACGGCCAGGAATTCCCTGACAGAGCAAACTGGCACCGACTCTCCGGTACCGGAGCCGCTCCTCCTGCCCCGCCCCCCCCCCACCCCCTCACAGGTTTATTCATTTGTACCTTTTTTATTTTTATTTCACACCAGAGGTTTTTTTTTTTAAGGCAGACTCGTGATCGGCTGTTAGACTCTGAACAGCGCCACAGCAGCATATTTCCGTGTTAACGTCTATTTTTGGATGGAGTATTACCCCTTGATGCCATGTTCCTGCAGGAAGACAGATACAGTATCGCAGTGTTAGGATTAGATTTGTGGACTATAAATAGGTCCAGGTAGCAGCAATACAGGCTAAATATTCTAAAATAAACCAATGTAGGAGTTATAACCCACTCAGAAGATTTGATCTTTGTACGTGTTTATAGAGCACCACTGTAAGATACATTTAATTTTAAATAGCCTACAAACAGATAGGTCTACACTGCTCAAGTTGCATATTCCTAAATCATTCCTTAACCACCCTGTCCAACATATTTTGATGTATAATTTATGCCTGGTGTAAGCCTGGAGGGGATCATGGGTTTGGTCCTGTGCAATGTTGGGAAGGTTAAATACAGTGATGCTGTTTCTCTTTTCTGATCTAAACACTAAATAATGGTGACGTTTAAGCCCACTGAAAGTGTTTTTCACTGGAGACTAGAAAATTGGCTACTATAAGATTAGCTGATACTACTAATACTCACTATTTTATCTGTAATCTGATTACATCTTTTTATATGTAACAGTTTTCTTTTTCAGTATTCTTATTATGGAGATCTGTTACATGTAATCCGTCAATATTCAAGCCTGTTCGTGTGAGCATTATAGCTGCTAGCTATAGTGCCTGACCCCGGTGTTGTCATCACAGGGTTTGCACCTGTGATGGATTGGGAGTAAACTAAGCTACGTGCTGATATTTATACCTCCTACCAATTACAAGTGATGGTTGAGTGTTACTTTTTACTCTGTTTAGGAGCGATAAAGTTATTGTGGTGTTTTAGTTCATACAGCATTGTTTATTGTTGTGGTTGTATCTGGTTGGTATTGCTGGAGTTCGGGCAGTGATCCTTTGTTTCAGTGTTGATGAATCACGTTGACAGTGTCTGATGCCACTTAATGTATACATTAAGTGAACTCAATCTCAGCTACACCTGGCTTAATATTCTGAATGGAATAGCTGTGGTAAAATATTTGGCATATAGGCCTGACTTACATGTTTCATTTTTGTTATTGAACTGAAGGCAGTGCACTGATAATATTGTGGCTATACTTTATCTGTTGAAGTTTACGCAACTGGTGAACACTGTTACATTAACTGTGGACAAACGTTTTTGTGCTACGTGGTGTGTGTGAGCAATTTGGTTGCTGGGCGACATAAATGAAGATCTGATGGTGACGCTGCTGTAGCTGCTATAATGTACTGTGGTATGCGTCTGTGCTGTGCTTTTTAAAGATCGACTGTCTTGATGGCGTTCATGCAGTAGTGGCTGATTTGGCTGCATCTGCACCCGCGCAACAACTTGGTCCATGTAAGTGTGTGTGTGCGCGGGGAGGAGGGTGGGCTGGGGTGGGGGTGTTCAGTTCTTTACTGAAGGCCTTGACTGAAACCCCATGGTACGCTACTGGCCATAGCTACTGCAAAGATACTGATATTATATGAAACTAGATGACCTAAGGCATACCACCTTCTCAAGAAGTTGACGTAATAGCGTACCAAAATTAGGCTAAATTTTGGTGAGGGGAAAAGGTGCATGGCCTTTTCAAGTGTCCCTTGATCACTCACCTCAAGATATGTGAATAGCAATGGGTTCTATGGGTCTCCAAAAGTCTCCCCTTTACAGACATGTCAATGTCATGTTAATCCCATGCAGTGTGGGGAAAAACCATTCAGTTTTTTGCAGTTTTTTGCAGTATATATGTATATGTATATGTATTTTTTAGAGCACTCAGACTTTTTTGTGTCTTCACTGTCACCCTTTTTTCAGTCAACCAATCATATATTAGATTGGAATACCAAGAAAATGGAGGAGAAACTTGTTCTGTCTGTGTCTGTCTATGTCAGATAAAAATGATCATAACAGGGACAGAAAAGCCCGTTTGTGGGAGCACAAACAGGTGAGTGTTGTGCTTTTATCATGCTTTTATCACGTTGTAAAGCTGTTAGTTGTAAGGTCAACCCTGTGTTAATGTAGCATTACCTTACGAGTTGGCATTACCTATCTAGCCAATGTCATCATAATGTCCCCCTGTTCTGCCAGGAAAACAAAAAAAAAACAAAAAAATGCTTTATGTACACAGTGCCAAATGTGTTATTTTTGCCTATTCTATAAACGGTGTATTTGATTTATTTCTGCATAATGGGGTCCAGTATTGTAATGGCATAATTTAGGTATAAAAATGTTCTAAATAAATGACAATGTTTAAAAGAAGAAGATTGGACTTAAACTTCTGTTTATTGTTTCCTTATTAAGTTTATACAGTTAGGTGAACCCAGGATGCTTGGTTATAGGTTACCCTGTTCTACGCATATTAAAGAAAACAGACAATACTATACAAAAACATTTTCCAAACAGCATATTTTTAATAGAAGGTTTATGAGCTGTAACTTATCAAAAATGACTAAATCTATGAATGACTTAAGATTCAATTTAGCCATTTTCAAGAACAACTTTTGAGTTTACTAAAGATAAATTTGCAGGTGTTTATTAATAAATGCATAATAAGCTGTTAATAAGTGGAATTTGGCCCAGAACCCTTTTCCTATAGCCAAAGAGATTTTTCACAACCTGCCTGGTCACCCAAAATTTGCTCTTATAAAGAGACTTACCTATATTTACTCTGCATACAGTCATACACACTGTTATTGCTCAGTAAAGTTAATCAAAATAAGACTTACTATCAATACAAACTACTAACTAACTAATGATATAAATAGAACTTTCTGATTATAAGATATATAACTTATTGTGAGGACTGTGTATAGATTATATATAATATGTGCAAATACTATATGTACTGTAGGGCATACATAGATTATATAGTATGTATTATACAGTGTAGAGTGCATAGATAAATGCCTGCCGTAGGGTCTTTGAAGGCTGAATAATATCTAACTAATGTATTATTTATTATCACAATACTGTTCACATGGCCAGGACTATAAATAAAGCCTGAGTTATGAGGCTAATAAATTTCTTGTTCCTGTCCAGTAGGTGACATTAACATCTTACATCTCGTGACCGTGCACACAGAAGTACAGAAGAATTATATGCTATGTGTTCAGAGGCAGCCAGCGAACATCCTGTGTGAGGTAAACAAGGCTTTGAAAAAAACAAATGGGTCTCTCTCTAAGGCCGGAAACATTTGTTCCAGCTTTTCCTCGCCAAAGTAACCATCCTGTACTCTGTAATAACGCCAAAGAGCCACATTGGTACAACCAACAGTATGTGTCACACACTAACACACACACACACACACACACACACACACATAGAGTACATTAAAACACGCCTCACAAACAACGGAGGTTAAATTTAAAGCCATGCTCAGAGAAAGGGAGGATGGGGAGGTGATGGGTCATGGATGATGCTGAGACGATGACATAAGGATATACACATGCAGTTTATTTATGGCCATAACAATTCTAAAAACAACAACATAAACAAGAACATTATGAACCCTCTCTGCCTCGGTAGGACTCAGTGATGCCATCAGTCTCTCACTGTCTGCTCTTCCCTCTCCATATCGCAGCAGGTTACTCTCAGTATATGTGGAGATAACTGAAGGCATTTTTACTTCTATTCATATACAGCCAAGACTGACAAGAGACGTGTGTGTGTGCTAGATTCAAGCCCCTGATGAAGTAAGTGCAAGGCATGTGTGGTATGTACCACCAGGGTGGATCTAGAGTCTATTGTCAAGTGACAATGAATGTTCAATAATGTGTTTTGTGTTGAGAAAGAGGAGGGACGCAGCACAGTGGGGGTCTTTATGACACTGGTAGGCTGTGTGCTTGTATGTGGATGTTTTGTTTTTGTTTGTTGAAGGCTGTGTGGAGAAATCATCAGATGCAGTTCATACAGTACTGTACAGTGAGATTAACTGTCTTTCAAAAAGAGTGTTGGCAAAATGGAAGCATTCGCAGCTGCTAGTGTGTCTGCAAAAGTGAGTAAAAGTAAGGGTCTAGTGCAAAAATGAAATGACCACTATCATTTCTAATGGTGCCTACAGGCTGTGAGATTTCAGCAATCTTATAAGTTTACTACAAGCCACAACGTGCGATCAATAAACTCGGTACAACATCAAGGCTAACACAAGTCAATACACAATAAAACATCATCAATGTGCATCATCCATCTGCGCCACTATAGGGGTAAACAATGAAGCTTAGCAAGAATGGAGTCTTTGCAGTGGTATTTATGTGGAGGAGAATGTGGACTCAGGCGTAGGTAGGGAAAAGAGGCCAACCTGAGATGTAAATTTTGAAAAGAGGGCTTGAGGTAATGTTAAGGCTGTGATGATATGAATTTTCTGACTGTGGTGACAAACATATTCCTACAGGACTGATCAAATAATTACGTTTTATTGGACTTTATTGAAGGATACTGTTATGCATTGCCCTATTCCTTAAAGGAGCCCATAACATGTGCAGGGTGCAAATGATCAGTCGGCAGATTGCGAGTGATGGTGTGGCTTCCCAAGACCAAGAAAAGGGGGTTAGGCCCGAAAAAAACTGAGCAGGAAGGGTTAATTTTAAGCTTATGCTAATGCTAGCATTGTACCTTTACAGCGTCAGCAACACTGAATGACTTTGTTTTTTAATGTGGTTATTTAACCATTCTTCTGTGTTGAAAACAATTGTTGTTGTTAGCATGTTGTTAGCCATCCACTGGCAATTCCATGATGCCTTGAGTTGAGATTCGACCAATCAGAGCTGTGTGAATAACATAAGAGCTCAGCCCCAGGGTAGGCATCACATTCCTATGGTATTGCAGTAATGTGGTTATCTTCATAGCCCTATGTAATGTTCAGTCTTTTTCAGCATACATAAACATGTTCAGTCATTTCAAGCTGCATTCTTATTGGTAGGTTGTAGCAGGAGTCACATGGTGGGATGGTTATCCTTAATTTGTCAGACTTGTGTCCCAGGTAAGTTTTGGTTGTACGATCGTGATTGCGCTCTTTGAGCCTCTCTCACAGCGCGACGTAGGACCACTGTTTCGGATCCATGACTGAAGATATCGCTATGTTGCTTTCATGTTGCGTCATCTTTTGTCTGGGACAGCCCAAAATTGTACAGTATGTATGTGACAGAGGAACAAAAGCTTGTAGCGGCTGATGATGTTGTAAATTTCCTGTGCAAATGGATGAAAGTAAACTAAACTGTTAAACTGTTAAGGTAATTAAATTCCAGATGATGTAATTACACAGTCAGAAAAAAAACTGCACCCATAATGTTATAATCAGTGTGTATATTATAATACATCAAGTCAGCTGAAGACCAACACTTTTTATAGCATCATCTGGAAGCTATTACACCCTGAATGGCTGCAGTCCTTAATTACCTATCATGGAGTTGTAAAACAGTGCATTGTGTATGTAGGCTATATATCATCTGCTTCTCACTGTTGTGTATGTCGCCCATTGTGTTTCTGCACTGGTCTCTCCTGCACAGAAAACAGACTGAGAGTACTATCTATGCAAATGTTCTGCTGCTTGTACTGCTTGTTGTTGCTGCTGTGTATGAAGTCATGTTTCTGTATCAGTTTTCAATTTTCATCTGAAGTTGTACTGTATTCTCATGTTGCTCCCAGACTCCCAGTGAGATTATTACACCATCTTCCATTTGGTGTGTTAAGACAGTGTGTAACTTTGCTTTATGTTTTCAGAGTGTCAATGTATGTGTGTGTAAGTGTGTGTGATTGCACTGTAAAGAGTGTGGTGGGAGACCATTAGCCCTCAGAAGTGAACAGGAAGAGGATTGTTGATTGATGTGGTTATGGGTGGGACTCTATTGTACCACACACACACGGCCCCACACATATACACACACCCAGCTTCTTCCAGCTGTTTCTCTCATAGATGTACTGTGCTGTATATAATATGGGTTTGAGAATATTAAATGTATGTCTGAGCTCAATTCCCATCCTTCCTCTCCCACAACAAGGGAAGCCATGGCATTACAGTCGGTCCCGGGGGTCTCAAATGTGTGTGTGTGTGTGTGTGTATGTGTGGCAGGAAGGGACAAGGGGAAAAAAGATTTTGTGAATCACAGTGTGTTTAAGTTCTTACAGCTCATATGCATGGCTAGCAATCCTGTGTGGAAGGCAGGCAGGCAGGCATGGTGTGTGTGTGTGTGTGTGTGTGTGTGTGTGTGTGTGTGTGGGGATTTGATTGTGTGTGTAATTAAAGAGATCTGGGACAAGGACGGCTCAGTTCTCACACTCCAAATATATATATATTTAGCCACTCTCCCATGGGTACGAGCCCCAAAATTCCTGTCATACCAGCCGCACACACACACACACAAACAGCATGTAATACTGATGGGGTCCAGACAGAGAAACAGTAGAAGAAAGAAAGTATGCATGTGAGCGAGTGAGTATGCTCTTCAGTCGTAGGAGACTGTGTCCCTGGTACAGATGGTACTTCTCAGCCTCTGATATGTAGGATTGTGTGTGGGACTGCGTGAGTGTGTGTGTGGGACTGCGCGCTGTGTGCGTGAGTGTGTGTGTGTGTGGAGATGTGGCATACCGTGAGTCAGCCTTTTGGGTACACTGAGAGACCGACAGACACGATAATAATCACCTCCACGCACATACTCACACACAGTCACACAGCGAGGAGACAGAGAGCCACACAGGGAGGCAGGCAGTCAGACAGACTGGCTTAGCACACCCACATATAGCAGCCGTGTAGCCGGCTGAATGGAGCACTACAGCCCTGATAATTAGGGCCCTGATTCAAGGAGAGAGGGGCCGATAGGGAGCCCGGCTTCCCTCTAGTTTCTCAAACAACCGGCTAATCCCAACTGGAGCTCTATGATAAGCTAAGCACGCCAGTGCTGCTTAATATACTCACTATCCCAAAGTTATACATAGTGAAAGAGTCAACTCCACTTAGAGGAGCTTAAAAATTTGGATGACTCTTAAAGGAATACATCATGCTGTCAGAAGATTTTCTTACTCGTCAATTTTCCTCTTAAAAAGGTAAAAGCATGGACACTAAAATCATCCATGCGTGCCTGGTTGGTAGATAATTGGCTTTAGTGCTACATGCTAACACTTAAAGTAGGCACTAATAACACAACAGTATACACTATTAAGGTTTTTCCACCAGTGCGGGTTGGTGCATGCTCACCATGCTGAGCCTCCCCTTAGTTAGGGCCTTGACAGCTAAACTCATGTGTCCACTTGCCAGACGTTTTTATTGTGAGGAATATAAGGGAAATGTAAGGCGTTTATCATGAGCTAGCAGGGCTTCATTGGTGATGCTACTCTTAAATAAAAACAGGTATAATCAGTTTGACCATATTTGGTCAACAGCATGATTCTGGAGTTTTGTATGGCTCAGCACAACTTTATGGGAAAAAACCCATAAAAAAAAACTATGTCTATAAATTAATACTTATTTAAATTGCTTGTTGTGTCTGATCAACAGTCCAAAAACCCAGAGGAAATAGTTTACTACCATAAAAGATGAAGGAAAACAGAACATAATCACAACTGATCATCAAAATTGTCAAATCGGTTAAGCTCTAATTACATTAAAACAGTGACAGCAATGTATTCCAAATATGCCAGTATCAAAATAATGTGACACATGGATAATTCTGGCAACAGTGAGGATTGCACATTTGCCCAGGGCAAGTAAAATGCCATGTCAGGCTGGTGAATCTGACAACTCAAAATATTAAACTAATAAGCTACTTTGATAATTGCCCATGGTTTAAGTAATGTTTCATGCAAAAATGGCAGAAAATGCTGTTTTCATCGTCTCAAATATGGTCTAATATATCGTATTAAATATCATCATATCATATGATTATCATATCATCTCTTTGGTATTTGGACCGACATAACAAAACGTCAAGGACATCACCTTGAACTTTGAGAAACTAGGACGACATTTTTCTGACATTTTATAAACATTGCAGCCCAAGATTAAACATGACAATTAAGTTCAGTCTTTGTTGTTATTTGATAATCCCTCATAAAGAATTTGTACAGGGGCAAGTAAAAAGTGACTGTGGGCGAGTAGATTTTCCGGAGAACTGGACCAACCAAAAAAAAAAAAAAGAAAAAAAAAAAAAAAAAAAAAAAACAAAAAACAACAACAACAACGACAAAAACGCATTAACACTGAACCCTGTTTTGGCATCCATCACTTGGAAAAGTTAATGAGAAAATCTACCACACTCTTAGTGTGTGTTGATTTAACACTGGTTGCAAACAGCAGGCAAATAATACACCTTCTCACCTCTGATGTGAGAAGGTGAAAGTTTGATTTCTGACTCAGAGGCCTTAAAGTACACAAAAGTTCAAAACACATTATTCACAAGAACAGTTGAGTGTGTGTGTGTGCGATGGTTATAAGGCGGTACACTCACACCCATGATTTCACAACCCACAACGTTCTTAACTAATGAAATGAGTGTGTGTTTAATGTACTCACTCTCTGTTGTACTCCTACTCCTGTCTTACTCACCCTCTTTTGACACATCTCGCCCTGTTGCACTACCTGTCTAACCTACATTTGGCACAATGGAGCCTGTGTGTGCAGATGGTGGAAAACACAACTGAAAAGCCACATGAAAAAGTAAGTAAATCATTGTTATAAAAGTATGCAATTAAAGGGATAGCTTGTATTATTTAATGTGGGTTTGCATGAAGCACTTAGATAATCGTTATATTACCTACGATAGATGGCAGATGGCAGCCCCCAGTTGGGGAGTACCAGCTACGAAGATGAGCAATATACTGCTGTGGACAGGGTCAGCAACAAAACATATATTAACTACTAAAAAAGGCCCATCTAAAAAAAGAAAGAAAAAAAAAAAACAATATCAGTTTAAGTGTACACTATATGTAGAATATTTCAGAATATTTCAGACAGCCTGAAATGGAAATTAATTTTACCTCACAGAACACAGGAGTTGCAGATAAACTGCTGCGTCGATCTGTTAATTTGTGTGTGTCATTACGTGACATTGATTGAATTCGAACTAACCTAAGTCACATAATAACACAAACAAATTAACCTGACTGAGGCAGCAGTAGACCAGCGACTCCTGTGTTTTGCAAGGTGAAATGACTGATTTCAAGTATGGAGTTTGGTTGGTTTGGAGAGAGCGATGTTTGGCTTGCGGTGATAGTATTTGAAATATATGTATATCTATCTATCTATCTATCTATCTATAATTTTTTTTTTTTTTTCTTCAGGTGGAGCTTTTTTAAGTGGCTAAAATATTTTTTATTTTAAAAATATTTAAAATATAGTACATTTATCAACTTCTGTGCTGGTGCCCCTTCTCCAAACATGAGGCAAGTCGACCGACATATAAGAACCTCGTACAACCCAGCATTAAACAATACAAACTATCCCTTTAACACTGCAGCATGTATATGTGTATGCATAGTGTTGTGTGTCTGAAAGAAATTACAGAAAGGCAGAAACAGTAAGCAAGATGAAATCAGAGGAGAAAAAAACTCAAAATTCTAAGTTAAAAGAGAGCCTACCTGGTGATCATGGGTAACGTAGTCCCTCTCTTTCAGCAGGGCACCATGACACGCCCCACCTCCTGAAACCACAACATGGAGGAACAAAGGTCAGTCTAGAGGTTGAACTGTGTCTACAACAGCAGCAAGGAGGAGCTGGACACAACTTCACAAGCAGACTGTTGCTTACTGTTGTTACTTGATCAACATTCTCACACACACACACACAAACAAAAAGTAAAGTCAAGTTTGCCCATTTGTGTCCTTCAAAATTCAGTTTGGTAACAGTATTGACATTTTACACAGTGACTTTTTGCACAAATTTGTGGTTTAAAACTAGCCTGCAGGGGAGTGTGTTAGGAGTGATGAAGCGTTTCCATTTTCACCTTTTGTTAGAACTAGGTCAAACACGTCTGTGACATTCCACTGTGAGTTGAAGCAGTGGTCAGCGATTCATCAACATTTTAGTGAAGGGTTAAATGACCAACAACCACAGCTTATTTGTTATTCCATTCGCTTGAGTGCACGTGTGACGTTTGCTGACTCTCTTGTGGTCATGATTTTGTCGATATGTCATTCGGCGTGGCTTATGAAACCATGCGTGTGTCAGCCAAAATGCACAGCGAGGCCTGGACTAGTGCTGTGGCCATCTGTGTGTGTGTTCCTCATGTGCCGCCTGTTCAGTGATTCACAGTGTCAGTGCTGGGCCACATGACTGAGAACAGGTGGCACTCTGGTGTACCTCCCCACCCCCAAAACACACATAAAAACACACACACACACACACCTCTGCTTGCA
Source organism: Lutjanus argentimaculatus (assembly GCA_034769285.1). Taxonomy (NCBI): domain Eukaryota; kingdom Metazoa; phylum Chordata; class Actinopteri; order Lutjaniformes; family Lutjanidae; genus Lutjanus; species Lutjanus argentimaculatus. Next base: position 14,732,189 of record JAWZSL010000018.1, read on the forward strand.
CCCTGAGAACAGACAGCACCTGTGATGGTGCTCAAACACTAAAACAAGCATGGTTACACGCAAATGCACCACACACACCGCAGAAACAGAGACATTCACACACACACACTTTCTATCTCTCATCTACACTCACACACAGAATTTGCCCTTTTAACAAATGGTTGTGGTTGACACTAGTCGCAACCTAAATGTCACCAACTCTCTGGTCCTCCTCCTCACGCCTAACATGCAACCATCAGCATGTCCTTCTGTAACATCTACCTGAACTCAGAGGTGGAAATAAAGAAGTACAAAGACTTTGTTGCTGTACTTAAGTAGAGTTTTCAGGTATGTGTATGTTGCATGAGTATTTATCATTCTGACAACTTTTTACTTCTACTTCTTACCTTCTACTTCCTACACTTTAACACAAATATCTGTACTTTCTACTCCTTACATTTTAAAAACAGGCTTGTTACTTAGGTTTTGATGCATTTAATGCTTTTTTTTGCATCATTGTGAATCCTCTTCCTAACATCAAGATTGTTTTGAGTCTTTATAGATGGGAAAATAACACAAAGAAAAGACGATTGCTTGGTGTTTCCATCAGTCCATATCACGTACATCAGGCGTGACAAGATGAAAATGACATAAAAGACATGAGACGAAACAGACAGGGAGACTCAACAATGGAGAAAAGGTGAGGTTCAATTAGCTCTGCACACAAAGTCTGTAGAAATGTCCTTTAAAGGGCTATAAACAGGGCTAAGAATGTGTGCACTTTTGTCACCTACACACACAAAGACACTGTCCATTTTCAAGGTACAAGGTTCATTTATTTATCATTTTACAACACAGGGTTTTGCTTTCATCAGGCATACACTAACCTTTTTGTTGATTGTACTTTTGGTTAAAAATTTTAGCATGGAACAGCAAAGTGAATGATCTACTAAAGACACATGGATGACGTTGGTGTCTTGCAAACCAATCCGTCTAAGCTGAAAATGTCTGTCTTTCATTCCTCTCATCTTTCATTCTTCTTCTAACTTTCTTTGTCCTCCTGTGATATTCTACCTACAGGGCTGCAACATAAAACACGCCCACACATGGTGGTTTCCATATGTTTCTCTATTGAGCCTGTACAACGCAATATACACCGCCTAAGGCAGCTTGTGTGCATGTGTGTGGTGTGTGTATGTGTGTATGTGTGACAGTTGTGTCAATACAAGGCAGATATAGCTGGCTCAGCCTTCACTGATCTTGCAGCCTGGTGGTTAAGGCCCCAAACCTTTGAACTCACGGTCAAAGGTCACACCCCCTCGAGGGCCACAGCTGGTCACACTGTAAAGGTGGACTGTGTGTGTGTGTGTGTGTGTGTGTGTGTGTGTGTGTGTGTAGGTGTGTGAGGGAGAATGTAGGTGAGCAGGGCCTCCTTAAAAGAACGCATGCCAGACAGAACAAGTGTGTGTGTTGAAGGCTGAATTGTTGCTAGGGTGGAATATATTCTTTCATGACACATCGAATAAATGTCACAAGCTTTGACATAATCATTTGACCTTGATCAATATCACGACTGCGGGATGGGGGGCAGGGCTGTGAGAAAGATAAAGAGACATAGAAAGAGAGACCTTGAGAGGGGGAGGGGGGCGTGGCAAGACATAACAGGAAGACAAAAGTACAAAAAAATGTAATGGAATACACTTCTAAGTTATAATTGCATTGAAACAGATGAATATAGGTAAAGACAGAGACCACGTGAGACAGAACGTAAGAGAAACAATGAAAAGCCCAGTGAGTGAGAGATAGAAAGATTATAAAGTGGTGTTCATTTAAAGGTTAACCAGTGGGTGCCTTCCTCTCTGTGTGCTGGTTAATGTCAAAGGGAGATGCTGAGGGGTGGAGCAACAGAGCGTCTGCACAGAGGTGGAGAGCAGAGGAGATGTAGAGGCTGAGAGCAGGAGGAGGATGGAGTGAAGGCCTTGAGCCAGACAAGATGAAAAAGAGAAAAGCCAGATGATAGAGAGAAAGGAGAAAGTAAAAACAGAGCAGGGCTGGTTTGACAGAGACAGATGAGCGGAAGAGAGAAATTAGAGTTTGTGTTCTGCAGAGTCATTTAGACCAAAGACAGCACTGTGTTTTAAAGCAAGGAGCTCTGTAGGAGGTGTTTGCTAAAGGTGCAGTGAGAAGATGAAATATGATCCAGGAAGTCCAGCTGGAGTTGTAGATGAAGATAAATAATTCAAGGGGTTATCAAACGTTACACAGTGGGTTAAAATATAAAGCAGCAGCATTTTACAACTCTGGAAAATCATCACGGCAATGATCAGTCAATCCACTGCCATGTAGAAGACATATGCAGGTCACGATACACAATAATCAGAAACTGCCACCTGCACACCGCATTGTGTTGCAGCAAATGGTTCAACTTCTTTGCTGAGTGACCCTGTATTTTATTGCGAGGCGTGGGTAAATTGTAATAACTGAATGGGCTATATGTTTTTTTCATTCTGTGCTAACATTTGTCAGGACGTTATAGTCACCAATTGTGTATCGATGCTATTGTCTAATAACTGAAAAATATCTCTGCATATCTGAAGGTTTTACAGGTGTGCTGGCGAGCTAGTCTGGGAACCAGACGAATTTCGTGTTCATATTTCATGAACATCTGTTCCGTTGAGACAGATTTCCACCCTTCCTGGATCTGGTCAGGCCAATCACAACCGATATGGGTCAGGTTTCATACAATGACTGTATAGGGGAGCATGACTCTACTGGCTGTTGAGGCATTGTCGTAAACAACCAAGGTAGCAGCTGTTGATGTGCAACTATTTCTAACGAATCTGCAACAGGGTATATGATCAAGCATTGGTAAAGCATCCTATCCAAGGACTGCAAAAATAAGGTCAAGTGATGAAAAAAAGACCTTGAGAAAACAAAAATACAGTCCATCCAGTTCAACAATTTCTTCTGTGAAAATCCATATAAATGACAAATTTTCAAGAGCACTATTGTATAAGAAACAACAGACCTTGAGTCTACACACCCAGGTGTTCCACCCCAAAAACACACACGCACATTGTATGTGCTGTACAGTATGTACATACAAACCTGTGATCATACTGTATGGCAAACACACATCCATATGTGTGGTACATCCGCAGTTAAACACACATACTTGTGACAAACTGATGCAAAGGCTTGTGTTTGCACAATGTGACACCTGTGTGCTCTGTCTTACTGCTCTGCTGTGTGCTGTACATACTGACCTAGTGCACAGAAAAATCAGCTTAACACATTTACTCGAACGGCAAACACACGCACATCTTGTCATCGTGTGTGAGCCTGCATGGCGTGAGTAGAGTAGCCATGCTTCGGCTGCCCCAGCCCTTAGTCACTGGTGATTCAGCAGGTCTTTTCAAGTTAGGGCAGTAAGCTTCATACCTGTCACACACACACACACACATAAACACACACATGCACGTAGCGTAGCAGGCTGCTCAGGAGTGGTGGTAAATGACAGGGTTTTCTCTTTCAGTGTCCTTCAGTCTACATTCACTGTCTGCCTGTGTGTCTCTGGGGACAGGTTAAATCCTTAAATGAAGCTTTAGGAAAGCCAACAGCCCGTCCTGGGGGATAATACCACAATATGAGCACTCATCAGCATGCACACATCAAGGAGATAATCATGAGCAAGGAGCCTCTGTTTGGTGAACAACATCAGATCTCCTTGGAATGCTGTCACACCATATCCTGAACTTGTGTGTGATCAGGATGTGGGTAGACACACGTGGTACTGATGTTCAGGTTGTTTGAATAACAGGAAGGTTACTTTCACTGGTTATCACACTAAAGCCCAATTTACAGATTACATGAATTTGCGGGGGATCATTTCTTAACTGTATAAAGAAATGGACAACATGAGAGCTCACCAAAGTGAAGCCAAAGCATCCTGATCGCCCCCTAGTGGCTGGCTGCAGTATAAGTCATAAACTCTGCCACCCCAATGTTAATAGGTAAGACATGGGGCCAAACTAAAACATCAAAGTTTTCCCCCTAAGATTGTTTCTGTCATTTTAAGTAGTACTTATAACACTGATTTATGTTCAAGTGTTCATTTTTCTTCATTCATTCTTCATTCAGTTTGGTTTTATTGAGCTATTTGATGCTATAAAAAGGGAGCTTCATGCCATGAGTACAGCTGAGCTCTGCCCGTGAGTGAGTCAGCCGGATGTATAGGCGGGAACTCAAAAGCACGGCTCCAACGCTGGTCACTACGCCACAGACTCTGGCTCCAAATGACGTCATCAATGCAAGATGGCAGCACATGTATCCGAGATATTTTGGCTTCAGTTTTGTACAGTGGGAGGAAGTTGAGACATGGTGTCCTTCATTATTTATGTCAGTACACGTGACTCATCTCCTGAGTGGAACATAATGACAGCCCATGAATTAGAGTGGAGTTGCAAGTTTACCGCAACACAATCCTGAAAATGTTTCACAGCAAAGGGCTTGTAAGAATGATGGGGTTCCGTCCAATGCCAGAAGGATTTCAATTTGAGATGGATACAGGAAGTGTTGAATTTTTTACTATCAGCGTAATGCAATAAGTTTAGCAGGGCAAATGGAAGCACATCAAAACCAGGCTTCATACTTACCTTTCCATCTGCCATGTTACTGACTGTACTGAAAAACTATAGCTGGCTAGCTACCTTCCTAACATAGCAAACTTAGCAAACTACTCTGTAGTTTAAGTTTGCCGTTTTGTGTTCGCAGACTGGAATTTCAAACTACATTTTGGGTGTCGTAAGTCTTGCAGTGAACCTCGTGCAGACGTTGCTGCCGGCTATGTCTTTACTTTCAGCACTTGACGAGGGTATCTTATGTCATGATGAGTACCAGTTCAGTCAGTTAGTGTAAAATCAAACCGATTAAGGCTTAGAGCACCAGACCGGACTGGTAACACCGGAAACCTCTCAACCCTTGTTTGTACCTTTCTCTTCCAGACCTACAAAAACTGAAACAGAGATGTAAGACTCATCTGTTTTTTCATTTTCTGTCAGATCTGTTGCTATTTAAAAAAGCTACATGGCTAATACATCAAATGCTACACCAGTGAAGCCCAATAAACTGAATTCAAACTGGGTGGAGAGTGTATTATTTTGTTTGCATGCACGAGAGAGGCTGTTTTCTGTCTCCCCTGCCGGCAAACATGCATGTGTTTGCGCGGCCGGAGCTGGCAGAGCTACAGACAGTGAGGAGGAGTGTCAGGTCGATTGTGGTAGGGGCTGTTTGGCTCGGTGAACTTCTGCCACATGGCTTCAGTAAAAGGTCATGGTCAAAACCAAGCCTGGCTCACAAACCATCGCACCCACTCTGACTCCCACACACATACGCAGACACACGCGAGAAAAACGGATGGATAGATGAAGTGACAGACAAGACCAACAGACCGACTTCCTCTTTGGGGACAGGCAGGAAAATGACACCCACTTAAAGAGGAGGAGGATGACAGACAGACTCACCGACGAAAGCCACGCCACACACACGATCGAGACTGTCTAAAAATCCAGCAGCCAGCAAATAGGAAGACAGCGAGACAGACAGAGAGAAGGAGAGAAGACAAGAATGAACAGTTGGTAATAAATCGTGTCTAGACAGACGCTAATGAAAGCAGCCCGGCTGTGGCTGCTGCCAAAATCAAGACCTGCGAACAGTATTATTATGTGTGTGAGGGAGAGTTTGTGTGTGTGTGAGAGATGTTTGTGCAAGCATGTGCAGTGTTTGATGAATAAAACCCTTTTAACACTTGTCATGCACTGTTTTTACCCTCACTGTCCTTTCTCTTTTTCTCCCTCTCTCTCTCGCTCACACACAAACACACACACACAGCACGCCACAGCAGTCAAGCAGAGCAAGTCCCTCACAGCTGTAGACAGCATTCAGAGCCAGCAGTCGTCCTCGGCACAGTCTTGTGACGTCAATCCACCAAAATTAAACATGGCTTTGCCGTCAAAGCCTGAAACTCTTGACTTGTTAACTCCATCCCTAAAAACAGCATCTAACGTACCTGAGTGCCGAAACACTGAGCAGAACATAAACCTCACTTGCTGAGCATAAATAGCACAGCAGTGGAATACTTGAACACTTCCTTTTCTAGTGTAAGTCTGGCAAAAAAATCCACTTGTACAGAAGAATGATCAAAACTTTGAGATCTAAAGTTCTTACAAAATGAGTCATTATAACATATTACCATGAAATTCCATTGAACCAATTCCAATTCCCATGAACACATTCATGAACACAAAAGGCTTGAAAACTACTGGAAAACTTTACTTTATTTAACTGCCAGTGAAGAAAATCTAAAAATACACATCTGACTTAATCGATTAAAGTGGTGTAAGATAATATTTTAAAAATAATTAACTTGTGTATCATGATATTATGTTTTGTGATACTGAATCGATCTTGATATGGTGTGTTTAAACCTCCGACCACTAGGCTAGACACTGCTCATGTGGATAACTCAAAGCTCTCAACATGCACATTACACTGCAGTGTAAAGGCTCTATTATGGTCCAGAATGGACATGTGCACAGACACTATGGACACCACAGACGCCTAGTAGTTTTGTTTATACTACTTTCTGTAAGACACGTTCCACACATATGCAGTAAATCAGCATCTACAGCCACACACAGCCTACATGTTAACCCTCTGATGACAACATTTATGTGACACAGACCTTAGAGGACCCCCATGCATTCGCGGAGACGGACAGTAAGTATCGTCTTTACACTGTTGTCAGCAACACACCTTGAGTCTCTGAAAGCTAAAGACTGTGCACGCTGACACACTGCCTGTAGCTCAAAAACAACAACATTAGAATGAAGGCAAGCAGGCAGCTGGCATGCCTAAACTCGCTACACACACACAACCACATACATGCAATCTGAGAAATGTGGCCTAAGGCATCCCCTTCATACAAGCTAAACAAAATAAACACACTGAAAAAAGAAGAAAAGAAAACACTCTTTTTGTAGAAGGTGATAAGTGGTGGCACTCTGATAATGAGTCAAAACAACAGCACTTTCTTCACACTTTGAGTGTGTGTGTCTGCAATATGCAGAGGGAATTAGATGTGTTTATTAGGAAGGTGCGTTTCAGGCTGCAGGCTTTAGTCCAAGATGCACTGTTACTGTCTCTGAGTGTGTGTGTGTGTGTGTGAAGTTGAAGAGTGGTCAGGCAAGTCCTGCCAAGCCCACATACCAGTGCAGAGGTGCTAAACTGTACTATCCAGTTGCACAATGCCATTTAAGTTAACTGTCACATACCAAAAAGACTGACTCAGGCCTTTATAATCACACCGCCTGTCTGTGTGTGTGTTAGTGTGTGTGTGTGTGTGTGTGTGTGAGTGCGTGTGCTGGCCACCAAACCACAATGATTTCATACCTAATACACATGAAAGGCTCAAAATGGAAATTTTAAATTTGCAACCACACCGGCTGTGTTTAACAATGAGGGTGTGTTTCAAAGCAAAAGTGAGCTGCATGTGAAAGAGCAGTAGAGTGTGTCCATATATGTTACTGTGTGTGTATGCACATAGTGTGTGTGTGTGTGTGTGTGTGTGCAAATGGATGTGTGCTTGAGCTGCATCTTTTGCATCTGCTCACAAAGACTCCTTTATCTGCTGTGGCACACGTGATCCCCACATGGTGGCTCATACCGTCTTCACAGGACCACACACGCTCACAAAGACTCACACACATACTCGCACATATGTACACGCACATTATGACAAGCACTCAATCACTTTCACCAGCAAGTAAGCATAAAACCCCATAATGTATACATACCCCCCCTCCTCCCTCCTCCTCGCTCCTCTGTGTCTATATGGTTAGTTTCTTCCTATAGGCTGAGTTCTTAAAGGCAAAGTATCAGTGTCTGGGCATTTAAAGGGGCGGAAGGCCATCTGGCCCTGCCCTCCAGACACTGTGACCCCCACACTTCCTGCACTGGGCAGGCGCCACAGCTGATGCCTGGCACACACAGATCCATCCATAATCACACAACACACATCAACACAGCATATAGAAAACAGAGATACTGCAGACCATGGAGTGTGTGTGGTGTGTGTGTGTGTGTGTGTTTGTGTGTGTGTGTCTGTGTGGGTGTAGCCCCTCCCAACATTGCCTGTCACTGTTCAGTGTGTCATATCTATCAAGGTGGAAATGCCGTAACAAAGAAACTAAGTCAAGCGAGGAGACAGAAAGCAGAAGAGACAAAACGGAGAGAAGCTGTGCAGAAATCTATTTCATGGTGACGATGAGAAACATCTCACATCCTCTATCTCACCATACCTAACCCGAGAAACTGAAGAGAAGAGAAGTGAAGATAATATACTCAACAAAAATATAAATGAACACTTTTGTTTTTGCTCCCATTTTTCACAAGCTGAAATAAGAAATTTCAGACTTCTTCTATGCACACAAAAGGTTTATTTCTCTCAAGTTTTGTTCACAAATTTGTTAAAATCTGTGTTAGTGAGCACTTCCCCTTTGCCAAGGTAGTTCATCCGCCTGACAGGAGTGGCATATAGAGATGCTGATTAAACGGCATGATTATTGCACAGGTGTTCCTTGGACAGGTCGCAATCAAAGGACACTCTAAAATGTGCTGTTTTAGCTTGAAAAAAACCTTTTATTAGGCACCGAACTATGGATATTTTACATGTTTTTTACCAGGAGGGCAAAGTCATGTCCTGCCCTACTCTGCCTTTGATTGGCTACCTGTTGCCTTTGTTGGCTGGGTTGGCCAGGTTTAGGCGTGAGGAGTGATTGGTTAGGGGCAGGGTAAGAATATCAGGGTAAACTAATCAGAGGAAGAGCAGGGCGGGTCATGACTTTTCCCTCCTGGGAAAGAATTTGGTGTCTGTAGCCCTATATGAAATAGCCATAGCTAGGTGTCTAATAAATGTCCCTTGCAAACCTGTGCAATACTCCTGCTGTTTAATCAGCATTTCTTTATACCACACATGGATTATGTTGGCAAAGGTAAGTGCTCAATAACATGGATTTCAACAAATTTGTGAAGAGAATTTCAGAGAAATAAACCTTTTGTGTGCATAAAAGAGGACTTTTTTTTAAATTTCAACTGTTGAAAAATGGAAGTAAAAACAAAAGTGTTTTATTTTTGTTGAGTGTATAACCAGACTTTAGATAATCTAGTGTTTCATTCCGTCCACACTGGGGAGAAATGTGACCCAATGATTTAATCTTGCAGCCTTTTTACCACATTCTATTATATTGGACATCTCAGTGGAAACAAAGCAATTCATTTAAAAACTCTGTGCACTCCCTGCTGTTGGCTGATTGTTATATTGGTGATGAAAGTGCTGAATCTCACTCTGCTGATGCACTGTGAATAAATCAGCTGAATGCCTGAAATAAAAATTAAAGTGGGGAAAAACGATTGGTGTGGTAGAATTGTTTTGACGGCCAATGACCAGCTTCTCATGAGACTTGTAAAACTGTGCCTTGACATCAACACAAGAGCTGCTGATGTCAGCGGGGAGTGTGTATTGTTTAGTGTGTGTGTTTTGTGTTCATGAGTGTGTGCCATGATCATAATGTTTCTCCGGTGTTGATACATTTGATAACAACATGAAAAATGGACGGCCAAAATGAGCTCTGTCATGTCAAATATAAATAACCAAAGACAGCTATAAATATTGCAATGCTGCATGTAGTGTTATATGTGTGTGTGTGATAAAGTATGAATATAACATGCAGTGGGAGGGACTTCAGCGGCTTCATACCGGGGCCGGATTTCTACCATTCGGAAATCTGTCAGCGTCGCCATGGAAATACTCTGTCAATCATGTTGTAATCACTGCTGTAATCCGCTTCTATAGGAATTCAAGTGCAGGCGCACACACACACACACACACACACGCTCAGTGTAGTTTATGCTAATGCTGCATTTGATCCCTCTACATCTTGTATTGTGTCTTTATTTGAGGTGTGTCATATGCATGTTTCTGTCCTTGTATTTGAAGTGTGTGTGCGTGTGCATAACCATTTGTCAAAGACATGCCTGGTGTGTATGTGTGTGTGTAAATGTGTGTCCTTGACCAGCTGCACAGGGCAGAGGAAATGAGGCGGAACTCAATCTGGTCCACACCTGTCTGTCTCTCCCTCTGGAGGGAGGAGCCTAGGGCCTCAAACACACGCGTGCACACACACACACACACACACACACACACACACACCACACCACACCACACACACACACACACACACAGCTCAACACACTGTTCACATTCTGTATGAGCAGATAGATTATGCATGCAGCAGCCAGCTAAGGAGCTTGGATCTATTAATGTATGCACCGAGACAGTTTTATGTTTGTGTACGCTTCATGAGAGAGGGGGAAGGACAGAGACACAGAGAGGGTGTATTTGGGTTTGTGCTGCATGATGTGGTGAGAGAGGGTTAGATATTAAAAGAGTGACACACATTAAGTATAGAATAAGAGGGGATGACAGAGAAAGGCGAGATGGGGGGACACTTCTTTAGGAGAAAAAGCAGACAAGAGCGAGTGATGAGGAGGACGGAGAGAAGATGAAGAGATCAGAGATGACAGCCCGAGCCACACAAGGACAGAGAGGAAGAGTGAGGGAGAGATTGCACTGGTATGGGAGGGTGTGTGGGGGGGGTTACTTCGGGACGCTAGAACCCAGTGACATGACACAGATGCACTGTGCTACTGTGCAGAGAGCAGGGTGGAGGAGGGTAGAGAGCGACAGAGCAGAAGCAGAAGAAGAGGAAAAAGAAGAAGAGGGGGATGGGTGTGTGAGAGCTCACTGCCTCTCTGCTCTGTTTCCACATTATTCTATGGAGAAGACGATGGCAGGCTAAGACTGGAGATGAAAACGTGTGTTTTTATGTTAAAGGAGCTTCATGTAACATCAGTTCATCATTATAATAATTACTGAACCAGCTGCATGACTTTTGACTAATTCAAGGAAATGGAATCTTATCACCCTGTTACGGCCTCTGCTTACTGGTCAGTTCTGCAGTTGATTGTACTGTTTACGTTTAAAGCTGGGGTAGGCAGTTTGCTTTTGGTGTCATTGGGAAAATGTCCCATAATAACGTAGCAGTACAATGTAATTCAAATGGTCTGAGAGAAAACTAGACTTCAACTATGTGCATCAACTAGCTTTCTCCAAAATCGCTCGCTACGTCTTTAAAGCACTTCATGGGCTGGCCATGAACTGCGCTGTATATCAGTGGCTCTCAAACGTGTGCTGTGAGGCAAGTCCAGTGTGCCGTGAGATTTTGTGACAACATAATTACAAAAATACACGACTGTAGAAAAAGTTATGAATGATTTTTTATATCAGCAATGAGACCTCTGTTCAGCTAGTGCTCATTGCCTCTATTAGTGGTTGGTTATACAGTAGAGGTTATTTTGCACGGATATGAATACAGGTGTGTCTTTAGATTTTGGCTGGTCCATTAGAGTGCCTTGGACAGAAGAAGTGTGAAAACCACTGCTGTAGATTACTGACTTGCTGAGGTTTCCATTTCCCATTGTGAGTGCATTAAATTTTGTATTTCAAAAAGGCAAAACCACCTCAGGTGAGTGTCATATTAAGGACGTTTTTTGGAATTTTGTCATTTCCATCAACCTTTCCTAATGCAATACTAAAAATAAGGCAATGGAAACACAGCTAATGTGTGTCACTGGGTCAGATTTTAGTAAAAATTTTCTGCTTTGTTCTACAGCCCAAAACAGAAAGAGGGCACTGTGCAGGTAGAGATTAAGCTTCATGTTGTAATAGAGTCAAAAAGCTCTTTTCAGACATGGAATATTTAACATTGTTGGCTTCATCTATCTGTTAAAGTGTTGGCATTGAGTCATTCAGACATATAGATGACTTAAAGGTTGATGTTTCTTATGACTTCATTCACACATGACAGGACATTTACAATCAGCATGAATGAACTGTGGCCAGCAGCTGTTGGTCAAATCACTACTGTGGTTGCATGAGGGTTTTTAACCTCTTTTCATCCGGTCAGCTGCACCATGAGGGGAAAATTGTTTTTATAAACTGCTCAGATATGAGGAGATCAATCTCCTTAACACCTTAACACTGTCTCTTTCACAGAGTTCCTGAGTTTATTAAACTGATTTTGTGCTAAGAGTCTATTGAGACCGTAGGAGTGATTGATAAATTCAGAGAAGAATTTTTTTTTTTTTGTGATTCTAAGGTGTGTGATGGTTTATGTTTTGTATTATTAGTGTTTCTTATATCATTTGTTGTGTGATCATGTTGATTAGGGAGATAGTGGGTCACATGGACATGAGAAGGGACATTTTGTGCACCTGTTCACCTTTGTGGTAGAGGAAGAGAAAGGATGAGTTGGGCTGCTGTATGTTTTGTTGAGCACTACTTTCTTTGTCATCACTTATGAGTTTGTGCAAGTACAATTTTTTTTTTCCAGATGTCAGTGAATTTTTTGTTACCATGTCAAACAAACACAACCAGGCCTGATCTCACCCTATCAACGACTCTTTTGTTTCCTGAAGTCGCTATGGAGATATTACATTTATTACAGGGGCTCTTCAAAGACAAGTATAAGATGCACATTTGTCTCTCTCTGCATGTTTAACCTTGTGCTACTTCAATATGACTGCATTCGGTTGAGGCTTGTGTCACACTGAAAGTGCTACAAAATGTTACTAGGTCAGACCAAGCAAGATTGCGGTTGTGACTTTTATGTTAAAGTGAATCAGATGCACATTCATACAGAAGACCGACACGTTAAATTGCCAACTGAATTACACAAAAGGGTTCATATCTGGAAACGGCTGAAAGAAAAACTGGTTGCAACAAATTTATCCTCTTCTGTAAAGCTTCAGTAAACATTAGGGAGGGAAAGGGTGGCAGAAGAAACAACATTTATTAACATTTTTGTGGTAGGAAGAAACAGAATGTATTGGAATTGTACTCTTAAAGGGAAACTTTGACACTTCATAACTTCATGTGGATGTCCAATCAGTGTTGATAGTAAATATAGCCAATGGAAGTAATAAATTGATCAGCGTGTGCCATGTTGACCAAGATAGCTGGGCTCTCCTGCTGCAAAATCTGTAGTCATTCCTGCATCCTGTGACATCACTGAACTACAGGCTATTTCCTGGATTTCTAGCTACTGCCTCCAGGTAGCAAGAGGGTATGCTAGATGAGTATTTTTGTCACCCAACACTATGTTTTGGCCAACACACGTAACAGCCATGAGCTAGGGTGGTGATAAAATGCAATGCAACCTGGTTCTGTGAGTAGATAAAAAACCAGCATTCTTGGTCAATACAGCAGCACTGAGGAATTTATTGTTTCAGCTGACTACATTTACCATCAACGCTGACTGGACATCCACATGAAAAGTGCTGAACTGTCCCTTTAATGACAGTAATAGACTATTCCTCTTATTGCTTTATAGTAATTATATTGGTGTATTACAATTAGACAATGCTCCATGCAGCCACTTTAATGTGAAACAGATTCTGCTGCACACATTATAACATATAGAAAATTCTATATGCCGTCTCGTCTGCTCAATAACACATACACCCACACACACATGCACATGATCTTATTTTCAAATCGCATGCAGAGGACCTTACAGCTGAAGAATGTGCTTCCACCCACACACACAATCACTTGTATTTCTTTTCACAACAGAATGCCAAACATTACCATACATATATATGCATGCAGGCAGCCTATCAGTCTGTCAACATATAACAGCACAGCCTTCCATACATCCATCCATCCTTCCCCTATTCATCTCATCCCCTGCTTCCCTCCGTCCCTCCCTTCACACCTGCCAGGCCTACAGCAAGGTCACACACCTCAATTACCCTGTGCACACACTCACACACACATACACACACAGACATGCACAAAGAGCACGAGAGGGAGTGTGATAGGGAGGGAAGATAAGAAAGGAGGGGGTGAGAGCAGATTTCACGCTACCCTGAGCACTGGCTAGCATGCACCAGTGTTTCTGACATTATTTATGATGTGCAATGTTCAGTACCTGCCCTCTCCTCTCTTCTTTATCTCCCTCTTTGTGTCTGTGGTTCAGGCCACCACAAGCATTACTCTTTGATAAATACCTTTTCATCGCCAACTATTTTGATAATAGATTAATCAGTTTGAGTAATTTTTTATGAAAAACAAAGTCAAAATTGTCTGATTGCAGCTTCTTAAATGTTAATATTTTCTGGGTTCTTTACTCCTTTATGACAGTAAAAAGTGACTATCTTTGGGTTGTGGTCTTGGGGAATACTGTTAGAGGGAAGTGTCATGTTCAGATTGCAATAATTACAAAAAATGTCATCACATTTAAAAAAAAAAAAATCACAGCTCCCTGCAGCAATGTAACGCAAGCAGCAGCTAAGAGACTTAATAATCATGAGCTTAACATCACTAATAGTCTGGATATCAGGCGGCACCATCGACACTAATGTGCCTTACAAATAACACACCATGAATCCCAATGTGCCTAATAGCCATATTAATGTACGAGCGGTGAATGTGATCCTCCTATTAGGGCTTTTTGTATCTGCAGGCAGACTGCTGTTCACCCAGGCAGCCACGGGAGGCAGCCAGCTGTGTTTACACTGTGGGCTAATACAGCCGCCATATGGCAACACAGTACAGGACACACACACACACACAGACACACATACACACACAGCTCCTGGAAACTGCAAACAAACTGCCCAAACAGCACATACAGCACGCTCAGCCTCGTGTTTAAAGCTCCAGTTTGATTGGAAACTTTGAATAAAAGACTGAAGAGTTGGTCTGAGCCTAAAACTTACAAACAGAAAGATTTATACGAAGAGAATATTTTGAAGCAGTGGGCGTTGGATGGGTGGAGGACTCCAGTTCAGGCTCGTTAGAGCCACAACACTGCTCCAGTATATTAAAACCACCTACACAAGTCAGCCTATGGCCATCAGCTGATGAGTGTAGGAGCTCTTAATGTCTTCGCCGTCTTATATTAAAGGCCTCTCAACTCCCAAACGCCACTTGGATGCACTGAGTTGTGTTTTTCTATGCCTCAGGAATACATTTAGGGTCACAGTTTTTCCTTTTTGTAGATTTTCTCTGTGTCTGCTGAATGAAAACAGAAGGAAGGAGGTGAATGTGCAGTGCTGACCATCTGACAGAGAGGAGATTGACTACACACACACACACACACACACACACACACAGTGGAGCTTGTAATTCTATACATCAGTGATAGAAATCCTGTGGGAGAGAGTCAGCCTGTCTCATGACCTACTCCATCACCCTGCCCCACCCAAACCCTCACACAAACACACACGCACACAAACACAATCTATACGATATCGTATCAGTGCAGTACAGTATAGGCAGCTCCTAGAGTGCTTCCAGACATCTAACACTAGTCAAACAAAGGAAACAGAGAAAATCAATTACAACACCAACACTGACCCCCCGCCGAACACACACACACTTCTCCCTCCTCTGATCTCTGCAATCAAAGCCATCCGATCATTGCATGTGTGTGTGTCTGTGTGAGTGATAGGAAGAGTGAACAAGATGCCAAAAGCCAAAAGGGTTGAGGGTGCGGGCAGATGTATTTTGAGGTTTTGTTTGACACAGATTTAGAAGTTTAAGGTTAGGAGGCGAAAAGGGGACAGGACGAAGGGAGGGATGAAAGGCAGGAAAAGGGGCAGACGGAAAGGAGAGAAGGTTGTGAACGTGAGAGGAGAGGTGGGGTGCAGACAGACAGAGGAGGGATGGAGGGCTCGACTCCTCAAGACAGATCATGTTACCGGTCTGGGGGCAAACACACACACACACACACTGAGACCCATAAAGGTCACAGTGCACCTGCTGCCCTCCAGACACACTCATGCAGAGACACAGATATCCTCGTAAACACTCCAAGACAGACACAGCTTTGATTTCTCACACTTCTGCACACCTGCCTGCTGCAAATGCACGATGACAAGAATCTGCTGAAACACATCAAGAAGACAGCAGGGTAATTACGTTATGACGCGATATGAAGCGATAATAATAAGGAAGCAAATTTGAAAAATTCTACTGAATCTTACAAAATCAACTCCCGTGTGGCTCAGCTGTGACTTGTGACTCAAGCATTGCGGAGAAGTGGAGCGAGAGACATTGTGGCGCACACATGCGCCACACAAAAGCGCTGTTATCACAGAAGTTACACAAGTGAGAGGGGTCAGGGTTCAGTGTGGAACTGGGTTAAAGAGACAGGGCACGTAATACGCAGAAGCAAGAGCAAGAAAGAAAGAGGAAGAAAAGGGAGAAGAAGAGGGAGATTGAGAAGAAGGGGAGAACAGGGAGGAAGAGGAGGAGGAGGAGGTGGAGGAACAGGAGAGATCTCTAACCAAATAATCTACTAAGCCAACCTCCTCCCTCCTAGTTGATCAGTTAATTACAGCTGTCAGACACGCACACACACATCTTCATCTTTGTCCTGTTCTTCTTTTATCAACCGTCCATCTCCTTAGAAACATAATCCGGTTAATGCATTACTGTAAGTCAATCAGCTGGATCGATGAGGTCATTGTGGGGTCGCTTGGATGTCGTAGCTGATGCGTGTGTGTGTGGTTCTGAGGGCAGATGGTCTGGTGTGTGTGTTGTTTTGTGTGTGTCAATGATAAACACCCACAGACGCACTAACCTGATTACCGGAGTCAGACCTAGAGAGTTTAACTTGCGTGTATTGCTGTTCATCAGCTGTTTGCACGTGGAGGGCTTCAGTCTGCAGAATGTAGGTTTGCATCAGGAAGTATACATGCCAGTGGGACAATAGTGCAAGTAACGATTTGCAGCTACTCAAATTACTGTGATCTGTGTACTGTGTGAAGTTTTTTTTTTTCACAGTATCACAATACTGAGATAATATTTAGTATCAATGATCTGAAGAAACGTGAAAGAAAAGACAACCATTACACCTCCATTAAACCATCAATACTGTATCAGATGAAATTAATCCTTGTAATGTGAAAGGGCTGCTACACAACTACTGTTCTCAGTGAGAATCGACCCCCACTGTGCGGAGGCACCTCACACAAGACGAGTGTACGCTACAGCAGAAAATGGCTGACACCAAAGAAAACTATTATTTGATGCAGAAAGTTGAACATCTAGCGAGCCAAATAGATTTTATTTTTTTTTAATTGCACTTAACCAAACACAATGTTTGTGAGTCCAATGGGATGCCCATGTTGCTAAGCTTTTTACGCTTCATACTGTGAGCTTTTGCACATTCCCTGGTGAGTACTTTGCACATTCCTGCACAAAATCTGTGCAGCTCTTTCATTTAAATAACCTATTGTGCATATTTGTATGTTTTCATATCTTATTGGCAATTTCGTATTGTTATTTAAGCTTCATGACTCGCAGTGCTATTTGAATAGAAAATGATTTCAGTTTTTTCAATAGCTTGTGACTCAGTAACTGTCACATCAGTACCAAACATTTTTAGGTCTACTACACTGGACAAATAAGACACACCTCTTTTTATTTGGATTTGGCTTCTTCAATTGTATATAATTATTTTTTATTGATATTCTGCATTTTGACCTACCTGTTAATACCTGTTCACAGGTTAGAAAGTCATTTTCCTTCATCATTCTTGCAATCTTTTTTTTAATATCTTTTCTTTCATTCAAATTTATATCTCCATGAACACTTTTGTCAAATCATGATTTTGTCACTCAAGCAAACCATGTACATTAGTTTCAAAGACATCCAGGGAAAACCCTGCCTTATTACATAATAAAAATTGGGACACATGATTACATGCCCTCATGCGTGCAGCCCCGAGTCAACAGACTCACATTAAACTAGAAAAACCTGTGAGACCAGTGTGATAAGTAGAACTCAACACCGTTTCAGTCTTGCATCATTAACAGCAGAAGCCTAACATACACCTGTGAGCAAAACCAGCTCCAGAGGTTGTGAAAGAGACTCGCCCTTTCATTCACAAACGCTCAAGTGCAAAATCAAACCCGCACCTACTTTTCAGAGTGGTCCCAAACACACAAACTTTCAAGTATAGAGACAACAAAGAGAAGCTCGGCCACATCACTTGATGAGAAACACCACAAATAAACAAATACAGAGAAAAAGAAAAAGGAGGACGGCGTAAGAGCAGAAACCTTCAAAGAGTCTGGACATTTGTTGCGTGCACAATTACAGAGTGCAGTAAAAACACAGTGCTGGGGCCAATTGTCATGTGTTTGTGTGTGTGTTTATGTGAATCTGCTTGTGCACTTATATATATTCTATTTTATGTGGTTTACATTTTAGGCAGCTGCTCCTACCCAGAGAGCAAAGCAGGATGAGCATCAGTGCAGATATCACTAACATTACAGGCTGCTAATAATGAAAACAGAGGGAAAGAACGCATTCCTTTGTCTTGGGAATATTCACGCATCATTAACAGGGAGATAAAGACGTGGTTGGTGCAGAAATAAGAGGAAAGACGTAATGTCTAGTAAAATTATCCGACTGGTTTCAATTTCAAAACTCAGCCCTCTATGTAGTAATCCCCGTCAACATGTCTTTCTCTGCGTCTCTTTCATCATGAGCTATAAAGAAGTCTGCGTCCTTCATTACAGAGCTAGCACACTTTAACAATCTGCAACCCTTGACACACATTATGCAAGAGACGCTATAAACATACACACAGTTCCACCGTTGACCTTTGCTGAGGAGTGATAAAATCAGCCATGCAGCGAGGACTTGTGCGTGCAGACCACACACACACACACCTGTTTCAGTCAGTCACAAGCTCTGGGGTACAGAGGCCAACACTAGAAACCTATATACCAGTCACACAATCTCAGTGTGTTCACTATCGCGTGTGTGCGTGTGTGTGTATGTGTTGGGGATTTCGACTTCACTCAGCCTGCCAATCCCCCGTCCATCCCCAGTAGTAGTGACAGGGCCCTCTCCTGACTGAGACAACTGGAAGCCATTACCTTAAATCAACAAACCCCAGCCTGTCTCCGTCGCACAAAGAAGCTATGTGCACATTCAGCATGCTACCTTTGCCAACGACCCTGTGTGTGTGTGTGTGTGGGTGCATTGAAAATGTCTCAGCATGGCTATTTTTCTTTCACTCTCTAAGATATCTTTTCATGTCCAGACCTTTTTCTTTCCTCTTGTGCATCTTTCTGACTGCAGCTCCAACTTGAATAAATAAGGAAGCCAGGCTGCAGCACGTGGATCTGACCTTCCACCAGACTGTCTCTGTCTTTCATCACGTCGCTCTCTTTGTCTTACTCTCTGCTAATCATATGCAGCTACCTACACAAGCTGGTTTCTGTGGTGGATATGAGCTCCAAGGCCAAAGCTAATCTGCCTGAGCCCTTTGACCCCGCATAATAGAATTAACCACCTAAGCCTTATCCCTGTGTGCATTAACGAGCTGTGCTTTTGAATATAAAACTAGTCATAGATAAAGCCTTGGAGCAGAACGCTTATCCACAGAACAAAATGCAACTACTGTACTGTCTGTCTGTCTGTCCTGTGTTTATGTGTCTGCGTGTGTATATATACGCTTGTCTGCTGTACAAATGTATGCTTGCAACAACAGAGCCTGGATCCTAAAGGAATTGCGACAAATTCTGGCAAATATGCTCTCTGAACAGCTGACTGTTGTGCAAGGGGAATGCTGTTAGCACTCACACTGATGTATATGCAGCATTTCATACACCACACTGCACATTGGAAATGTTTTGGAGACAATACAAGGCCAGCTGGTACCACCCACTATGCTGTATATACACAGTTCACTAATGCTTGTATCCTTCCAAACTAAATAAATACTGGACATCTGTGGAATATTACTTTAGCACAAACCACCAACATTGTCCAGCACTAAACTAAAATACATTACTCTATACTCAGCTACACACTATAGTCAATATTTGCTTTAAAACACACTCCGTTTAAAGGTCCAGTGTGTATGATCTCCTGGAATCTAATGGCAGAATTTGGCAGACATGGAATATAGTATTGATAATATGTTTTCATTAGTGTATAATCACCTGGAAATAAGAATCACAGTGTTTTTCTTACCTTAGGATGAGGCCTTTATATGTACAGAGTAACTGTCATAAAATAACGATAGCTTTGTTTCTATTTGCTCTGAAGACTTAAAATTTTACAAGATGAGATTCTGCACTTGTGACTGGTTTTGTCTGCATGGAAAGCTCTGACTTTAATGGTTAACCGCTTTCCTAAAACTTTTAGATTTCCTGATCAATACCCATTTGCATGAAGCTTTATCCCTCTGCTGTAGCAGAAGTGATGTGATATAGTAAACAAAGCAAGTACTGTGCGGTGGGCTTTCAGAGCAGTAGCCACCACGGCTCTAATGTGGTCACAGCAAAGCGGGGCCACACTTGGATGGGAAAAAATGAAAATCAAACACAGACGACAACATGAAAAGCAATGACCACACATCAGCGAAGGTGTCGCCAAAATAAGGAAGCGACTTTGGTGTTTATCACTGCTTACTCTAAAAATGTCAGGAGTACGGGTCGAGACCAAATTGATTCGGCGAAGAGTCAAAACAAATGATTCGATTCTTCACTGAATCACAACCCACGCTAAATAAACAGTTTTTTTTTTTTTTAAACAGAAATGTACCAGACATCACCTCTTGTGTTTTGTAGGATTTCTCCTAGGGAAGATCCACCAGACACCATAAAGTTCAGAACTACAGAAAAAGCTTTCATCTATATATAACCTATAAAAAGCAGCATATATTTCATCTATAAAAAATATATGTTGCAGTATTATAACATTCTATCAATCAGAGATACACAGGAACAAACAGACATTTATTTATATGAAAGTGTCTCATATTATTACTTGAACATGAGCTGTTTTTAGCTCAGCTCCAGCCCCTCTCTCCACAGACACAACCCAGCCACGGCGCCAGCCAGCCAGCCAGCCTCCCCTCACCTCCACCCCTGAACCTCCTCTCCTGCCTGTCTGCTCCTCTCCCTCTCCCTCTCCTCCCCCTTTTCTCCCTGTTTTTAAACACAGGGCAGGCAGCCCACCCCTCCCCCTCTCCTCTTCTCTCTCTCTCTTCTTTCTGTCTCCCTTTTTCTTCTCCAGGCAGCACACTCAATCACCCTCACCCTCCTCCTCCTTCTCCTCCCCCCTGCCATCTCAGCCTCCATTCCAATGAATGCACAATCTCCCCCCTTCAGCCGTGGGGGGACTGCCCCGGGGCTGAGGAGGGGTAAAGAGGAGAGCAGCACACATGCACACACAAATTCAATCACAAAAACACCCCCCACCACCATCTCTTCTCTATGTGTGTTTGTGTGTGTGTGCGCACATCTGCAAGGACCACAGGAGCATGGTGGGTGACAGACGGGGGTGGGAGGTTTGGGTGGCGTCCTAATGGTTCTCAGTGCAGGAAATGGCTTGTTGCTACACAGACAGCTCCAGAATCAACTGTCATCACGGGCCACATCCCCATATTTTATCTGCATCGGCAAAACACACACGTTCACTCACAGCTGGGCCGGGTTGCCCCCTCCCCCAACTAATGACTATGCAAAACTGCAGCCTACAGAGGAAAAAAACAACACCCATAACGGAAAGTAATGGAATCTGTCTCACCACATTATAGACAGTATTATACTGTATTACTCTGTGTGTAACTAAAAACATAACCCCATTGTTTTGTGATATATTTTATTGTATCTACTAGTTTTATATACTTTATTTGTTGTTTTGTTTTCTGCTGTCCTTTTTAGTGAAAAGATGAGATGTTAAAAAAAAATTTATTAGGATAAAGTTTAAGCATTTGTTTTGAATATTTGCACATAAACATGATTGATGTTTAAAGTATATAGAAAAATTTAGGTATTCATATGCTTCACAAAAACAAAAATCAAATATTGGGCTTGGCACTTAAAAACTAACTTTAAAAAAACTTAACATACAATTACTTAATATAGAATATGAATTTCCCTTTCTATTAATTTCCAATTATGTAGTATTTCTTCATTAAAATGTCTAAAAATGCTAGCCACATCGTATTTTGTTAAGTTGTGAACGTACATTATCCCAAAACAATGGTCAAACTCAGAGAAATGCATAATATATTCAAGGTAACGGTGTAATTCCTAGTAGCCATTAGTTGCTATAACTTCCTGGAAAACATGGAATATGTCCGAGAGTGAGGACGGAAGTCAGCGAATGTGACTAAACGTAACATTAATAAATAGTCTGTGAACATGATTTCTGCATAGATGTATAATAAAACCTAGAATGGGCACTGTTCCTTAGCCTTGCTTCCAATTTTCCCAGTGGTCACTCGTGGTATTGTGGCAAAAAACTCCCACGCTAGCCCAAAAAGCATTTTCCTCATAAGCCACCATTGTAAAGGAGATGTCTGCAGAACTGTTGACAGGACACCTCGAACTGCAAAACAAGCTCAATTATGACTCTATTTTGAATTTCTGATCCAGGGCGTTTTTATGCTCATAAAAGTTTCTTAGAGCTGAGGAAAGCTATTTAAAGGTCTGTGAAGTCATCACAGGGCCAGTGGGTGAGACACTATAGGGCATATTGAGCAGTTTAAACAGGAAGTAGACCTGGAAGCTCTATAATACATTTATGAATTTCATGTCAGATCGGCTGTCATTGACAAAGGTGGTTGTTTAACAATGAAAACAACTCCCTTGACCCCACGCTGCTTCACGACACCGTCACACTGTCCTTCATTATTGTTTTAATGTGAGAGATCCCCAGAGGCAGAACTTACTTTTTGTGTCATTAACATCTTCATCTATCATGTCATATTATTTGTTTGTTTTATTCCAAAACCTATTTAACTGTACAGCACATTTTATAAAATAAGTCACTCCATATGACCAAAACACAAAATTCTATCAAAAAGTAATCCATCCTATCATAATCAGTTCTGACAAACCATAATGCAATACATCATGTCACATCGCATTCTCTTGTGACACACCAGTCTCTGTTTTCGGCATGGGAACCAGCAGCACAGTCTAAACAGATTAGCGCAGCATTAGGGCGGGCTCTGTCCTGTATACAGTATTTCCTAATCAGGGCAAGGTTATGTCAGGTAGTGAGCGAGCAGCTATGATGTATTCCAGCCCGCAGCAGGCGACCCGGGCTGAACCGCGCCTGGCACGCTACTACTGGATAATCGCAGCTGGACAGGAAGTGGTAGAGGCATACAAAAAAAAAAAGAAAAGATGAAAAGAAAAAAAAAGGGAAAGAGAAATGTCAGAGAGTAGTGGAGGACGCTCTACTTCCGCTGGTAATGAACTAATGAAAAGAGAGAAAGGAGGAAATTCCCCGAGGGGGGTGAAACAGGAAGGGTGGGGGTGGCAAATGGAATATAGTAACAGTAATTTTGCCTTGTGTGTTGAAGTGTGTGTGCGCATGTGCGGGCCGGGCGCTCACGTGTGTGTGGAGGAGTACTGTAGGGATCAGTTTACAGTAGTACGCGTGAGATGTCTTTCGAGTGAGGCTTTTATTCCAGGAATGTTTGTATTGGTTCAAACACAGGGCTGGAGGTGGGGGGGGGAGTTAGGAACTTAATTAGGACAGGGACCGATGCACACACACACACACCCCACACAACACATGCAGTCACATACTGACACCAATATTAGCTCCAGGCAGACGCCGGCACAAGTGTTGTGTTTCTCACACGCTCTCGCAGGGAGGAGCATGCAAACACACACACACACACACACACACACACACACACACACACACAGAGAACACCGGCACCCCATTAGCTCTTTAAATATCAGATACACATTGTTACAAAACGGGTGCTGACCACAGACAAGAACAAGCTGAAAGCCCCCAGACCACAACAGACTGGACGTGGATGGGACAACACACTCTGTACTACTGAGCTGTGTGTGTGTTTGACTGTGTGTAAGAAGCTAATGGGAGCCGGCATCTGTGTGTGCGTGTGTGTGTGTGTGTGTGGTGTGTGTGTGTGTGTGTGTGTGTGTGTGTGTGTGCATGCAGAAGAGGCATTCACGGATAAATGCTTAGGCAGCAAAGTCACAAGACCCATGTTCAATACAGTCACCTGTCTATTTGGCGATGGAGCGATAAAGAGAGGGAAAAAAGAAAAGGGGAGAAAAAAGGAGACGAGCAGGAGGAAAGAAAGAGAGCAACCTTTTGTGCAAACTGGCATTTAAATCAGCGAACAGCGAGGGGTGATGATGAAAGAGAGAGAAAAGACATGGGAGAAGGGGGGATGAAGGAGTGAAGAAGGGGTGAGGAAAAAAAGAGACAAAGAAATGGAATAGTAAAAATTTAACTACTTTTGTGTTTTGTTTTCCACGCCGGGAGCCAGCTGGCTGCCGAGCAGTCAGGGGGATTTAAATCGCCCTGCTCTGACATGAACCACTGCTTTTTAAACTAACGTGTTGGGACCTTCAACGCTCCTCATCACAGGGGGGATTCCTTTTGTTTTTCCTTTTGCTTTAATTTCTGAAGATTCTGCTTTCATGTGCAGCACTGGCACACATTATATCATGACTAATCTGATAAGAGCTTCACTCTCTCCACCTTCAGCACACAATCACCCGCGGACAGGACAGGACAGGACAGCCCAGGACAGGACGAATCTTTGACCAAAAAGGGCCTCTGCAGTCCAGTGCTTGTCTATTTTGGGGCATCCTTCACATGCAAAAGTTTGGGAAGCCCCGTGACATAAACATTCAAGCTCGTCCACAAAGACACACACATACACACACACAACCCCAGCTGGAGCACACAAGCTCCCTTTGTGCTGCATTCCTCACGCCTTTTAGCCTGAGCTTCAGCCTTTAGCTTAGCTCCTCTCCATCTGCACCACACACACACACACACACACACACACACAGCAACTTTCTCCTGCTTTTGTCTGCAGAGCAGTAGAAACAGCTGAGAGCTGGTGTGCTTAGGAAGCTGTCTTACCGTGGTCAGGCTCAGTTTGAGAGGAGACACAGGGTCGGCTTGCTGGAGTAAAATCCAAAAGGAGGAGGTTTGGGAGTTAAAGCGTCAGCCAGCTCAGCAGATTCCCACTACCTTTTCCTTTCCTTGCCTTTCCTTTCCTCTCCTGCTGCCTGCCTGCCTGCCTGCCTGCCTGCGCGCTCCCAGCTTTGTGTGTGCCTTGTATTTTCCCTTTAAATTGCACAGGCTGCCTCCCCCCACCTCCTCAGCGCACGCACACACACGCGTACCGAGCCAGCACACAAAACACACACTGCTCCTGAATATGACACTGTTGTCAAAAGCATTCGGCGCTGTTGTCCTTGTTGTTGTTGGTATATTTTTTTTCTTATTTTACAACCTGCAAGGGAAAAAAGAAAAATAAAACAGACCAAAATATAAATCCTTTGTTTTTCTTCTTCTCTCCCTTTCTCTCCCTATAAAAAAAAAAAACTCTCGTTTTAGATCCCCTTCTTTTTCTCCTCCTCTGTCTGTGTTTCTCTTCCTCACCCTCTCTCTCTATATTCTGTCTCGCTTTT
This sequence comes from Lutjanus argentimaculatus, assembly GCA_034769285.1. Lineage (NCBI taxonomy): Eukaryota > Metazoa > Chordata > Actinopteri > Lutjaniformes > Lutjanidae > Lutjanus > Lutjanus argentimaculatus. The sequence goes on from JAWZSL010000018.1 coordinate 14,757,800, forward strand.
TTCCCACTCAGTAGTCAAACAAAGAAAGGAAAGGAACAGAGCGAGCGCACACACACGCACAAACACACACACAACACACACATTCAGCTTGCTGCTTTCTCTCTCCCTCTCTCACATACACATGCACAGGCTCGGAGCCCAACCCCCCAGCCTGCCTCCCTCTGATTTTTTTTTTTCACTCCCTGCCTTTCTCTAAACAGCACCTCCCCCCTTTCCAACCCCCCCACCACCACCGCCACCCCTCCCTCAGCCTGATCTGGCCTCGTTCTCATTCGTCTACCACCCCTCCCTCTCTCCTCCCTCCATCCTTCCCCTCCCTACCTCTGTGTGTCAAACAGATGGGATTGGAGAGCAGAAGGAGCCTCTGTGTTCACTCTGTACCTCGATTTCTCTTCTTCATTAATGTGATGTAAGCCTGATGGAGACACGCTTTGACCTACAGAATGCACGCTGATGATTAAAAAAAAAAAACACCAAAACAAATCAATACAGATGCAGATAACCTTCGATTGGGGTTATAAAACTCTGCAGCGTGTGTTGTTGCAGCGCAGATGTGAATTTATTACACCAACATCTTTGCACCAACAGATGTGTGAAGCCGGTGATAAGAGTTTAGCATAAAAACCAGCTAACATGTGGCACCATCAGAACAATAGCTTCCAGGTTCAGGATCCAAATCTGGTACATCATGACAAAAAGAAGTAACAAAGTAACTCTTTCTCTGCATTTACTGACTTCTGCCAGCATGTGTTTAATGTCTAGATTGAATTTACTACATCTAATTTCAGTTCCTAATGAAATGAATCAGATTTGATTAGATGGTTGATTTACTGCTGTTTCCTCTTTGAAACCTCAGTTTTTGTTCTTTTTTAAAGCAATTTTGAACCTTGGATTCATTCTGATTCATCACAACTTGGGTGCTGAGATGTGAACATTGCAACATTTATTTGGGGATGAAATCAACAGTGATCGCAAACAAAATGTCAAAATTCCCCACACAGGAGAACCATGCACACATACAACTACTCTAAAGGCCTTTGCATCAGGCGTATTTTTCCTGCGACTAATTTGCATGTTAATATTTTTCGTACCTGTATCCAGCCGACGCAAGCTTTGACATCAATGACGGAATTTCGCTCAACGATATTGCAGCTTTTATTTTTTCGGACCAAGGTTGAGTTTTCTGTAGTTTCGCTTCCGATGTTCACATCTGACCAATCAAACTGCGTATTGTTGACACATCATGTTCTAAACATTCAACATGGCCGATCAAAAGAACTACAGAGACAATCCATTTCAAAGACAGCGTGTGGAGAGGAACAGCAAATGAGCTACAGTATGATGACGTTGTGTATATCAAGCTTCTATAGTAACCAGGGCACCGCCCTCCTGTTGAAGACTATGAATAAACCAAACGCACAACTGGAACTGTGGAACTGTTTACAAATAACAAAATATATCTTAATCTATGGCCAGCCGCTGCTCTGGGTCAGTAAGCTCTCTGAAATGACTCCTCTGCTTCTTCAAGCTCGGTGTCACCTGTTACAGCAGTGAAATACCTCCTGAGGCAGCTGTGTAAAAGTTTCAGCTCCTTAACCAAGCAGTGCAACTCACCAAGTTCTCCTCTCATTCTCAATATCGTGTATGCCCAGGTATGTTACTTTTCTTCTTTTTGCCACAGCGTGATTTTTTTTTTAGAAGCTGAAAAATTTATTTTCAAAGTCACATTGCACTTGACGCCATTCATTCATGTCGCTGTTGGTGTGTGAAGGCCTCAAGTGCAGAAGGTCAAAGTCGAACCAGGCAGTTAGTCTATTACCTGGATCTTTACAACACAGTTTGGGTCCTGGAGGTTTGTTTAAAACTGGCTGATCAACTGATTGCTCATGTTTCTAGGTTGTGTCTCTTTTTATTACCCATAATAATAGCCAAAACTACAAAAGCAAGACCCAAGTTATAAAAAAAAAAAACCCTTCTAAAAATTAGCCAGTGCCAATTCTTTTTGCATTGCATCCCCTTCTTCCACTCTTTCATCAGTGTGTGATTTCTTATTTGTTTCCTCAAGGAAATCACTTGACATTTGTGGAACAAAGCAACAGCTTTCCAGATCAATATCACTTAGCGTGCAACTCGAGAAGTCAAATGAACAAATGAACAAAACTATTCAAAATGACATTTAGAAACTCTAATATAATGTTTCCTAACAAATTATCTTCTGATCTTGCCCTTTAATAAATGTGTCCGAACAAAATGTACTGCATCTACAGCAAGCTCAAGACTGTTTGAGTTCTACAGAGCTTTCAGGTTGCAACAGTGGAACAAGTGTGCCAACTTGTTAGCCTGTTACACACACACACACACACACACACACACACACACACACACACAATACACAAAAATGCATGCTTCATGTTTCCTTTTCTTCACCAGGAGATGTTTCCTATAGCTCACGTTCAGACACACACACTCGCGCACACACATACACACACAGCTTGCCCTCTTGAGTGCCGGCCACGTGCAGGAAGGAGGAATTCCAGAGCAGGGAGAAAAAGTACAGTCGGAAAGCCGGGAGAGAGGGAGAGAGAAGGGGCGGGTAGGGGGTGACGGTATGGAAAATACAGCACGGAGCAGCCACTGCACTCTCTGACCAGGGCATAGGCTGGAGGAAATATAGGCACTATTACTGCACTCACCGACTCCTATAGACTCCCCCCCTCCTCTCCCGCCCCCATGTCCATAAAGGAGCCAGGGCACCAGGAGCCACAGCTCCAGACTGCATGACCAGAATGGAAAGGTAACGGAGAAGACCGAGACAAAGACCCTGAGGGGAAAACTGAGGAGTTTCCATAAAATCAACAGCTGACTCTGTGCCAGTTGTTGAACGTGTTTGCCCTCAAAGAGGAGGTTAATTTCATCTCAGCTCCTGCTGTATAGTGTGCATACATGTTCTAACGCTGCCTGTTTGAAGTGAAAAGCTTTCATCAGAGTACAGCTGCAATGGAAATGTATTACAGCTGATAACCACTTCTAATTAGTTTGATCTCATATACGGTTGAGTCACAAGGTCCTTGAAGTCTGCACATACTGTTTGCATTAACACAGATCTATTATAGATGAATTTCTGAACCTGCTGGTGAAGCTGTTTCTGATGTTATGTCATAAGTTTCCATCTGGTTTGTACCTTCTCAGTAATAAAACATATTCTGCACCTAATGCTCATTACTTCTTTGTACATTTTCAGTTTATAATCTTCATTTAATGTCCTGAAGTAAAGCTTATACACCCCCGGAAATAAAATATATACAGCAGTGACCCCACACTTTTGAATGTTTTGCCCTGTTGGCTGCTACATAAATACTGATAACAGAATAGTTTGTCCAGGAGCATAGAAATGAGCCTCATGCAAGAGCATTTTTGTATTATCTTAATTTCTCAGACTTTTTTTTTTGGTACGAAGTGCTTGTTAAAACACGCCACGTCACATTCAGCAAACGCTCATTACTTCAGATGTGTAAATGATTCGCCTGTGCATACCCCATGTGAATGCACGCACACACCAATAGTGCCACATAAGGCTAAACTTCCTTCCTCATCTCTTAGAAGAGTGTTCATTCATGAAAATGGCATCAAATAGTAAAAAGACGAACTCTACATGCTCGGTGATCAATAAAGGAAAATATAATTTTAACAACATCAGCAATGGAATCAAGGGACCTGCTAAAGCCAAGGAACAGAAAAACAGAGTCATGTTAATGCCATGTAACCTGAGGGTTGCACTGTCACTGAAATAAACAAGAATCTGTCTCTAATGTCACAGCAAGGCGATCTATGACTACAACGGGAAGAGGGGGTCAAGTGGAAGTCTACATCAGAGATTGAGGACAGATTAGATGAGGATGTTCCCGTTGAGAGCATCATAAAACTGCATGTGACGGTATACAGCTGATACATTTGAAAATCGGTAATAATGCATCATTAAATTTATGATGATAGGCTTTATGTGTAAATTTACAATTATATTAGAATTTTCAAACTCAAAAAAATGAAATATACAGTCATTAGTGAAAAACTTTGGTTTGAATAACATCAGACTGACTGCACACGACTCCCACGACAGGTCTGGACCGCTTGTAAAAATGATTGGGGAAAGGGCAACTATGAAATAACTTTGAAAACTCTGCTTCCATCCAAGTTCTGTGGCAGCAGAACGTTGTTTGAACAAAGAGAATCACTGGATGTAAAATGTTCAATTCATGTGTTGACTTCGGGCTTCTGCCGGGATACATATAAACATTACTCTGCTGTACAGGGATGCAGATAAGGGCTTTCCGGGCTACTAGCTCCCAGAGGCTCATGGAAGAGCTGACCTGCTCACTTCCAAACATCACTCTGTGTATGCACATTTGCAGTCCGGTGCATCAAACAAACACTCGTAGTTTGAGCGGGGAAGGAAATCCGATATCACAAGAGTTTGGCAAGCACCCAAAAAGGAAGTTAAACAATGGACCAACAGAGAAAGTTGATATCATTAAAGGTCCGGTGTGAAAGATCTACAGGCATTTATTCGCAGAATATGGCAGAAATAGAAAATGAGTGAATAATCACCTGAAAATAAGGATTGTTGTGTTTTCTACACAGGGCATGGATCCTCTTCCTCAGAGGCTGCCATGTTGCGCTGTCATGTTACTACAGTAGCTCAGAACATAAAAACCAAACACAGGCTTTCGATACAGACGATTGTGTTTTACGCAAGTTTCACAGCCACTGTAGGCTCACATACTTGTAAGAGGAGTGTGAGACATCATGTTTGCAATCTGCAATCTAAATGCTAGATGCTACTAAATAATACACACTGGTTCTTTAAATTATTAAAATCCTGCAGATTGTGTTAATAATTTTGTACATCAGTAGTGCATAATAACAGATTTGAAGGGACTGAAGCACCATTTAACTTTAGCCTGTACAGTTAGAAAATCAGTACAGTATTGCTTCGACAAAGAAGCAGAAACACCTTATTTTCCAAGTTTTTAACGGGAACACAACATTCGTCCTCGGCATTTAACCCACCTCAACTTTTCTCTACCACCCTCCTGGAGCCATGAGCAGGCAGTGAGCTCTCCACCTACTGGGACCAGCTCCAGTATGTCCACAACAAACACGAGAAGAAACTGCAAAGCTCACACAGAAAGGCCAAAGCCAAGATTCAAACCTCTTCACTGAGCCGCCACTTGGAAATTACTTATTTGCTTCAGATGAGGCTTAAAAGTCACATCCTAATCTCGCAGATGACTAAATACTTCACACAGACCAACTGCACTACTAGATCATATACACGAGTCAATGTTTTTCCATGTTTCATTTCTGGTGTACCGCCTGAGGCTTTGGGTGTGCTGTAATTAAGCAACGCACAAGAACAAATGAACCAGCGTGCACAAGTAGCACTTAAAAATGGATCACAAGACTGTTTGCTTCTGAAAGAAGCTGAACGAAAGTTTCTAAAAGTTTAATAAAACTTTGGCTTTGTCCTTTTTTAATGACTCAAACCACTGTCAGGTTAAAACAGTTTATCACTTTTATAATAAGATGTTTTCTCATTATCTGGCAATCATTCCCCCATCATTTCCAACAGTCCATAATTGTTTGCTCACAGCAGTTGAATGAACCTGTTTGTCAGGCTGTAAATCAGACTTTGACACTCTATCGTGCTAAATGAGGGCAAAAGGCTAACAAAGGGAAGTAAAACAAGGTGAGTCAGTGACAGAGAGCAAGGAGCAGTGGAGGAAACCACCCAGGGTGGGCGGAGGAGGAGGAGAGAAGGCCAGTCAATATGGTGGCACGTTACATAATTCTCTCACTGTATTGATTTATCGCCTTGCTGATTTGGCCCTTAGCCAGTTTGCAATAGCATTTGTAATATTTGAGCTGGAGCCCAGACAGAGACAGAGGGAGAGAAAAAGACACTTAGATGGTGAGGGCAGATAGATGGCGACTGATAGAGAGGACAGCGAAAAAGAGGAAAAAAAAGAGGGAGAAAGAGAGAGAGGCTGGGAATTTTGGGATGCAGCCAAAGTGACACCGATAAAGAGAGCAAAGAGAGGGGAAGTAGCGACGGATAATGAAAAGAGACAGAAGGAAACAAAGCGTTTAGGAGAGCGTTTAATTGAGCGAGATGGAAATAGCTGAGATTCAGGGGAGAGGAAACAAGTGCGAACGGGGATGAAGAGATAGTGACAGATCGAGGGAAGGCGGGAGAGAAAGAATGTGTGTCAGTGAGTGCACTGCAGGTTATCCTTGTTTCTGTAATCAGTGCTGTTATATAAGAGCCAACAGCACTGGGCAGAACAGGCCGCACACTGAATCTGTAGGACAAACCGCACACACAGTATGTCTTCAAACACTGGGAACAAAAAGTGCCTGTGGCCACATATGCTGGATATAAACTTGAGCAGCATTCACAGGTTGCTCTGAAAGAACATCCTCACTCGCTGGCTAAATTTAAAAAGACACTTTTTCTCTCAGTTTTGGCTCTCTCCCTGCACACCTTTTTGACACTGGAATTGACTAGCGGGTGCTTTTTAAAACTTTTTTTAAACGCACAATCCAACAAGCACCAACATTTTACACAGCAATCGGTCGGGTGGTCGATCTCTCTTATTCTATTCCTTGCACAACTATTTCTGTCCCTTTTGTACAACTGACTGCAACACTATGGATGTTTTTAAGCAAGGACTGTCCGAAAGTGTCACCCCCGTTTATGGCTTGGTATTGTTTAAAAAATTATGATACTAGTACAAATACCACAAACCTTTCAGTGATACCAATACCAATAGCGTATTCAATTGATACCTTTTTTTTCTAGTTCATTTGATATGCATCATGTGAATGGAAGCATTCCTGAACTACCAACTCCGTCGAATACACCGTATCGACTTCACCACACCACAGACCGTGTGGGATGTAGCTGCTGCAGTGGTGAGCCAATCACAGCGCATTAAATCTAATAATTCTTCCGGGGATTGACTGCGTTCCCCTAAATCACTTGTACACACCACTTAAGAGCAAATCTGTTCATATGAGTGGTTCTTGCATTACGCCCATTGAACTGGCTGAAGACAGAAACAGAAATACATGTTAATGAGAACAACTGACTCGTGGGTTTTCCTCTTACCTCTAGTGCCGTTTTTCCATCTGGATTGTTTCGGTGTGAGCTGCAGAGTTTTGGAGATATCGGCCACAGATGTATCTGCTTTCTCTCCAATATGATGGAGGCAGATGACATTCAGTTTGTGGCACTCAAAGCACAAAAGAAGAACCCAGAAATCACAGCCAAATTCACATGGCTAGCTAGCTCAGTGGTGCTAACATTACAGCGGTTGGCAGGTGGAGTTTGTTAGAAAGAAAACACACTACATGAAACAGCTCACAAAAAGCCTGTGGATTATTTTGTGTAGCCACATCATGATTTTTCAAATGTATGTTTTAGCGCTTTGAGCACCACAAGCTACAACCAATATCCTCAAAACTCGGCGGCACACATCAAAACATCTAGATGAAATATAACACTACAGGTAAGAGGATAAATATGTACTTTTAATTTTGGGATAAACTGTCACTTATTATAAATAAATTATTTGAGCAGTTCTGCTATTGTGTCTTTAGAAAAACAGCCTGAAAACCCTGCCTGGATGCGTGTCATTTTCAGCATTTTCAAAATTAGCACACTTAAGTGTGGCTGTACTGACGCACACTGCTCACTGACATTCCTGTTCCTCATGATTCCCTTCATGCAGGAGCATCAGGGCCTCTCCTTCCTCCTCTTCCTACTCCTCCATCCCTCCTTTTCCCTCTGGCACTTCCTCCTTGTTGTGACATCTCTCTTTCACTCTCTCTCTCCATCTCTGGATGAACTACAGACGGATGAGGGGAAGGAAGCGGAGATAAAGGCAGAAAACTAGATTAATGGGCTGAATGGAGCACAGAGGGGGAGAGAAAGAGCGAGAAGATGGAGGAGAGAAAATGTAGAGTGAGAGAGGGAGGCTGAACAGGCTTTCCTTGTGCTACTGTGAATAATTTACTTTATTCCCCACTCTCTCTCTCTTTTAAAAGATATATTCAAGTTACATTCTACTGGGGGGGGGGGGGTATGGGTGTGAGCTGATTAATTGCCAATTAATGTTTAACGAGGTACAGCTGTGTTCAATTAACACTGGTTTAGGCACCGTCTCTCCCGACACCCCCCTTCCCTCCATCAAATATCTTACCCTCTCCTTCTCCTGCTGTTGAGTCCTCACTATGGCAAGTCTCACTTGAGAGAGACAGAGAGAAGAAGAGGTTGATCTGTTGAAATTAAGAAGCTGACTAGAGAGGCGATATTGATTGAATTACTTAAAAACTTACATGCTGACTTGAAGCACTTTTTGGTGACTGAAAAAATGTATCCATTAAGTATGCGTAAATGCAAATGTATCAGAACAGGGCTGGAACATGCTTTTGTGAGTTTGTATGATTGTGAGAGTTGAATGTAGGGCTGCACGATTTGGTAAAAATGTCATATTGCGATTATTTTGACTGAAATTGAGATTGGGATGTGCAATACAATTAGTGGAAAGGATCAGTTTTGCATTACAGCGTTCACGTTCACTGAAAAAATGTAATAAAATCACAATGATGTGATATTTATTGAGGTCTGTACCAAACAATCACGTTTTCTTTCATCTGGAGAACAAGATTTTTAGGCCAGGTCATCTATGCACCTCTACAGTATCTCATTATAATGCAGTTTTCTGAAAAATATATATTTAAATAATTCAAATAACGACTACTGGTCGACTAGAAAAATCTTAAGTTGAGGGCAGCCCTAGAAATGTGTCTACCGGTAGCAATTTGGCAATACTGCTTCCACCAGGGGAGCCATCCTCACGTGATCTCTTGAATCCAGCTGTCTCGATAGACAACGTGATTTGGGACGTGAGTGCCAGTTAGTAGCGATAATGCAACTCTAAGCTACCAACCTAGCTGGTATTTATTTGCACCTGTTAACCTAAAACCTGTAACACTTGATATTATTGTTCTCATTTGGAACCTTAAAGCTTCCATTTTGAAAGAATGTGCTGATTTTTTTTGTTTGTTTTAGTTGTTTTTAACTCTATTGTTGCAAAACAGTTGGTTTTGTTTGTATGGAAGTTCCAAATGAAGAAAATAATCAGACGTGATGAAGTACAGCATGGTTATTTTAAATTTTCTCTATTGAAAGAGGGGTTGTTGGCGATCTCCAAAAACTGTTGGTAAGTGGAAAATCAGGGCTGAAGTCCTGTAGTGTGAACTTGGCTGAAGGTAACTGGCTTTTGGCTACAGCTTTATATTTACCAGACATATGAGAGAAGTATTGATCTTCTAATGTGACTCTTGGCAAGAAATTATATACATATATTACCCAAAATGTCAAACTATTGCTTTAATAGGGATTGTTTTTGGCATTAATGGTTCAGTTTTGTTGAAGAAAAAGTTAAGAGATGGTCTGGAGGTTCTTAGAGACCTTAAGACATCATGATGATGTTGAAAGACTCTTTCCAGCTTTCTAACGGATGCACAGTTGTGACATTCAGGAAGCCTATATTTATTCACATCAAACTGGCTTAAGGAAAACACCTAATTTGCATTTTACTTTATTGCAACATTTTATAAGTTTGCATGAAATTTACTTGACAGCTGGATGTAAACATAGCTACATTTGAGAGCGAGGGTGGTCTGGCCAGAAAAAAACTTGAATCAAGCTAAACTTATTTGACTGGGAGCACTGAGTCCATGCTGGCAGTACATTTGACCACCATGACCAGCAGAAAGCTGACAACGTATAGACCAGAGAAGCACACTACACACAAACACACACCTGAAACCTGTGGAAGGTCTGACTGTACACATTTTACCATCCATCCACTTATGGGAGAAATGAGCTCTTATTTTGATAAAAATAAAGCTAATTTAACCAAAGTGCAACAGTCATCTAAATGCTACAATACTTTGAAAAGGAGATGGAGAAAAAAGTGCTATTGAAACAGTCATGCAGGAAATACAGCCAACCTGTCAGCCTAAACTAAGCATTCATCCTGCAGTTTCATCTTACTTTCCCTCAAGAAATAATCAATCACCATGCATAATAAACAACCAATTCAATTAGATTAAAAACACAGTTAAGCTTTTCCAAGCTGGATTTGTGGGCTCATCTCATAGCTGATAAAATGTTGGGTTTGGTATTTCCCATCCCCAAGGTCCTTATGCCAGGACCTGCATCTTGTCTAGAGCTAATCTCAAGTACAATGATAACATGATAATTGTCATGATAACATCACAATGGATCAATCAGCCGACATCTTTGTCCATAACTGAGAATTTCATTTATAATAGGATAAAATGATGACGTGGTGACATTTTATATCTAAAAGGAAACTGGAGATTCACTGGAAATTATTCACTGGGATCACAATTATAGTAGTATTGTGATTACTTCCATTTTGCCGAAAAATGCGATTAATACCTTTTATTAAATTCCCTGAAAGCTACGGGTCAATATAGTGGTTAGTTCCATATTAAATTCCTTCAAAGTCTTCACTGCAGACATTATATGAGTCTGGACAGACATGGATGTCAACTGTAACTTGCTGGTTGGCGGAGGTATGCAACTACAAGGCAGTAATTCTATATTTTGACTGCTCTGTTTTATACGACCATTGACAGCTGACTTCTCACTCTTCTTAACTGCCTGCTGGGGGCCGTAATTATTGCGTCAGCTCAGAACAACATATATGGGGCTAATGCTAATGTTGGCAGAACTCAGCAAGTCTCCGCTGGTTGCATCTGGCAGTTGTAGTGGCAGTGCAGTAGGTGCTTCACCATCTGTTGCCTGGCAGGGATCTGCACTCCACTGAGTGCACTCCTCTGGTTCAGTTACAAAATCCCAGCACACACTGCTGTTATCCACTACAGAGCGTCACCTGCCCTGCACGCTCCATTAGGGCTGGGCAATATATCAATATTATATTGTATCGTGATATGAGATTAGGTATCGTGGTAGATTTTGCATATCGTGATATGGCTTAAGTTGTCTTTTCCTGCTTTTAAAGGCTGCATACAGTAAAGTGATTTAATTTTCTGAACTTTGCCTATTTGTCTTTACCCACCTAGTCATTATATCCACATTACTGATGATTATTTATCAGAAAATGTCATTGGGTGAATATTTTGTGAAAGCACCAGTCATGATCCCTACAATATTGTAGCAATATTGAGGTATTTGGTCAAAAATATTGTGAAATTTACTCATTTTATCACCTCAGCTGCTACCACTCCTTGGAGAACACAACATGTAGTTAGTCACAACCTACATGATCAATAATTATCAATATCGACCAATATGAAACTTCACTATCGTGATAGGTTTTTCTGCTATATTGCCCAGGCCTACGCTCCATACTCCTTCACGCCATGAGTCAAGGGTTTATTGTGACCAAGCCAGCGATGGTGATGAAAAAAGATGAAACAAGACATTGTCTTCTGTCCAACAGTCCATCTGATGCCTGTGTTATTGACTGGCATAGAATGATCAGATTTCTTTGAATTGACCTGAATTGATCAGGTTGTGTAGTTTGGTATAAAGTAGTGTTCTGTGTGCAGTTTACTGAGGCCTTGTAACAATATGTCAAGCTGCTGAAGTTCGTAAATGTCAAACGGTTTCCTTTTCTGTGTCATTTGAAGTTGCCAACACAGAAACGTCCCAGGTGCAGCTTTAAAAATGTAACACCACATGACACAAATTTCATCAGTTCCAACCTCGAGCAGGAGTTGCATGTTGTGATGTTGAGATGAATTCAGCACAGATCGCTGCTGAACCCACTGACACCGAGACATTTGAATTCTCCACCATGCCTCCATTTGCCCTCCACCCTCTGCGAGCAAAGACCCACAGGGCTCGCAAGTTTGATGCCTTCTTTCTTCTCTCCCTCTCATCCTCCTTTACTTCATCCGCCTACCTTTCCACGTCATCTGTTCTCATCTGCCTTGAGCCTCCATCCCTCCCCTGCTCTGTCTGTCTCTCTGTCCAGGAAAAAACCATCAACATCACGGGGTCTCATTTCAGATTTGTTGCACTGTGTGTGTACTGCGGGAATCAGATTGTAGAACCTGTCTGACCTGAGTAGTCAATCATCACTACACCAGTGCACACACACACCCAAACAGAGTGATCATATCATATGTAAATATGATAGTAGAGGAGGAATGAGGAGACAGAGCAACAAAGCAGGCAAAGTATTGCATCTGTCTGGTGGAGTTAAAGTGTGTGTTGTGCAGCCGTGTGTGACTGCCCGTGTGTATGTACGTGTCTGTCTGTCTGTCTGTCCTGTTTTTTCCATTTTGGCTTTCATCACAATCTGATACCTCCACCCATCTGTTCACAAAGGAGAGTGGGAGAAGAGGAGAAGAAGAGGAGGAGAGGTGGGATCGTGCAGAGTTGGCTATCACTCTTCATCCCTGCTCCTCCTCTTCCTCTTTATCTGCTCTCTTTCTTTGTCCTCGTCTCCCTCTCTCTCCACCTCCTCTTCCTCCTCTCCTCTAATCCCTCCTCCTCCTCTCCCTCCTCCCTCCTGTCTCTCCTCTTCTCCTCCTTTCATCTTCAGATACAGGCAGAATGGAGCTCGGCTTCCTCTAAAGACCCAGCAGGTGTGTGGTGTGTCTAATTGTACGTAAGTGTGTGTGTGTCTGTGTGTGAGTGAGTGTGTAAAATGTGCTTTAAAGTCCTGCACATGAGAGCTTTCTTTCTATGAAGTCACATTGTGCCTGTGTTTGTAGCTACTGTATGTGTGTGTTAGCTCTGTGTGTACGTGTGTGTTGGAGATATCTTGTTTCCTCAGGGGAGTCCAGGCCCATTTCCACTGTCTGCTGTAGCCAACCAACCCAGCAGTGCATCGATAATCTATTAGGCTAGAAATGCACACACATACACACAGACGCACGGACATGCTTGTTCCTCTTACCTGCCACTGCTGAGCACTCTCTGGGTGTGTGCTGACTGTAACTGGGTGGGCCAGATATTGCCTGTACCTGAAAAGCAAAGAAATCATACACACAATATTTATCAGAGGCCTTGGCAAATTTATATTGCAGGGAGTTCTGCTATGCTTTGGTAAAAGGCCACTTCAAACAGCCAGCCACAACTATTGAATTACATTTCCTTGTGCAGACTTTGACGTTTACTACTTGGTCAAAAGCATGTAGCTCGTTTTAATGGCAAACTATGTCGCATCCGCGCCCGCCCCCGACCCAAAAAAATAAAAACAGAACAAAACAAAAAACAAGAATGCATAGACTCGTACAAAAACAATCCCTCTCAATCATCACCCACGACCTGCTAGAAGTTTGTGGTGGCTCCTGCATCCACAGATACCCCACCCTCTGCCCATACCTTCTTATTTTCTCATTTTGCTGTGCTCAGGATGCTTTACTAACCCAAAATATCAATATTTGACTTAAGTCCAGTGGTAAATATAGTGTACGCTTAAAATGATATTGATCTTTTTAGGTGGTGCTTTTTAAGGTCCTTCCTACATTGGTGCCCCTGCTGCTTCTCCAAACTGGGGGCGTACCGACCATCATCTGTTGTAATGCTGCAAGTAATACACTGACTATGGATAAGTACCTCATACAACCCCACTTCAAAAAAAAAAAAAACCTGCGCTATCCTTGTAAGTAAACTACTTGAGTAAAAGTACTTAGCTACTTTCCACTGCTGCTCATATGAGATTGTTGAACATCTCATTACAAAACCATGGACATGAACCCACTCCTCCACATGATTTTGGAACATGGCAGCAGGGATGTTAACCACAAGAGCTTTAGTGAGCTCCAACAGCGATATTAGATGACAGTTGGTGTTCCACTTCATCCTAAGGTGCTGGACAGAGTCATGGTCTGGGCTTTGTGCCAGCCAATCATTTTTTTTCCACACCAAACTCAGAAAAACGTTTTTTTTTTTTTTATGGACCTTGCTTTGTATACAGGGTCATAAAAATTTCCCTAGACACAAGGATGTCCACAAACTTTTGGCTGTGGTGTATCATGAAGTGCTGCAGTTTTTCCTTCAATGTACTTTTCTGCCACACGCCTCAAAAAATAGTGACTGATATCATAGCAAAACGGTTCAGGCATCATTATTTAAATACCACAATCAAGCCAATGTTTATTTGTATCCCCACAATTTAAATTACAACACATTGCAACACATTTGAAGTGAAGTTATGTAGAGAACACTTGAAAAGAGCAAAAGATCTTTAAATGAGTGATTCTGATGACATATGGCAGACGTACACACAATAAAACAGTCAAAATATTAATCAACTACAAAGACAGGATGACAAAACAGCAGAAAATGCGCAGAGGCAGTTAAAAATACACAGGATCTGATGTAATTCTCCTTGTACACATGAAAACAGACACACAGACACTAAAACGAACAGAAGCCAATGTACTGACCAACCACACAGAGTGGTAATGATTACAGCTATCAGACAGGACATACACCCACTGTCATTATATCTTTAGACATCCAAAACACACACACACACGTTTGTTGAAATTATGACAGACACGCACAAATGCACGCACAAATAACACACGGCCAGACAAAACACATAAACAAGATACCAGCATGATGTAAGAAGGCGCAATATCAGACATCACCATAATTAAAGCTAAAGCCTGTTTATCGACCAGTTAAGTAGGACAGGAGGAGCTCAGCCCCAAAGATGCAGCTTGTTTACAATAACACAGCCACACACACAGATAGTGTAACAGCATTTTAAACACCATGCTGCTGCCAGACTATATTTACTGGAGCCACATATGGAACACCACCAGGTTTTTTTGTGCCATATACTGAGGGTCAAGTGAAGTCCAGAGGGATTCTGGGAATACTGCAGGAGTACTCTACTTTAACACTCTGAAAAGCGATAATTGTACGAAAAGTTCAAATCCATGACTTTTGCTAGAACACGGAGTTAATGTATTTTGGAGGGCTTACCCTTAGTCTCAGCTTGGTTTGATTTGTGAGTAAGGATTTTTCATTATCGATTGATTTGCTGTTTTTTTTTTTTCCATGTTCATTGTCAAAAATTGTCAGAAATGTTTTAAAAATGTCTCATGACAATATCCCAGTAATAGTATTAGTCCAGTTCTAATTTGATATCAATAAACAGACCATAATTCACTGCTGCACCATCCAACCCAGAAGAGATGGTATTGGTTCTCATGGTCATACATGATGTCTGATTGTCTGATAATTACACCTTGATTCCACCAGGCACAGCTCTCTGACATTGCGTCTGTGACGCAGGTTTCATGCGTCCTTCGCAGGGCTTCACACCCCACCAGGAGCCTCAGGAATGGAGCCTGGCTAGTTTTAGTTATTGTATTGTGTTTGTGCAGCTACTATGGTTGAGTAGGCTATGTAGTTAGATGGTATCATCATCTGTTTTTATGACTGGAACTCTGCACGTGGTGTTTTATTTTGCAAATTGACTGGATTCCTGTGTCTGACTTCCTGCTTGGCTCAATCCTGCCTGGCTCTGCGCAACTTGTGACTTCTGTCACAAACTGACTAGACGCATATTTGAAGTGAAGCAGATCGAACAGCCGCTTCTAGGATGTACTGCGGCATTTCTGGTGGAAAAAAACAAACACTGTCAGCTCCAGCAACTGAATTGCAGCCAGAACTTGCCGCAGCTGTCCCCAATGGTATTAAGATGTTAGATATAATTTAATCACTTCTCACTGTTGAAACAGAATATCAGATTACAAATACTGATTGACGGGAGATGACTCAAGGCTAATAAAAATTCAGTCTGACTAGTGGACATGACTACAGTCTAGTGCTAGCCTACTCGACTTCCAACTAGGTAAGAATAAAGGGTGGAGACTTATTCTAAAAGCTTCTGACTGCGACTGTAATTGTTAAACAAAAGATGTCTGGAATACCATAAAAATATTAAGAACATGCTATTGTTGATCAGGATGCAAATTATAAACCTTGGCTGCTCGAATTGCTAATGTTTTTACCCTGTCTATTCAATGTCTTAAGACAAACCTTTGCTGTCTGAATTGATTTCACTACAGCACGACATCAGTGCAGGCCAGAGCTACATGTTGTAAATGTCTTAGAGACGAGACAGCACATCCTGTTTAGGCTGACGTTGTATTGTTTAGTTAATTTTTATCACCTTATTTGTGAAGCGAAATTGGTCATGCTGTCGCAAATTCAAACCCCAAAGCCTAAAACCCAAGCAATCATTTCAGGTAAAGCCCTAAATATTCCATCATCTACCATTTTCCTCTTTGGATAATCCCTGGATTCCTGCCTTTTGGAATTCCTCCACAGATTATCCCTTCACTTAAACCACTCCAGGGCCAAGGAGAGGGGGAGGAGGGGAAGGAGGAGGACGAGGATGGGGAGGGGAGTCTTGTTTTAAGAAGTTGGAAGTCTGTGAATCTTGCTGGGCTTGCAGTTCCTCCTGCGGACATGTTTTGTGCACGTCGAGGAATGCACTCGCTCCATCCCTCTGTTGTAACCCCCCTCCTCTCATCCCCTGACTCCCCCTTTTCCTTCACCTCCTTTCTTTCGCTTTCTTTAGGGAACTGAGGCATGTAGGTAGACACAGACGGGCGGGCTAACTCACAACAGCTCCCGTGATCTGCCTGACAACAGCCTGAGGGCCCACACATGGGCACAGTACATACAGACACACATGCACACAGTCACAACAGAGAAAGGGAAAAAAGAGACCAAAGAGGGGCCCCGGGACTGAGCCTTGAGGCACTACAACCTGGTGACACAGCAGCAGCAGCTTCCCTCCAGGCCCCCGGCCGGTAAGCCCGACTAACCACCGGTTGGAAGCTGCTCGACTCCTGTTTGTTAACTGTCTTTGTTTGGCAGAAAACAATGACTAGCCCCCCGCTCTCTAATTTACAGGGGAGTTGGCTCATTCCTCTGGGTGGAATGTACAGTGGGAGCAGCTTGCATTTCATGATGGGGTGGAGAGATCCGTGATGAGGGGGGTTGGTTATCCGGCCGGAGTGGGGCTGCATTGAGGGAAGGGTGAGTGAGTTTAGCTGCTATTTTTAGATGACATGTCATTTTAAACTCGTGGTCTGTTCCTGTACTGTGGTCAAGGAGTGAAACGCTAGTATACGTGGACGTCAACTGTACTCACACGTCTGTAGGACAAAGTACAACCTGCAAAGTGGTACTTCAATAAAACTTGCAGCAACAAAACCTGCCTACTCTGGCAAACCTGCAGTCTTGGCCGAAGCACACAAAGAAATCCACTTCCAAACAATAAGTAATATAAACAACACTCTTAGAAATTAGGGTTCCAAAATGCTCTTCTTCCTCAAGAGCTGAGGTTCAACCTAGAACCATATATTTCCAAACACCATTCTTTCAAGAAGGGGTTTGTTGTAAAGTTTGTAAAGTTAAGGATTCAATGAAGAACCCTTTTTTGAAGAAAGGGTTCATAAAGGGTTCTTTGTGAGGCTAAGGGTTCCAGTAAGAGCCCTTTGTCTCTAAAGAACCTGTTTCGGAAAAGGAATTCTTCAAGAATACTTGAAGCTAACCCTCAAATATTCAAATTCATTTGTTTGTTTCATGTGGTATTTTTAAATGTAGATGTATCTGGAATCCCCTTAATCTTTTCATTTACTTGTGTTCTGGCTTCATCTGTAGAATATGGTTCTTTGTGGAACCCTCAGAAAACAAGGGGGTTACAGGTGAAACCCTTTTAAAAAGGGTATTATTAGATCCCCCTTGGAATGTAAAAGGGCTCTCGGTAGAATTCCCTGGGTGGATTCTCAATGAAACCTTTGGAATATAAAAGGGGTTTTGGCTCTAGGTAGAACCCTCTGAAAGGTTTTCAGGTGGAACCTTTATAAAAAGACAAGCTGAACCTTACTAGAACCTTATATGGTTCTAGTCAGCACCTTTATTTTTAAGAGTGAAAGGCTGAGTTAAACACTAAAGAAAAACAATGTGCAAGACAAATACTGAAATCCATATCTACAGAGGGAACAGCAAACAGAAACCCCAAATAAACACGCCTCAGATCGTGAAGACAAATCACAGGAGCTATTGAGTCTTTCTGAAATGCACACAAAAGCATATGCAAACAGCCACACAATCACTGCGACGCCACACCACCGCCCACATGATCCTACTGTCACCTTATTTAACCTGCAGCGCACTGCAATAGCTGACAGAACGGCGAGGAAGATGTGCAGCGAGAAGTAAAGCAATCCAAGATCAGCTTTTCTCTGCGAGCCAGTGCAAAGCCTGAAATGAAAGGGAATGAAAGAGAGTGAGAAGAAAGAGGGGAAGATGGAGAACATATGGTGTACGGGGACCTAGTTTCCTTCCCCTTCCCTCATCTCCTCTGTTTCCCCTCATCTCACACACCTGGGACCATTACTCCTTGTGGAATCAACACCCAACTAAAACTCTACTTTCTTTAATTAGTTCTCTCTCTTCCTCCCATCTCCCTCCCCCATCCATATGCTCTCATCTCTCTGTCACCTTTTCTCTCTTTGTCTCTTCTCCAATCTGCTCCATCGTCATGATGTCTTACTAACTTGCATTTGTTTTCCACGCTGACTTCATTCTGCATCTTTTCCTACTAAATTTCTCATTTAGAATGACTGTATTAGACAAATCAGACCTTGTATAAAATGTGAATGTGTATCTCTCACATTGTCCATGTCTATTGCCTCTGTGAGTAGAAACTGTACAGGTCTGTTTGTCTGGGTGTGGTGTTTGAGGCTGTGTGGGAAACTGGATTGAGGAAGTGTGAGTATTCCCACATTCTCCTGCTTAACTAATCAATGAAGGAAAAGATGGGAGAGACAATACACTGCTGACAAAGTGAATCTGTGCGAATACAGGAGAGAGCGCGTGAGACCACAGGTCAAGCTGCAAATAGAGTGCATCTACTAATAATTCAAATCTAATAGCAAGACACAAAATCCTAAAAATACTTCCTCTGATTCAACAATTTGAACACTGGTCTGGATCAAGCGGCAACTCCATGACTGAAAAAAGAAGCCAGTGAGGAGCGCTGCAGGGCAGACCCTCGACTGGCCACTTGAGGCTGGCTTCAAAAGCAAGTCAGTCCCCACAGACCTCTATATTAAAAGCCACAATTTTACAGCAGAAAACATGTTTACAGCCTGGTACAAAAAACAGATCTGGTCTCAATAGCTAATTTCCCCATTATTGACGACTGTACGGAAAATTGTTTTTTTTTTTTTTATATAACTCACTTGTTATTAAACCTAAACTTAGGCATAATTAAGGCTGTGGTTTTGTCACATGGGGATAGATGCTTGGTAGCCCCTTCTTTTGGCCTGCTTCAGCTCCACTCACACTCCACCTTTTTGCCCATTTTTGGATTAGAGTCAGTGCAAAGATGGCAATGGCCAGAGCCACCACGCTACACTGAGCGTCACCATGGCTCCTCAGAAACCTATGGGTGATGTCACAGAGACAACGTCCATGCCTAGTTGACATATATAAAAAGGAACATGAGCCCTCCTCAAAAGCAAAGCCAGAACATCTCAATCACAATCAATCCCTGGTGGCCGGCCGCAGTTTAGGTCAAAAACCCCGCCTCCCCAAAGTTAATGGACAGGGCATCGGCCAAACTAAAAGATCTAAGAACACGTCAAATAAATTTTCCCCAGAGATGCTTTCTGTGTTTTAGGTAGGGGGTTTCACATCATGATTGACAGCTAAGATGTGCTCACAATTGAGTCAGCCGGGTGTGTGGGAGGGAACTCAAAAGCACGGCTCCAACGCTGATCACTGCTGCTCAGGCACTGGCTCCAAATGATGCTACCAGTGTAAGATGGCAGTGCGAAAGTGAAATATCAAAACTTGATGGTGCCTGTCCAACGTTGCCAAACTTCATAAACATCATTGTAGCTACTTTCAAAGCCTCTCCCTCCTTAAGGCTTATTTATGCCCCCTTTACATATGAAAATAGCTATGTCCCTGTCAAGTTATGCAACTGTCACTGCCCACATACTTCCTTGCATCCCTTATGTTAGCATAGATGTTAAGCAATGCATCGACTAGAGGTTCAAAAGTCAAGTTACCCCAAAGACAACAACAAACATGGTGACCCTGGAGGAGGTTGTAATAATGCACTTCTTGAGAAACAGGCAAAAAGCAGAGGCAGTGTTGTCAACGTCTGTGGTCTGTGCAGCCATTAAATACATCACGACATTTGAGCTTATTTGTCGTGTCCTTGTGGTCAACTGTTCAATTTCATCCGTATCTTTTGGAAAATGTGCACAAGTATGGACGAAATGAATGCAGGGCACAAACAGAAGGCTTTGTCCCTGTCCATATCTAATATTAAGCTTAAATGAGCCTTTACACTTACAGAGAACATCTCCTCTGCAATTTAAAACAAGCTTGTTAATGATATATTATTGTCTCTTTGACTAATTTCATTTTTACAATGTGTTGTAGCCTTTCGATAATTGTATTAAATTCAAACTTGAGCTCTGTAGAAGTGTTACAGAAATGCTGTTACGTCCTGGTAAGGTTGCCAGGGTGGCTTTTGCATAAAAATGACTCAAACATGACATGAGCATGTAAAATTGCCAGCACATCTACAGAGTGAAAGTGCACATCTGAAATTGGCTACCGACTTGGCTGTCTGCTCGGCTTTGATGTCTGCAGCCCTGACCTCAAACGGGACAAGTCATTATGTGTGTGTCTGAGAGGGACACAGACAGGGCATGAAGGAATTTATTGCTTACTTAAATCATAGGGACCTTAAACCTGTAAGACCACATCAAAGTTGTCCACTTGCTATGTACTACATGTGGCAACTTTCTCTTTAAATTAGAAAAAAATCAGGCCCTTATGAATACCATGTGTACTGCCAGTTCCACAAAGGAAAATAAAGTGTCAAAGAAAATGCACATTTAAAGCAGAGATGTGTAAAGATTCAGGAACACCTGAAAAATATAAACAGCTTTAACACTTCTTATAACTGTCAAGAGTGATTACAAGACATCTTAGGAGGAAAGCGATTGTGAAAAAAAATCATTTTTATGCAATCCATATGACAATGAGGAAATGGAAAAATGACAAATTTGGATTAAGTAACTGAAAAAGTAAAATTATTTGTTGGGATGTATGTAACTGAATTATGGGATATGAGTAATAAATACACAAGAGACAAGAGTCACCTGTCACCTTGTGATTTATGCCGCCTAATAAGGCCTCAGCTCACTTGGGTTCATGACAACCATTATTATGAGTTATAGTGAGTCTTAATGAGAGCTGTGGCAGTGTGTCTTAACTCACGGCCCAGGTCCTGACAATGAAATAATGCAGACAAAGGCAAAAAATCTAAAAACAAAACATGACCAGTCAATGACCGGACTTTCCATCACACAAATTACAGGTCAGAGACATTTCAGTACAGGCACTGTCACAGTCTAACTGGCAAGAAGAAACTCTGCAGAGTAAACTCGAACAGTGTGAAAGGAAATATAAAGCAACATCAGGCTCTAAAAAGAAACAAATATGAGGTTAAATAAAGGTTTGATTTTGGACAATTTCAGGGAGGGTTGCAGCCAAATGTGCCGTTCAGTCAGGCATGTCGTGTGACTGCATGAATGATACAGTGGGTGATTGTGTTCTGCGAATGATGCTTTTTGTTGTACTAATTAGAGGATGGAACGCAATAAAATTCAGTGGGTGGAGACGACCAAATGACGCAAAAGCACTAAATCACACTGAGAAGGAAAATCCCACAACTGTGCTCAATATGCTGGAGTGAGCTTGTGTTGCATAATGGTTCTAAATTTGTGTGTGTGAGAGAATATGTTTGTCTCTTGCTGCGTACATGTATTTTTTTCCAGCGTGCATTTGTAAACTTCACCTCCCTCCGCCTGGCCTGGTTGCTAGGACACCTGCTCTGGGCACGTGCAGAGGCTGGACTGTCTGGCCTGACCTTTGACTCCACAGAGCTCTAACCCTCATGACCTCAGCAGTGGTTTGACACTTCATCTAACTGACCACTCCCACCACACTTAAGTGTGTGCGTGTGTGTGAGTGTGTATGACAGAGAGAGAGTGAGCACTTCTTCACTGTATATGAGAGAGTGTGTGTCAGCATGAGAGGCATGTCAGTGACTGTTGGTGTTTCTTGCATGTATCTGAATGCACACAGAGTAGGTAAACCTACTTCTTCTTCTTCATTAATCCAGAGTATATGAATATGAAAATGTTTTCATTACAAAAGTTTAACTGCTGGGCACGAGACGTTTCCTACTTCACTGAAAACTGTGAATGAAAAAAAAAATATGTCCTGTACAGTTTGCAAAATATTTTTTCCAAGGAGAGTGAAGTCATGACCCTCCCTGCTCTGACTATGATTGGCTGGTGGGCCTACTTGTTGCCTTCGTTGGTTTTAGTTGTTTGAGTTGGGTAGTTTCTGGGTATGTTTAGGCATGAGGAGTGTGATTAGGCAGGATTAAGGTAAGAACATCAGGATAGGCCAATAAGAGACAGAATAGGGTGGATCATGTATTACTGCTTCAAGTTTAGGCATGGTATTAAAGAAACTTCCTGTCTTAAGTCTTAAGTGAAAATACCATGAGTCTAAGATAGGATTTGCTACTGTAATATAAAATTGGGAAAAATCCTAACTAACTTTAGAAATCCTATTTTATCTTGGATTAGGAAATCCTAAATACTGAATCCACTATCACTTATAAACTTTTATGTCTGTTACCTAGCAACTGATGCTAATTTACTCATCTTGTGAAGTAAGCAACTTTGTAACCATTGTTTTTTTCTCATTGAAACACACATTGAAACATACAAAAAATGAAGCAAAAATGATGGGCACTTTACTTCAAGAAAGATGAGTTCTGTAGAGAATTCCAAACATGAATTTACAAGAACCAACCATTCTCTTTTTTCACCCCAAGAGATTGGGGCGAAAAAAAGACAATGGGCTACGGTAGCTGAATCATTCTCCACTAAATTAAACAAGTTAGCTAAAACTACCTGGTGCAAAAGTGAAAGTTAGGACAGCTTAATGGTTATCCTAAAGTTAGGAGAGTTTATTTAAGATTTTGGGAAGTTAAGATGTTTGTAGGGCTTGGTGATACAGCTTGTAAATAATATGTCAATATTGGTCTGCGATATTCAATATACACATTTTATCTAAAATAACATAGAATAAATTTCAGTCAGTAATGCCCAGCAGGAAGACCCACCTGTGCTTACAACTAATCATCAGTAATGTGGATATCATGACTAAGTGGATAAAAGTAAATAACAGAACAGCTAGAACAGTCTGTTCAGAACATTTCATCACTTTACTGTAAGGCACTGTTAAAAACCAGGAAAAGATATCCAAAATCTAAGATGATATCTGGTTTCATATCATGAGATATAATATCACACTGGCCAGCCCTAGATGTTTGTGTAATACACATTTCATATCTTAAGTTAGGGTTGTGCTGTTGATTTAGGAACTGTATCTGTATCTGTATCTGGCTTTTTTCCTAAATCAGGTCCTAATCCTAACTACCATGGTTACCAAACAGTTCAGACAGGATCTGCAAGTTAGGAAGTTTCTGTAATACAGACCCTGATCTTAAGTTATTAGTTTTTCAGCAAGAGTGTGGAGCTGCACAGTGTTAAAATCTGAACTAAAATCTGCACCAGGACCCTTGGATGTGGTTTGGAAACACAACCAAGGAGACTATGAAACAAAAAAACACAGTGCAAGCACAGGGGTCACCAGGATAAGGCGGGGAACTGGGCAGTTGCCTAACTTGCCACACACACACACATACGCACACATATCTAGAAACGTATATGAATGCAGAAGCACAGAAAAGATGGATTTCTGGGTCAGAGTATCACATGGAACCAACATTATTCCACTGAGCAAATATAGCCCTGCAAACAGAGTGGGAGATAGCTTTGTGTATGTGTCTATGTGTGTGTGTGTGGGTGTATGTGTGTGTGTGGTGTCATTCTGTCTTGCTAGCAGCAGACACAGGCTCGCTGGGGAGGCGTCACGCCTTTATTTATTCATCAACCTTCTGGGAACTGGCAATGAGAGACAAGGTCAATACATTATTGCACACATGCGCATGCACACACACATGCATGCGTGTGCACACACACATATATACACACACGCCTTCAGTCCACCTATAGAAGGACCACATATACAGTAAATAGTTTTCTAGGATACCTCTGCCAACACATATACTGTAATGACTCGAGTTAAAATGGTATCACAGAACACACAAGCCACACACACACACACACACACAGACACACACACGTGCCACACACACACTCCCTGTGTTCAGAGACTTGTTGGCTGACTGGGCCGTGAATCGGAGCCCAGAAAGCACACAGACCCTATTAAACGCTGCCGGATCTGCAACACACACCCTATTAAATGCTCCAGATCAGCTGAGTCAGCACGCCAAAAGAGAAAAGACAGGCGGTTTAGACAAAACAATGAGCCCCGTAACCAGGAGACACACAGCACACACACCACACACACACACACACACACACACACACACACACACAACTTTACTCATGATCACGTACGGTACGCTGACATACTGCACTCCCACAAGTACAGAAACGTGCATACAGTTACAGAAACACCCAGAAACAAAGAAAACACACACAAGTTTGGGGAACACGAGCATGTGCTACTTCGCATCTGGCTCCTCTTAAACACAAAGTAGTATGTGTAGTGAATGTGGCATTGTGTGTGTGTGTGTGTGTTCATCATTCGGTCAATGCTTTGATAGCTGGCGAATGAGAAGGAGGGCTCGCCATGAGTCCAGACAGGAGTGCTGTCAGATACACGAACACAAACCACATGCAGCTGTTCAGCGTCTCCCTGAGAGGCACATCACACACACAAAAAGACAACCAGACACCGTAGCAACAGAGACAAACATATATGTTTGTAACTTGTGCAATGGACAAGGGTGTGTGAAACCTTTTCACCAGCACGTGCATCCCAGTGGAAATCCTCAAATTGTGTGTGTGTGTGTGTGTGTGTGTTGTGTATGAGTGTGTGTCTGGCTCGGAGTGAATTGTGAGTCATCTAGCGGGTTGTGGGTCTGAGCGTGGGGTAAAAATAGCCCTGTGTGTCAAACGTGGTTACAGAATGATGATGAAACAACTGGCCGTACCAGCTGCTTACACACACACTTTGTTTTGGATGTGTGCAGCAGCTCCATAAAGTCATTGTCTCCACTCACTGCACAAACACTGTTACTGCCTGTTGGTTGTGTGTGTGTGTGTGTGTGTGTGTGTGTGTGTGTGTGTGTGTGTGTGTGTGTTGTGTGCGTAGGGGCGTCAGTATGTCTAATCTTACTTGCCCCCACTTTATCTGCAGGACACCCCTGTGCTAGTCTCACCAGATCACAGGGAGAGAGAGAGAAAGAGGAGGGGGTGATGGGAGGAGGAAGACGCAGAGATGAAGGGAGGGTGGGTGACCTGAGCGTTTGATGTTAAAGTTTGGAGCCGACCAAAGGAAAACTTCAAACACTGCATAGAATTAAAAAGATTACCTCCCCTATACACACACACACACACATACACACACTTCTCTCTCCAGTAGAGCATGTGCACGCGCACACACACACACACACAGAACAACTATCAGTCCATAACCGGTCAGCATGCCCTACAGCGAGGATGGAAAGAAGAAAGAAGGCAGAGAGATAGAAAGAGAGCCGTTATCTGCCCTGCAGTCAATCTGTCTTTTGTCTGCGAAGTAACTTAAAAACTCAGTCAGCTTTGCAGAGAAAGACTGACCTGCAGGGACAGAACGTGATCCCAAGTTAAGCCAGTGAGAGCTGTACGAGAGAGAACGTCAGAATCATGTAACGTGATGCACTGCATTAGTCTAAACAAAATCCAGCTGAAGCCTTTAATACACAACCATAAAATTCAATTCATTTTGACTATAATGTAATTTTACACAAGCGCACCATGAAGCTGTAGGTCTGTGCGTTAATGTGTTAAGTGCTGATCAGCAGGTTTATTGTGACATGTATCTTACATAGTAACAGAGGAAGAAACTGTCCAGTGTCCAAGTTATAGACTGAGTTATGTACGGCTGGTGTTAAGTGTTATACTATGCAGCCTCTACAGGGAAACACATCATGGAATATATAACAAATAATCTGAGCTCAAAGGTCCACGCACTAGTACGGTACGTTACATTAAACCAGTTACTCTGCTCCATTTCAGATCCATTTAAACTGTACTGCTATTTTTTGACTTGAAATTGTCTGTATTTACTGTATCTTATCTATTTAACCAGTGTTTGGACTGATCAAAAAACATCCTGGGACCACTGAAATTAAGAAGTTTCTTAGATCTAGGCTAGGTTAGTTTTTAGCTTCTTTGGTTAGTCCCAGGTGGTGTAGGCTGTGAATGTTACTGTTTAATACATGCACTTTCTTGAAAAAAAAAAAAAAAAATCTAGACAGTGTGTAAATATATATTTAAAAGGGACAGTTCACACAGAATCAAAAATGTTTTGATGTGAGTGCAGAGTCTTTGAGATATTGGCCATAAAGATGTCTGCCTTCTCTCAATTAAAGTGGGACTACATAGCACTTGTGGTGCTCAAAGGACCCAAAAAATACATGTTGTATTGTACTTGGATATTAAATTGTTTTGTGAATGAACTGAGACTGAACTGAACATTTTGACAGCACTCAGTAAAGTAATGATCATACTTGCCTCTTGTTGTTAGTGTGGAAAAAAAACAACACCCTCAACTTTTAATCAATTCAAGCATCTGAAAAATTCAGACATGTAGCATTTGGATGGCAGGATTTTAGCTAATGGATGATGGATGGATTCTGCTATAGGTTGTAAAACCACACAGTTACACACTTTGGGCTGTTAAAGGGAAAACTGGTTTTATATAACTTGGGTCTCATATTTGTAGTTACTGTCAGTAATATTAACTTTGTACCTGCCAAGTTAGTTCAGAAGTCACAAGAGGAGTTTGATCATCAGGGGAGAGAACATACTGTAGGCCAATGGTAAAATTATTTCCAAAACTGTGTGTTCTAAGCATCCATCACAATTTTACAAATCAACTTCCTCGATTTTGAGCTTTGTACTGTGAGCACCTGTGAAATGAGAGATTTGTGCTGTTGTTACAGGCATGATGGTTTGCAATCACACTCTGATTTCACCTCTAAAATAAAGTGGCTGAAATAATCTCAAGCGGTTGAAAACTTTGCAGAAACAGCAACCTGTGGAAGCAACACCCTAAATTGTACTGACAGGCCGCTAGAGAAGAAGGCTGTTTCAGGGTTAATTAGGAACTATGGTGTGATGGTTAGAAGGGGTGAGTGAGGTTGAAAGGTGAGGGTGGGGGTGGGGGCGGCCA
Organism: Lutjanus argentimaculatus; assembly: GCA_034769285.1. Lineage (NCBI taxonomy): Eukaryota > Metazoa > Chordata > Actinopteri > Lutjaniformes > Lutjanidae > Lutjanus > Lutjanus argentimaculatus. The sequence continues at coordinate 14,785,323 of JAWZSL010000018.1, forward strand.
CAACAGTTGTAATGCTCCCATTTGTGTTTTGTGATTGAAGAAGTGTGTATGTGACCGTGTGTTTGTGTGTGTTAGTCAACATGGGGGTTGCTGGGACACACCCCTTCACTTAAACTTATAATGTAGAACAGAACTCATTACAAGTTTCCTGCATCTTAAGAAAAATTTCGATATTTTTCATCTGTTTCCACTGTTTCAAAGTTTCCATTTTTTCACCTCTATCCAAAGAAAGTTGACTCTGCACACATTCATTTTTCCAGCAGCTGGTTTTATTCCCAATATGACCACAGTTTTCAAACGAGCAGCTACACTAGAGACACTGGGGTTGGATGCCTTGCTCAAAAACATGTGGACGATGGTGTTTCAGTGAGCAGAGCCCCCATACAAATCAGAGTTAGATCAGAACCACCGGACTAACAGTAAAGGTAAATGAAGTAACTAATCTGATGTGTTGTTCGACCACGTCTGAAGACGTCCCATATGCCTTTTTTTTCTTTCTTTTTTTTTTTTTTTTAATTCAGCCAGGACATACAGCAATTATAACTTGTTCTCCTTTTTCTCTAAGTAAACGGGGCGCTGCTCGGTGGCTGACCCACAGTTCCTCCCGCTCCTGTCCTCCCCCTGTTATGTATCACTGTCTGTTTTATGTTTCTTGGACGGGATGTAACTGAAAGGCAATTTCCCCTCGGGGATCAATAAAGTACTCTGAATCTGAATCTGAATCTGAATAACAATCATATCAAATTCATACAGGGTTTGTAGTATAAAGCTGTTAAAATATAATCATTATATACATATATATTTTAACAGTGATTATATATATATATATATATATATACATACACCTGGCTAATCACTGCATTAAGTGGGCATGCTTGTTGGAATGGCAGTTTTGGAAAGTTACACATTTATCAGACTGAGGCCTCACTCCAATTTGAAAAGTCTTGGGAACAAGGAACATGGATGAAATATTTTTATCCTTAATAAATGAGATCCTTGATCCTCTATCCTTGATTGATAGATTACAGTTTCGTCTTTTGGGACATTTTCAAAAGTAACTCCTGACATGAGTATAACCAGGTGCAAAGTAGGGTATACAACTGAAACCTGAAAAATGTGGTTTCTCTTTTTTTTCTTTTTACTTAAAAATATAGATACTGAACCTATATAGTATGCCTATGTTTCTGCATGTTCTTTGTCTTGATATAATTGAGACTGCACAATGATATGAGTTTACAGAGTGTGCAAAGTACATCCATGAATGAAATATGACAATAAATAAAAAGTATATTAAAAAAAAACATATATTGTTGCCAGACAGGTGGGTGTTAAAGGGTTAAAGTGAAAAACAGAAGTCCGATGTAGCCTGAGCAGAACAGAGGAGGTCAATCAGAAACAGAGGAAACTCTTCAGATTCTTGAAAAGTAGAGAGGGAAGAAGGTAATATGCCGTGTGAGGTAACTGTGGATATGTGTGAGCTGCACTCATAACCGGCTTGTGTGTGTGCGTATTGTTCTTTCATGCGAGGTGTGAAGTTTGTGGTTCGGCGTCATTACGAGACCGGCAGAGTGACAGACAGAGCGGTAATTAGAAAGATATGTGAGAGAGGAAAACAGAAAAAGAGAATAATGAAAATCAAAAGTAAATAAATGGAAGATGAGAAAAAAGTTCAGTGTTGAAGACAGAAGGAGGGAGAGAGAGTCAAAGAGTGTAAATAAGAGAAAGCAAATAAATAAAGCTGAGAATGAGTGTGATGTGAGGGGAGAGTGACAAAAAGAAAGAGACGCAGAAACACTCATCTCCCCATAAAGTTTTGGAGTCAACCAGAGTTGTTAGCAGCAGCACTGTGGGTGGTTGTGGAGGATGGAGCACACACATGCACACACACACACGCAGACTCACACACCCTCAGTGAGTGATGCATGCTAGCCGGTCTGAGCCTGGTGGCTAGTGCTAGCCTTTATTGGTTAGGCAGCTGGTTTGATGTGGAGCCCACACACAGCGACAGGATGACAGACACACTGTAACACACACACACTACGGAGAGAGGGAGGGGGTGTGTGTGTGGGTGTGGGAAGAGGAAGTGTTGAGTTGAGCTATATGTATGTATATATGGGAAAACTGCAATAGTACATCTGTGTGGGGAGGCTTGAAAGAGAGACTGAATATGTGTGAATGTAAAGTGGGTTAGGAGTTGTGTGGGAGTGTTTGTGTGTTAGTTTTGCATGGTATACTGATATTTATCTACTTTTTCAATACTTTTTTGTTATAAACAGTTCAGTAGAATTTCTCAGTGATTGTCAAAGGTCAATATCGCTGTGTTCACAAAGAAAGTGAAGCGAATTTTCACCTCATGCAGGCACCAAGGGTGTATGTTAAGTTAGGGATAAAGTACAGGATTAATCAAGACCCTCAGCCTGAATCACCCTGTCGGGGTTTATTTCACAATAATGACTAGCTCACTGTACATTTTCTTGCTTATTACATGGTTACTTACCAAATAAAAATCCATAATTTGACACATAATATTGTTTTAGAAATGAATTCATTGATTTCAAAGTCATTGCCCCTTCAGAGCCTATAATCAGAGCTGCACCAATAGAAACAGTCTGTTCTTCATAGTAATGGTCTGATATACAGAAGTAACAGACTTCACATTGCTGTAATTGACCAATCACAATGGAGCATCAACAGCTAAATAGCATAGCTAAATGCTAATAATGGCTTAATAGCATAGGGCTACTAGCATTTGGTACATGTCAGTTCTCAATCATGGTGGCTTTATAGTGTCAAACAGTACAGCCAGCAAAAAAGGCACACTGACTCCAACTGTAAATTTAGTAAGCTTAACAGTGCCCATGGTGAACATAATGCCACTGAACAAAAAAAGCAAATGTGGGTTGCTGGAGTTTGTAGTTTTGAAACTGTTCATAGAATAACACATAGGCCAGGTCAATAATACATAATATACCAACATTTGACCTAATAAATATAACCACAGATTAGCAATTTATCCTGATATTTATGAAATTAAAATGTAATTGTTAATATTTCACTGTACATGTATTTTGTTCACTCACGCACTCGCGTCCAGGGTTAATGTCACTTGTGGATGTTCTGTTTCTGATCCATTCATCTAGGTATTGAGTATTTAAGTATCGTGACACTAAACTTTGTATTGGAATCAAAGCCAACATTTAGGTATCATGACAAAACCAATGTTTGTGTGCCTGTGCACAGCTCAAGGGCTGATACCTGTAAACCTGTGTGTGTCGGGTATGTCTGTGTAGCAGGGGGACACTTTTCCCTATGAGCCTGAATATGTGTGCAGATGTGAGGAACAATATCCGTGTGTGTGTGTGTGTGTGTGTGTGCATGTGAAACTCTGGACACTGACAAGAGATTAGGAGTGATGCATATGGAGCGATGGTGGTGAAATAAACAAGACCAAGAGATGAAAGGCAAACAAAATGGATTTGAAGGGTAGAATAAAAGGAAAAGAAAGAAAAAGAAAGAAAAGGGAAAAGAGATGTGATGGTGTGATAAAGAAAAAAATCAGAGAGAAAAAAGGGACACAATGACCCCTAATGATTGAGAAGAAAAAGAAAGAGAGTGTAGAGAGAGGAGGGGATTGATGGAGAGATAAACAGAGAGCGTGGAGTGTCTGGCCGGGTCCCAGCTTTGTCTTTGGTCTCAGGGGAGGGAGGCTGGCAGAGGCAGGCAGGCTGGCTGCTCTGGCCCAGAGCCAGGCCACACACTGTGCCACGCTGCCCAGGAAAAGCCCCGGCCTGAGAGGGACAAGGGGGTTGAGTCCGAGCCCCCCCAAGGCACTTCAACAGGCCCCGGGGGGCCCATTGTGCCCCCAGCTCAGCCACTTGACACATCTGGTCCCCTCAGCCTGGTGAGGACTCGTTCACCTTGGCACTGCGCTGCGGCTGTGGGGCTACAGACCTGTCTGTCTGTGGTCTAACCTGAGCCGGAGTGGCCCGGGGCTGATTATACAGACACAGGAGTAAATACTGGGGCTAAAATAAACTTTGCTTTTGGCACTACAGCACATTATCACAATGACAGCTTTGAATTATGGGTGATTATAAGTTAGGCAATGTTCAGAAAAGTCAGATTCAAAAATTTAAACGGTACCTTGTGGAGTTTTTTGTAAACACAGTTATGTTTACATTCAGTATTTCATGCCCCACCTTTTGCTGTTGTATTGCTACTTTTCTTGGCACGTTATCACCATCTCCTACTGTTGGTGGAATAGTGTAAAAAGTGTATTGCATCACCTGGGTGCTCATGTGTGGGTGATGCAATACATAAACAAAACAGGGAGCCACTCATCAAAACATTGCTTCATGGTGCCACCAGACGTCAACATCTCCACAGTGCACCAGGGCTGCTTGAAGCCCTGCCTTTCTTTTTCTTTTAATCTATCAATTGTTTTTTAGATCAATTGTTTGGCTAATTTCTCCAGATTTTCTCAGAGCTCCAGTTAACATGTTCAAATTATATGTTTTATCTGACCAACTTTCCAATTTACAATGAAAGAATTAATAAATTAATAAAGTCTCTAAGAGTTTCTCACATTTGAGAAGCTATAATGTGGGGTTGGCCTGATGGATGATGCCATTGTTTCCTTGTCGACATGTTGCTGCTGGTCATTGTATTCCATCTACATTAATTATTTTATTAAACCTGCCAAGTTAAGCAAACCAAACAGGCTCCGTTACATCTGGGGCAGCAATGATTCTTTTTCTGATTTTTGTTGTTGTTATTTGCTCTATCGTTTTCTTAGCTTCCTCATTATAGGTAGCCGGCTAACTTTGTAGAGCCCCCCGCCAAATGATGACATCATCCATTATGATGTTTGACTGTGGATATTGTCAAATGCTCTTCAGTGGCATCGCCCTACCCTACTAGAATGAGCGAACGTTTGATAAATTACTTAAAGGTTTAGTGTGCAGAATTTAATGGCATCTGGTGATGAAGTTGTAGATTGCAGCCAGCTGAATACCACTCGCCTCATCCTCTCCTTAAAAGCGTATAGTAGAAACTATGGTGGCCACGAAACCTTCGAAAAATGCAAAAGGCCCATTGGTTTGTACATTCTGGTAGTTCAACATGTGGCCACTGTCAAAGAGGATCTATGCCTTCTGTAGATGTCAACAGCTCATTTGTAGGTAACAAAAACACAATTTTCAGGTGATAATACACTAATGAAAAACATGCTTATGAATATATATTCAATTTCTGACAAGTTCCCACCAATAAATCCACCTAAATCATACACACTGCATCTTTAAATGATCAACTGATAATAAAAACTAGCTGCAACAGCAGTTGGTCAAGGACAAACGGAAGAACTGGGTAATAGCATGGGACCTGACAGCACGACACTCAGGTGTTATTAGAAATTTCAAGTAAAGGGTTGTTTTATTTCATGTTAGCTGAACACTGCACAACATAAACACGATATTTTGTCCTCACCTTAAAGAAAAATTAGGATCCTAAAAACAGCATTTTGAATACTAATGGTTAAAGTTAGCGTACAAGATTTGTGGGCATGTACTGGCAGAAACTAAAAATAACATTCATAGGTGTGTTGCCATCAGTGTATAATCACCTGAAAATAAGAAGTGTTGTGTTTTTGTTCCCTTAAAATGAGCCCTTTACATCTGCAGAGGGAGCGAGTCCTCTTCCATGCGGGCCGCCATGTTCCACCGCCATGTTTCTAACATAGCCTAGAATGGACAACCAAACACTGGCTCTAGATACAGCCTTTCACATTTTGGGCAAGTTTCGGAACCACCTCAGGTTTTCCAACACATTTGAAAAGGGAGAGTGAGATGATGTGTGAGAAATCTGCAAGCTCACTGCTAAATGCCTCTACATGCTACACACTGGTCCTTTAAATGTTACTCTTGTGAAGCAAGGTAGCCGTTTACAATGAGTGGGCTTCAGATGTGTGTTTGTATTTTATGTTAAAACTTAAATAAATAATGTTCTGTGATCAGAGGCGTGCACCACCTTCCAACTCAGCTGATGAGATCTGACCAACTCGCTTCTGAATCATGGCCGTGTGTTCAATAGGTCAGGTTGAACCAACTCAAGTGATCAGGACAAGTTGGGCCAACTTAGAGAAAAAAAAACAGGTTCTCTGAACTTGACATAATACATCAATGAAAAAACTAAGGGCAAAAGTCTCTGAATCAAAGCCAGAAAATATTCTTTAACTGGCATCAATTCAACAGCTGCAGCTGAGGCTGTGAAAAGATCAGATTTCAGCTGAAAGTAACTTGACGGCAAGAAAGAAACTGCAGCATTCAGCCCTGATCCGATCACTTGCTATGACGGATTTAAACCCAATGAAAACTACCTCTTATCAGTCTCTCTCTCTCTTTAGATTTTTCAAAGCTACAGATTTTCCTGTTTCCTTTTCCTGTCCCTTTTCACCTCTGTGCGTCTCTGTTTGCCTCAGTATCTCTCTTCCTTTCCTGTTTCTAATTAGTTAAGTCACTTTATTGGTATGACTGCTTAGGCGACACATTGCCAAAACTGTGTGACAAACCTTCCAAAAACCTGACAAACAATAGTTTTAACCATTAAAACATCGTTGACAAGATTTATTATTTGGTTTGTAACACACAATGGTACATAATCCTCAACAGTTTTAATAGCACATAATACAATTGAGATCATATGTTTCAAAAGCTGAAACATTCATGTTCACCTCCTTTCTTCTTGGCTTGTTTTAATCATGCAGGGCTAAAAAATAAGGATTGCTTGATTGTCTGGGGCAAGTAAAATACTTTGTTTGGCTAGTATATCAAGCAACTGCCTTGCCCAATCGGCAAGTCATAAAAAAAAAATTAAACACATTGTTTTTTTTAATGAACTGCTGTTGGACGTAGCAAAGGAGTGAGCCATCTTGCTTCCTTCTCATCTCTGTTCAGAGTTGCACACATGCAGCACTGATCAGGCTCTCACAAGAAAATGCTCAAGTGCATGCAACTGTTTCAATTATCCTGGAATTGTGTTGAACTGGGGGGCAACTGAGGACATGGGCAAAAGTCCAACTATGTATTGTGCAGTTTTTTCGCAAGTTTGAGAGCAAGTTGGATAAAGGCACATCAAGTTTCCCAAAAACATCACTGGAGTGTCACATTAAGAGCTGACAGCTTCTAGCTTGCATGGCAGCTAAGAGGGCTGCCGACTGGAGGGTGACATGGGACTAGATTTAACTCCCATCCCATCCCAATCCAGGAAGAATGACTCCTGTCCCATCCCGTTCCGGGGCCTTGCCATCACTTGTACAAAAATCTGAACGCTGAGGCAAATCAGGTAATCGCAAAGCTTATTACCACAGCGTACCATGTTTTTAAAAAAGCTAGTTACTTGTTTCACTAGTTGTTTTGTTGTTGTTTGATAACTGCTGATAATAAAACAAGTAAAAATTGAAGTTAAATAGACAAATAGGCAATAAGCAAATAGATTTCTGACCCACTTGCCCGACTTGACAAATGAAAACAAACATTAAGGTTGACCCCTATTATGAAACCCTCCATTTCCTATTTCTCATCCTTCCTCTCGCTCATACAGTATATCTGTGTTGAATACATTTACTGTATGTACATTTTGTGTGTGTGTGTGTGTATGAGTGTGTGTGTTTTATAGCACAGAGCAGCCTGAGGCGCAGAGCTGACTAAACTCCATTTTCCAGCTGCCTGGACAAGCCAATCAGCCCCGGACCTCAGAGCCTCTGTTTCCGGAGGATGGGAGAGGACAATCACCACGGCGACGTTGCATTGGGATTACATCACTGATAGGGGGGAGAAAATGTGCTTCTCCAGTGTGTGTTTGTTGGACATATACATATATTTTGGCACAGGAAGGAGACTGTGAGAGTGTGTGTATATACTGTATTGTATGTGTGTTCACTCATATCCAATGTCTACAGAAATGACCTCTGTGTTGAATGTACAATCACTAAAGCTCAAGTTACCACCAACCCTTCCTCCCTCTGTCTCTCTCTGTTGAGATATAAGGTTACCACTGGCTCCAGACAGTGAGGCTAATACTCCTCCTCCTCCCTCACCTCCCTCTCACCTGACCGGAGGAAGGGAGGAAGGCAGGGAGAGCTGGACGGAATAAAGGGATGAGAGAGCAGAGACAGGAAGCGGGAGAAGAGGAGGATGAAGAAATTGAATGTGAGGGAGGGGTGGAGGGATTCACAGACAGGCAGAGATTTATATAGAGGGAGAAAGAGAGATGAGAATGAGTGATTGTCTTGTCCACCTGTGAGATGGCCATGAGGAGAATGGACAGGAGATACAGACACTGCACACACACACACTAACACACACGAGGAGACATCAGATCTGGGGGGAGCCACAGCAGTCAATAGACAGAAACCTAAGATGGCGGAAAATGGGGGGCCTATGTAAGACCCCTCCCTGCTTGTCTCCCCCTCTCTCAATCGAACTATGCTAGGGGCCCCATCAGGGTCATGCACACACAAACATAGAGAGACACACACACACACACACACCCCTGACCCTGCCCTTCCCCCAAACGAGCCCCTTATTGATGAGGTCACTGGCTAAGAGGTCATATCCCAGTGACAGAGAGAGAGATGGAGCGATAGAAAACTGTGAGTATTGGGAAAGACGAAAAGAGAGAGAAAACCCAGAAAAAACTGGTTCTGTTGAACTATTAACTACATTTTACACAAAATATTTATTATTGCACATTTGTTATTCACATATACAACCCTAAATTCTAAAAAAAAAAGTTGGGACACTTGAAATATGAATAATAACAGAATGCAATGATTTGCCAACACATTTTGGCCGATATTCTATTGAATTCAGTATCGTGCAATTCAAACTTAACTTCCTCACTCACTTCTGAATTTGATGCCTGCAACATGTTCCAAAAAAAGTTGTGACAGGAGCATGTTTACCGCTGTGTTATATCACCTTTTCTTTAACAACACTCAGTAAGTGTTTGGGAACTTAAGTCTTGACAATGAAACTCTTGGTGAAATAGGCAGGGACGTCCCTGAAAAAGACATCACCTGGATGGCAGCATGTGTTGCTCCAAACCTGTTATGTACCTTTCAGCATTGATGGGGCCTTCACAGATGTGGCAGTTACCCATGATGCCATGGGCACCAACACACCCCCGTACCTTCACACATGCCAGCCTTTGAAGTTGGCGCTGGTAACAATCTAGATGACCTTTTTCCTCTTTAGCTCACAAGACACAACGTTCACAGTTTCCAAAAAAACAATCTGAAATGTGGACTCATCAGACCACAGCACACTTTCCCTCTTTGCATCAGCCCACCTCAGATGACCTCGGGCCCAGAGAAGTCATCAGCATTTCAAGATATTATCATGTATGACTTTGATTTTACATGATAGCATCGTAACAAGCATTTGTAGAAGCAGCGACTGACTGTATTTACTGACAGTGGTTTTCTGAAGTGTTCGTGAGCCCATGCAGTAATATCATTTGTACAATCATTTCGTCATTTACCATTGTAGATGGTAAAATCCCTTTTCCTTCCTTGCAATTTCCTGACAAATCTGTGTTGAGAAATGTTGTTGTGTAACTGTTGGACAATTTGCTCATGCAGTTTTACACAAAGTGATGAACCTCACCCCATCCTTGTATGTCGACGACTGAGCCTTTTGAGTATGCCCCTTTAATACCCAATCACGGTACTGTCAGCAGTCAACTTTTTTTGAAACTGTTGGAGGCATCAAATTCAGACTGAGTGCATATTTACAAAAAACAATACAGTTTATCAGTTTGAAATCACTTTAAACATTAAATATCCTCTTTGGACTGTATTGTCAAACAGGATTTGAAAATCATTGCGTTCTGTTTTTATTCATGTATTACATAGTGTCTCAACTTTTTTGAAATCAGGGTTGTAAATCAACAAGAGGTTCATAGACGATATTTCTACATCTAAAAATCCCCACAGCCTCGAGACGAAAGGGAAAATCTCTCAAATACAGAGTAGTACTGAGAAGAAGCTGACAAACACCTGCTGCTTTCTGCTGTATTTCTCAGACACCTTAACCCCACTTAAAGTGGCTCAAAACTGCAACGCCCACTTCCTTTAACAAGAATTTAGAGTTGTTTATGTGTGTGAGGAAGTAGGAAAAAAATAGGCCCTTTGGTCCGGCCTACATGTCCATTGTCTCCTCCAACATGACACAGTATTTCAGCGTGACAAGTGTGTGATTACAAGAAACAGTAAAGGAAACTTTGATTTGATGAGAAGCTTGTTTTGTCTTCCTGTCTCTCACATAGTTATGAGAAACACATTGTCTGTCTGTCTGTCTCTCTCTCGCACACGCACGCACACACACACACACACAGACTGACAAACTGATGACATAAAACAGTACAGCATACACTAGAGATACACATTTAATGAGACAGAGTGATGTGACAGAGATCACTGCTGTCTCCAAGTGCTCAGCCAACCGTCTCAGACTGGAGACGTTTGAGATTCATCAATACAGCTGGAGGCAACTTCAAGTATTTGGTTAGAAATTATGGGAAAACAGACCCAGACCAAAGAAATTCTTTGGTGGCTGTTTGAATTTAAAAACATCAAGGAGTGAATGGAGTGATACTTGGCATGAGGCAGAAAACAGCACAAAGAAGGGGAGGGATGAGCATGTCAGGAAATGCATTTAATGTCAAGGCATGTTTCAACTGATCTATGGTCTGACAGTTGTTGTTTATGTTGTATTTGGAGAAAAAAAAATCTCAAAAATGTCAATATCTTAGAAATTAAAGGTCCAATATGTAAGATTTAGGTGGAGTTATTGACAGAATATGGCAGAAATTGAATATACTATCCATAAGTATGTTTTCACAGGTGTATAATCACCTGAAAATATGATTACCATGGAGTAAGTGGTTTATATCTACAGAGGGTGCAGGTCCTTTCCCACGGTTACATGTAGTAATGTCATGTTTCAACAGTAGCCCAGAACAGACACGCCAAACACTGACTTTTCAGTTTCACCACCACGTTAGTTTCTTCTATATGCTTGGTTGGCGAGGGTGAGGGCAGCAGTATTCAGTTGGTTGTGTCATGGATTGGGTTTTTTTGTTAGTTAGTTCCTGTTTATTTTGTGGTCCTGGTCCTCACTCATGTGTCTTGTCTTTACTTTTCCACGTTTCCACCTGTGTCTGATTAGTTCCACCTGTGTCTGATTAGTTCCTTGCCTATTTGGTCCTTGTGTTTCTCTGTTTCTCTGTCAGTTTGTTGTCTCTCTTTTGTGTCAGTCCCCTGTGCTTTGGATTTATGTTTCATTTTGGACATTGCATTTGTTTGATTAGATTTTTGTGTTCCACTTTTCCCTTGTTTGGATTTGTTTGACTTTCTGGATTCATTTTTGCATCTGACCAGCCAATCTAGTTCATAAGTCTGTGGAACATCCTTTGTTATTAAAATACATTTTGAAGTCTTTCTGCTTTGCATTCTTTCTGCATTTGTGGGTCCACCATCTTGTTTAATTTGACACATTGTGTCAGGTTGAAATGTACAACCTCACTGCTGGATGCCACTAAAGCCTACACATTGGTCCTTTAAGTAAAGCAGGCTTTATGTTAGTTCCCTGGCCATACCACTGACATATACCCCTTCCATTTAAGCACATAGGTCCAAAGTAAAATATCCAAGTACACATCAAATAAATGTTTCTCAAGCACAGTTTCAGTTCTTATCATGTTGATGTATGATGTTTAAGAGCTCATTTTTCTGATCAGTTTGGTTTTAATTAGTTTTTTGATGCTATAAAACTGGGTTTCATGTCATTATCGACAGCTGACCTCTGCTCGCAACTGAGTCAGCAGACTGTAAGGGCAGGATGTATCTGGGATATTCTGGCTTCACTTTTGTACAATCGGAGAAAGCGGAGACGCATTGTGCATCTGTATATACCATCAATGGGCCGGACATGCAGCATTTCATAGACAGACTCTGCCTCCACCCATATTGACACTTCTTGAAAAGAGTGGGAATGTGTGTGAACAAGAGAGAAAGAATTTGTGCACGTGGGTGAATGCGAGTGTTTGTGAGAAAAGAGGCAGAAGTGAAACTGAAACGTAACTTAATTGTGACAACTTGAGGTTAACCTGCGACAGCTATCTCATAAATGCGTCTAGCACGGGCTAAAAACGTGTTCAGCTGACCATCATCACATGCACATGATGTTAAGACTACAGTCCCTGTACTTTTAGCAATGAATGACTATGGATGGGAACTGATATGTTTTATTGATACTGATGCCACTATCAATTCCCTTATTGATTCCTTATCAATCTTCTGTTTGGAAAGGCCTGTACAGGTTTTTAGTGTCAACGTGACTGTTTTATTATCTCTGAATCTGAACACAGTGTAAAAACAGACGGTCTGTCTGTTATCATCTAAAATGGATGAAATGAGAAAATATTTGCACCCCGTTACCCTCAGTTACAGAAATGCTGCTCGGTGGGGAAGCAGTGGCACTCGTGTATCAGATACATTCCTGGAATTTAAGCCCATGATGCGCAGAAAGATGTTTCAGAATACTGCTGGTGTTTTAAACTTTATTTTACAGATATTACAAGTCGGACTGCTGTCATCTTTCTTTGTGTAATGAAGCCCCGCTTTGGATCATTTCCTCCTCTTTGCCTTGTTCTTGTTGTTGTAGCAGTGAGGCGCATGAGCTTGCATCACTGTTCTGGAATGTTCAACTGTCAGAGAAACACGCCAGCATTGATAAAAGGAATTGATCATCTCGGAGGAATAAAATTCTGATGGATCGAACGATTTGGAACTGGTTCCCGTGTGCCAGCCCCATGAATGAGTACTTCACATGATATTATCGTGTAGTCTTTGTCAGTAGATGGCTGCAATACAATGTTGGTTTATTTTTCTAGGTGATTTGATCAAAATCTCCAAAACAGCTACTAAATGGAGCTTGTAGCAAGAATGTTTTCTCAACTGCCTTGGTCAAAAGTGAACTTTTAACCTTAGTATTTCTCTCACTTAATGCAAACAACATGTACTCTCATGTGATTCTTCATTAAGGGTATAACTGCCTAAAACTACTCATTAACACTGAGTTACATGACAGCTACTTTTTTCGGCATCTCTCAACTGAAGTATTATATTTGTGTTTCTCTCAAAAGACCAACTGAGTTTACCTCTGTTTCTGTCAGTACAGTGTTTAATCAAATGTGGGTGGCTGTGTGAACAAGGTGAATTGTTGCCCTTGATACCCTGTCAACAACTCAGATGTCATAGACACACTTCCACCTCCGCAGTCGTATTTACTTCTTTTGTTGTCTCATTCATGTGCAGTTCAACTCGTAATGATGGTATTTTCAGCAGCACATCAGAGGCAGTGTGCCTGAGACATGAGTATTTTATCTTGTTTCATCTGCGTGCACTTCTAGTTTAGAGTTTTTCCCTTTACTGTGACTCATTTGTGAAAAACTGAAGCAATGCCATCTACACCTTTGTTATAAAATATAGCTCGACATTTTCACAGGCAGCCAGACAGAAAGTCAGAGATAAAAATAACTTCATAACAGAGAGACACACAAAGTAAAAGAGCAAAATGGAAGAAGACAGAGAAAGAGTGCAAAAATTAACTGAGAGACAAAGCAAAGGGGGCTTTCTATACCATTAAGAAATCAGCATAAACTGAATTACCAATTAGAACCTTGCTCAAAATATTCAAATCAATCATTGAACCAGTTGCATTATTTGGCAGCCTGGTGTGGAGTACATAAACTCTACAGGATTGGACAACATGGGACAAACATTCAAATTAAATCAACATGCAACTTCTGCAAAAGTATCCTTCAGGTGCAGAGAAGAGCTCTGAACTGTGCATGTAGAGTTGAGTTAAGCCAATATCCTCTGCTATTAAGTATCCAAAAATAAGCCCTGATTTTCTGGATTCATATCAAAACAAGTGACCACTCTCTTTTTCTCACAAAGCCCCGTGCTGCCAAGATTTCCCTCAGCCGACTTATCCTGAAGCTAAGTGATCTGTCAACCACTCAGATCATTACACCATGACTACGTCAACCTCAGGACACTTACACTCAAAAAATTAGACCCAACCAAACTGTGATGACAGAAGAGCAAAAATACAGAGACAGAACTACCAAAATCACAGAACAAAATGTAAACCTATCTCATCCGAAACAGACACTTCACTGTGGCAGCCAACTTGACCACAGTGTCTGATAAAAAAAAAAAAAAACTGAGGAAAACACTGACTAAATACAGACTGAGTGAACACAACCTGGCAGTGGAGGAACGCCGACACAGACAGACCTGGCTGCCCAGAGAGGAGAGTTTGTGCTCCCACTGTGACCACGGTACAACAGACCCTTTGCTAAGCCCCTCCTGCAAACAGCAACTGTCCAATCATAGATTAGCAGTTACAGCTAGCTTGCCGCAGGCTTAAGGAGGTTGGGGCTTAGTATTAGAGACAAATGTTTTATGAAACACTAAAAATATTTCCTGATATCCTCTATGTAAATGACTCAGAGAAACCTCTGGTCCTAACGGGAGAGAGAAAGGGCTGCTGTAGACTGGCAGCAAGATATGTTGCAGCCTGCTATGAGGTCTGCAACTCTGTGAGCCCCCTGACCCACAAGGCTAATAATTAATGTTTATTAATGAATAATTCATTTTTTGTAGGTTTATCTCATGTATGACTTTTACATGGATTCCATAGTATTGTTTATTTTATTAATTTATGTTTATTACAGTCAGATAGTTTGTATCAAGATGTTATATGTAGTCATGCCAATAAAGCCAACTGAAATGAATTGAGTTCAGGTGAAGGAATAAAGAGAGAAACTTCAGCTGTGTTGCCTTCCTCTTTCTTTATCTCCCTCTAGTTCCCTCTCTTCTCTCTTCAAAGCCGGCATTATCTTAAACTGCATAATCATCTCCTCCTCTCCTTCGCTTTCATCTTTCTCCTCCCTCCTTCTTTGACATCAAATTTCTACTTCTTCTTCACTCCTCCACCCCTCTTTCTCTGCGGAGGGGCAGTCAGCAGTGATCAGAGGGATAATAAACTGTCACTGCGCTGCATGGAAAACACAGACACACACAGGAGATGGAAAGACATGCAGAGTGGTGAGAGGAACTTTTCTGTGTAAACAGATAAATATTGGCAGTAACAGTGTGTTCTGTTATTCACCATGACACCTGCTCAGCCCTCACACTAAATCTTTTCCTCTGAGTTTTTTCATTTCTCTGCTTCTATCTGAATCCCTGCCTGTGAAGCAGAGAGAGAGAGATTACTGAAATTCCATCATCCACAGTCTCTCTGTCGCTATCTCCCAAAGACATTTCAATATATGCAGACTTTGCTGCTTAAACGCACACAGAGACACACTGAAGAACATCAAACACACGCACACTTCCATGTGTCCATGACCCAAACACATGCACGTGGCGCTGCGGTGATGCAAACTTGGCATGTTTGATTCCCACGGACGCTCGCTTTCATTTCTCTCTTTCCTGCTGTCTTACCTCTTCCTTGCTCTTTATTCTCTGCTGTCTCGCTCCTTGTTTTTTTTGTCTGAGACAGACTGTACAGCGAGCAGAGGGAGAGAAGAAAAAAAAAGCCAGGAAAGGACAGATGAAAAAGAAAAAGAGCAAAAAGGAGAAAAAGGGGGAAAGAGACTGGGCTCAGCTACTCAGAGGCTTTTTGCTTCTTCTATTCCTGAGCTGCAAGCCCAGTGTGTGTATGTGTGTGTGTGTGTGTGTACTGGTGTGTGTGTTTGTGTTATTTCTATTTTTAAACCACTGCACAGCGGCTGGCTGCTTGATTCTCTTCCAATAAGTCCCACTGACTGCACAAGTGCACACTAGGAAACTTTCTGAATGCGTGTGCCCATGCACATGTGTATAATAATGTTTTCCATTGTTACAGAGCTGGAAACCACGTGCACGTGTGTGTGAGTGTGTTCTTGAAAACACACCTACATTTACTAACTAAAGCATGCCCAACTTCTCTCATTCCTGGTTTGTTTTTGATATTTGGGTTTCCATTTCAAGCTGAACCTATTATGTTAATGCCATGTGAACAGAGAGGTGAAGGCCCTCCCCTTTCTGGCGGACCACCATGAGACCTTTGGAAAAATTATGAACAGTAATCAATGGAGAGAGGGAGAATTGTGCCATGGATTACACATATGATGTTTGTCAGTTTAAAAGATAATTTTACGTGTCAAGAAAGTCGCTGTTTGTTGTAAAACTATTTAAGTATCAGACTGTGAAGGTATGTTATTAGAAAGACTAAACACCCTGAAGTCGAGCAAGTGACCTCATGACTTTCTCCCTCCAAAAGCTAACGTTAGCCACTGAAGCTTCGATGCATGCGTGTTTTCGCACAGGGATGTAGTCACACAAGCAACGGGTCTCAATCGTTCTTTCGTTTCCTGGCTGATAAAAGGACCAGTAGTTGCTGGATAACACACATCAGGTAAGAGAATGTTACAAGGGACAGCGATGTTGTAGGGCTTTTCCATTGCCACTTTTGGCCGCGCAGATTCAAGCCGTGCCGTGCTGTTTTGCATTTCCATTGCAGCTTTTACCAAGCTGTGCCAAGTCGTGCCTGAGATGCACCAAAATGAGCCCGACCTGCTTCCAAGCAGGTTGCGGTGATAACTTGTCTATCGTAGCCAACCCGTGACGACCCCCCTTCTCCGCCTCAAACAAGTATGTATTGAAACTCGTGTGCAGGAGAGCAGAAAGAAAGGCATTCTTAAAAGTGTCTCTGTGTGTTCAGCGCTCAGTACTTTTGTAGCTTCTTACGGAATCTCTGTGATTTGAAGTTTAGTTTCTCTCCTGCGTCACTGTTTGTACTTTTACTTTATTTTACGGTCTTATGTTCACTTTCAGCTGTAGAGTCGAGTTGTTACTGCTGATGAAAATCCAACATTTCCTTAATTTGCTGCTTCAAAATGAAAGCATTTGAATAACAAAGTAACTGGAATTTTATGGTGAATAATTAAAGGAAACAAAGTGTTTATCCACTGTTTCACAGCCACCGGACTCAAGCTTCAGGCAGACAGCAGGTAGCCCTGTTGTAATTGAGATGCAAATCCCTGCCATGCTGGGCTGATGTGCCGAGTCAAACCAAGTCAAGCCAAGCCAGAACATGTGTCTGTGAAAAGGGTATTGGTGTTCAGTGTTTCCCCAAGCTTTTTTGCTTTGAGCTTTTTTTTTTAAATTTTTAGCAATTCATTTTTTCATTCATTTATTGATTTTATTTATTGATTTGATCTAACCATCCATCTATCCATCCATCCATCCATCCATTCTCATGAATTCACTCACCAAGTTCAGTCTTGTACAGCCATGCACAGTATCTTAAGTCTGACAGCCATGTTGGATCAAAGCCAGACTGACGGTGGTGACCCGTCTGCAGCTTCTTACTACGTGTCTCGGTGGGAGGGCTGGAACAGGTGTGTTTAGTACTAGTTGTGGCGACGTTAACCGGGGCAGGGGATTGGCAAGCGCTGTGGTCGGGGCTGGGAGAGATGCTCTCATTTAGGCTAGGACCCACCGTAGAGTTAGCTGTGCTCCCCGCCTCGCCACGTACAGTTCGTTTAAAAAATGCAGAGATTTTTGCCTGGGGGACGAACGTTTGGGGAACCTCCGGTCGTCCATTAATAATTTGTTTGTTTGTTGTTGATTTTTTTTTTTTTTACCGTAATTCGGCAACACTCTCTCTCCTCCGCTCTCTGAGTGTGGGTGTGTCTGTACCGGTGTGAGTGCACGTATGTTGTGAGAGAGGAGCGAGGGGGGAGCCCCTCCCGTTGCAGATGAGAGAAGAAAATGCATTTTAATGAATGTAATGAAACGATAGCGACGCATTAGACTCTGAAATTGTGCAAATTAGAGTTAGCTTTTTTTATTTGATAAAAATAACCCCTGTTATAGGCCCTTTTGATTAAAATAAAAATTAAATTATGGAATTTTCAAAAAAATCTATGACTTGAATTTCTGGGTGGGGATCCTGTTGGCAGGGCGGGGGTGTCTGTTGGGAGGGCGGGGCGCCCTCCCAAATAAACTATAGGGGAAACACTGGTGTTGATGACATACAGTACATTGTGCAAGATGAGAGATGTAGTTCACCGAGCAGTTTCAAACAAAGCTAAACTACCACAAATCAACCACAAATTGCAACTTGTCTTGTAAATATTTTTTTAAAGTGACAAACACCATTTGTGATTCAGAGCAGCATTCAAACAACCATTAACTATGTTTATATTTTTTCTGAAGCAAGATCCTATGGGGCAACCAGGAAGGGGAGGGACTTTGCCTGCCTATACTATTTGTATAGAGGAAACACACACACACCCTCAAAGTATCAATAATAGGACCATGGTGATAACTCAAATGAAACCAGTGGGAGAGCTAAGAGCCCAGCTCCAGCCCCAGCTGGGGCTCCTGCTTTTGATCTTATCTTTGCGCGTGCATGCTCACACACACTCACACACACACAGCTAACAGGACTAATAATGCCTGTAATTGCTTTGTTTTCACATGAAGCGAGTGCGTGCCACCCTCTCCCTCCCAATTTTTCACTCATCCCTCTTCTCCCTCCATCTCTCATTCTGAATAACTGATTGTGAGGATTATTATGAATGAATGATTGGGGGCTATGGGACGGCCACGGTGTGTGTATGTGTGTGTGTGTGTGTGTGTGTATTATGTCATCTCAAAGCCAGCCATGCTCTATTAGCAGAGTTTGATTCATAAGTAGGAAGCCTCACTTCAGTGATTCCCCTGGCAGCCGTCGGCACAATAGATCCATTACACGCACACGCACACACACACACACACACACACACACACACACACACACACACACAGAGAAAAAACTAAATGACAGCAGAAGGAGAAAAAAATGTACCCGTGAGAGAGAAAGCTGAACAAAGAGAGGATGAGAGCCAGGAAACAGGAAGTGTGGAAGGAGGAAATGAGAGGAGGAAGGAAAGAGAAGGGGGAGAAACAGAAAAATGTGTAGACAGAGCGGATGCTTTGTTTCTGTTTCTGCCCACTTGTGAGGTGACGTACAATATTCCTGCCTTTCCAAAAACGAACAAAAAGGTCATTGTTTGCGTTACCGCTGCCTGTTGGCAAAGTTTGATCATTGACTACCACAGAGTATGACATGACTCAGTACTATACACCTCAGATCTCCTTATTCATCCAGCTTGATCAGGATATTAATCTCAACTTGCCTGGAATACAACGTGCGCAAATCAAACGCTGCACAAATAAAGTCAGACAGTTGACAACTCATCTAGCAACTGTGTCATAAATAAATAATTGATGATGACTCTATGTGACTGATGCTAACCCACATTCTTATGAGTGGATGCACACGCAATGTCTCAGCCTACTCCTATGCACAATGTGTGTCATTAACACACATAATGGCATGGAAGGCAAACCAACCGACATTAATAAAGTTTCATGTTACTGTAATAAGATTTTATGTTCAATAGGTGAGATAGTAAACAGCGAGAGATCCACTTTCATTTATAAAGCCAAATATAGCAAAATTATCTCAGAGCTTTACCATCTGAACAATATACAACACTCTTATCTTTAGAACTATAATATGTAACATTTCTGCTTTAAAATCTCTAAAAAAGCTGGACATGGTATATATTTTGTTGAATTGTATACTTATATTAACCCAAATGTTTTCAACAATGATCAAACCCAAAGAAATCTGTAAATCATTCAAATTAACAGCTTCCTACAAGCTACTAGTTGCTATAACATCAGAAAACACAGGACATGTCGGATACGTTTGAGAGTTAAGGAAGAAAGTCTGCAAACATGACTAGACCTTAAACTGAATAAATGTATATATTGTGAATTTAAATGCATAGTATGTCAATTCTACCACTAGGCGTCTCTTTTACAATAAAACAGTGACTAAGATATAGTTTGATGATGTTATGAAGTAGAATGGGATCATGGGAGTTGTCTACATTGTCAGCAACCACCATTGCAGCTGAAAACCTGACATGTCCTGCTCATGGACGAGATAATGTATTTCAGTTTAATTTCACAAAAGTCATAGCAGCTAGTAAATATGAGGAAAGGCTCAGTTACCTTGAATAAAGTCTGGGTTTCTCTGTGTTTGACCATTGTTAGAAACATTTTGGATAATGTAAGTACACAACTGAAATACGTGTCTAACATTTTTAGACATTTTAATGCAAAAATGTTACATATTATACCTTTAAACTCTTGATTCATGTAAGGAGAATCTCCACAAGAGCTTTACAAGAGTTGGCATGGCAACCACTGAGCCATGCATTACAGGAATGATAACTAGTTAAACATGTCAATGACATGTCATCGGGTTGCTTGAGAGTAGCCATCCTGTACTGTATATCCAAGACACTTGTATGTCATGGAAGCCACACTTTTGTATGGAAGCTTAAGATGTGCAGTTGATAAATATGATTTTGTTTTGCATGATCGATTATTCTGAAGACTACTATTATAGTACTTATTTTATGTGATTAGTTTAACTTATAGTAATAGAAAGTATAGCTGCACAATTAATCAAAATATTATTAAAATTGCAAGTGCATTATCCAAATCACAGAAACTGCAGTTTTTTGATGAAGGAAAAATGTGTGACCAAACATTATAGCATTATAATGAAGTCCTGTAGTGCTGCAGAGATGCACTGGCCTACAAATGTCACATCATCATGATTTTAAAAGTTTTTTTAATTTAATGAAAATGAAAATTGTGATGCATAATGATCTTGAATCAAATCACATTATCTGTCAAAATAATCGCGATATGATTTTCTTTTTACCATATTGTGTAGCTTTAATAAAAAGTCTATTTACCCCATCTATT
Organism: Lutjanus argentimaculatus; assembly: GCA_034769285.1. Lineage (NCBI taxonomy): Eukaryota > Metazoa > Chordata > Actinopteri > Lutjaniformes > Lutjanidae > Lutjanus > Lutjanus argentimaculatus. The sequence goes on from JAWZSL010000018.1 coordinate 14,806,276, forward strand.
GACCTGCCTATAGACTCAACATAACTTAACTTGTAGTGGAGGGGTCAGCATTGTGTTCAGGGACAGATAGAGGGTGTGAAGTGAATAGTGGCAATGACCCAGCAGTTGGGTTTGGGGTACTGAGAGTGGAGGGGGTTCAGCACTACGTGACGCCAGGCGCGTACCCAACACTTCCTGGCTTGCATTCAAACACACCCCACTTCAGCTGGAGAGCCCCAAGTCCCTAGAGAGCTCTGCAACATGAACCCACAGACATTAAACACACACCCCTTCACACACGTATGAGACCAGAGAGATCCAAACACTGAGAGGTGAAAGACAAGAGAAGTACACAAAGATACAAAGATATAACACAAAGTAAGCATGAACAAAACATACACAGACAAGGACAATCACACATAAACAAAAGCCCAGACCAATGCACATACTAAGAGAAAACACACAATAAAATAAACAAACATACACAAACATGCAAACTTCCATGCATGCAAACAAACACACACACGCACAGCACTTTGTGTGCAGCGCTTCTTTGGATACAGCCCCAGCCCCACACAACAAGCTGCATGAAATATTCAGTGAATTTTTCAACATGTGCTCTTTCCCCTTTCGCACGTGTAGAAGTGCAAAAAAAAAAAAAAAAAAAAGTAGGGGGGGAGAGCGATGGGGAGACAGGAAGGAGGGGGAGAAGGAGTCAATGAGGGCAAAGGCAGAGCAAGCAGCAGGAGAGAGCGGATGAGCGAGCCAGAAACTGACTGAGAGATGCAGAGAGAGAAAGAGAGAGAGAGAGAGAGAGAAAACCCAGCTGACTCTGATCCAAGCTACTCCCCTTAGCAACAGTCCTGGCTCAGCCTGCGTCCCATTGGCCGGCTGACAGCATGCATCACAATCCCATGCATGGCTCCTCAGCCAATCAGGGGTTTCCTTGCAACTCTGCATTTTGGATTTCATTTTCACCATGGCAACACAACCCTGCTCTTGGCCCTGGATGTGGCCTGTGTAGTGTACACACACACACACGCACATATGCACACACTATACTGTATATACTGTACAATGTTGACCAACCCATGATGAGCTCAGGCCAAAGCAATTAGTCTGAAAGCAGCAGAGATATAAACAAAACTCATATGGCAGACAAGCTAACTCAAACAGCTAACTGTGCTGCATCTCCAGGCCTGTCAAAGTGTAATTTCATGTGCTTAAGTGTTACACACAGTGAGGAAGAAGAAGACGACCCACGAAGTGCTTGGACCAGTACCTACTGACACTCATAATGGAGCAAAGAAACACACGGTCACACTCTGTTTGTCCATCTGTCAGTCTGTATCCTCAAAATGAAAGTAAACTAGAGCTGAAACAATTAATAAAATAATCAATCATTAAATAATCACCAACAATTTTGATAACGGATTAATCGGTTTGAGTATTTTTTGAAGAAAAAAAGTCACAATTCTCTGATTCTAGCTTCTTAAATGTGAATATTTTCTGTTTCTGACAACGTCATCCTGGGCTTTGGGAAACTCAGATTGACATTTTATGGACCAAACAACAAATTGATTAATCAAGAAAATGAACTACAGATTAAATGATAATGAAAATAACCGTTGCAGTAAAGACTTGAAAAATACGTTCATGTGTTCCACGTGTCTGGACCTATTTTTCAAGTGACAAGATTGTGGCAGGATTAATTAATCGATTAATTGAGAAAATAATGGACAAATTACTCAACAATGAAAATAATCATTACTTGTAACCCTAAAGTAAACCATCATCACAGTTCTCCCTCACATTCACTCTCAAGGCTGGAAGAGACAAAAAAAAAAAAAAAAAAAAAAAGAAAAAAAAAGAAAAAAATCTGAAATTCCTTTTACACACGTACATTGACTCTGTAAATTCTTGGGCAATTTCATATGTTGGTAGCATGTTTGAAAAGGGCTTCAAGAACTTCAGGCAGTTTGATTTCCCAGGACTTGGTGACATTTCAATAACTCTCTTTATACACCACACGTACTCAAGGTTACTTCACAACAAGGTTAATACTTCTGCCAAAGAGGTTATTATATTTTCATAGTATTTGTTCAGTTTGTTCCTTTGTCTCTCAGCAGAATTATGGAAAAACTACTGCCCCGATTTTCATGAAATTCAGTGAAAGGGTGTAGCATGGACCAAGAAAGGTATGAAGACTCATGGGTATTGTATACCATAAATATTTGCTTATCTATGGTATTGAATTCCACAGTTTGATTTCTTTAATTATGAAGAGGAATTACTCTTTTAAAAGCGTCTGCTCCTTTTTTCCTCTTATTTTCTTTGATCAAATGGGAGATGTATAGCTTTTTTTTATTTTTTTTAAATTTACTTTCAAAACAGGGACTTTTTACACATACTTACATTTTAAAAAAACAAAGGTTTCAAGTTTCTGTCTCTCACAGCATATTTTTTTTGTGAAATTATAATAAAAGCAAAAAAAAAAATAAAATAAAAATCACCTCTGTTTCATACCATATACTGTGAAACTGTGCTGCTTTTTGAGAAGGTTATCTCAGTGTGAAAACTTCACACAGTTGCAACCCTGCAGGTGGGTCTGAATGACAGGGTGGATACACAAATGATTTTTCACTTTTGTTAACACTGTGAGATAGGTCATTTGTAACACAAACTGGCATTTGCTGCATAATCTGTCATAATTAAAGTGAATAGTGTACTACAACTAAGCATGCAAAAAAACATAACCACCTCAAACATCACTGTAGAAAAAATCTCAGCAGGTGTTTAAGAAATAAACAATGTCTAATAATGATCCCTATTGCTTATTTTGCAAATAGTTGCACTTTCAGATTTGCATACCTTGGAAGACTGGACTATTGGCCTTGATGGATATCTGCGTTCTCTGAGTGCCCTTCTAGTTGGTCAAGTGTCTTTACTCTCTGTTCTTTACATTGCTTGACACAAATAATGACAACTGTCATGGCAACTGCTTACACACTTAGAAGGGCCCTCAGAGCGCACATACCTCCACCAGTGTGTTTTGTTTCTACACTGATGTTTGACGTGCCTGTTATGTTTTGTTGTATGTTTACTCACAGCACACCATTCACTTCTATTACTACTGGCTTGTGCATGCGCAACAAATTCAGTTCATTTTGCCAAAGAGAAGTGAAAAACAATTAACCTATTTGCCCTGTGATAGGAATTGGCTCAAAAATTTACTGGATTCCCCCTTTGGCGCGAGCTATACCCTTCCACAAAGTTTCATGAAAATCAGGCCAGTAGTTTTTCCATAATCCTGCTGACAGCAGACACAAACATAACATCTTCAGTGAAGGCAATGAAAGTCCTACAAAACAAATACAATATTAAAAACATGTGATCACAACAGGAATTACATGAAAGTTTAAAGTTTATTTTTGCACTGTAATCTTGAGTGTGTTGAACTGTGTAAAACAGGAAAATAGGACGTGACCAATACCAATGCTGATAGGATGACAACAAAGAGACATACAGTAAGTAGGTACTGATACGACAGGTGTTTCTAGTTAGTGCACATAAAATATATAGATCCTCAAAAAGGAATAAGTAACTATAATGGATGGATGGAAGGAAATGGGCATTTTTTCATCAGCTTCAACTCAGCTTCAAATGCTGGAAACACATTTTCTGTTCAAACACTCAGTACAACTAGTAGTCTCAGAATGTTCTAATGAGTTTGAGCTGATATGAACTGAAGGGCTACAACAGGCTACATAGCAGGTGTCTGTTCTGGCTTCTTAGCCCTCTGCAATCCATAAAACACTAATAACTGTTGGAGTGATGTCAGTGTGACTGCAGAAACTAGCTTCCAGGGACGAGTCCTTAACATTGCACTTCATACATTTCAAGCACACATGCAGGCAGTCAGACAGACAAGGTAACTAGCTATGTGCTCTTTGTTCTCTCGGTGAGGCGAGATATATCAAGGGTGCGAGAGAGGGAGGGAGATTATCAAAGATATAAAGACAAGGGGAGAGAGATGGAGGGGCCAGAAAGACAAAGAGAGAAGTAGTGAGAGAGGTAGAGAGACGTACGAGACAGGCCGGCTCCTGGAGAATAAGCAGGAGCAGAGACAATGAATAGGAGCTCCTCTACAGACAGACACATGATGAATGGGTCTGCTGCCTAAAAAGCCAGCATGTGTCTGTTCGCCCCACAGTGCATACGTGTGTGTGTGTGTGTGTGTTTGGGAGTATGTGTGTGTGACTACAGGAGCGATCCATCTGGGCCATTGTGGCAGTGTCCACACTGGAGGTTGATATCCAGAATCCTTGTCCCCTCCCACAAGACCAAACACAACCATCCGCTCCAAAAACAGCTCTCAGGGTCAGTTGTCAAACTTAACAGCAGGTAATTAAAAGTAATAGCAGAGCTTCCCCTTGGGTTTGACGATAGGCGATGTATGTATCCGACCAACAGCAATTAGTCAGCCAATTACCCCAGGGCCTAATTATAACCGCTGTCCATAGGAAAGCTTTGGGAGGGACAATAATGGGCGCTTATGGTAGCCTGTGTTTATCTAAGTGATCAATGATTAGCATGATCACTGGGAAAGGTCAGCACCTCACATGAAAGGCTGGCTGCCTATCTGACATTTCTGCTTTGCTGCGGTTAATTGGTACACCAGCAGCAAAGTGCTGTTTTCTATTAACAGTTAGTAAAAGTACATATTAGGGTGCCATCTTGGAGGCTACATCGGGTGCAATGAATTTACACTCCAAAACAGAGCTGCAATTAACAGTTCTTTTCATTACTGATTAATCTGCAGATTGTTTTCACGATTAATCAATTAATTGTTTCGTCCGGGGGTTCTCACGATTTTGATGACTGAGTGTGGGATTTGTGATTGGTCTCCTACTGGCATTTAGTTGTCATTCCTAACCTTATAGACGCTTGTTAGCAGGCAGAGTTTGATGCACTAGCTCAATGTTGTGTTAAATGTAGGCTACTGAAAGTCAAAGTTTTGAAATGGAATGATTAAAATATCATCTCACATATATATCTCACATACATCACATATATTATCATTCTGCTATATAGGAAAAGAAACGCTCTGGCTTGTCTGTATTTCTTTAAACCGATCACAGTCGTTTTGGGTGGCATTAAACCTGGGATGCAGCGTATGCTGTACGTTTCAGGCCTTTATATTTTTGGTATAATGTATACATTATGACATGTGACTCATGGAGTTTTATAGGCACAACTTTTGAGTGCAGTGGTTAAAACGCTGCATTAGTTGGAGATTCAATGTACTTTCTTTTGGCTGATTCAATTAAATCAAGAGTAGGGGTCCTTCAGTGTTTGTGTGTGTGTGTGTGTGTGTGTGTGTGTGTGTGTGTGCTTGTGCACGTTGCAGCTCTCACAGCAGAGGGCTCGGCAGCAGAAGCTCCTCTAATCGAGTTAGCTGTGATAACAGGAGTGGCAGCTGGCTTTCCAGGAATATACTCTCCTACTGAGCATGCACTCCTTGCAAGTGGATTTCACACATACATACACACACACACACACACACTCACAGATAAGAGCGCACATGCACGCGCAAACGCAAACGCACCCAGCGTGACCTGCCTTTGTGTTTCCTGGGTTTTAAAAATGCATGTGTGGTGCTGTGGGTCTTTGGACAACAAATGTAAAATGCATGTACACATACTGAGACAAGCTTATTAACACATTCATCTGTACATTCACACACCACCTTATGTCACTTTCTTGCTCTGTTACACTCTAACCCGCACACATATACACATCTTGTACATACTTATATCTTTAAGTATATTTGTGTTTTGTTTATCTGTGAGCAGCTCTGAGACATGTAGGTAGGTCAGTAGGTGAATGACGCCTTCAGTTATCCGGCCACCTGTTTTGGAGTCAAACACAAAACCTTAAAGCCTTCTTAGCCATGTAAATGCTGCTTTCCACTATCTGAACTCAATGACCTGTGCCAAGGTGTGCCACTGTGCTCATCAGTTCTGAATATGTTTGTGGGGGTGACACATGATTTTAGATATAGGAACCTTTTTTGTAACAGGTGACATCAAAGCTACATGAGGTCTGACTTCTGCGCTGCATGATCTCAAGTAGTAAAAGAGAAACTGTAAAAAATGAGGCAAGTCTACAGAGAGATTGAAAATTCAGCATGTTCTCTCCACGGGGACACAGACAGTAAAATGCATCACTATAATGTACCACTATACTGTCTGTCTAGTATACTGTATCTGTGTCTGTACTGCTCTATATCGCCCTCTATTGAATCCTCCTTGTACATACTGTACATACATAACATACTGAATATACAGTATATATTCCTTTAACTACAGTTCGTCCAGAAGTTCCTTAAGGCAAATCAGATGTGTGTGTGTACAGTGTGTGATGGCCTTAGGAAGGTAAAGGAAGAAGCTTTTCGTTCATGTCTACACAAGTGCTGTATGTTGGAAAAAATTCCACGTGAATGCATGTGTTTAAAGTTAAACATGACAAGTTAGTGCCATGTACACACCATCTGCAAATGTGGAAAATATGTCTCATACACGTTTGCCCGCTTCAAACTAACCCCAAAGCACCAAAAGTAGGGAATGAAATGATTAGTGGTTTCACAATAAACTTGATAGAATTCCAGAAAATCAGTATTATTGTGTTAAATTTCAATCATCATTGAAACCATATTTGATTACTGTGCTTTTACAGTAAATACTGTCCAGAAAAATCATTAGAAAACTAAAGTTAGCAACAGTCTCCCACACATGATGTGATTTCAAAACTTGTTGAAATGATTTGTTTGTGTAGCAGTACTTTTTAAACACTGTCAGCATGTGATCAGTTTCACGATAATACTGATAACCATGATAATTTGGTCATTATAATCATCATGTGAATTTTTCTTACTATTTCATCTCTACCTAAAGTATGTAGGATTCTGTGGTCATCACTGGGGCTGGGTATCAATACTCAGTACCTTTAAGGTATCAGTTGAAATAACCCAGTACCAGAACCCAGTAAAGAAGAACCTTTGAAAAAAGGCATTGAATGAAGTACTCTATTGCAATCGGTATCACTTTAAGGGTACTAGCATCGTAATGTTTTAAACAATACTGCGGCTAGGCATCACTGACATCCTCTTTTTTTATTTCTGTATGTGTGTGGATGTGTACTGTACACATTTAATATTACTATTAGAGAGCACTACACAGAGTCACCATATGCAAGTCAACCATGAAAAGTCGCTAAAGCAGAAATTTCTCACCAGATACCTGTAATCAGCTGCCATGAAACATGATGAAAATTAACAATATTCCTTTCCGAGGTGTTGTGTAAATATCACATATGTTAGACTGTGTAATTTCTTTCTTTTTTTTTTTTGCCTTCCGTTTGTGCTGTTTTATAACATTAACATATGTGTACTTGTACAGCAAGTAGAAGTCATGGGGCTCCAGTGGCTGAAAAGTGGATCACGCTGGTAAGTTTGAAACAACTGATTGAACCTGAAATCCTACAGTCAACATTGTGTCAGGTATTTCTGCTATCCTCTGGTTTTGTAACCCTTTGCATCATCAGCCTTGAGAGGACAAAACAATCTCTAACAACATCTCTAATTACAAAAGAAGTGAAAGTGACATATATGGAAAACAAAAGTCACAGCTCTTTATTTCCTGTAAGTGTTGTCTTTATAAAAGGACATGATTGATTCATGGTTCAATATACATCATTGTAAAGCCAATCCAGCTCATATCAATTCAATATACTGAAGCTAGTAATACCTCTGTTCACCTCTAAATTGTGAAAAAAAACCGATCATCTCTATAACAGTATGTTACTGTTTACATGTATGTGAAACAAAGACAAAAGGACATGACAACACTTTATCAAAGTGAATGCACAGGCTTCACTTGAGGTGCGAATCCACATCAAGTCAAAATAAAAAGGCTTGAAGCTCTAGTTTCACATCTGATCTATAGGATCCCTTTCCTCCAGCTCCTCTCTCCTCCTCGGCAGCTCCCTCTCCTCTCTCCCTTTGCTGGCCTCTCACACACAAAGGCAGGGGGAGGTAGAGGTGGAGGAGGAGGGAGGGGGAGGAAGGCACAAAGGGCTGGGAGCTGTGGGCTTGCCCTGGGGAGAGGGAGGGTGAGGGGGTAGATGGGGGGTAACAGGGGGTCAAAGGGGGGCCACGGGGGTGTAAGAGGGCTGGGGGGTGGGGAGAAACCTGAGAGTCAGAAAGCCAGAACAGGAGCTGGGGTAGAAAGACGGGGAGCGATGGTGAGAAGGGAGGGTCCAAGGGTGAGGGAGCACAACACAAGACAGCTTATACTGCAGTGTTTTTTTGTTTCCACTTTGAGGGGAGGGGGGCGGTTGGCAGTGGATTTGTTCAAGAAAGGGATTTGGTTTGGGAAATGCACATCCACTATCTACCAAAGCCTGTAGAGTCGCTTCTCTTTTTTAGGTTCATGTCTTGTGCCCTCTTTGCCACAGCTCAGAGCAACAACAACTGCACCTAAATTTTCTTCCAATAACACAACATGGAAGCCAAAGATGAACGATATGTTCAATTAATCATATTAATGTAGGAAAATGTCCAAAATGTCCAAACCCCTGACAGACAAATGTGTACAAACTTCCTACAGCTATGCATTTTCCTTTACTAAGCACTATCTGACAAAGCTTGTAGGAAAACTGGTTTGTCTAGACAAGTGATATTTGAGACCAATTACAGATGATCACGCTGTGGGTCCTAATTTATGAAATACTCCACTACATTAGCCAGCGCACTGCACACTACAGCCACAGAGCTGGGTTTTCTCTGACAAATCCTTTATTGTGACTTCTGTAGAGTGCTTTCACAGCACGCGATGTATTCGGAGGTCAGCAATGTTGGAGGTAATGAACATAAACACTGCAACCAAACGTGCAACTGTTCCTGATTATTGTTGCTCAACTTGGTCAGTTTTGGTCAAACAAATATAAACTTGTTAGAAAAAACTATTTCCTCATCAAATGACTTCTTCAGTAGGCTAATTGTTTACATGTTGATGACAGATCAGCATTTCAATCCAAAAAGTTGTACTAGTTGACTATTTGACTCGAAATCTTAAAAGTCTTAGACATTTAGCTCTCCAAAATGTAAAGATCAGTTAATCACCTACCTTGGCTTTCACAATACATGTCACTGATGAGCTGATATTCTGTTCTCTCAACTATCCACACAATTTGGTGTGGTTTAGAAATTCAAAATTGGCTTAAATTAACATGTTCACTTAATTCTGTTGTTTACAGAACAACAGTATCTCCAACATGGTTGCGCATCCGTGTTACACCACTGTGATGTAGGTGCAACACACCTTTCACGATGTTTGAAGAAGCGCCGTTATGACATCAGCAGCATGTTGTCACTCCCCGAGAGGCAAACACGCACACATTTAGTGTCTAAATAATTGCTTTTGTGAGACGAACGTGAAGTGTATTGTGAACGCTCTTTACTGAACTTTTTAGACGTGAGCGGAGCAGAGCAGCGATCTGCTAATAACAAACGAGCGGCGGAGCAGCACACATCACAGCATTAAACCACTTCAACCAACTCTGTGGTCAACAAAATAACTCACTGCTCAGTCTGTTCACCTAAAAAACTTTGTAGCTGCTCTGCATGTTGGACAGCGATGTGTTTCCTCAGAGATAACGGTGCAGCAGAGAGGCTGCTCTCCACTGCTGGAGACACAACGTTAATTATAGCTGCTGCGCAGCAATGGTCGGGGCCGGGCAATTTTAGGCAAAATTAGGCAATTCTGAGCAACAAGCAGAGTGTAGGAAGATGAAAAAAAGGTGGCATTCTAATGTGCATTTTACATCAGTTGAGGCTTGAACTCACAATTTCTGGCACAAGAGACTCTGCATATTGACTGATAGCTAAGCCAAATAAACAGGGAAAAGAGACAAGGGATAACAGGGAAACGTGTTGATAAAGAGTATTTGTCTCTTCCCAAAACTCCCTGAATCATAATTATTTTAACCTTAGTAGTCTCTAATCCACATAGCATGATACCTAAACATAAAGCTTTCACATTTGAAAGTCCATCCTGCCTTAGCTGAGGCATGAACTCACGACTTCTGACACTGAAGTCTGTCTTTTATCTCACTGAGCTAATTGGCAAGTGACAGTTGATGTGTGGCTTCACAAATTGACTAAGCCAAGGATCAGGGTGCCAGGCAGCAGCCATCCATGCCATGGAAAAGCAAATTTCAAAGTGAAAGTTCCAAAGCTGTAGCACATATGGTTGATTTGTTGTGAATTTTCAAAGTTTTGAAATTTAGAGGCTTGCTGTAGCGCCACCATCAGGACTATTGTCTTGTGTTTCCAGTTGAGGACATCTGGCATGGGACTGGACCTTTGTGAAAAGTTTGGGTAGATTTCTCATATGGAAATGTTGTACAAGCTGAGGCTTGAACTCACAACCTTCAACACCAAGAACCATCCTCTATCTCACTGAGCTAATTGGCAAATGGAAACACCACTTGTAGCTTCACAAATTGACTAAGTCAGTCACCTGTGTGCAAGACAGCAGCTGTTAGCATGTAAAGGCAGATTTCAAATGGCTGTCAAAAATTCAGTTATTGAGACAAAAATCCCAAAATACACAAATTGCATCTAGACAGCATGGAGATGTTGGTCATTAGTTTTTAACAATGATTTATTGGCTCCAAAAGTGAAAAACTGATGTTTAAAAATGACATTTTTACATTGACTCCAATTGTTCGCATGAGAGTGAAATTCAAAATGCTGTAAAAAATTCAGTTTTTGAGATAAAATTCTGATATTTTCCAAACATCATCTACCATGACTCCAAAATTTTGTCATTTTTTTTCATGAACATTGAAAATGTATTTAGCAAGAATTTGCAAGTATATGTTTATAATACCATTTACAGTCAAACATTTTGATGCACTGTAGGCTCAATTTTTGATAAATCAAAAATCTGTGTGGATCGTTTGTGTAGGACAGTCTGAAGATGCTCTGTAGCAAGTTTGGTGCCAATTGAGCAAAAATTGTGGGAGGAGATAAGTTTAATAAGTTTTACAGTTTTTGAAAAAAACAGAGTGATGGACTTCATAATTTGCAATAGGTTTAAATGTACAAAAGTTTCTTCAGTATTGGGGCTACATTGTGGTGAAAGTTGTAAATCTGTAGCACATATGGTTGATTTGTTATGAATTTTCAAAATTTTGAACTTTAGAGGCTTGCTGTAGCGCCACCATCAGGACTATTGGCCTGTTTTTGCAGCTGAGGCAATCTGACATGGGACTGGACCTTTGTGCAAAGTTTGGTCATTTTTCGTGCATGGGAAGTAGGATTTCCTCGGAAGAAAAGAAAGAAGAAAGAAAGAAAGAAAGAAAGAAAGAAAGAAAGAAAGAAAGAAAGAAAGAAAGAAAGAAAGAACATGCAGGATTACAATAGGGTCCTGGCAGCTTAGGCTGCCCGGCCCCTAATAACAACACACACCGCAGAGCACTCCGCCTCCTCCTCATTTTGTTATTGCCATACAGGCAGGATCCTGCATCATGCTTTCAAATTGATAAATTCATTAATTAATGCAGTTAACTTTTTAAAATAAAGAAGTTATAGACTATTTAATTGCCAGTTAGGTTTCAAATTGTATTCCACAGAAACTGGAATAAGTGACTGGAAATGGTGCCGCTTTTCTATTGATTCAGTTAAAAAGAACCAAATCTGACAAAAAGATTCCCACCCTTAAATGTAACGTGCATCATGTTTACTTCAAAAAAAGCTTAAAATTTTGATGCGTCAAGATGTATTGAGAATCTTGTTATTTTTGAATCGTAGCCCTCTAAATGGTAATTAAATTGAATTGAGGTACGCAGAGATGACCACCCCTACCAAAGACTGGGAATCTCGGGTGACTATTTACAAGCCTACACAATATTTTGGTCTTGTCCCCAGTCTTTTTTTTTTTTTTTTTTTTTTTTAGATGTCTGCACATCTATGTCCCAAAACACTCATTCTGAATTTTCACTTTCCTATGAGAATGTATTGTTTGGCTTTTAAAAGAAATTCCTCTAAAATAAATTAATACGATATCATCATTTTGATCCTATTTACTACAAGCTCTCATATCCATAAATGTAAATAAGATAAATAATTAAAGCTTATTTATGTTGGTTGCAGTGAGTGATCAGCAGCTATATAAAAGGTAGATAAAGAAATATATAGCCAAATAACCACAAACTCGCTACAGGGCACATATACAGTATATATGAAGAATGAGGGAGGGGATCAAATGAATTATTTACAGATTTACAAGATCAAACTAACTATTTAAATATTACCATACCAAAACTAATTATTTCCACATATATTTTCTTAGTTCTTTTACAGATTTATTCTTTTTATAAATGGTACTCCTCTGACTCCACATAGGAACAATCGAGAACTGCAGAGAAAGAGTGAGGGAGGAGCTCAAACAAACTATTTACATATTTATAAGCTATATGATCAAGATCCATAGAGAGTGAGAACCTCAGTAACGCTTTAATAAGTTTGAAAGTTTGAGAAAGTTTCTCCACAAATGTAGTCTCTCTCCTGCAGCGAGCGGCGTCCTCCTGTCACACACAAACACAATATGTTTGATTTTATTGGAACGTCAAGACAGGAAAAAGACTGCCTAAAGACAGCTTGGACTGAGTTTTAAGACCACCTTACACCGAACAATTGGGATGACGGGAGCACGCCTCGACTCCAGCGAGACTCTCATGATTTTACTCCAACATTAGAAAGTTGTTTGCGGCAGTGAAATTACTTCAAAAGTCCTTAGGTGTAAGGTCGGCACTAGTTTGCTTTTGGACGACTCAGTTTCTCGATCCTGACTGCCTGTCATCGTATCTTCTCATGATTTTTCCATTAACACAAATTCTGTTTTTAAAAAAGGGATCAAGCATTTAGATTTTTAGTATTTCTCACACACCAAGTCAGCTTGAAAAAACTTGTGCCAATAAGACAGATGATCGTGTTGACTCAAGTAACCTCACGTCATGTCCTCTGTTAGAAGACGCATTTGAACACAGTGCAAAGATTACAACCAGCTCCCATCTGGCCACTGGAATGCATCAACACTCTGTGTATGTCAGAGAAGAGAAAATGAGTCAGTAGTTTGTATTGGTCTTGTCTTATCTTCTCTGAAACGTTCTTTGGAATACAAACTAGCCAAATATTTTTGTGTTACCACGAATGTGATTAAACAGTTCCCTCATATGGTCAGAACATAAAACTGAGAATAAGTCTCCAAAACTTCACAGGGGAGTTAACAATATAAATGTTTATTTTTCTCGGTCTTTCACTTGTTGAAGAAGAAAATAGTAATAAAAAGGCCTACTAGAGTTCTTATGTGACTTTAGGTTTTGTGCAACACTACTTCCTCAGTTTAGAAACAAGGTACAATCAATAAATGTGTCATGAAAATAATTTTTGGGTGTATTTCTACAACTCCGGAACAGACTGTCTGACTTAACTCAAAATGCAGTCGATGTAAAACTGAATTCAAACAAACTTTTGTCAAAATTGATGCTGATGTCCTTGATGCTTCTGTTTCCACTCCAGTCAGCAGCCAACAGGGACAACAAGATGCTAATTCATTGTGAGGTTAAGAAGCAGCACATCATATATGATCCACAGCACCTTTTTTTTTTATAAGAATATCCTTAAAAAAAAAGGATGTTTGGAGGGAAAACAAGGAGCTGTTGGGGGTTACAAATACATAATCTGTTCAATAAGTAATTTAGTTGTGAATAAACAACTTGGAACTTTACTTACTCATCTGCAGAGGGAGAAAACACAACAGGTGCCAATGCGACACCACTCATAGCATATCTGGACAATTTTTCACCATCCATCTGCTTGCATTTGCTCGCTTGCTGTATGTTAGGAAGCAGTGTTATGTTTACGATGTTATTAGTGCATTAGTTTTAGAGCTGCAATGATTAACTGATTAGTTGACAGTTATTGAATTAACTGTCAAATATTTTGATAATCAAGTTAGTTTTTTAAGAAAATAAAAGGCAATTCTCTGATTAAAGTTTTTTTTTTCTCTCCTCTATGACAGTAAGCTGAATGCATTTAGGTTGTGAACAAATAAAGGTATTTGAGGGCATCATCTTGGGCTTTGGGAAACATCGGTCAACATTTTTCACCATTTTCCAACATCTTATAGACCAAACACCTAATCCGATCCGTTAATCGAGAAAATAATCGACAGATTAATCAATATTGAAAATAATCAGTAGTTGCAGCCCTAATTACTCTTGTGTCCCTTCTAACATCACAGCTCTTATCATTTGTTCAGCGTTGTTTGGAAGTGATGGCTGTATCTCACTAAAAAGCCACATCACTGTCCACCCTCATGGATTTTTTTTACCAATACACCTTTTCCACTCCACCCCTCACAGACACACACACCTGATTTCCTCTACTTGTTGAAATTATCACAGCCTCATACTAATCCTGCACCATCTAACCCCCTCTAACTGCCTCTAAAACCCTGATGGGCCTTCAGACACAGGTGCAAACTTCAACGCTGAAACACTTCTAGTGATAGAAGTCAGAGTATGTACATAGCTGCTGTATTAAAACAGTTACACGCACACTGGTGGATGTGCCAACACACACACCTTACTAAAATATACAATCAAACACACAGCATACCAGCAGAGGCCTGCGACAGCTGGATAACGCAGGGCAAAACAACAAGCACAGCAGAGGACAGGAGGCATGTTGGGCATCTTCTTTGCAAACTCTGTCACCCCAACACACACACACACACACACACACACAAACACACAGAGCTGACAAAGAGAGCTCACATGAGAACTAGCACGCACACACGCAAACCCAATGCCCTCTCTTGCAGGAAAGTTACATAACCAGAAAGGCAGAGGATCGCTCTTTCTGCACACCTCTTTCTTTCATCACATCTTTCCATTCCTCCTATCTTTGGCTCTATCTGCTCCTCTATCACTTCCTTTTTGTTCCCTTATTCGCTGCCAGTTTTCTTTACACAGACTCAGCATTTCTTGAATGAGATTTTTTTTTTATCTGCCAGCTGTTGTTGCATTAAAATCCCTTTGATGGCAGAAATGTGACTGTTAAAAGCTTTAACAGGCACAATGTGGTAATACGCCCTCACAGACCTCCGGGAGGTGGATGATGTCAGCTCCACCTCTCCTCGTTCCCTCCCTACGCCAGTCCTCCCTCGATGACACCGCTGATGATGACAGAGGAGGAGGAGGGTGAAGAGGAGTCACTCCCCCTCCCGCTCTTTCCTGTCCTCCTCCTCACCCACTGCTTCCTGCCGTCCTCCCCCCGGGCATCCTGAGTCAGCTCTCACCACCTCTCTTCCTCAACTTCCCTCTCTATATCCTCCCTTCAAATCTGTTCTCATTCGAACAAAAGCATTGTTCTTTTCTTTATCCCATGATGCCCTTCATTCTGAGGGTCAGAGGCGGTTTCACACTTGTAGAAATGTGGTTTTATTCAACATCAGGAAAAAGCAGCACATAGAGGAAAATCTGAGAGGACTGAGAGAACCAAGACAGGCTCTCTGCAGGTTTTAACGAGTTAGAATACCTTAATACCTTTACAGGACCATTGTCAATGTAATTTAAGAAAAGGGCAGAACAGTTAATGAAAATTTTACTGAAATGGCAGTATGGTCTGCTAAAATTTTCATTTAAAGGAAAAATGTGTGTCAGAATACCAATTTAACTTAAATATTGTGGTGCTGCAGAGATGCCCTCAAAATACAGATCCTCCTCAAAATCTCACCATTGTCATTTTTAACATGTGTTTCAATGAAAAGATGAGAATATAGTCGTATAAATTATAATTCCCTCTAATATTGCAAATCATATCGCAAATGCAAAAATAAGTCAAAACAATCACAATTAGATCTTTTTTTCAAAATCGTCCAGCCTTATTCAAGACATATTTCATCTTCATACTGACCAAAAAAGTATATGCACAGTTTATATTAGTGTTTTATGGTTGTTGTTGCTGGTGGTGGGGGTGGTGGTTGATGATTTTTTTTTTCCCAAAAACACATTTAAAAGTAAGACTGGTGTTAAATTTAGATTTATAAAAATAACATTAACTTCATGATCCAATTTTTAAGACCTCAAAACTGTATTTCAGACATTTTAAGGCCTAAAATTCAAGATTGGATTTTAATGAATTCATGTTATGTAACTGGACAATCCACACTTCTTCATCACTGCTATAACAGATTGGAGTTACCACTAAATCAATAAAAAAAGAATTAATAAAAAAAAGAAGACTCTTCTTAAAACTGTTGAAACACCACTGAACGTTCTGACAGCACAGATCCTTTTCTGTTCTGCCTCCACAGGGTGTGTGGCACATGTGGATGGCACATGGATTGGAACATTTAGAAGAAAGAAAAGAATGAGGAGGAGGAGGAGGATGTAGACAAAGCAGATGGGAATAACAGACGCCAAGTCCAATGTCCTGTTCTGCCACCCCCACCCCACCCCACGCTGAACACTCACGAACAGTCACCTGCCTGTATGAAAGAGGACGAGGTGGACCATGGATGACATCAAATGTTACTTGTGGTGTTGGCATTTCTAGGGCCAGTAAAGGGTGACTCATATGTAAAAGCTCAACTAGAAGAGCGCACTCAGTAGAGCACAGATCTTCATCAGGCAACAGATGGTGAAGCACCTACTGCAATGGTTTTTTGTAGGGTATAGTATAGTATATAAGTTTTCGTATCTAGATGCATGCAAAGTTGTTAAGGAAGTGTTTTTGTATAGAATAGTCTCAGTTTTCCATAAGATGTATAGGATAGGGTAACGGTATTGTAACCAAGCGTCTTGGGTTCACCTAATTGTATAAACTTAATAAGGAAACAATAAATGGGACGATAAGTCCACATTTCTTGATTTAACATTGTTACTTATTTAGAACATTACAAACAACCAGGAAAGTTTAAAAATATATAACAGATATAGAAAATGGAGCCTTTTTTCATCAAATCAGATTAGAAACATTCTTGGGAATCATTACTTGTTTTTCTCGAATCAAGCTTTTATATGCACCCCTCCTGTTTTTAAAATTTAATTTGTGGGTTACTCCCTTGATCACCATCTGCAGGACAGTATCCTTACTGGATTCTACGGACTCCTACTGTTCTGCAAGGGAAAAGTGTGCAGCTGAACATATGCCACTCATCTACCATGTCTTAAACTAGAACCCTGTCCAAATACACCGTCTGACAAAACTGGTCCCAGGTGCAGCATATGGAATGATTTCACTTACAACCAGCCAACATCAAAACCCTGGTGTAAAGGGTGCTGGCTGCCAAGTCAGTGACATCAACATAGCTTTAGATTTATTATTAGCATTAAAGTCGACTTTTAGAATCGTAACAACACTAGAGGGAACGACACGCAAATCTACAACATTTCAGGTGCATAATGAGCAACATATTTTACTTGGCCACCACCGCACAGTACCAGCCTACAAAAAAAGCTACAAGCTGTAATAGCAGTAGATGAGATACACTGTGACACTCACACCCGAGGGAAGGTGACACGAGTCACCATGTCTGGAGGGTGAGAGTGTGCACGTGTGTGTGTGTCAGAGGCAGATGCAAGCTGATTGACGGTGCTATCATACTGACTGATGCAGTTTTACCAGAAAATGTACAGTAACACTCTGTTTCTCTCACATACATATTCACACATTCAGTCCTTTAACATGATGGTCAGTGTAGGTTATGTACTGTACAAATGACCACAAGCTGTTTGTGTGAGAAACAAGGACCACTGGTGGGTAAAACACCACAGTTTCATCCAAATATCACTCTCACTTCTTACGTCCATGTAGAAAAAGCAATGGATGGAAGGCGCCAACTGTCAGTACAGTAATGTTACTGAGGTGATGTACGGGGCTGGGACTCTGGGGGCAATGAAGACACAGCAGGTCCTGGCGGTGTGAAGCAGTTAAGGAATGAGTTTGTAGCGAGTTAATTTGTAAGTATACATCATCCATTGTGTTGATAAGTCCGCGAGTGTTCTTTTGTGAAGTTGGACATTATTTATTTGCGCATTTTGAACAAGACTTGTGAAAGGTTTTACTATGTTGAAATAAATTAAATAAACGTTCAGCCTCAGACGTTCAAACATATTCAAAATAATTACAGCTCGCTTTGTGCCCCCAAAATATATATTTAAATAATAAGATATGTTCATAAATCTGCAATGACTAGTCAACTGTTGGCTTTAACTAACAACTACTAGTCAACTAGGAGGATCTTTGGTCCGGGGCAGCCCAAATCGAGGGAGGTAGAGAGTGAATGAAGTGAGGGAGTGACATTAGCAGAACAAAGCAGCGAATCACAGAAATAAAACACTATTTTACTACTATCTACTACTAAGCGGTCACTATGGCTTTATAGAGTCCCAACCTCACAACCTGAGCGCTGTTATTGCCTGGGAGCTGATAACCAGAAACATCCCAAACATAGCAAAATTGAGAAAACAGAAAATACAGCTGGAGGGCAGGGTCTCTGCAGATTCAGACACCACCACAGCTTACACATTGTGCCTTCAGGAAAATCTTGCATATCCATTCAAACAGAAGTGAGTAAGATGAGAAGTAATTCTTTCATCTTATCCTTTTTGTAACAACCAGCCTCTCTCGCTCCTTTCTACCCAGTAACATCCATTCATACAGAAAGGCTTGCAGCCAGACTACACTTCATTTGTACGTGCGTGTGTGTCTGTCTACATGTATAATGGACGGTGTCTACTTGGCCTTAAACAGGATTGTGTTTATATGTGTATGTGCATTTATGGTTATAATGGATCTGATTCATGGCTAGCTGTAAATGTATGCAATAAAGCTGAGCAGGCCAAGTGATGGAAAACCCCAGGTGTGTGAGACTTGGCGGGGTCCTGGGAGACGCTGGCATTACAGTCTGTGTGTGTGTGTGTGTGTGTGTGTTTGTCTCTGTCCCTTTGAGGGAGATCAAAACAGAAAGTGAGAGGGGTGTTAGGGTGTTTGAGAAGTGCGTCAGAGAGTGTTTTAGGGCTGCATGTGTGAAAATGAAACAGAACTGGTGTTGGGCTAGGCGTGTATATACCTAAGTGTGTTGAATGTGTACAGCTCAACTGAAATGTATGTGTGTGTATGCTTGTCTCTGGCCCCACGACGGTGACATCTCTATTTAAAGAGAAAAAGACACATACCCAAAAAAACTGAGGTGCATGTTGAATATATAAAGCTTTAATAGTCAGCATGTCATGAGTTTAATCCAATACCGCAGAGAAAGGCGATAATGGGGTGACTTTTCTTTCAAAAAGAAGTCTGATTGTATGGAGGTTTTATTGTACGTATGACTCAGCAAACTGTTTCCTAATGATTAGGGCACTAGTTTCAAGTCTTCTTCAATACTGCATGATGTTCTTTTTGAAAATTATTGTCCAATTTAGAGTAAAATAGACAATAAAGCAGGGTACGGTTTGGGTCGGGGCTACATTATGAATGTGTCCATCCAGTGTGACACACAGGACTCACAAAACTCAGATCAAACTCTAGGCAGTACTGATCTGTACTGAATATGGACCAAAAAATCTGTTACTACATTGCATATGTTCAACCTAAAATGTTTTCAGAAACATATTGTAGTGCACTTTTTGGCTGTAATACAAGAAAGACTGCTACCAGATGGCCACCATTTTTGGGCCTCGTTTCCAACTGAGCCTCCGAAACTCAGATCAAACACACAAACTAGGCAGTGTTTGACAAATATGGAATGTAACTACATTGCCTATTTCTCATTTAAAATGTTTTCATTAACACATTTTAGTGTACTGTTTAGCTGTAATAAAGGAAACTTTGTGGCCAGGCAGTCTGCCATAATTTCCTGCTAAACAGACAAGCGAAAACCAAGCACTGCCCAAGTCGCAGTCCGTCACCAACTACCTCCACGTTCTCGTTGATACTACGCACGCTCAAAAATGATAGTCGGAAAACCAATGAGTGATGTCACGATTGAGTCACACTTGTTTATGACATATAATGTTCTAGCAAGCAAGCAGCAGGCCAGAACAAACTTTTAATGAGGCTGCAATTCCATCAGGCCTCAAAGCCTGAAAGAGTCGCCCACAATGACTCTGGTTTAATACATGTAAGGCAGGGGCGGACTTACCATTAGGCAAAACTAGGCGGTTGCCTAGGGCCCCAAGTTCCTGAGGGCCCCATAAAACTCCTCATACACTTATAGTTAATACAGTTATTTCTTATTTGCGCACATTAATTATGTTTTTGATTAAAACCCTTTTGTTAAAATGCCCCCAGTCTCCACTACATTGGATCAGTCCATCTTACTGCGCATGTGCAGAAAGGATCCAGGAAGACAGCAGCAAAACATATGAAAACAAACGGCGCGAAGAGGCGAAACGAGAAGAGAAGAGAAGAGAAGAGAAAGAGAAAGAAGAAAAAGAAGATGAAAAGAAGCTACCCCATTGGTGCTGAAAAGAGGAGAAAGAAGGAGGAAAGCAGAAAGCTGCTCTCAAAGTTACCTAAAGTGACTACCTTCTTCACTGCGGCAGCGGCTTGCAGCAGCAACCCACAACCGGCAGCAAGTGCAATGATGACATCGACACCTGTTGGGGAGGGTCCGTTGTGTGGAGATGAACAACTAGTGAGTATCAAAACTGTCGAAGGAGTGATTTTTTCCCCCCCTATATTGATAAGTATTTCTTTATCCCATTGAAGACGGGAAAGCTTATGGGTCATTTTGAAGTAAGCTTTGAATTTCGTTTCTATTTGCTACAGAGGATGAGAAATCAATTATTTAGGCGTTTTTTTTTTTCGTGTTGAATTTCCAGGAAAACTTCAGGCTTTGGAGGGTCTTTCTAAAATCACCCATAGGTTTTACAGGTAATTTTGGCAGGTGTTTTTAGTCCCTAATGTGTTAAGTTATGCATTCAAAACAACAGAAACTATGTAACTGGAGGAAGTTATTAACAACTACTCACTCTGCATTAAAATGATCCCTGTCAGTGTTATAGCTTTGTATTAATATTGCTTTAATGTGTGTTATCATTTACTGCTGTAGATGTTTAAGGTTGAGCTAATTTTAAATGAATTCATTTACTGTTGGGCAGTTTAAGCAATTGTCATATATTTGTAGCATCACTAGTCTTTCCTGTGACATGCAGCCTGTTTTCAGCCTTGTCATGATGCATTTTCCAGCTGGCCGAAGACGATTTTTTAAAGAGTTTTGGCTTAAGAAGTCACCCCTCAAAGGAAGACTCTTTCAGTTTATCACAAATATTAGCATTAAATCATCATTTTGGGGGTACATGGGTTCCACTGAGCAGGAAGGGTTTGAAATATGTAACCAGCAACGTAAATAATGTACAGTAGTGGAGTAGAAAGTGCAGTATTTGCCTCTGAGATACAGCGGAGCAGACAAAATTGAAGTTGCATGAAATCCTCAAATTTCTACATTAGCAATTGAGTAAATATACTTACATTTATATAATATAATAATGCATGTGTATTCTGTTAAAATGTCTGTATCTGTATAATTGACCTGTTGTTTTGTGTGTTGTCTTCTCATTTCAGCACCACAACATAAGAACAGCCTCTACTGGCTTTGCTGCTCATCTCTGTCACATATACAGTCATGAAATTACAACTTATATAGTGAAATCAATTCTATATGTCATCGTAAGTATTCTATCAGAGAACCTACTGGTAAAAAATAGTGCATGTGTATTCTGTTAAAATGTCTGTATCTGTATAATTGACCTGTTGTTTTGTGTGTTGTCTTCTCATTTCAGAGGGCCCCATGCCTGCCTTTGCCTTGGGCCCCAAATTTCTTAAATCTGCCACTGATGTAAGGTATATACTGTGTCACACTTAAAAACTGCCAGCCCATAATAAAGATAGAGAGGGTAAACACTATAGTCTATTACAGTACAAAATTGTTGGAATTTCCATTTCTAATGTTTAAGTGGATTTGTGTCTTTTCAGGAGGAAATGAGACAAAATCCACCAAGTATGCTGTCTTTGCTGAAAGCTGAGATAGAAAGACTGGAGAAGAGGAGCTTCTACAGTGATTAATACCTCATCTGCACATCTTCAAGTGTACGTTGAACTACACAGTATCAGAGGTTGCATGTGAACATATTGTACTCGTTTGCTGGGTATTTCAATACATTTCAACAAGTCAAACATTTCATTGTTCCAAAAGAGGCTCAGACAAACATGTCTACTGGACAGACTAAACACAAATGACAGACATCCTGACATGACCAAACAGTGAAGTCATGCACATCCCATGTGCCACTGCAGGCAGGTCAAAGTCTGGGTAAAAGGTCAAAACGAGGTCTTACCTGGCCAGGTGAGTGCTTGCAGACATGCAGATGGCTCCCCTGCAGGGAACACAGGATGTAAATATATCACAATTTCTGTGTATGCAGCAGTTGGGGGAATGTAATCATAAAGTCTGTTTTTTGGGTAGATTTCTTTTTTTAGTAAATCATTTGAATTAAATATTTTGAATGAGAAATTAGTAATCCATCCTGCCCCAAAACTAATTAACAAACCTAAAAATGTAAAATAATATAAAGCCAAGGAAAGACTGAAGCAGCTGTGTAAGAGCCCAGCTCCTAAACAAAAGTGTTCGAGCATTAAACTTGGCTATGTCTATTTTACCATCACTATGGAATGGCATCCACGTTTTCCACTCCCAGACTGTGCAGTACATCTTGACAGGCTGTGCTGATGATTTAACGTTTGCCTCTTCATGCTCACAGTAGGTCGGACACCCTGTAGGACATTTCAGTTATGGCTTCAGTCGGGCGCCGGTGGTTCTTCAAACACAGCACAATGATGCTTGGCCATGTTCCTCACTCCTTCTCTGTGAACAGAATGGATTTGTTTTTGATCAGAAATTTAAATAATGAAGCAGTATTCACAAAAAAAGATTAACATCTGATAACACTCATTGGTATGGAAGAGTATGTAGTCATTTCAGTGACAAAGCTCGGACCACAGCGGCACTGAATTTGGTGGCTTTATTTACTGGTCAAGTACAGCTAATTCAGCAAAAACATGCATCCAGAGCACAGCCTGCCCTTCCACCACTACTCTGTGAGAAATTTGCAGCTGTTCACAAAGGACATACACAGACCAGGGTTGGACTGTGAACGTGTCGCCATCTAGGGGGCAATACACATTCTTGCACTTCAGTAATTTGCACAGTTACTATAGCTATGTACACTAGTGCATACATGATAGAACGCTTCAGTGTCGGCATTTAATCCTTTCATGATCTTAGTCGAGGAAAAAGTCTTAATATCTTACTGATCTCCCATCTCAAGTAAATGTCATAATAGAAGAAATATAGACAAGGTTTTTTGTCCACCAGTTAAATGGTTAGTGAATGTTCAAATTTTACCAGCCACTCTATTGATTACCGTTATTTTATTGATGATGAGTGAAGCAAATTTACTACCCATTTGCATATTTTACCAGCCTTTGGGTGGTGGTGCTTAGTTGAATGGGTTGCGTGGGTTGAATCTAGATAAAGTCAAGAGGAGCAGGCTGGCAAATAACAGATGTTATCTGAAGCCACTAAAAAAAACTGTGCGGTTGCTTTTGTATGAACATACAGAGGGCCAGCAAACCATACAAGTCAAGTGATCAGTGGGCACATGTGCTGTCACGCAAACAGGTGAATCCGTTCTGCCTTCAAGCAACAATTTAGGCTCCATTTTCAAGTGGACAAACAGTGAAGTGGCACTGTGCTGGTAGGGCACTTTAAGTCAAGCCTCCATATGACATGTTCATTGCATTTCACTGTTTCAGTGTAAAAAAAACCCCACATGCAGGATACTCTAACCAATTTACTGTCCTGTGTCGCCACCCAGTGGCCACATCCCCGTAGCGCACCAGGAACAGCAAAGAGAGGGGTGGAGACAGAAAAAAAAAAAATCGAAGGGAAGAGAATTCAAACGCTCTTCCTGGAAATAGTAGAGAACCCGCCACAACTTCACCACATGACATTTCAGAAAGAAAATGCGACACTCCTTCCTCCACCAACAGCGAGCCCCGCATTTCATTCAACAAGCCGCTAATTCAACCCCACAAACCCGCAAATACATCCACATCCAGCGCGGCGCACGTCACACCCACGGACACGATCCATCGCGTTTTCGTTGCATTTTATAAACGTGTAACCGAAATGAACACAAGGCGATTGCGACATCACGAGCTCCGGAGCTACCTTCCCGTAAACTATTCCTTCCTTACCGTCAAAAACATGACATCACCGACACCAGTTTCTATTTGAATTAGGGAAAACCAGTCAAAACAGCTTCCAGACCGCAGAGACCTTAAACTGCTGCAGTGTGGAAACTTGTCATGTAAAGTTGGAGTTGCGTAGCTCATCACACTGTATTATATAATACATTCAAATCATTTAGCCTCGTTTCATCCAGATGCGTAGTGTTTCTGCACTGGACTCAAGAGTCGTGTCCTCAAGGTGCAGATGTTCCTGTAGTGGCTCGTATTTTTTTTTATGTTGATCGTGTCCTTTTGAGGTTTAACACAGGATGAGGATACTGTAGTTCAGGTTGTTTTCAGTGGTGTCTGATTGGTTCCCCTGTTACAATTAGGTAACACGGGCTGTGCAGCCTCACATGTCAGCATGTACCCCTATAGAGTCGCACTGTGCGTTATGCTTACCTTTTATGTGCAATCCAAAATGTGCTGGGGAGGTGCCGCTGTTTAAAAACAGTGGAACAGTGGAAAATCTGCACAGCAGTCCATCTCCTTTCCCCCAGCCACGGATGACGCAGCCCCCAAAAAAGCCCTCTCCCAAAAAAAAAACATGAAGCCCCCCATTCAACATCCATAACGCGTTTGGGTGCAAACGTCGACACGGGGAGCGCTGTACACGCAGACAGAGCCGAGAAAAATGTGGATGCGTTCGCCCATGGGCAAGGCATGACGGATAGACTCATCACTGATCTTGCATCTCTGCACAGTCATATCGCCTTCCTAAATGATTGCACAGCTCGTTTCCTCCTCTGAAGACCATCTGGTAAAAAAAAAAAAAAATCGCCAGCTCCTGTAGCCTCCAAGCAAGGCAGCAGCGGGGGGGGTTTGCAATGGGCACGGATTCCCTATCATCCAAAAACACAACTGCTGTGCGCTTCCTACAGAGGAACGGTCCGCCGCGACCAGAGCAGGCAGTCCTTAAAGAAATTGCGCAGTTTTTATTCCATTGAAACGGAGACTCTTTCCCTTCTGTCCCCGTTGAAAGGCTCTTTCCCTTCCTCCTCCCCTCCCTCCCTCCTCTCCCTTTCTCTCCCTCCTTCTCTCTCTTCCCTCATGCAGGTTTATTTTCGGTGGAAGAGTCTTGGACATTAACTGCCCCGCCTCCATAGTCACTGGCAAACACACTGTACAACTTGCCCAAATTCCATTATTAACTACTATTCAATGGAGAACAACTGGACCCCAGGTTTTCAAGAGTCCAACTCGCGGTCAGGGGCCAAGGAGCCACTTGAGGAATCAAAAGTTGTGTTTTCGGATGTCTGCTGATCCTTTTCAGGTCCCTGTCTTTCCCAAGAACCTGAAAACTAGGACAAGGGCATGTTGGGAAATCAAATTAAAGCACTAGACAAACCCATCAAGGACGGTAGCGCCCACGCTGAGGTTCAGTTAGCTCCCCAGGGTGCCTCCAGTGTTGTCAGGGGGTCCATAGTAAACTAGAGAATGATTAAATTTCACTGGTGATACATTCAATAGGAGACTCTATGACCTCATTAGACATTACCTCATGATTTTCTTCTAATGCTGGGATGACAAACATATGGTCCGTGGGCCAGAAGAGGCCCTCTGAAGGGTACAATCCGGCCCACTGGCTGACTTTGCAAATTGTGAAAACCATGAGTAACACTCTGTAATGACCATCATTAATAAATGGTGCATTGATAGTTAATTAAACTTAAGTTAATATCACTGCTAACAATTAAATAATTTTTAAACATTATTAGTAATGCTATAATTTATTTTATCATTTAATATAAAATAATTAATCTATGGTGTGAAACGATCACAATTATTCTGATTAACTGAGTAAACTAAGTTTGTTGTTACACAAAATTTTATACTACACCAAGTATTAATTAAGGACGGCCAAATTATTTTCAAACTTTACATTACATGGATGGCCATTATAACGTTGCAACTGATGTTTCAGTGGTTTATAAAGCATGTATAAACATGAGTTGACTGTTTATTAATGGTGAAACAACTTAATTTAAGTTTAAGCAACTGTCAATTTACCATTTATTAATAATGGTTACTATAAAGTGTTACTCAGTACAAAATAATCTGTATCACACTTCTGTCTTAAAACAATATTGGTGGAACCCTGTTGGCGAAACCTCTGATTTGTAAATGGTTTGTGAGGCAGGGGATAACTTAATCTTGTTTGTCATTCCTTCACTACACAGGAGTGGAAATGTCTGGAAAAGGAAGTTGTCTGAATGACAAAGAAGTAAAATAATATATTGTTATTTAGTTCCAAAATACACTGGAATGTAGAAAAAACAATACAGCCGAAAACGCTCTTCTTTTCTTGAGACATCTCACGTTGTTCATGGTCCGTTTTATGAATGATGGTTCTGGCCCACTTGAGATCAAACTGAGCTTTATGTGGCCCATGAACTAAAATGAGTTTGACACCCTGCTCCAAATGTCACATTTTCCAAACAGGGGTCTACAGGTCTGCAGAGGATAGGTTTCATACTGCATGAAACAGTTTGGATTCAAATGAGCAAAGATATGGATTACACTTTTCAGTGCGGAGGGCCCGAGAAATTATTACTTGGTAGAACACCACAACCCCTCTGTCAACAATGAGCAAAGTATCTGTTTTTTCTTGTTTGTTTTTGTTTTTTTTTAAAGAATTTTAAGAGTAGACATTTGTGTGAATAAACAAAAAACTGGTTGAAGCCTGAAGCACCACATAAACCAAACGGCAGAAGCTATAAAATGGAGGGGAAAAAATCACTCTTTGATATGAAATGGAAGAAGATATAAAAAAAAATATATTATATTTGAATATTAAGATATTTCCCAAGCTAAACCTGTTTTGTTTTTTGTTTTTTTTTGTTTTTTTTTTGCCTTTTTGCTATTTTTTAAACTTACTTGTTTAATTATAATATTTTTTTGTTTCCCTTTATACTTTGTTTAGCTTTTAATACTTAGTGTTTTCAACTATTGAATAGGGAAAACGCAAAACATTTACAACCCTAACAGCAGCTATTAAAAAGTTGTTTGATATCTCTGTTCCTATTTTTAGTGATTAACAATTGTAAGGGACACAAATTAATAAATAAAGGGTATTTTAAAAAAAAGAAAAAGTTTGGATTCCTCATCACAAATATTCAATGAATTTCCACATTTCTTCAAAAGGTAGGAATTTCGGCTGTTTTAGAGTTTCTGAGTGGATAAGCAGATGGAAGAAGTTGTCTCCAATTGCCCTCAAGAAATGAATTTTTCTGCGGGCGGGGAGTGTTTGAAAACCTTGGCTCTAAAATAAGACAGCCACTGTTTGAAGACAGAGATAGCACCTCTTACAAAATGATAGTTTTTAAAAGCACAGCAGCCAGAAAACTTTGGATACTGTATTCTTGTCCTGGAATACACAAAAATCCAATTCATATATTAGACAGAAAGGTTAGTTACCACTGCATAATGTAAAATGTTTTCACACCACATTTACATTCTAATTCATTTCAGCTGAAGCTTTTATGCATAAAAAAAAAAAACACCTCCCAAGTGTGATATTTTTGTTACAACCAGGCCTGAGAATAAACCAATTTGAATTTGAATTCAGCATGTTGCTATGAGTGCCCCCCTCCATCTCCCACCCAACCAGAGACCACCAGTGTATACACACACACACCACACACACACACACACTGACCTGGGTCTGATAAAGAGGCTCTTAAACCCTGAGGAAGTCTGTGTTCAGTCTTTCAGGGGGACAATCCTTACGTCTGAATACAACCTTGAACTCAGCCCCCACCTCTCTGGTTCCCCTCTCTCATTACTGGACCATTCTTCCTCCCGGCTCACTTTCTCCAGGGTCCTTCTCTTGTTTTTCTCTCCCTCCCTTTCAGGAGTTTGGGCTGAGTTCTTTCCAGTGGGGAAGTCCGGGCCTTCTCTCTCTCTCACAACGCTGTGCGACTCCAAACGTCTTGTCTGCGAAGCTTCATTAGAATTCATTTGTTTGAATAGGTTCATTTCTCCTTCAGTTGCTCCCTCCCTCTGTCCTCTTTTGCAGCTTGGGGGAAATGTGTATTAGCATAAAAATATCCTTTACCTCACCTTGATTAACTGCATTGTTTGCATGTGTGTGTTTCCTTATTGAGTGCAAGTTTCTGTGTAGGAGTGTGCCAAGCCAAGGATGAATCTAATTTTCATCAAATTAAAATATTATTCTTTTCTTTAAAGATGTAAAAATACCAGTAACTATAGGCATTTGTTCCAATTTTAATTGATTTGTATTTCAAGCAATGTCTAATAAATAAGTAGCCTGATATGAGACAGAATTATCAACTCGTTACACTCACACGTTTCTATCTTCTTCAGAAAATCAGTCAACACGGTGGAGTGTGCGGACTCTACACTGTCAAAACGAAACTCAAAATTTCAAGGAGCCTAAGTCAAACTCTTAATGTTTTGTTGTAATAAGTTAGTTTTGTTCTTCAGATAAACTCGAGTCCTTTAGAAATACAAAAGAGTGAATAATGGTCAATAATTTAATATTTACAGTTGCAACCATCTAATTTTCAAGCACCCAGATAGACAAATCAGGTTCACAGCTCACTGTAAACAATTTTTGGGGGGGTCTTCTAAAACTCATAAATTGAGTGAAGGCAGTTGCCTTGGATTGATGCGTCCTTGGATTTGTGCACATCAATACTGCACAAAACCAGGAAATAATATATTATGGAATTCATAAAAATATTGGAAATTTTGTGTATTCCAAACTGGAGCACTCATTCCCAATTATGTTATTTAGCACATATTTTACACATATTTTTATAGCCCCGGATAGTCAAGTGTTAATACAATACCATGACAATGAATAACAGCTCATCAGATTACCAAGGAATTCAATGAGCACAGCAAACACTTACATGACCAGACAGTCACTTGATCCAGATGTTGCAAGGAAGCAGTTTCCAGTAAAACGCAGTTCACAGTAAGAGACTATTCCCTGTGGCGTGTGTGTATATGTGTGTGGGTGTCAGTGTGTGTCTATGTTTGAGCAGGGTAAAAGGGGGTCAGCATGGAAAGACTGATGCGTGTCTGAGAAGAGGAGTGAATAATCGGTCAGCTGACGGCAGAGAATGGAGACAAGAAAAGAGAGACAAGAGAGAGACTTCACCAGAATTGTGTCAGAGCAACTTCAAAGTGTCAAAGAATGACTCAGTCTATTTATTGTTTCAGCCCCAGGTGTGAAAACCTGCTTAAACAATACATTTGTGAAGAACACAGTGAATTTCATTTGCTGTCTATTGTAGACTTGGGGCATTTAAAGGACCAGTGTTTAAGATTTAGGGGATTTATTGGCAGAATATGGTAAAAATGTAATATAATATTCATAAATATGTTTTCATTAGTGTATAATCACCTGAAAATAAGAATAATTGTGTTTTCATTACCTTAGAAGGACCTTAGAAAGTTGCACCTCCATGTTTCTACAGTAGCCCGGAACAGACAAACCAAACACTGGGTTTAGAGAGGGCCCCACCACCATAGGTTCTCCCACACACTTGGAAGGGGAGGGTGTAGTGAGTTGGTTGTGATCTCCAAGCTCACCACTAGATGTCACTAAATCCTTCACACTGGTTTTTTTAGGATAAATACGTATATAACATCAAATGTTATACAACATACGGCATATAAAGAAATGAACGCTTAAAAAATAAATAAATATTCGTAGAAACAAAGTGTCAAGAGTCACTGTATGAGTGTGTGTGTTAAAGCCTTCAGTTGTCCAGGCTCAAGAGAAGAGCGGTCCCTCTCTTGATCCAGTGGTCTGGGGTCACAGCTCCGGATTTGAGTTCTACACTGACCACAAAAGACGCTCGGCCTGGCCCGCCCGAACGCACCGGGAAGTAGTAACAAGGACACAGGTACATACCTATACACACACACAAACACACACAGACACACACACAAGACAGAGTTTAAACTACACGGCACAATACCACAAACTACATACAAGCAGATAGAGAAAACAAGAAACCAAAGATACAAAAAAACAAGGCAAGAGAAAATGTTTAGAGAAAAAAAATAGATGGAAAGACAGTAGGTGGGATGAGTCAGGAAATGTCTGACAAAAAGTCCCAAACAACTCACTCTTGGCCATCTTCTTGCGGTTTTCCACAGGTTTGAAGTGGATGGTAGGGATGGGACAGACCATCTGCATGGGCTCTGCCTCCACTAGACAGGAGTTCCTCTTATCCCAGCCAGCCCCCTCTAGGTACAGTCCTCGGATAAATACTCCATCCTGGAGGGGGAAGAGGCGAGAGATATACACACAGGTGGCATTTTACACACAGCTTTGAAAAAAAAAATGCTTATGACAAACAGCCAAAGCAATTAGGTAATGAAACTGAGAGGAACGAAGAGGGAGGGGTGAAAGCAAGGAGAAGGAATGGGTTACAGGGGAAAAGAAAGAGATAGGGAAGATGAAAAGAAGAAGTTAGATAGTAATGATTATGATGGTGAGGAGAAGAGGAGTTAGAGGGAGAAAGAGAGATGGGACATTGGAAGAAAGAGGGAGATGAGGAATGGAAGAGAAATGGAAGAGAGGTGAAAAAGCTTGGACAGAAGGAAATAGACTCAGAGAGCTAAAAGAAGCACGAGGAAAGCAGCGCAAAAGGCAAGAAGGGCTGGAAGGGAGCATTGGTTTTGGAGTAGTATAGGGAGGTAAATTAAAGAAAGAAAGAGGAGAGGGAAGTGAGGGGAAGCACAGAGGAGTTGATACAGAAAAAAAGAGTAAAATAAGATGAAGTGAGTGAGAAATAATGAGTTACAATGACAGAAATTCAGAAGCGGCAGCAATTTGACAAATTAAAACATTTCCCACCAGTGTCAAAATTTGAATTGTAAAACTGCTTTGTGAAAAAAAAATTAAAATGCGAGAGCAGAGTGGAGGAATGGGAAGAGAGAGGTGCAAAGTGGTGTGCTGCTTTGAATGAAAATGCACTTTTCAGGGTTAGAAAGAAGGTACAAATGAAAAATATGATGTAAAGTGGTGATGACAGCTGAAAGCTAATGGCTCAGAAAAGTGGCAAGTTTATGGAAATCTTTATGGAAATAGAAATGTGTGTATAAGGAGTCACCTTGGGCGGGTAAAGGAGGCTGCTGTCATCTACAGTGGACACTATAAACTCCCAAGACAGTGTGTCCACTGATATCTGCAAGAAGAGTTTCACACCATGGGGAAGTTACTGGCTTGAGAAGTTGAATAATACCAAGAATATGTTGAGGTTTGCTGAAAAGCTGTTGTTAGACTGAAATGCTGCTGAATAATACCAAGAATTCCTGATGATCATGCCATGTGAAAATGAAACAGATAATAATTGACAGTTTAAGGTGTGAAAACTGAATTGTAGCTGCTGTTGTCATGCGAACATCTTATGTATCTCTGATTTTGTTCATTTTTTCACAGTTTAATCTTCATTTATAGAATCACATAGTTAACTGGCTTTGGCTTACAAAATCTTTAAACCATCTACTGGATAAACTTCCTGCCTATGTGCATGTGGTTGTGTGAGCTCTCACGTTGTGCTGTCGTGCAGAGGACTGCAGCACAGCGGTGAGGAAACCGTTGGGGAAGGTGAAGCCGGAGAGCCAGAACAAGTTGGGGGGCTGGGTCGTCTCTGCCCAGTGTGCAAACTGATTGACTCGCTGGCAAAGATCCCTGGTCCACGCTGCCAGGGGCTTCAGCGAGGGGTACGCCTAGTGGACAGAGAGAGAGTGACGCAGAGAGAGTGAGAGAGAGAGAGGGAGACATGGCAAATCTACAGTCATTTCATGCTTCCAGCTGTTGGTAGCTGTTCATAATGGGAACAAGTTCAGTACAGTGCAGTAGCACACACACAGAGGGGTGCAAGAGTGGTGTTAAAAGACTGTGAAAATTCACAAGTGAGGTGTGAACATTGTTTAAATTTTAATATAACAACTTTTACTTCCTTTGGTTGGTTTGATACGGACATGAAGGTTAAAATTGCTTATTTTAAATAGCTTTTGTTTAACATACTGTAACTTTAATTTGCCAAACAATACAAAAAACGTGATAATATTAACAAGACTTAGTTACTTGTTTGTAAAATAGGGAATCTTTCTTGTTAATTCCTAGAGTGGAGCTGGTCCCATAACAGTGTTTAACTTGAACTTTCTATTCCACCTTAAAGGCCCAGTGTGTAAGATTTAGGGGGGTTAATTGGCAGAATATGGCTGAAATGAAATAAAATAGGTCTGCATGATATAGTTAAAAAAAAAAATCAAATTGTGATTATTTTGACAGATTATTGGAAATTGGCATTTTTGAACCCTAATTTTCATTCTCGCTAAAAAACACTAATAAAATCATGATCGTGTGACATTTGTTGGGGTCTGTACCAAGCAAACATGTTTTCTTACATCTCTGGAGAACAAAATTTGTAGGCTAGAACATCTCTGCAGCACTATAGTACTTCATTATAATGCTGTTCTGTCATACATTTTTCCTTAGAAAAAATGGCTGCTTCTGAGATTTGGATATTACACTTGGGCATTTTGAGATTTCGATAATATTTTGATTAATTGTGCAGCCCTAGAATATAATATTCACAAGTATGTTTTCATTGGTGTATAATCACCTGAAAATAAGAGTAAGTCTTCATTAGCTTAGAATAGCCGTTTATTTCAACAAAGGAGGTCCTTTCTATGGAGGCCGCCATGTTGCACCACCATGTTTCTTCAGTAGCCCAGAACAGACAACCCAAATACTGGGTCTAGATAAAGCCTTTCACAAGTTCCATGGCCAACAAAGGTTACTCCTACACAACTGAAAGGGGAGGGTGAGGCAAGTTGGTTGCAACCTGAAACTAGATGCCACACGCTGGTCCTTATGATTGGGAGTAATTCTGAGTTTATCATTATTATTTACTTATTTGTGCCTTTCTTTCACCACATCTCAGCTGCTGTATATCACTACTCAGCCAGGCTAGGGAGATTTTCATTTTCCACCCAGGAGGGAACGACCACAGCATCAGCAGCATGTCATTACCCTTTATACATTCACATAACAGATATGCACATCTCTTCCAAAATTCTACATGCACATATGCTGTAAAGTCTCTAAACACTCGCACAGAAATACACACACATACAGCAGAGCCATGTGAATAAACCAGATACAAAATGGCCAAGGACAGAGAGGCAGGCAGGCCAAAATGAAAGCCATGAGTCGGTGAGCTCAGAACTAATGACAGACTGCCATGCCAAGGAGGGGCGGAGAAGAGAGGGATGAAGGGATGGAGGGATAAATAAGCAGGACAGAGACTCTATGAGGGGCTGTTGTTGCTGCTTGCACCAGATGAGGCATGGAGTAATAGGGAAAAAGAAGAGAGCAAAATGGAGGGAACGCTGGATGGAAGATAAAAAAGGAATGACATGCAGACGAAGCTGCAGTAGACGGTGAGTAAAACCAACGTACGCAAAAAGATAACAGACCAAGTGGTCAGAAGAACAGCGAGCTCAGCTGGAGGCAGCAGCCCTAATAGCTGCCCAACACT
The DNA here is from genome assembly GCA_034769285.1 of Lutjanus argentimaculatus. NCBI lineage: Eukaryota > Metazoa > Chordata > Actinopteri > Lutjaniformes > Lutjanidae > Lutjanus > Lutjanus argentimaculatus. The sequence continues at coordinate 14,840,215 of JAWZSL010000018.1, forward strand.
CCTATAAAAGGAAATAGATACACACACACACACACACACACACACACACACACACGGATGCACATACAGTACATCCAGCAGTAATAAGCTGCTGGCTCGAGCACAATGAGCTCAGGGTCTTTTTAGGAAAGTGGAGCAGCCTTGGAAGGTTTACTTTGCTTATTACACTACGATTAGTCCACAGACGCTGGCTTTGTTCAGCCACTGAGGGCTGAGGTATGCTCCACCTGATGAGCAGCTACTCACAAATACACACACACACAAACATACATGCGTCTACATACATGCTTTCATGCACAGCCCATAACGAGGACAGAATCAGACACTTGAAGATAAACATGAACTGCCCTGAGTGACCTCTGCTCACACACACACACACATTCCACTGAGTCATACACTACACACACATACACACACTTGTAGCCAGAATCTTTCAAGCCCCTTGACCCAGGCCGACAGCAGCCCACTGTAAAGAGAGGTCCAGTGATAATGAAGCCAGAGAGGAGAGTTCGGACAGAATTACAGCTGGAATGCTGCCAGAGCCCCATCATTCTTTTTTTGTGTGTGTGTGTGTGTGTGTGTGTGTGTGTGTGTGTGTGTGTGTGTGGACAGAAGAGAACAATAAGTGTGTGTCTGTGCAGCCAGGCAGAGTGATGGATAAATACATCTTTAATAACAGACCAGTGAGTCAGTACAGAGGCACCTGCAGCTGTTTGACTGGCTGAAGGCAGCAGAATAAATTAGAGTTGATCAGGTCACAATCACAAAGATCAATGCTCAAGAGTCCTGAGTGAAAATCTGAATGGTCTCTCTTAAATGGCAGCACACCACAGAAATTGTCAGAATAAGTAATGGAAAAATAAACATGACTGTCTGTCTGTATTGAAAAATTATCTGTGAACCTAACAGACATGCTCCGTCAATACCTGATTATACAGCACAGTGCAGCCAGACCAATAAAGGCCACATTTGTTTCACTGTTTACCTTGGATGTTTTCATGGTTTTCTACTATTTTCAAACTATTCTTTTTATAATTTTAATCCTGAGCAAGCATAATCTTTTTTTGTCTTGTGTTATTCAAGTCCACTCAATTCTCCCAAGAGCAGCTGTCTCAATATTATTGATCCTAGCAGCACTTCTTCATTGTAGTCTCTCTGCCCATTTTATGAAGTAAGATACAGGTAAATAAAGGGAAGGCAGCAGATGTAGTCTCATTTCTCACTTTTCACCTCTGACACTGCATGCGCATCACATTTACAGTATGTGTGTGTGCATTGTGTATACATTAGAAGAAGAACGCAGCAGAGAAAAGTTAACCAGAGAATGCGGAGTGTAAATTAAGGCAGTAAAGCATATTTGCGTTCATTTATTTTATGTAACATCTGAAGAACTTGTTTTTGGAGGATGACTTAAGACAAATGTGCGCATTATTGTGAGTTCTCTGTGGTTATATGTGTGTGTGTAACTGGCACCTTCTCCCACAGTGATGGTACACGGGCATCATAGATGGACTGGAAGATCTCCTCCAAGCTGGATGACATCACCACAAAGCCTTTGATCCCTTTCTCCAGCTCCACCAGGGACAAACTAACACAAAAACAAACAGTTACAGCAACAAATCTGTCATTTCTGCCTCCTTTTACTGTACTCTAAGTGTTTAGTAGTTACTGGTCTGTACCAAGGAAACTAAAAGAGAAGGACAGAACACATTCAACAAACAGAACTATAGAACATTCTGCCAAACTTTGTGTGTGTTAGCTCTCTTGAAGCCCATGGGAGAGGCACAATAAAACCCAACATATCTATGTTGCATGACCTTTGATGAAGGAATGCCTCTAAACAATGAAAAAAATCAGAGAACACACTTCAGAAAACATGCAGACTGATTTTTTCCAAATGCACACATTCATTTATTTGCTGTTGGTCTCTAAATAACATGATTGACATTGGATCTCATAGACACTTCAACAGGACTGACATTACAGTATGCAGCAAACAATGCTCTATACTGATGTAATGACTCTTCCTTCTTTTTTACTTTCCTTGGTCTGTACTATGCACTTAGACATAATGGTATAAACTGACTGGTTGGGTGATTGGGCAGTTCTCTGCACCACACTCATTTTATGAGGGGAACCAACACAAGTGCTATAAATTTGCTTGAGTTATGGCTGCCAGGACTTTTGTATAATGTTAAACCGTTCTCCACTCCCTGTTGTGCCACTTAAAAATGAATGGTTTGTTTTGATTTTTGTAGTGCAATCAAATACATTTGTGTGATTGGTTTAATCACCTTAATTTGACCACCGCATTAGGGCAAGAAACAAAAGCTGGTAAATCATCTTGGAAGGGTTAGACCAGACCTCATGAATTGCTCAACCTAATTCTCTATCACTTGACACTTGCTGATCATTTTATGCTATGCATTTTTTGCTATGGTGTGCATGCACAAATATCGTGCAATACCTTAATGTGTTATTGAGCAAAAAAAAAAAAAAAAGAGAGAAACCCAAAGAAACACACATAAACAAACCCAAAGTTCATACATGATGGTGTCCAGCAGAGAGTTATATCTCTGGATCTCTTGCAGCAGGACCACATTAAGAGGTGAAGGATTGTCTTGGAGGAGCAACCTGGTGCCCTCATAGTCAATCAGATCTGGGATCTTCCCACGAACGTCTGTCAGCAGCTCTAGTACCTGGAAGCACCAATGACACATTGCACAAAAGCAGATGAGAGAGATGAACTTACAAAGGCACTGCACACACACAAGAATGTGCAGTGAAGAAATTGCAGAGTCAGACCATAGAGCTGCATGAAATTAGAGGACTTACAATAGTTCGGGCTAAGACTGTTGATAGTAATCCTTTCAAAAACACACACACACATTCTCCACCATACTCCAATAACCACAAGAGCCACTAAAAATGAGCTGAATGATAGGATTACATTGCTGAAAGTCATTATAATTTGGGCCACTTACATGCATTTCTCTGAACCATTACACTTAACATTCAAAGCACATTAAAAAAACAGTGCCGTTGTTATACAACGGTCAGTATTTTAATGGAGAAAGAAAGAAATAATGCTCCCTTAACTTCAAAACAAAAGCGGTCATTTCTATAAGCTCAGAGATACATCTAACCCTGATTGGAAAATATTCTATAAACAGATGATTGAAAATATGTTAAAACAGCACCCGAGTGGGATTGGCATGTGTGACTCCTATTGAATACAATTTGAGGTCTGTGGTATGTAAATAAGTGTTCTGAATAAAACATCTACCTATCTATCTTTTCTTAAAATAACAGAACACTGTGTCAGAGAATGACTGAACAACACTTGTTATTTCAATTTACATATCAGGACGAAATCCTGTTAGCGAAAAAAAGATTCAGTTGTGAAGCATCCAAAGGTACCCTCTGAGACCTGTCCTAAAACTTCACAGCGCAGTGTTCTCTATATAGAAGCCCAGATTCCTCGATCTGCATCTTATTACACTGACGACCATCTGCCAGCGTTGTACAACCATATGGATGTCTCAGTATTGCTGGGAAAAATCTGTCAAATGTGGACACTGGCTTCATGAAGGGAGCCTTTTTGAGCTAATTACTCTGAATATTGACTGGTCTGCCTCAAAAACAGACTTGGCACTGAAACTACAGCCACGAAACTGCAGCCCTGCCAAATACATCTCAATCACACACTCTTCCTGGCACGTTATATGCAGTGGTTGAAAAGAAAGATCAGCATGTGATCAAACTGCTGTGTGAGAAAATGTTTGACCAACACAAGTCCCATCCAAACGAGGAGGAGAACACCAAGCTACTGGGAACTGGGGATCTGAGAAATATACCTGCAGTTAAGATCAAGACCTCAGTGCTGGCAGAATGTATCAGTGTATATCAGAAAGACAAGCAGGATTGACAGGTGACATGCCGAAACATGGAAAACATATGACCCAGATTGGGGAACATGATGAAAACAAGCACATACACACACCACCTTGTAGTTATAGAGCTATCAAGGTATTGTTACACATTAAACCTGGCTAAAAAAAACAAAAAACATTTGGCTGCACTTCACACCACTGTGAAAGAAAAGCATTTTACTGTTGCTGATTTAACTGAAGGTGTTCTAGTGAAGTTTGATGAACTGTCGTAAATGTTAAGCAAACAAGATATGACATCATGGGTAAATATCTAAGATATTCAAGTAAAAACTTGCCTGCTTTACTGGCTTTCTTGTTCATGGCATGATGTCAGGGTTGTTATTTCTGTGTTAGGACCTACAACCCTTTCCAAAGTAATGAAAGGGCTTACCTAAATATATACTTAGTGGGTGAGATATCACAGTGTATCAGTTCTTCTTCAGAGTGTATAAAATGTATGTCTTGGGCAATTAAATACAGGTGAGATTTTTGATAATCTCATAACCGTTTGCATTTGTATGTAGAGAATTTTTCTAAACACATAGCATAATCTACTTGTGAACATGGCAACCTCACCGCTCACACACATCTCCCAGCTGAAACTACAAGGGAATCGGACTGCCGCTTATAGAGGCACAAAGTTCTAGACAGCACAGACTGGGGTTAGCTGGTTAGCATGCAAACTTAAATAGGTATTTTTGCAACACAATGCATAGACACCTATGACATAATGTCATAACTGTTACTTCTTCAAATTCTACTGATAATTTTAGTTCATTTCTTGAGTGTTTTAAATTCATATTCTGGCCATATTTTACATGTTGCGCCTTTAATATTCAAAAGTACGTTTTCTTTTTAATGGTTCTGGGACCCCATTTAATACCAGAATTCGGTACCCATCCATGTTTATTTGATAAAAACATATTTTTCTGAAAGGATTTTAATCAGTAATGTTAACTTGGCATTTTCATTAGCTAACTATAAGTAATGTTATGCATCGGCAGTGAATTCACACAGGACCCATGCCCAATTCAACAACTTGGCAGGCAAATTCATAGTTACCTATGAAAAGTCATTTGACCCACCACAGCATAAAAACTGCAACTAATAAAAGATTGTACTTACTATGCACTGATGAAGTTTGTGCATGGCAATCATTTAACACCATATGAATCTTTCTTCAATTCAAAAATCTCAAACATGGTCTTCAGATATGGCCACAGTTGCTCTGGTGAGGAGTCATCGTATTTATCTGCCGTAGCCAACATCACCACCACCAAGTTCAAATTGAACTGTTTAAAAATGCAGCAAGCACTCGAACTTGACTGACAGCGTAGGAGTAGTTTGCTGTGATTGTTTTTTTTCTGCTGTGATTACCACAACAAATGGCCTATCGCATTTTAGAGAAGAAAAGGAAATTCATCAAAACCTATGCTTTAAACTAACAAGCAACGGGAACCTTCATAGAAATGAGGTAGAGTCAAATTACAATAATTATCTTTCAAATGTAGTGGACTAAATACCAGCCTCCAAAAACATTTGTACTGTGGTACAGATACTCGAAAAATGCAGTTAAGTACAATACTCGAGTAAATGTACATCATTACTGTCCAACCCTGCATTTAATGCCATAAAGAGCAACACTAATTAGATTTAAAGAGGACAGAAAGTTAGACCTTCCTAATTTCCTGTTGTAGTGAGCTGGAAATGGTTAAATGAATCTCTGTATTCCACATACTTTACAATAGAGATGGTACTTAATGTATGGTCCAGTATACAACTGTGGTGTAGATATAATATTGTTATGCCAGTCTATGAAGTTGTGAATTTCCACTCAACTAGCCGTCTCTGCCCTTTCCCCTCACCTTGTCCTCTTTACTGGGCCCACCCCCGCTGCAGTGACACTGGTGACCTGGGGCTGCAGGGAGAGCAGGGTGTCAAACAGAGTCCTGGACTCCGCGATCTGGCTGGCAATATCCGCATTAGAGTGCTGGCCAAACACCTCAGGGTGCTCTGTGGAGGGCAGCATGCTGATATATTCCTTGTATGAGGAATGGGGACCGTCGCGGGGGATGTAATAGGAGGGTAAGGAGGACAACCTGACAGAAAGGAGGTTGACAGAATACAAAATCAGTGATATTTTATTTATAAAACTTGGAGAGGAATAATACAACCAACAGAGCACAAATGTACAACCCCAATTTCATAAAAGTTGGCACATTGTGTAAAATGTAAGTAAGAACAGAATGCATTTTGTAAATATACACTCATTCTGAATTTGATGCCTGCAACAAGTTCCAAAAACAATGCAGTGCTGCCTGTGGGGTCAAACATCATGGCCATTCAATGTTGGTTTTCAGCTTTGCCCCTAGCATGCCGGGATTTCTCCACATTCCCTGACTCTTTTAATGATATTATGGATTGTAGATGGTTAAATCTCTAAATTCCTGCACTTTTGTGTTGAGAAATGTTGTTCTTAAATTGTTGGACTATTTGCCCGTGCAGTTTTTCATAAAGTGGTGAACCTCAGCCCATCCATGCTCGTGAATGATTGAACCTTACAAGGATAATACCCAATCTTGATATTGTCACCTGTTACCCCTTAACCTCTTTACCTGAGGAATGACCCAAACAGGTTTTTTTTGAACGCTCCACAAATCTCCCAGTCTTTTGTTACCCGTGACCAAACGTTTTGAAACATATTGCAGGCACCAAATTCAGAATGAGTGCATATTTACAAAACAAAAACAATAAAGTTAATCAGTTTACACATTAAATATGTTGTCTTTCACTGTATTCATTCATATCCTGTTTTTTTTTTTTTGTTTGTTTGTTTGTTTTTTTAATGTTTTGAACAACGTTCCTTTTTATTTTATTTTTTTAAGATATGGGCTTATACAATAGAAAAAGATCATCTCCATGTTCAGGACTTATTTTATCTGCATACATACATTTAACAATGTGAATAGCTGACTACACACGAGCACATTTTGAACTTATCCCAGGACATACTGTATATTCTGCCATTTCATTTCATTTGTTTCATTTACATCAATACATAATGTTTTAATGATATTAACAGCTTAAGACTTTCACTACAGTATTGGAGGATTGGGTCTCTCAATTTTACTTCCTGCTAAACAATGACCACGACCCAATTTCCCTGTTAAGATTATTTTCATTTCATCGAATGTGATTCAATGTAGTAATGCAAGTATATGGCTATAAATATATAACAATATAATTTATATAAATATAATATGAATATACGTAGGTGACAAAAATGCACTTAAGTGCTAGTGTATTCTATTGGGAGCAGCTGTTAGAAGTAGCGACTGCAGGACACCCACTGTCCCTCACCACAGCTGCACAATACCATAATCCAGGGGTGTCAAACTCAATTTCATCTTGGGCCACGTCAGCGTTAGGTTTGCCTTCAAAGGACCAGTTGTAAATGTAAGACAACACAATTGTATCTATATCACATAACTGCCTCTGCATTAGATTAATATTGATTTTTATAACAGTTATAATGAGCTCTAATAGCAAAAATCTAGGAAAAGATAATGGGAAGTAGACATTCAATTGTGCAACAATTATGTATTAAAAAATGAAAAAGACAAAGTTGTGTCTGTGAACAAACTTAAAAACTGTTTAAAATATTAGTATTTTTGCAGTAAGATGATGTGCAGCTCAGTTTCATTTGAAGAGTTCTGTGGTTCTGTGGAGGAACAGTGATGCTCCGTGTTACCTGCTCTCTCAGTCACATGACGTCTCTGTGGGTCAGACTCTTGTCTCTGTTCTCTGCTGTCAGACTCATTTTACATAAATGATTTGCAGCAGTGTTTCTCATCTTTCCTGTAAAACGCCAAACTTGTTCTACACTTGCGTGTTCATTAAAGTTTGGTGGTGCGACGTGGTACAATGCCACTTCTGTCGCTGTTTTCATCGCGGTCTGACCTGATGAAATGACAAGGAGACACAGGAGAGGGAGGAGGGAGCGCTTGTTTTGTGTGAGCGCGGCAGCAGGCGTCCAGTAAGAGCAGTGCAGGCAGAGACAGGAGGAGAGAGAAAACGGAGGAAATTTACAGTGGCAGCTCCTTGATGCCAAAAATGAAACATATGCACGTCCTAATGAGATGTATCGATACGCTGGTGGTGCATCGATCTGTTTCCAATTCATGTTCAGCTTTTTACAGATACAGGCCATCTGAACTGATGCCCTCGTATCTTAAACATTAAAGTCCAATGCATCAGTTACACCCCTAATGATGCATCTAGCAACTAAATGACTTCAGTATGTGTGTAAAAGGGATGCATTCTCGGACATGTAGTTATTGGACACCATACTTCTGTAATGCAGTTTAGGCTTGCAAATTATATTTTTTGCAACTTATATTTTTTTCAACTTCTTGCGGGCCACATAAAATGAGATGGCGTGCCGGATTTGGCCCGCGGGCCTTGAGTTTGACACATGTACCATATTCCATTCAGCCTGAATATACAGAGAGCTAGAAAGCTTACTTTTTAAACATGCATGTATATGTTCAGTCTTCAGTCTGTATGGTTTGTGTTGGCTTGAGCTGATGCACTTAATTATTTTTAAAGAGATTTCACTTTACATATTTAGTGTCTCTGTGTGTTTGGTGAGAGATAAAGTAAGGAGACAACATTTGCAGCATACTTTTTGTTTTGCTTTTGTTTTTTTCATTATTAATTTTTGTTTTGAATTCAGTTTACTTTCCAGAGTAGACTTACTCATTTCAGTTTAGTTTTTTATTGTGTAAAAATATTGAGCTTTAGTTTAGTTTCAGTTTCTTCTTTTTTCATTTTAATATAGGGGGTATTTGTCGGAGGCAATATTTAAAAAGTTCTGAGGAGGCATATTACTTTGTGAAGGTAATTGACCCACAGTCGCGCAGATGTCTCAGTCTCAATGAACACTAATGCATCCTCATGCTTATTATGTTGACAAATTTAACCAAAGTGACATAAACTATAGACATTTCCTGTATATTTATATTTTATTTTAATTAGTTTTGTAAGTATACAATATCACGTCAGTTTAATTCTTTTTTAGTCTAGATTTTGTTTTTATTTGAATTAACTAAAACGTTTTTTCACACCTAGTTTTAGTTTTTAGTTTACTTATGATTAACCATAACCAAGTAACCTTGGTCTGCATTTCCTCAGTTGTAATAATCTGATTGTCCATGTGATGGTGCTAGCACTCTGTGACCTGCTAAGAACTGACACAGGCCGTTGAAGTGGCACCTTCATTTCCACAAAGGTAAAATCTATTTTCAGGTGGACTGTTTGCAGTTTAAGTTTAAAATATCTGAATTTCTTGGCATGTGTGCATCTGCAATACATACTTACCTTACATAATGAATTATAAACAGTGTGTTTATATTGAATTTATATTGCTTACATTGATGATAGTACACTAAGATGTGGTAGAATAAATGTGTGTTAGTGTCTCACTTGAAGAAGGACTGGTTTACGGCAGCATCACAGAAGTAGTCATTGATGTATGTGGTTAGAAGACGTCTGTCCCAGTCATCTGTCACATGACCTCCATAGTTGACCCCAGCAATGAGATACTTCAATGCATCCCAGGGAATCTCCTCATATTCATCCAGGTACAGACTCAGCAGACTCTCACTCACCTAAGGGGACATCAAGACGATGATCTTAACAGGGTGACTAATAAGATTTAAAAAGCAAGATATAGATGAAGGGCAGTTAAATTCTCAGCAGCAGAAAGAAGACTGGAGGGGAAGAAATGTCAACAAATGCAGTAAGTGGGATTCAATTTTATGCATCTGAACAAGATTTTCACTATTCTTTAGCCTTATCGTTTCCTTCATGACAACCACATCCTGGTCTTCTTCACTGCATCATGCAGTCACCACTTACATCTTCACAGGACTGAACAACACTGTAATCTTTCAATTTTTTAGCTGTTTTTCCACCAGCTGTCACTGTTTCCTTCAGTATCAGATAAGGCTCTGACCTCAAAGTCAGAATCATTGAAGCCATAGATGATGTTCCAGCCCAGCTGCAGAAACTTCTTCCTTTCCAGCAGGATGCTGTGAAAAAAGCAGAGGGAGAAGAGCAGCTTCCTGTAGAGGATGGGCTTGGAGCAGCGGTTGAACTGAGCCTCCGTCACCAGCTGGTACAGGCGCTTCATGTTGGCTTTCACACCCTGAGAACAACACAGGGCAGTGTTAAGACTATGGAGGCTGTGTACATATAAGATGTATCTTACTGTAAAATATGTGTGACCAAGTAAAACTCAATATCCAGGAATTAGATTGGAGATTTGTTGCCATGTTTATATATCATGTCTGTATCATGGATATCTGGATAAAAGTCTGGAAGTCTGCGTGTATGAGCACATGCACCTTGGGTGGTTCAGTGGTCATCTTGATGCTGGCCTGCAGGATGGTAATGGGAAATTCAGGGTGTGGTGAAGAGCTGAGCCAGAGTCTGAAGTTTTGGTGGGGCTCCTCCACCTGTAGCTGCTCCACCAGCTTGTCCAACTCAGGCATCCATGAGAGAGAAAGGTGGCAGTTGGCAAGGAACACCCAGTGACCTGGGCAGAGGAAAAAAAAGGGCTTGACATAGGCTGAAGAAACAGTTCATCAAGAGTTCTTTGTAAGACGAGGAGTTCAATTAAGAACCATTTTCGACCAAAGAACTTTTAATTATAGTATAGCTGTTTTTGTGTGTTTGGGTAATCGCAATTCAAGTACTTTGCACACTTTGTCAGGCGCAGGTGACTAAAGAAACTAAAAGAGACACGTGGGAGAAAAAAAATATTCAGCTAAGCTACAGAATGAATCAGAGACAGAAGAGCTGGCAGAAAGACAGAGCAAAGATGGTGTTGTACCATTTTTGATGCCCTCCTCTATCATGCTCTTGGCGATGGGGGCCTGTCCCTGGCCCAGAGAGAGGGCATAGAAGTGCTTGCTCATGCCAGAGGACTCAGCTAGCTGCAGCAGGGCTCCTGTGGGGTCCACCCCAGGCGACAGAACAAAGATCAGAGGAGTCCTACAGGAGGATTCTTCCAGAACCTAGGGGAAGAATGGAAGATTCAAGACAGGTTTACTCACTCAACACCAAGTAGAAACACTGTGATGGGAAACAATCATATTGAAATACACAAGTGGAATGTCTAAAATATTTGTTTTGTTTACGTTCAAAGCTTCCAAACTAATACTCAGAACAGAAGAAGCAACAAGGACTAAAGGGATAACAGCTGACACTCACAGCCTTCATGTCGAGAACAGGCGGCTCCACAAAGCGAGAGCCGAGGTTGTTAACAATGAATGAGGTGACGCACAAGGACACGCGGTCCTGACGCAGGGAGCGCACGATGAGCATCTTCTGGAGCTCATTACAGTTATTCTCCCAATCACCTAGAAGGGAAAAAACAGAGAAAGAGAGAGAGGGTAAAACCAGAGAACTCTTATTATTAATAGAGCTGAGTGAACAGGAACTGAAAAGGGTAGTAAACAAAGAAGAAAGGCTGACAGAAACATAGGACTGAAGTACATAACTTCATTGCTCCAGGTGGGAAGAATTATCTTCAGTAACACAGTACAAAAGAAAAAGAAATCCTCCCTCAACATATACACAGACCTGGCAGTGTGGCATTCTCGGGCTCAGCGCTGGTGAACCAAAGGTTCCAGTCTCGGGGGTTCTGTTCAAAGGACGCCATGATGCCATGGAAGTTTTGCAGCTTATCCAGCTCTGTGATGTTGTCCCAGCTGGAGTCTACCAGCCAGCTAGTACAGGGGTTGTCCATCTGATCCTCCTTATCAAGTACCTAGAAACACACCCATCAGTGAATCAGGAGTCAAACAAAACAACAAAACAGATAACAAAAGAGCAGGGGGCTTTTTTTTTTCTTATTGTGAAGAGTTTATAGGAAAATTTATAGGAACTCAAGACAAGCTGAAGCACACTGAGTCTAGCGAGGCCTGCGGATGTGTATGGAAAAACGTACATCCCAATGGCTGTGAGAAGCTTGGGAAAGCACATTGCGAATGGGGGAAGCATGAGTTCTACATGACTGCACATTTAAATACACGGTGGAATATCTTTTGGGGTATTAAATGTGCTGCAAGGTTGTATCTTGTTGGATTATCTTAAGTCAAATCAGGCAAGAACAAGATGTTTGTGTGTTCTGTAATTCTTACAAGTCCTCCTCGAGGAAGAAGCTGTACTCATCCATGTTGAGTTTGCCAGCCACCTCCAGGATTTTGGCACACATCTGGAAGCTAAAGAGCAGCTTGTGAACCTCAAACAGAGCACGACAAGTGTACCTGCAGAGGACAACACACTGAGTTAGAGTCTGAATACCACAGAAGAGCTCTCCCTCACCTATTTAATATTTGGATATTTGCTGTTTGCTCAGGAAATAGAGCAGGTTGTCCACTAAATGCAGTGTTGGTGGTTTGATCCCTGCCTCCTCCACTTCACATGTCTAAGTAGTAGCAGAGCAAGACACTGAACCCCAGTGTTGCTTGGTGAATTATAATGCAGTTTGTTCGTAGAGCAGTCTATCCATTTACCATCACACAGCACAGTTATACAGCTTTTTTGTACATCATGAACAACACCAGTGGTCTGTCTCTGTCTATACAAAACATTTTGTAACTGCAATTTGCTTGACCCATGAATACCTAAAAGAAGACATGAGTTATGAAAAGCCACTCTTCTTGCATCCAAGCTTGCCTGTATACTGCGTATGTGTGGTAGTCATTGAGGTTGGTTATCCTCTCCTCCAGCTTGTGGCTGCGCTTGCTCTTCTCTATGCTGAGGTTGAACAGGTTAATGTAGGCATCCAGTGAGAACTGGTACATTGGGTCAATGTGGCCCATGTCATTCAGGATGAAGAAGAGAATAGAAGCTCGCTGGGCACACGGCCGGTAGGCCTGTTAAAGAGAGAGCAGTTTTATTAAATATGTAGTCTAAAATGAATAACAAACACCCATCACAATTTTCAAAAAAACCCAGTGATGGATTATAATCACTTACTTTGTCTTATCAATGGTCCAAAACACTAAAGGCATTGAGTTTATCATGAGACACAAATGAACCCATCCCTTCATCCATACACCTGACCTCTCTAGCAGAGTCTATCTCGATCTCGGTCTGTTCACTCGTCTCCAGCTGTTCTGAAACCTCAGTGGATGTCACTTTGCTCGTCTGCAAGGTGTTCACCAGCTGCACATCATCCAGCAGTGAGCCAGTCGCTTCATTCAGCAGCCTGGTATAGTAGACACACACACGTAAATTATATAAGAAGGGACTAAACTAAAGAAACTATAATATTAAAATAGTAAAAATATTTACATTTAAGAAGCTGAAATCAGAGAATTTGGACATTAATAGATGATTGTTGAGTCTCATGAACAGGATGTCAAATACCAACATTTTGGGTTGGTAAAGCATCCCAACCACAATAAAATAATCAGAAAATAAGTAGGTACACATGGAGGGCAGTGTTGGGAATGCAGGCACTGCACCCGCTTCTGGTGGGTTGTAGGTGATGATTGAGAGGGATTATTTTTGTATGAGTTTATGCATTGTTTTGGGGGAAAAAGTCTGCATAGTTTGCTTTTAAGTGATTTACATAGTTACCAAGTCGATATTTCAGTGACTCCTCAATGAAGTACATGTTGCTGAGGTACTGATAAGTGACTTACAGTAGTTGATAGGATAGAGCTATGTGATTCCTACAACTACTAGCAACTGTATAATAAATGTTATAGTTGTAGGCTATTTGTTACAAAGAATAGTGAAAGAACATTGTATTCTTCTGGGCCATTCACTTGAACTAAATCAGGTTAAAACATTGACTTCTTTCTTAGGGAGGTAGGTCCTGCTGCTACTGTATCACTGGAGCTACTCTAAGTATGCTTAACGCTATGAGAAGGACAATACATGATACTATTTTCACTGTTACAGCTAGTATTGATACTTCTGAGACTACTAATACAATGTAACAATAATTTATGTGTGAGAACAGTGAAAGGTCACAGTGTCCCAGACTTTAAGCTGAACAACCTGAGGATCTCATCTTCCAGCTCCTGCAGGCTTTTCTTGCCAGAGGCAATGCTGATCACCAGCGAGTCCTTCTGTTCTTCTAGCTCTGGACGCTCCTTACGCACCACGATTCCCAGGAGCTGGGCTTCCAAACCCTGCACATACACACGCACACACACAATCCCATACACAAACAGACATTTTAAGGCAGCAGCTCATACTCTCAAACTGTTAGTGTACACAAATGCAGAGGAGACACACACACACACACACACACACACACACACACACACACACACTGACCTGCTCCTTGACAGCAAAGTTGACTATGGTGGTCTTTGTAGAAATCTCTGGTGTGTAGTGGGGGTTTGACAGCTTGGTGGTGATGTAGAAACGAAACTCTGGATTGTACTCCACCTCCTTATCACCCAACTTCAACAGCAGCCTGCCACCTGGAAAAAGTGCACACAAATGTACACCCACACACACAACGGATTCAGGCTCCTCTCATATAAAGCTGAATATTTTCTGCAGAAAACTAGTAAGTGAATTTGTGCACGTGTGTATGTGTGCGTCTGACCTATCCGTGTCAGGGACTTGTTAAGAACTGGGTTGAGAGAGGGCTCCAACTCCTCCTGGACATTCTGCAGCAGAACAGGATTCCCAAACTGGATGGCGATCTCCAGCACCCGCAGGTAGTCTGGCATTTGAAAGTCTATTAATTTCAGACCCTGCACATGTGGACACACACGCACACAGGAGGACAGGAAGAGAAATAAATCAAATACAACCATTATTTAATCAGGTGGTCTTCATTGATATCAAGGTCTCTTTTGCAAGAGAGGCTTAGGTACAGCTGGAGTAATACAAGAGCAAAAAGACACACCAAAATACAGCCTGTCTCACACACACATTCACATACAAAAAGCAACAGAGACACATACATCTCTAAAAATGTAAAATCCAAAATTTTTTTTAAATAATGAAAATCACTAGAAGGCAGTCTTCCCAAGTTAGTATTTATTTATTCGTGAGGTATCGAGAGTGAGCCAGTCCAGGATTCTGGTCTGATGAACTGTAGTTTTAGGCAGCTTTAGTATGAGGCATTTATAAACAAAAATTGATGATTTTTTTCATGTAATACACAGTGATAAGTATGATATTTATCTCATGTCATGGAAGGCAGAACACAGTGCTAAACTGCTAATTGTTTAAGGTAATTTCAACTGATTTCAATACAAAAATATCACTCAAATCACTGCAGCTACAATCTGCTATTTCACAGCCACAGTTCAATTATCCTTAAATGTCACACTGTGGCAACAGAGGAAAGACTTGAAGAAAGAGAGAAAGAAAGTGAAAGGTCAAAGAGACCAAAAAAGGGAAAAGCATTCTGGATAGCACACACAGAAAAAAGGAAGGAGAGAGAGGTGCAGAGGAGGGAAAACAGAAGTTCAGTCACAGTAATTTGGGAGAGTGTATTACTTTCTGACCTGCACATGAGGACACACACATGCAGGAGGACAGAGAGAAACTAAGACCTGAACAAGGGCTCCAGTTTTCATGTTACGTCTTCAAAACATTGATTGTCTTTCTTTTATTTTTTAAAGGTTGAGATTGAAACTGCTTTAAATAGAGAAAGTGAACAGCATGGTGAATGATCACTGGAAGTAAAGGAATATTCACATTATCACGGAAAACAGCCTTTGGCATACCTCTTCTGCTGTAATATGAATACACCTTAGGGCAGAAAAGCTGAAGTTGGTATGCTGTTAAATTGTATAACTTCCTTTGGGACAAAAGAAACACTTCCTCCCCATTATGAATTAAATTCCTTTCCTTAGGCCAGTTCTAATAAGCAGTTTTACAGCATCGTCTGTATGCTCTGCTCTGCTGAGTGAAAAACAAAACAAGTGTGAAGGTGTTCAGGGTTTTTACTCAGTGAAGCTATCAAGATAACTATGGGTAACTCTGCTTCTTAGAGCCAGTAACCTGATATGTTTATAATTAATCTAGAAACAACAGGATTTCATAAAATTGTGTTGTCTTTAAGAGATCTTGCAAGCCATTGATGCTTAATTTTCATTGACCACAAGAAAGTGGAGGTAAGTAGCCAATTAATGGAAAATAACATGTCGCTGTGGGTTGGTTTTCCTCCCGTCCTCCCAAATTTTTTGAGTCACCAGCAGTCACTGCTTCACACTGTGCAGACACTGATAAGATTTTAAAATTTTTACATCTTTATTCATCGTCACTGGCAAAAAATGAGAAACAAAATGTACAACGCTGAATACTATGAGCTGTAAATATATCAGTTCATTCGTAAAATGACTAAATTCGCTGCCTTCTCCGGAAAATCTTAAACAAAATTGTTTCTTCTCAAATATGCATGATTGTTCCAGAAATGTAACTCTAAATAAGAATCATAGTAAGATTGGCTGAGCAAAGACTTACTCTCTTCATCTCCATATTCTTGATCCACTTCAGAGCCTGGCCTTGAGGGTCCACCATCAGTGGCCATCTTGAGAGAAAACAAGTCGACTTGTATTTACAATATGAAACATGTTTTGTACATCAAACACAAGAAAATCTAATTATAAAGATCCTTAAAGTATTTTAATTAAGTATGCTTACTGGATGACACTGAATCATAGTTAATAAACCCTTAAGAAAACAGTAGAATTGTGTCTACAAGTACTGACCGGTTTCCCCGGGTGACAATGACTCCATTCTCAGTAGAGAATGCGTCAGAGGGCAGTCCCTGAATGTTCCACTCCCTAACAGATGTAGGCTTGGACAGGAAAACTGCAAAACTGAACCCTGGTGTGCACGGGATCTGTAAGTCCCGCACCTGAGGAGAACGCAAACAAAGAAACAATGAAAAAAGAAAAAAAAAATTGTGGGGTTAAACATGAGGTCTGGAAACACAACCATAAAACTGTAAAATAAAATAAAATTTCAGTTGAAAAATTTTAATGGTAGAGGGAGTACAAGTATATATGGAAGCATTTCACTGAATTGCACATCAGGACATATAATTCTATGAGGTGTGTGTGTGTGTTTGTGTGTCACCTCCTTCATCCAGATGGCAAGCAGCTCGTCTCTATAGTTGGAAAGGAAGGGTCCCATGTAGGAAAGGAAAGATGCTGCTAGTAAACAGTCGCCTACCAGGTATCCCATGTTTTCTTCAAGACCCTGAAACACACACACACAAATTAGTCTTCATAGGTATGTGTGTGTGCAAGTGTGCGAGTTATGGACTGTATGATCTTTGTTTCTTGCATGTGACTCAATGATAGATTTTCAGGCCTGAGTTGGAGAGGGGGTAGTATGTGTGTGTGCATGTGTGTGGCCTACAGCAACTCTCTCTTCCCAGCGGATCCTCTCTCCAGCAAGTCCAGTCACCAGTTTGTCAGCTCGGTCCAGTTTCACCTCCATCTCCTCTGATTTCTTCTTCAAATTGTCCTGCATGTTCAGCTTCTCAGCGTGCTGCTTTTGCAGCTGTTCTAACTTCTCCCCCACCTGTTAACACACGCACACCGCAAATTATATTAAATTATATAAACTTATAGAATATAAACTTGATGTGATCTAACATCTATCAGGCTGGCTGTCAGATGTTGTGGGCTCCATACCTCTCGTAGTTTGTTCTGGGCCTCAGCCAGTGCAGCCTGTTTCTCTGATAGCTGGGCCGTGGCAGTGTTCAGCTGGATCCGCTTTGGCTCCACCACCCTGTAGATACGCCCATAAACCTGGAGGAAGAGTGTACATGTCCATGGATTTAGTTTTACTTCTTATTTTCCTCTTTATATAGTAATTTAACAAACAGGAGACTCATTTTTTTCTTCCTTGCTGTGCATTTTTTGGCTAACACTTTCTGTAGCTGCCATCCCATAATGAATTTAAAGCTACCAATGATAACGTCTATAAAAAAAAAATTGTTATATTTGCTGAAACTGTCACTGTATCATGACAGCAGTGCATGAGACAGATAATATGTGAAAAAAATAAGCTTCCTCTGGCTTCTCCAGCTTCCAATCCAAAATGTCAGTATTCGACTACCACTACTCAAATACCAACATTTTGGGTTGGAAGCTGGGTCTGATTGGTTGTTTTCATTCACGTGAACAGTTTGAGCAAATATGACAAAAAGTTACTTTTATATTAGTTACCAACTGTAGCTTTAATTCATACAGCTCATTGTGGATTTGTGCGTATGTGTACACTGTGTAAAAATTAGTACCACAGTCTGCATTCATTACATAACTAACTATTAAAACATAATTAATTACACTCTATTATGTACACTTGTGGTGTTATGGTGACTATTCATATCTGTTACCGTGTGTGTGTTTGTGTGTGTGATAGTGTGCTGGTAGCCAGCAGACAGCATTTTACCTCCATGGCTCTGACCCACATGCAGAGGGACTTGGCAGCCAGTGACACTTTGCCAATGATGTCGGGCTGGAAATCCGCCTGTCTGCAGTACTGGCCGATCTTCTTCAACACACGATCCGAGATATTGTCCTTGTCAAAGTTAACTAATGATTTGATGAAGTTGGACTCACCTGCCAAAAATATTTCAAGGTCACATAGGTGAGAAAACCATGAAAATCAAAACATGCTTACTCAGTTTGATTCATTTCCTTAGAATCATTGTTATCGAAGTGTTATCCTGTGTTGGACCTTTGTTGTATGAACACAATTTGAAAAAAATAGTTTTAGGGTCAATCCTTTTGTAAGCAGTATTCGACTAAAAATTATAATTTCAGTGAACTGTGCTTGACTTTTCCCAATCACCTTCTTTGCCAACCTCTGCCTCTATCCATCACTAAATCCTGCACTCTTGCTGTCTCTCACCCAGCTGTCTCTTGGCCTCTGCCCAGGTGGGCTCTTTTTCCTGAAGAGTCATGACAGCCTGCATCACAGTCTCCACCAGTGCCGGAGGACGGCCATACGACTTGATCTCAGTCATGTCCTTCTTATTCAGAGATTCCAGAGCCTATGCACAAAAAGAGAATGTGTGGATGTGGGAAGGCAGGGTATGCAGCTTGCTGAGTCATGTTTGATTCAAGTTTAGACAGACAGAAAGCACATAATCAAATGACAAGGTTCTTACATTAGTGCAGAATAGAAATATAATGAAAGGTCAAGGATCAGTTAAAGTTCTGAAAGTGAACTTCTTTCTCATTCTTCCTGGACTTCAGTGGCTCAATAATTCAGGTCTTCATTGTCGTATTTTGTGCTTCATAATGCACTGCACATTTTCAATGGGAGACAGGTCTGGACAGCAAGTCCAGAGAAATAGATAGCATTTCTGGCTGTTGTTTTTCACTTTGCATGGTTGAGTCTTAACTTGCATTTATAGATGCAGCAACAAATTGTGCTTACCAATAACAGTTTTCTGAGGTGGTTTTGTTTTTGTGCCATATTCAATTCGAGACAGGTCGAAAAGAGTTTGCAAATCATTGCATTCTGTTTTTAGTTACATTTTACACAGCATCCCAACTTTTTTGGAGTTTGGTGTTTGTGATTCAACCAGACATGATAATGAACAAAGTGAGCACATTCAGTAAAGACAAATTACCAACCAAGAGAGGGACAAGCACAATGACAAAACAGTCAAAAGGATATAGATCTACCTTCATGGCCTCCTCTAGAGCAGGCAGGGCCTCGTCCAGGTCTCTCTGTGCATTGTCAGCCATGGCTTTACACTGTAACTCTTCTGCTGCAATTTTCTCACTGTTAGCACTCACCGCCTCAACACAAACACATACAGACATACTCCAGTCAGTGTTATTGACTATCATAAGCCTCTTTACTATTAGCCAACTACAGTACCGCACACTCATCCTAAATCAAACCACTAATGTAAACAATTTCTAAGTCAATAGGATAATTGCATAAGTCAGGTGGATGTGAACCACAAAAGTACATTAATAAACTATTACTTAAATCTATTTAGTTGTGCATATAAACATGTTTGTGGTGCTTACCTTCTGCTGATTGTCTGCCTCTCTCTTCTGCTGTACAATGACAGACAGGAACTCATTACACTGTTTCTGGAGCTCAGCCACCTGTTTCTTGGCCTCCTCCAGCTCTACAGACATGGCCTCCACCTTCTCCCGCGTGTCACTGATCTTAAGTAGGCCGTTACGCAGCTTGCTCACTTGTTCCCCCAACTCACTGCGTTTCTCTGCCAAGAGCCTGGATGGCCCGCGCAAACATACAAATAAAACAGAATTAACAGGGTGATTCACAGTCTTTTACAGGTGTTTAGTGAATTTAATAGACAGAAAGAGCCATTTATCCACAGAGGGGGATTAGTTGAACTTGTGGCACACTCTTAGGAATAACGGTTCAAAAAGGGTTCCTCCTGAAGGGCTGAGGTTCTAACCAGAACCCTCTGCTTCTGAAGAACCCTTTTTTGAAGATGGGGTTCATCCTCTTGGTAGAACTCCTTGGTGGGGGTTCTAGATTAAACTCTTGAGATATAAAAGGGTTACCTGCAGTTCTGGATGAACTCTTTCACAGCTAGTTCTATGTATAACCCTTGATGTTGGGTTTGGGTAGAAGGTTTGAAGTGGAACCTTCCTCTATGGAGACAAGCTGAAGAATCTATTATGGTTCATTTGGCACCTTTATATCATAGGCACGTTATTTTCAGGCACGCAACGCTGGAAATAGGACGGTGGGGTGAAGTGATGCGGGGTGGCGCGGCAATGCTCTCAGATGCAGGTGTGCACTTTGTTGCCATGGTTGTGGGGCCTGTCCATAGAAAATAATAGGGGTGGCTGTTTTGACGCACGGTGTCTGGCAGTAGTGTGTTTTAGCCTTAAGTGTTAAGAAGACAGACGGCAACTGTAAAATAAATATCCTCCACACTACAATTAACCAGGTGAGTGTTGTGCTCATATAACTTCCAAAGCTTTAGGTGTGTATCACAGACACTACAACAGGACCAGTTTAATCAACCATGTATGTGACCCTCAAGACACCATGAAGCATTTGAAGGTGGTGTGACAAGAGCAATGGAGAATCACTGAAGGTACCTACTTCTTGTATCCAGACACCAGCTCCAGGTAGTTGGTGGGTGTCACATAATTATGTCTCCGCATCTCCAACTTCATCCTCTGGGACACCTGCGCTACCGACTGGTGCGTGATCACAAAGATGCTGGCAACCTTGGTCTGGATCTACAACAGATGCAAAATAATGATCTGACATTCAGACAATGAAACTTCAGGAGTCAGATTATTTACTATTTATACACTGATGTGAGCAAGTGTCACAGCAGGGTTCAGCATAGTTCACAGCTTAGCTTATACCAGCTGCTTAAACTCACATTTTAATCAAGTTTAATCAAGTTTCTCAACGTTTTGAAATTTGCACTGTAAATGCAATCTGAGGTGGACAATTTTAGTGGGCACAAATATTAAGACTCTAAATGTGAAAACTGTAAAGTGAAGCTCCCTGTCCCTGTTCAGCCAGGTGTCTGCCTTAATCCTACATAGTGATCCTCTCCCGTTTATCTTTCTCATTTAAAGGCTGACATCACGGTCACATGGGGTTGAACGTCAAGATGTTGAGAGTAGATTCATGTGTCAGAATGCATTACAGAGTTAAGCAGGCATCCATTTAACTGTGTGAACTGAAATCAAGTTCCCACATGTTCAAATGTGTGATTACGTGTATGTGCTTATATTCCTCACCCCCTCCAAGGAGCCCAGCTCCAGTCCATCCAAGTACCTCTCAGCTACTTCCAGCAGAGCATCTTTGGGCCACTCACAGAACCAGTCAATGGAGGTGCAGTTGACAAGAGCTGGGTACTGGAGGATGCGGTTCCTGTTAGATAAACAGTCATTTAGGAATTTTATTCAGATATAATTTGTTTGTATAATGATCTCCACTATAGCCCTGTAGACACAGGGTCTGGAAACTAGTGCAGGTACATCTGGCAGTTGGTTAAGAATAATGAAGCCATTATTCACCCTGGATGTAATTCAGAGTAATTAAAACTAATGCTGTTCTTTGCTGGATAGTCTGTCTTTTCAGATGGGTAGCTTAAAATAGATGTGCAAATAGTAAAACTAGCTAGCTTTAGGCAGAATGACAGAAAAGCTCTTAATAGACTCATTTTGAGAGACCCTCTTACAGTAAGGTACAGCAGACTTAGAGTGTGAGTTAGTGAGTTTAGCTGGTTAATTGGTGTAGCAGGACTCCCTGAGCTCTGGCAATGTGATATGGATCCTGCTAGCAGCTAGTGACAGGGGGCCAGGATGCCTCGTCACCAAGAGAATGGTGATTAGCTCTGGGTAATGGTGCCTGCCAGCCCAATTAGCAGCATTATGTGTGACCACTACCCCGTGCCACTAATTACAACCAGCCAGGCCATCAATGCTTGAGGGGGAAGAGGTGTTTTTGTGAGAAGAATGTGTGTGACAAGGGGAAGAAAGAATGAATAACAGAAAATGTGTGTCCATCTGTGTGCAGACTACATATGTGTGTGTGTGTGTGTGTGTGACAGCAGGTCCTCTCTATCACTGCATCCACCCTGTTTGTAAATACACCGAGCCTCATGTCCTTGCCACAGAATCACCCAAGTTATGAGACCTCATTTGCTGACAACAAATCATGAATCAGCCATTAACACACTGTCTCACTGTGAGGCATGACTACACAAATTTTACAGTAATATTACAGTTACCTCTCAGCAGCAGAGTACTGTAGCAAGTGCAGACACAGACAAATATCCGTTCAATAAAAATAAGACAATTGCGAAAATGTGTCCAGTTATACTAACACAGACTACTGGACACTATATGGACACTACAGTGAAGGCCAGTATTTAATAGGTTTGGGTAATGAAACCTGATGCTGTTACCATCTGTCTAGTGCATACTGGACTGCCTAGCAACACAGATTTTGGTGCCCTGAACTGTCTATTGACATATTTGCACTTTGGTGTGGGCATCACATACAAGAGGCTTCACCGTACATGCCATAACTAGCTATAATTACAGCAGCACTGTCTCTACATGGTTCTGGCAGCAGGTAATGTTAGTCCACTGTTAACTAGCCAACCTAAATGTTCTAAATTAAGTCTACTCAGCTAGCAGCCCACGGGCCAGATATGGCCCTTCTTCTATGGCCCTGAAGAGGCTTCTTGCAAATTAGGCATGTGTATCATATGAAAAATTAAGGATACCAACCCAAACTTTATTTTCCTGTTATTAGTACTGTAAAGGGCTGATTTACTAAGATCCTGAATAAAGAGTGCTAAATTGTGTATGTATTCCAACATATTGCACATTTGGCTGGTGTGTGTCTTAAAGAATAATTGTGTAAATGACAACAGGTGCACACACAGTGGAGACAGCAGCATTTAAATGAGGGTTTGGATGGAAAGAAAAATGCACAAAATGTCGATATAATGTTGAAATAAACATTTTGTTGAGCTACAGCAAAAAGTCAAGAACAGAAAGAAATGTCAGTGGCAAGATATAAAGCAAAGAAGAAAAGAAAATCTTCAGCTTCTTCGAAAATGAATACTACTACTACTAAAAACAACAACAAAAATAATAATAATAATAATAATAATAATAATAATAATGATGAATATAATCCATTGCACAAGAGATGCAAGATGTGTCCATGTGGCCTAGATTATGGAGTGAAAATAAAAATAAATGCACACCCCAATCAGCTAATGAGAAATGACTTTAAATCAGATTCTCTCCTCCTTGCCACATTAACATCAGCCATCTGTGTGCAACTCTGGGCTGTTTAGCACCTTCCTTTCAAAAGTATTAAATACAGACGCAGTCACACTCACTGCAAATTATTTTCAGGCTTGGTAAATCACAGTGCGTGCGCTAAATTAACTTATTAACATTTTCTCCTACCAGTATATTTTGCACACTAGGGTAGAAACGCCCCATATTGCATATTCATTAAGGCAAACATACTAAATGGATGGTACATGCTGTCTTCCACGTTTGAAAGACACAATCCTCAGTGTGCACCGTTAGTGGATCAGTTTGCACATTTGTTTGCGGGTGGTATCGAGTTTACACACATTTTTACACACACAAACCTTTAATAAATCAGGCCCTAAGTGTTATTTATTTGTAAATTTGGGTAGTTTATTTACAAATTTGTTAAGTTATTTGCATTTATTTTAAAAACACTTTTAAGTAAACTTTGAACTGTTAACAGTTTATTGTTCAATTTTCCTTAGCAATAAAAAATACATTCTTGAATGCTGCTGACCATCATTTTGTGCATCTTTTTTAAAGGTTCAGGCACCGTTTAGGCAACAGTGCTGTTTATAAATGATTGTTATAGCAATGGTGTCGGAAAAAACCCAAGTGATACCCAACCTCAATTGTGTGCAAAATAACATGACCATAAAATGAAATAATGTACTCCCTTGTTGTTATGGCAACAATGCACATACAGCTGCGAGAGAGAAGCTGCTGAAGTGCTGTGACTCAGCTTATAAGGGCTGCAATGGGATTCATGCTGTGCTACTTAAAAAAATGTGTCGACAACAAAAGCAAACTATGCATGAAACAGCATCAGAACCTACCTGAAGGGCTCTCCCACTGGGCTCATACAGAGAACTATGTGCAGGTTGTTCCTGACTCGCTCTATCAGGTAGCTGAACAAGGAGTCGGGAGTCTCCACCACATTGTTTTTCCTGGCAGACTCTGACAGAGCATTGCAGACCTAAAGGTAGAATGACAACAGAGATATGTCATTACAATTGAAATTAGGTTTTAACTGACATGTTTTTAATACAAACTTTAATGTCTGTAGATTCACATGATCCCACAGTATGTGATTGAAATACATATGAAATACACATTGAAGACTATACTGTATTGTCTGAAAAGAAACTTTAAACTTAATAGTGAGGGTAATTTATAATTTCAGTATTTTTTTTTCCAAGAACAAGATTTGTGTATTAAGAAACAACTGCAAACATTTAACATTTGGATATTTTGTTGCAAAAGCTGTATTGCCATGATAAAATCAATGTTAATTCTATACTTAATTCATATTTAGGGTTTAAATATCAATAAACAAGACGAGAAAACCAGCAAAATGTTAAATGTGCTGCTTTAATCATAAGAACTTTGGTCAGCAAAGGTCTCACCAATTTGATCAAGAATAGCACTTAAATTGGGGCTTTGATAGAGCCAAATCATTTCAAATAGTTTAATGAAACCTCTATAGATTATGAAAGCCTAGAGAAAATCGTCCTCACTACCCTGTGGTTGAAATTGCTTTCATTTTACTCAGCCATGTGTTACCTTTTGACTTCATCAAATAGATATGAGAGTATGCAACTAGACATGAAAATAGATGAATGTGAAGACAATACAGACCTCAACAAACTCATCCTGCTTGTAGAGGTTAGGCACCTCTCCAGAGCTCAGGATGTTATTGATGTCCTCCAGGAAGGATTCGTCTACAATCTGGGTGTCATTGAACAGGAAGACTGTGGGCTTGTTGTCGCACGCCGGTCAAACGGTACAGCTTCTTTATGTCTGAAAGCCAGGACAGGAAAGAACTGACTGTACCAAGAAGGTAATACCAAGAAAGGTAATACATCAAACAATCAATTTCCATCTTTGCTTTGAGCTTTCCCTGAGTTGAGTTTTTAATTTCCAGACCACAGGTTTCTTTCAAGAATGGAAAGTGTTGGATACAGTCATGTTTTCCCTTTCTCAAACATCTGTGACTGTAATAGTAGTGTGTTTGAGCTCACCTTCTCTAAACTCCTGTTTGCGGTACTGCTTGGTGACTTCCACCTGGAATACCTGGTACTGGCAGATGAAGGCGGCCATCTTAGACAGACTCTGTCTCCCAGAGCCCCCAACACCAACGAGCAGCATGTTGCCCCTGAGCTGACTGATCACACGTACTATACGGGTTACTGTGGAGAGAACACAAAAATATTATCCAAATCCTTGATTTACAAATATATTCTACAAATACTGAAATACTTGAGATACCTCCAGTACCCAGCTCTTGTCAAATGCACCTCAATACTAATACTGTCATCATATCAGCTTATGCTGTTATAACATTATTATTTTGCATGTGACAATATCTACAGTCAGAAAGTTTTTTTTATTTCCACAACCTTTCAATGGGGTGAAATCTGTTCTAATATTGAAATAGAGCTTAAAGGAGCTCCAGTGTGCCTGGAAATCCCTGAACACCTGTACAAACCAACAATACATACAAGCAAATGTTGATCCAGGGTGTCTAAATATATCAGCAAATTAAATGTGAGACTTTTTAAGCCAACATTTATTTCATTACAAGGCCATTTTTGCCATAAAACTAAACATCAAATGTGAACATATAGGTGTAGTCTTTTGAGTAATTACATATATTGTCATTGCAAAATTGTGGCTAAGGTAAAATGACAATAACCGGTATGTACTGATGCATTTATTATTTGTTCCTTAATGATATTTATCACTACAACTGTCCTGAAATGAGTCTGTGTCAAGGCAGAATTCCCTATTTCTATGCTGACAATCATTTAGACCCAGGCTGTATTATTGTTGTAGTTCTGTTTTATAATTTATATAGTTTATGGCTTTTAAATAAATAGGTAAATACCATCCTTTCTCATTAAGCCTAAAGACAGTCTGTTGTCATAATGAATTTTGTCAATCTTGACAACTTACTTGACTGGACGGATGATGGCCCCACTTTTTACTGCTCGTTTTACGTCCAAATATTGGACAGTGGATTTGGACGGTTGCCTCCTCTCCCTTTTCAAACAGTTAAGCAAGCTTGGAACCTCAACTTTCACCTTTCCTGTTTTTTGTACTTGTGCTTTTGTGCTTTGTAATCCTACATGCTAGGTTTGTCTATGTCGAAAACAAAAGCAAATCTTGAAGATGGTTAAAAGCTGTTGCTAGGGGACCTGTAAAAGTGGCAAATATTCACATCTGAAATCAGCTAATGTTACCAAAACTCAAGCTAACCAGCTAGCTAATCCACATAAATCATTAGCTAGTAGTTAGCTACTATTTTGCTAACATTAGCTAACTTGGCGCTTTTGCAGGAAAAGGAGACCAAGGCATCAAGCTTTTCTGTTATTGGAGAACAGAGCAAAAAGTGGTGGGACTTTGCAAAGGTCTATTATTTACCCTGCAATGTTCCCTACACAATATCTATATGTGACATATTTAAGACATTCTCGAATAGAATTTCAGGCTATTTAATACTTTCAGGGTCTTTTATTAGAAAATACGATTTTAAGACCTTTAAGACCCTGTGTTGCATGTTGTTTCAATACTAATGTAGTGCTATTGATTAGCAGTGGTGTGTGGTAAAGTGGCACATTGACAGCAGTGTGTAGAGAGCAGGGCCTGGTGCTGAGAGGCTGTCTCTCTTTCAGCTGAAGGGAAGCTTTTAGCTACAGCTCATGCTGCGTTTTTCAGAGGAGTTTCAAACTGGGCCTGAATCACAAAACTGTGCAAACAGTGAACACAGCAAAGACACACAAGAGTACAGCAGATGAGGACCTCTTATATTGATTGTGGTAATGAACTGGATTGACTGGACAGAATGGGACGGGTGGAATTGACGCTGTGAGTTGATGCATCAGGAGAATTTTATTCACAGCATGTTATCTGTTTAAATATGTGTATGAGACTGTGTGTGGATGCGTGTGTTGCATTCTTGGACGCACTGTGTTCGATGGCGTCTCGGAAGAGCACCAGGCTCATGGGCACTACGCCAGGTGCAAGGTTGTAGTCCTCCAGCTGGGTTTCCATGAACTTCTTGAGAACGTTCATGTCTTGTAGGTCCTCATACACACGTGACTCACTCAGGAAATCACCTGACACACACAAACAGAATATAAACACATCTTATCTGAGAGTATTTTTGCACTCATTGGTGTAAGACTGACATTGCTGTGTACGTGTGTGTGTGTGTGTGTGTGTGTGTGTGTGTGTGTGTGTTGTGTGTGTAAAATAATAAATGTACCAAATATTGGTGGTTGTTTGTTTGGGCAGATGTTGTGGAATGTGAGGTCAAAGAGTGAGCCCAGTTGCTGTCCCAGCAAAGCAATAAAGGCCTCAATGTCACTGTGATCTACAAGCCGGTCTGAGAAAACCCTGAAATCAACCACAAAAACATAAACAAATATTATTTATTATTATTTATTATTATTCAGCATATACCCAACAAATGCACCCGTATGTTTTGGTTAATGTAAAATAAAGTAGAAAACCATTCACAACTGGATATATACTTGGCTTCAGCTGAGGGATAATACTGCTAAATGCAGTAGGAACTATGGTAAAAATATTCTGTGTGACTTTGAAAAGGTCAAAGATTTGGTGCAAAAAATCCTTGGTTACCTGAAGCACTCATGGATCCACAGTCGTGTGATGTTGGTTTTGGTGTCATGGAAGTCTGGGTGAGCTCTTAACAGACCCTGGAAACACCTAAAAGATGTAGAACAGGAAAAAAAAAGTCATGAATGTGTCCTCTAACATTTCAATTAACAGACATTTAAAGCTACTACAAGGAACTGTCATATTTTGTTGATTTTGGAGGCCTCAGTGGACAAAAGCAGAAGTCTTTCAACAATAATGACCACAAAATATAATGTCAAAAATAAAATTATCTAAATAAAAATCTCCACTTGCTTCTTTTAAACTGGCTAACATATGACTCACTGTAACTCTGCCTGTGAAAACGTGAACACAGGATCATTTCATCTGATTTCGAGGAGAATCCGACTCAGTGGCAGGAGTTAAGAATAACTATATAGAAACAGCCAGTCTTTTAGTGGTGGTATTGTTAACCTATGTAGAGGCATTAGTAACAAATCTAAATAACCTCATAACCATTGTTAGTTGTCAGTGAATTTCAAGAAAATACGTTACCAAAGCAAGTTATACTTATTTAACCAATGTGAGGCTTAGTGGGTAGTGCTTTCCCACATTGACCTCCTTTGTGAAAAAGACTTCAGTCATATTTTTTAAAGCATATTTTAGATGTGTGATGTGGGTATACTTTTATCAATCTAACCCCTCTTTATATATTAATGTGTACCTTGGAGATATCCCTAAGGTTGAAGAGGTAGTGTATCTTGGCTGGAGTAGGAAGGAAACGAGCTGAAACGGCATCATACAGCTCTAATGTGGCCTGAGTCAGAATCTCTCCAATGGGCTTCACCTCCTCCTTAAACCCATGAAGCTTTTGGTTGATCATGGTGCTGTAGATCCGCTTGATCTGAGACTCCTGCAAGTTTAGTACATCTTGTAAATGATACAGCCAAAGCAATAAGATGCACATATTTCAAAGTTGTATTGATCAAGAGAAAGAAAAAATTAATAAGAATTTTATAAAGCAGGGCTGCCCACAGTAGTGCCATAAGAGCGCCAGATGTTTATAGCAAAAAAAAAAGAACCCCTTATATTAATATTTGTGTAATATACCATAATATTGTGATACTCTGATACAGTGGTGTAGTCTACGTGATACGCAGACATACGCCATATACCCACTAGAAAACGTCCCGAGTTTCCGTATAACCATTTAAAAATGTGCAATGATACATATCAACATGATTTTGTGAGAGAACTTTCTCTTTCCCATTCATAAATTCGCCTTTGCTGTGTTAGTGAAGCGCGCGCGCGCGGTGTGCTCCGCAGGCAGATTAGAAAGTAACGTCAGACGCTATGTAAAGCGGAGAGAGAAGCTGCTGTGAACGGTAAATATGACAGATAAAACTGTAAAAAAAAAAAAAAAAGTAACATAAGTTGTCAAAACAGAAAAATAACAGCCTATACTTTGCTGTAAGTTTGTAGAGAGGCCCAGCTCAGAAACCTGTCGTTATTGTGGGTATGCTGTATTATTGTGATGTGGTTATGGTGATTTTGATATTGATGAGACAGTGAATAGTGAGCTGTTCTAAGATTGAAGTGAGTTGTGAAGTGACAATATTGAATCAGTCAGATGGAAGAGATTGAAGAACAGATTGAAAAGAGCTGTCATTTGATACTGTTGTTTTATTTGAGGTGATACAATATCTGTGTGATACTGACAGTACACTAAACGATTAATTTCATTTTTATATATTTATTTTGTTATTTGTGGGGGAAAAATACAGGGTACCAGTTTATAACCCTTTGTCTTGTGTGGCCATTTAACATTGCCAATATCCTTTTCTGCCTCTTGCTTGAATCTGGTGTTTTCTGATTCTGGTCCAACATAAATAAAACCTTTAATAGCTGATCATTAATTACTACCAGCAGCGTTAGGAGCTGGATGCTACATGTGTGTTTTCACAACATTTACATTTAGATAATACATAACCAGTCTTTCAGAATGATCTCAGTTATGGGTGGATGCGGATGGTTGCGGGACAGATGTCGCTCCAGCCAGGACGGGTACGAGGCTGGGAGGGGAAAAATCGGAGTATACCCACCACAATAAACTAGACTACACCACTGCTCTGATATGTTCTGAGACTGTCATTGTACTGTGAAAATCTAATACTGTTACAACCCTTGCAAACATATTTGAGATAATCATTTAATCATTTTAAGTCAATTTCAAGCAAAAGTACCAAAAATGTTCTAGTTTCAGCTTCTCAAATGTGAATATTGCAGTTTTCATTTGTTAGCAATTTGAATATGTTTGGATTTTGGGCAGTTGGTCAAACAGAATAAGTCAAATCAATTCAATTTTATTTGTATAGCACAAAATTTTAACACAAGTTAACTCACTTTTCATATAGAGCAGGTCTCGACCTTCATATTTATAATATTATTTACAGAGACCCAACAGTTTCAACCAAGAAGAATAGCCAGTACTAAAGCGACAGCGGCAAAGAAAAACAAGCTACCTGAAGATGTCACTTTGTGCTTTTGGAAACTGTGATGGCATTCTTCTCTATTTTCTGACGTTTGGTGCACCAAATGATTAATCAATCAATCGATTAATCAATCAACTGAGAAAATAGATTAGGTTGATAACAAAAGTAATATGTTGGACCATCATAAGATTTGACCCACCAAATGTTTCTAGCCCAAAAGCTGTTTTTGCAGTCTTATGCTCTTTAAATATGTAGGATCCCTAAGTAGTCATTATTTTTCATAATGTGAGCACAGCAGGTAAAGTGATATGACAGTCAATTAGGGAACTTGGCATCCTAGTACCACAACAATACAAAACAGTAAGTGTTTGCTTTTGGCATGTGTCACATCATTAAGTTTCAGTTTTGGCTCTTCAAAAGAAAAAGTCTGGGCACCCCTGTTCAACAGGGTGTAACAATTCAATTTCATGTTGTCCACTTCACACATTCAACAGTGAAGACAACCTGTGAAGCTGAAGGCAATTTCCACATTTGTGGACAATAAAGATTATTATTATTGTTGTTAAGTGTCAGGTGTCTTTCTAACCATTTTCAAAAGCAAATTTATTCCGTTCTTTTGAGGCACTACAAAAGGCAGGGTGAAGAGAAATGTCAAGAGAGGAACTACAAATAAGTGCTGGAAAAAGATGGACCAGGAAAGGGTAAATGGAGTACAACAACAAAGATAATTGGAAAAGACTGCAAAGAAACAAGAGGTGATCTGGAGTGGGATTGAACAATGCAGAGAGTGCAGGGAAAGTCTGAAAAAGCAACAAGACAAACAAACAAAAAAAGGGCACCATGAGAGAGGAGGAAGACAAGATAAATTAGCAGGAGCTCTTTCAGACAATCATACTTTCCTAGGTGTTGGATATAAGAGAGAGTCTGCAATTGTGCTGTGGTTATCATTATCATTATGAGTATAATTGTAATCAGGGCAATGCCTGTAGGTGAGATGAGAAAATGGTCGACAAATGGTGATAGAAGATAATAAAATGTCTGAGAGGTGGAGGATAACCAGGATCAACCATGCTGAAATGCACAGAAATTGTTGGATGACAGACAAAGTAAAGAGACAGAGAGAAAGACAAAGCACGTTGGTATATTTAATAGTTTTCAATGACAATCAATTCAACTCTGTAATTTTGTCACTTTTAATCTTCAGGAGTAAAGGAAAAGGAGAGGAAAAATATTCAAGAAGACTTACATGAGGAAAGGTCATATTGATTAGACTGAATCGACTCTGTAAGCGGCCAGAAATGTGAGTCCTCCCTCCACCAGGGGGCCCCATGGACGCCAACAAGGCCATGTCCTAACAAAGCAGACACAACAACACAGAAACATAACAGAGAGGTGCAGTTTAATGGCCTCTAAGTAACTCTAAATAACTCTTGTCCAACATACTGAAAAAGAATGATAATTAAGAGGTTCTTAGGAAGAGGCACTGAGAAGGCAGAAGAAGTATATTTCAGTCTCACCCCTACCAATAAACAGACCTCATAACTGTACTTAACAAAATCAAATTTCTCACCTTGATAAACTTCAGGGTCTGTTTCTGGCGGTCGTACCAGAAGCCATAATCGATCCACAGGCGCAGCAGTTCCAGCGGTGGCTGGGAGCCAAAGAGGTCGTGGGCTGGCATGTTGAGGTCATCCAGGAAGCAAAGCAGGCGCTTCCCACCCGTTGGCACAAACACACATTTGGTTCTCTTCTCTATGCGGCTCTCCACAATGGCCTGGATGTTATTAGAGGTGGTCTGGACAGCGACGGAGAGACAAAGATAGAGACAAAGACAGAGAAAAGATGAATTGGTATGTTTCATCGTGTACCTCAGAAATGCTTCATATGTTACGAAATAACAGAGCAACGTGTCAGTAAAATTCAGCAATGAAAGCAATTGAAAAAGCTAATTGTAAAAAAATCTGTTTGCATGTCTTCATGTGAGCACAATTATGTAACTTTCAAGGCAACTTCTTTCAACAGATTTTTAAGTTTTGAGCCCAACTCACATACTCACACACTTTTTTTGATAAGTTACTTTTTTCTTTAGATAAACTTGAATCTTTCAGTTTTATAAACTGCAAAAATTGTATTTCAAAAGCTGCTGAGTAAAATAATTGAAGTTAAAGGGAGTAATGGTTAATTAATTTAATATTTTCAATAGCAACTATTTGATTTTCAAGCTCCCACAATGACAAATTAGGTTCAGAGCTCACTGTTAACAGTGTTTGATATACTTTTTTTTTCTCAAAGGGCCAAGTTGATCAAAAGAAGAAGAGTAAAAGTGAAAGTTTAAGAGTCTTAGTTTGAGCCAAAACTCAAAAATCTGATTCAGGCAGTTGCCTTGTATGTGGTTTGTTAGTTTGAAATGGGAAAGTCTGCATATCTGTGTAGTATTCTTTATGTGACTGAGACTATGTTGGGAGGAAAACCTTTAAGTTTACTGATAAAGTGATCACAAAACCCGTTACTAGTGATGATTGCATTTTAGGTTGAATTAAAGCGATATTCCACCTTTACATGATAACCCACTTAGTATGTACTCACTTCCTATGCTGATGTGAGGATGGGTGAAGATCTTCAGTTCACAAAACAATCCTGGAGTTTCAGCAGAAAACAGGGTTGCAGCCAAATCCAGTAGAATTGCAGTGAATGGTGACCCAGTTTAAAACGTTAAAAAAAGAACACAAAACAAACACAAAATGTCTCCATCCTGCTGTGTGGTGTAATCCAAGTATCAGCAAGCCGCGACATTAAAATTTAACCGCAAAAGACACCATTTACGCCAAGTTTTTAGCCGAAATGTCAACTGTAGCATGTAGCCGGTAGGATGTAAACATGGCATCATGGCATCATCTATTTTCACATGTGCATCCATTAAGAGATATACAAAGTCTTGCGAGATCGACGCCATGTTTACATCCTACCGGCTACATGCTACAGTTTGACATTTCGGCTAAAAACATGGCGTCTTTTGCGGTTAAATTTTAATGTTGCGGCTCGCGGACACTTGGATTACACCACACAAGCAGGATGGAGACATTTTGTGTTTGTTTTGTGTTCTTTTTTTAATGTTTTAAACTGGGTCACCATTCACTGCAATTGTACTGGATTTGGCTGCAACCCTGTTTTCTGCTGAAACTCCAGGATTGTTTAGTGAACTGAAGATCTTCACCCATCATCACATCGGCATAGGGGTGAGTACATACTGAGTGGGTTATCATGTAAAGCTGGAATATCGCTTTAAGGAATTTGGATTGTACACTGATTAAAAAACTCTGATTTGAACTATTGGCAATTTTACTGTTCTATGTCCAACTATGACAATTTAGAAATCCTGAAATCCTCCTATGGAGAATATCAACTTTGATGATTATTTTGTGACAGGTTTGTGAGATACTGACACTAAGAATTATCTAATAAATGTGGCAAAAACACACTAATGCCAAATGTGGAAAACAGTATTAAGTAACATTCAAATATGAGGAGACTGAATTAACACATTCACTGAGACATGAATGACACTGAGGAACATAAGGGTAGAAAAAACACTGTGGTGCAAAACCAGATTGAGAAAAAGTGAAAGATCAAGCAGTCAAGATGTGCAGATGAACCAAAGGAGGTAGATGTGTGAAGGAGGGAGAGATGAAAAAGACAGAGAAGAAAGACTAATAAGGAGCACTTATCCCAAAATATATATGACTCAGTTTATGTGGCAGGAAATGAGACAGATGCAGAAGAGAAAGGAAAAATGGTGGGGAAAGAGCTGCCAGGTTAGAGCTAGGCTGTGGGGGGTGATGGTGATTATGGCGATGGTTATAAAGGTGGGGGGCTGAAGAGTGCCTCAATCATCCCTGGCTCTCTAACAGCCCTTCATTACCGCTATCCAGCACTGACGTCCGCTTTGGAGAGACGCAGCACTTTGACTCTAATTGTAGTGAAGCTGAGATGGAGGCTATTCAGAGCCATGACGTGGTAAGATGGAGGCAGGTGCACTCACTCACAGAAATATGCACAAACACGTGCACACCCAACACCTGTACTCAATCATCTCTATGTGAATGTGTCTCATGCTGCGAATGAGGGCGGCTCATCCAAAGTTATATTTAGTGGACAGATGAGATGTGTGTGCTAGCCTGTGCACATGTGGGTGGATTTTGTGAAGGCCTGACATCTATAGATTAGACTCTACGACAGCATGTGTGTTTCAGCCTAAGGGGCAGGATTTTCAATAGGCTATATACAATCCCCAATTCCTGAATGTTTTCTGACATTTTATAAGACCAAAAAACTAACTGATGAATCAAGAAAATAATCAACAAATTAATTGATTGCAGACCTGCTTTGAATACTATACAAAGACAAGATATTCAATGTTCAAACTCATAAACTATATAGTTTTTTTGTAAATATTCACTCATTCTGAATTTGATGCCTGCAACCTGTTTCAAAGAGATTGGGACAGGGGCCACATACCAAAATGACCTTTCTCTGTGGTAACACCTTTTTTTCTGAAGGCAAACTTTTTTTTTTAATATAACACATATAGAAGAATACAAACACACACACACACACACACAGACCATGTAAAGGCACCAACCTGTGAAGACATGTTGACAGTGAGGGCAGTCCACTTGTTATCTAATCCCTGCAGGACACTCTGGGCCACTGATGTTTTACCAGTGCCCACTGGCCCAGTGAGCAGCACTGGGTACTGGCCCAACACCAGAGCTTTAACCAGGAAGTTGTAACGAACTGTGTCCACCGTAGGAACCATAATTTTATAGAATGGAGCACTGCAGGAGAGGGCAGAGGGAGAGATATGGAGGTATTCCAGATGTTAATGGTAGTTTATATACTGTAATCTATAAAAGGTAAAGCTGCCACAAAGAGTTTTTAACTCCTTATGAAACCATCTCAATTTATTACTGACACCTCCATACTCCTTACATAGGTTAACCAGACCATCAGTGAGAAGATTTGTTATTTCTATATCATTCTATGCTGAGCTGAAATCAGATGAAACAAGCCTGTGTTTACATTTTTCTCACAAAAGTTATTGCAAGTAGTACTTTAGCCAGGTAAAAAGAAGCAGGAGATTTTTATTTAGATAATTTTACTTTTGAGGTTATATTTTGTGGCTATTATGGTAGAAACAATAACGCTTTTGTCCACAGGGGCCTCCAATATCAACACAATATGAATGTTCCATATAGTAGCGTTAAGTAACTGAGTTGTCAGAGAGTGAAATGGATAAAATATCCAACAGCTGATGTCAGATACATCAGGCCACACGGTTACTTACTTGGTCTTATAGCGCCAGCCGTTTGGCAGCTTATCTTCAAAAGAAGCCCAGGTTTTGTTCTTGGTGTCCACATAGTATTCATAAATTGTGTCCTGAAAGAGTTTTCATAAGAGAATGCTGGTGCTTACTAAGACAGATTCATTCAGTTCAGTGATGAAAAGTGAGGATGTAAAGTATCATCTCTTATTAGTATTATACCTGTGGTGCATTTAAATGCTTACATCAATCCAACCAAGGCTCACAATTGTAAAACCATCTACACATCATATTGATCTAATGTAATGGTTAGTGCAATGACTGTAGAAAAGATGGTTATTGTGTTTGTCTTACAGTAAAATAGGACAAAATGGGACTCACTTTCTAAACTCTCATGGTATCAAGCTACCTTTGCAATATCAGCTGTTATATCTGACTTTCTGTAGTCGTGGATACTCAAAGTAAAAGCCTCTTTTTAACTATCTTTCAGTATCCTAATACCTTCCTAGCCTGACAAAGCTGCTCTAACATTAATAGTTTTGGTAGCTTTGACCAAAAAACACATGAAAAACATTGTTTAGCCACAACAGTTGCAACTTCCAGTCCACTTCAAACTGGCCAAGCAAGCAACCCAGTGAAGAGGAAAAGTACGATTTGACTGACTTTATATCTCCTAAGCGTGTACCTTGATGGGAAAGGTGCCCTCCAACTCCCGTAAGAAGTTGTCGATCTTCACGCGTCCATCCTCATCAGCAGAAGCACAGATGGACCAGATTAGGCTGAAGATGAACCAAAGCTGCACCATCCTGCCCAAGTTTTCAGTGTCTGAAGTATTCACCTGAGGAAACAGAGGGAAATATACAATTTTTCACATTAGACATGCTTCAGAGATGATGTGTTATGTCAATTACATCAAATACCATTAATGATCAACAATTTAGTTGTGCTGGACACTGGTTGTCCATAGGTGAGATTACAAAGGTGAAGTGGAGGTTACAGATTGTACTCTACTTGTCATACCCCATTGCTGGATGTGGCCAGGGAGTCGTAGAGGCGGCAGAGAGAGGTTACTCCATTAAGCTCAGTGATGGGAATCAGCTCTTTACAGTTGCTCCTCTTGAAGTTAAGTGTGCTCTCAATGTATTTCTCAAAAAGACACTTTAAATGGTCCACTTCAGCCTGAGGAGAAATTGAGCAATGTTGAGATCAATAGATAGAGGTGGAAATTGTGTGTCATTCATGAGGGTTTTTGTTTCTTTCTCTAATAAATGTTTTCTTTAAAAAAAAAAAGAGTTATTATGAGTGAGTGCATTGTACCTTGGGTCGCTTGTCCAGCCAGGACTGAACAAAAGGCTTCCATCCCAGATCAGTGTAATCATTGTAGACCATCCCACAGCGAGACACTGTGGCTGGAGAGGCCATTGCCAGATTCTCCACTTCAAACAGGAGAGACACCTATGACAAAAGAATTTACATATACCTTTTCTATTGGGATTGCTTAATTGTAGATGGTTGGCTATGGTAGTTAATTTGATTTTGTTTTGTTTATAGTTTATTTATCTGGGACCACAAAAAACATTTTACTACACCAGATTACAGCTATTGTAAAAGATATATCTCAGTGTTATTATGTTCTCTACTCAAGAGAGAATGCTGGCATTCATTTCAGAGAAACAGCAAAGTTAATTAATTTCACACAATGGCTTTTTGATTCTGCACATTAAGGCTAACAATAATATATTGTCAGTATGTGTAGACAGGACATTTTTGTTTTTCAGTTCATTAGTTGGTACGGTAAATTGCATTAAAAGCTCCTTCCCTCTTTTAATTATGTAAAGTACACAAGCACGGTGGTGATTTGTTGGCTGTCCCTTTGTTCTATTTCTTATATGAGCCAGCTAAATGGATCAAGCCACTCGAATGCTCTGGCTCCCTCTCAGTTTTAAGCTATTAATCTTACCCCGTCTTCATGCTTTTGCTTGGTCGGATTTACTAAACGGAAACCAAAACAGTGCAGTTTGTTTCCTTTTAGTTGCTGCCCAGAACAAAATACATTTTAGTCACTGCATATTCACTGCTTTCCAATCATTCCATTTGGAAACTGGCGACTAGTTGGCAATGCCTAGTTCCTGATTGCTTGAAAACATATGAATTATGTCTGCAGTATACGTGGTCACCATCAATCCACTGGAACACTTAACACAATGTGCACATGTTCCTACATTAAAAAAGGCTTTCTGATGGAAGATATTTTGAAAATTTACTGCAGGAAAAGCACAGATTGTTGATGGCTGACTTAATTTTGGCTGCTTCAGTTTCAGGGTCCTGATATTGTTCATGCTGGCTCACTGTCACACTGTCATGGCTTACTGGGACACTTAAAAAGAGCAGACCCACTGGCAATGTAAATAGTAATACCCGGGCTTTTCCTGCTATGGAGAGTCAAAATGCTGTGAAAAATGTAAGTCTGGTTTCCAGTTCCGTTCTCACCTGTTCAGGCATGGAAATTCTCTCTCCGTTGATGAGCGTGAGTACCTTGTTGTCATCCATAACAGAGTTCATACTCTCTATCCACAGTGTGTCAACCGGCCCATCAAACACAATCCACTTCTCATCTGGCTTCTCATCTAAAGAAGAGAGAGCAGGTGTAACGTGTGACAGAAAATGTAAAGTGACAGATAAGAAAATTGTTTATTTAAAATTGCCACAGTATTTGAATGGTTCATTTGCAAAAAACTATATCTCCATTTTTATTTATTTTCCTAATTCATGTTTTTTATTGTTCACTCAGGGAATAATCAAACTGGTTTTGGTTTATTAATTTTAAGAATGGTTTTGATCTCTTTTCGCCATTTATTTAGTGGCAATATCTACACTGCAACATACATGTTTTCAATCTGACAGTAGAATTAACTTTCGTTTTTTTTTAATTAAGAAAATATGAGTTTCAATCTTTGGATTATCTGAATACCAGTTCAATATTGGCCACAAAAAGACCAGTATATAAAAGAGAGTTTGTTCAGCTTTCATTGTGTGCCAGTAAAGCAAAGCAATACAATGTAAAAACATTTTGGTACATTAAATAAAACTATTTTCCCTGTAGCTTTACTACAACTGCCTTCTCTGCCTGGACTTTTTGCTTGTTTAGTCAGAATTTAAAAAGGGGGTTCCAATGATGGCAAAAGGAGACCCGAGGGTCTGCAGCCATCATGACAAGAGAAATCCCATGTCTGCTAGTTATTCAGCACACCTTGAATAAGAAGGAGAAGAGGGACATTCACAGCACAGCAACATACAGCTTCCTTATACTCCATGATGCCAAATTCCCACAGCAGCAGTTTGCATGGTGAAACAAAAAATATATTGTTTATAATTACAATTTTAGATGTACTGTCTGAAGCCACTGCTTGCAAAGTAAAAGGCTGTAGTCTGAGCGTAGAGCAGTAAATTGTCAAATAAGCTTTGTTCCATATAAAGATGACAAAGATGCTCTTTTCACTCTACGTTTTTCACTGTTCAGCCTTACTAACTTAAAAGCTATTCAGATTATTGTTCAAACAATCCTTGTGCATAAATATATGCTCTATGAGATAATACAAATGTGATTCAGTTCACATTGTGAACTTCAGTTTAGAAATGGGAATGGGATATGACCAGAGGAAGAATCAGTCCCTAGTAAGTGTTGACTTATACAACATGTAGTATGTAGAGCAATGTGTGTTTTCGTGTCAGCACCTGCGCAGGCCGATCTCATGAGGGAGGACAGCACTCCGTCAGTCCATTCATTGGTGGAGAAGTCATTTTGTCCATACAGCTCTCCCAGAC
Source organism: Lutjanus argentimaculatus (assembly GCA_034769285.1). Classification (NCBI taxonomy): domain Eukaryota; kingdom Metazoa; phylum Chordata; class Actinopteri; order Lutjaniformes; family Lutjanidae; genus Lutjanus; species Lutjanus argentimaculatus. Next base: position 14,880,218 of record JAWZSL010000018.1, read on the forward strand.
TCACTGCTTTGGGGTTAGAGGATACTCCTGTTGTGCCACAGGGACCAAGGAATGAAAGAGAAAATGATAAAGAGATGACACAAAGTTTTAAACTATAATGACAGATCGTAACTACTGAAAACTCTTTGTAAAGATAAGTATATATCTCTAGGGTGTGTACTAACACTTAAATTACACATGCTGCAGGAGTAAGTAAGGACAGTACAGAGAGCAGTAAGAAGAAAACAAGTCTGTGATTTTGTTTCACTGGAAGAGCTAAAGAAAAGCTCAGTAGTACTGGATAAAAGAGTAAACATATCTCTCAAACCAGTCACTTGTTTGTCTCTGGGTAAAAAAACAAAGAAGTAGAAATGAAATGGGGGAAATGCATACAGTAGGCTACTTTGAAGGATTTGTATTTTGGTGGTACATGTAGATATTTGAACACTCAACAGCATGTAGTAATGTTTAACTGATTTTTCACAACAAAATCATTGTTCATAATGTGTCCCTTAATTCCAGGCTTTGCTCATGATTTTCTCTAATTAAGTTGGAGAACAGACAAATTAGTAAAGAGTTGAGAATTTAAAACAATAAATTAAATTCTTTTTGGAGGCAGATGTTATTTGTCAGTTTGTGTGAATCTGACTGTCTGGAATACACCCACCTGGACCAGCTGGAAGCCAGGCACTCCCCTGTGGTGCAGGGCAGTGAGGGCACTCCGCAGGGTCCTCCAGGTGACACTCTTAGCACTGCCTGTCTTGCCCACCAGCATGGAGGAGTGCCGAGAGTTTTTGGTCTCATAAAGTTGGATGACTTTGGTCATGGTAAAAGGAGTCACCTGTAAACCGCTCTGACGGAGCTCCACCTCTATAGCCTCTTTCAACTACAACAAAATAACAAAGGCAATATTGTAAGTGTAGATATTAGATATTTGACAATGACATACAAGGGTCAAGTTGAATCCTGTTTGTCAATTTTGATATATAATCTATATAACAGGCTGAAGACAGGACAGAGAGCAACTAACGATGAAAGGTGAGAAGGAGTAGCAAAGAGTAACAAATATCTACCCTGGTATTAAGATATACATGGATGCTGACAGAGAGCGGGGTATAACCCCTCCCAGTGCTTCTACACAGAGTGAAAAGACATCTCTGCTCAAGGTGGAAGTGGAAATGAGTAACAAATGGAGTCTATCAGAACAGATGGCTGAGAATCCATTACCCAAAATAATGAAATTCTCATATCCACGCTGCATGTACTGCATCTCAAATCTGAATTTAGATTAGAATTTAGACTCATGCAAGCCACAAACATGTTTGTGTAAAAATGAATTCAGACGTATACGTACATACATACATACATACTGCAATATTGTGCTGCAAAGACACAGTACAAACACACACAAATGAGCACATGAGAAGAGTCAAGCAATGCATTTTAGGCACTAATTTTTTTAAGACTGAAAAAGATAAAAAAATATATATATTTGGACCAGGACACGACCCCATCCATCTACCTAGCTCTTTTTTGCCCAAATCACTGTAAACTAAAAAAAAAAAAGCTTATTTAGCCTGTACTGTGTGTGTGCTTTTGCACGTGATGATGCATATCTGTACAATTATACACCTATATATCAGTTTATCAACCATCTTTATCAACACACCTCACCAAAGTTAAATAGACAGCATATAGAGAATGACAGAGAGACAATGATAAGTTAGACAGCAGACGACAGTAGTGACAGTGGGGGAATCTAAATGTTGTCAAATTCTGCAGAGCATTTCAGTTTCAGTACTGGTAAGAGCTGTTGAGCTGTATATGTATATTGGTGCTACAGTGTTTATTAAGAGGAGCTGACAGCTCTCAGGACAATCACAGCAGCTGACACAGATAAGAAATAAATCCTTTGATATCTGGGGATCAATAAAAAAAGAACATTGTCATAAAGTCACATTATAACAAAAGACTAATTATGGTTTAACATAAGGAATGCTGATCTCAGTCACTGATTTACCTGGCCATAGTCTATAGCGGGTGTTTCCGCAGCAGGGAACAAATCCTGGATGATCCCACTGAACAGTGGCAGGTCAGTTGAGGTCAGCTTGGCAATGTTCATGTCCTTCATAGCCATTAGCAGGATCTGAGGGCAGACATACAAAGACAGAATCAATCACAATTACCCTTCTTATTGAAGAGTTTAGTTCATTTGAAAGGAAAGGACAGTCGTTAGTTAAATTATCTGTGATGGTTCTCCGATGATTTGACATCAAATTAGAGAGATGACAGCACAGCTTTGGTTGACATTCCAGCTTATGCAGTCATAGCAACTGCCTGCTATTCCCATCCAAGTTACAGTCTTTTCAGTATGAAATTCCCTTTTATTTACTGCACCTGCAATATAATTTTTGCACAGAATGAGGGCTGTAGATTTTGTCTCCCATCAGTTATACTGCAAGGTTTAAATGGTAAAGGGTTTTAATAAGCCCTTAGCAAGTTCTCAAACCCATATTCTGTGTGTGTGTGTCTGTGTGTGTGTGAGAGAGAGAGACAGAGAGACAGAAAGAGAGACCTACTTCTTCATCAGGAACATTGGGGCAGGAACGGCGCTTCCTTCCAGCATAGCGAAGCAAGGAGGTAAGAGCACGCAGGCCAAAATCATAGTGGTCCTGTTTAGACAGCTGCTGCATTGCCAGGGAGTACAAGGTGAACACTTTCTTAGCCAGGAGCTACGAGGACAAAGACACGACAGAAGAAGAGTGACATAGAGACATAAATACAGAGAAAAAAATAGAAGTAACAAAGAAGGACAGAGGGAAAAGGGTGAATGTCAGCCTTAATAGGATTAAAATTTTCAGTATAAACCAGAGACGAGCCAGGGGGACTTGGCAGGTCACTCTGCCAGTAAAGCGTGTCACTGAACATAAATCCATCACTTCCCTCAGTGGACTTCAAAGTCACATTTCAAATCATACATCTGGTCAACCATACAGCCAACCTGCATTGCAGCAAAGGTGAATAAGTGAACGGAACATGTTTTGTCTGTGTTACATTCATCGGTCTGTGTAATCTTCAAGCTGCAGGGACACCAGGTTAACAGGATGTAAACGTCCACTCAAGCTGTTTCAGGCTGCTGTGATTTTTTTTTTTTTTTTTTTTTTGCAGGTTTAGGGCCCCGATCTTACACTGGCGCAGTTGTCATTTTTGCCACATCTGCAAGATAGCAAATGAACTTGCAACTAATCTGTGCAGCCATAGGCAGGAGGCCTAAAGGTCGGCAGGAGGTCGGTGCATTGGAGCTGAAACCACAAAACCTGGTGAAGTGCAATGTCTGTGGCGTAGTCTGCACAAGCTAAAACTGCAGAGTTTAATACACCTTTCACCAACACCATCATTTATGTTTAACAGCATGCGTGTGTGTCTAAGATTATTCTCATTAACACCTAATAAGGAATTATTATTGTTATAGATATAAGGCCAATAAATCTGAACAAACCCACAAAATGCACATGGGATCACAGCTGACAGATATCTTTAACAGATCAGTCAGCATGACAGCCAGAGCAGCTGTAGTGTTTCTGTGTGCATGTTTCTTCCTTATTTTCCAAAAAACAAGGACTGCACAGTATGATCTATAACAGCTGTTCCCAAACTGGGGGGCAGGCCCCACTGAGAGGGCGTAGAGCCAGTGCAAGGGGTGCACGGAAGACCAGGAGAGACATAAAGAATGAAACATACTTGAACAAATATGATCTATGTAGGGGAAATAAATAAACAAGATTTTGGTGAGTCTATCCTGTTAACCTTTATTTCATGAAAATTCAACATTTTCATCCTCTTTTAATGAGTTACACCCCCAATTATTGTTAATAGTTGATAAAAAATTATGGGGTGGGGGGTGCAAACTTTTTTCAGCCTCTGACAGAGGGGCATGTCAGAGAAAGTTTGGGACCGACTGATCTATAACATACAAAACCAACAAGCCTGTATGTATATGTGACCATGAGACCGGTCCAAAACCAGGTAGAAAAAGGTACATGTACTTCTGTCAGAGCCTGATGCTGGTTGTGTATACTTGTTGGATAACTTATGTGAAATTTTGCGCCCAGGTTACCCAGATGAGTGGAGGAGATGAAGGAGAAGAAGGAGAAGAAGATGGAGCACGGGAGCAGCCACAAAGCTGCACCTCAATCCGGCTCAGGTGGGTGCTCAGCCAGATTGAGGTGCAGCTGCTTAGGTGGTTAATGGTGGTTCTTTCATGTTTTTGCTAACCTTTTTTGTACAATACTTAATTTTGTTCAGGTTATATTTGTGAAATTCCATACTAATAAAATAAGAGTTTGGAAAAAACATACTGTACATTAATGAAAGGCCCTTATAAAAATAAAACACAAATAAATATATGTGACAAATAATATTTCAGTGTTTATATCATATACTGTATGTTAGTGTCTTTTATATACTGTACATAGAAGGTCAATACAACAAACTACACTGCTCAAAAAAATTAAGGGAACACTTAATCATCACAGTCTAACACCAAGCCTATTAAACTTCTGGGATACTCATCTGTCCAGTTACAAAGTATAAGAAATTGTGAATCAATTTCACCTGCTTTGGTGCAAATGGAAGTGACAACAGGTGGACAGGGGAGGCAACAGCAAGCCAACCCCAAAAATGGAATGGTTTTGCAGGTGGTGGCCACAGACCATTTCTCTCTAATAATCCATCCTGACTGATTTTTCTCTAGTTTTGCGTTTTGCTTGTGCCCTTGTTACTACTGATAGCACAAGGACGTACCGGCAGCCCATTCAGGTTGCACAGGTAGTCCAGCTACTCCAGGATGGCACATTCATATGAACCATCACAAGAAGGTTTGCTGTGTCTCTCAGCACAGTCTCACAAAGCGCGAAGGAGATACCAAGGCACGGGCCATTACACGAGGAGAGCTGGGCAGGGCCGTAGTTTGGCAACAACCCAGCAGCAAGGCTGCTCCTTTGAGCAAGGAGGAACAGCTACTCGTGAGTCTGTTTCTGACCAAACAGTCAGAAACAGACTCCATGAGGGTGGCATGAGGGCCTCACGTCCCCTAGTGGGACCTGTGCTCACAGCCCAGCACTGTGCAGCTTGACTGGCATTTGCCAGAGAACACCTGAATTGGCAGGTTTGCCGTTGGCGCCCTGTTCACTTGAAAGAGTCTGGAGATGCCGTGGCGAAGGAGGCATATCCTTAGAGGGTTGCACAAACTTTCACATGCTTTCACATGCTTGCCAACGTACTCTGACTGCTGTTAGGTACAGGACAAAATCCTCAGACCCACTGTCAGACCTTACGCTGGTGCAGGGCAATGCAGTGTGTTGGCGGTTCCTGGATGTCAAAGGCATTAATGCCATTGACTGGCCTTCGCGTTCCCCAGACCTCAGTCTAATTGAGAGCCTCTGGGATGTTATGTATCACTGATGCCCTGATCCAGGTCTGGGAAGAGATCCCCCAGGACACCTTCTGCTGTCTCATCAGTAGCATGCGCAGATGGTGTTGGGAGTGCATACAGGCATGTAAAGGCTTTTCACACTACTGAGCCACATTAAGAGTAGTCGTGATGAAATTCATGCAAGTTGAGTGGAGTTGTGATCTCAAATTTTCATTTTGATTTTCAGTGTGATTTTGAATCCAGCCCTCAGTGGGTTAATGATTTTGGTACGAATTACACAATGAAGATAAAATTTTTCACCAGTCTGATATCTGTGATTTAAGTGTTCCCTTAATTTTTTTGAGCAGTGTAATTTCACCACCTCAAGCAGAAACAGCCGGTTGAGTGTGAGGAGAGCCAAAAATCCAGAAAGGAGAGCACAACAGCTATTGTGAGGTCTAAACCAAAAATATCTATCGGTATTTTCTCATATCGTCAAGAATATCGTCATCACAGAATAACTCAAACATCATGATATTATTTTAGAGCCACAAGGCCCACCACCGCTATTCAGCTATCATCAGGTATTGAGTGGCTGTGCTGTTTCAGTTTTAGTCTGTTGTTATTTGCACGCTTTTGTTTAACACTCCTAATTTTCTTTCTGGTATATAACGATGGCTCTCTACAGGATGCATGGCAAGAACACAACTCGACCTAGCGTGTCTGTTTGTGCAAGCTGCGGTGTTGGGTTTTGCAGAAGTCTCCGGGGAACAAAATAGGTGTTCATGATCAGGTGAAAGACAGAATTAGGATCTTGTTAAAAACATGCTGGTTAGAAGGCAGGCACCATCATCATCTCTTCTCATCTCTCTGTGGCAAGCAAACAACTCTGTCATCCATATCCCCACACACACATAGTGGAGTGAAGCAGAAAGAGCTCCCTGGTGAGTCAGCAGTAATCCTGTTTGAGCTCTAGTCCCAGAGAATCATGTGTCTGCGGTAATCATCCCACTTACACACATACGTACTTGTACACACACACACACACAGATGCTCTCACACCTTGGCCCTGGACGAAACACCATTCTGACTTTGATCTCAAACCAGCACATCCTGCTAATAGGAGCTAGAAATCAGTGGAGAGACAGATGGATCAACATCCATCACTGAGTGAGCCATGCCCACCACTCCAGCCACTTCCAACAAGATCCCTATGAATGGCACGTACAGTATAAAACCTTTATGAATCAAGAAAAAAATGCAAGCAGGGTTTTTTAATTCAATCAGAGCGATTTGATGATGTTGCATCTCTATCAGTGTAGAAGAACTCAATCTCATCTGCTGATTGCCTGAGCTCTTCACATAAAAGGAGGGATGCTTCATTAGGGCTGTGATTATTCAACAAAATACACTTTTGAAATCAGTGTGTATTCAGAACTGTGTACAGGGTAAAATAGCACCCAGACTAAATTTCACTGATACAGACATTGCAAAGACAATGTCTTGTTACTGACAAGTGAGACGGTTGAAGTGAGTTCCTTATAGTTACATACAGTAATGCAATAAATTGCAACTCTTTGTCACTGGGCTACACCCAGCAGACCAATCCTGGCTACAGAAGTCAATGAGTGTGTTAACATGTGCACTATTACCTTGTTTTGAGTCATATCCTGATTTTTATCATATTTGACTATGAGTTACAAGGAACATGAGAAACCTGGTTATTCATATCCCGGCAGTATCCTGACTCTCTTAAGAGTAGTGGAGGTAATATATTGAGGCAGGATAAGGCTTTATGCGGATTTCTGAAACCAGGATATAATGTACATGTGCAACACATAAAAATCTACAAAATACATCAAAACCCTGGTCACAACCAGGATACTTATGTACCTGTAGAGAACTGAATATCACTGTTGCTTGTGTTTGTCAAATAACTTTTGTCAAGTTTGTCAAGTACTTATTATACTACAGATTAACAGAACATAAAATCTTCATTTTGAAGATTTTGTCAAAATCAAAAATTCTGTTCATTTACAAGATGATAATTCTGTATCACCTGTAGCAGAAAATGTCTACTGCATTTAACTAAGAAAGCAATGAAGTCTTCAATACTAACACTAAAACTAACCTTACATGTACATAGTCTTTTCTTCTTTCATCTGTTCCATTTTACTCTTTTTCAAGCACAATACCAGTACAAATTTTGAGAGGTAGTACCTTGCAGTTGTTGAAGCCCTCTCCAAAAAGTATAATCTCAGCAATTAGAGTAGAGTCTGGCACCACCATGGAGATAGGTCTGAACATGGACTTCAGGTTGTCTGGAAGCTCAGTACGACCAGCGTAACCTAGGAAAAAATAAAAATGAAGAGAAAGGATTATAATTATAGACGCAGCATAATCCTCTTTTCATCTATTTAATTAAATGCTCAGTATGATTCAGCATGTGCATTACTGTTGATCTACCTGGATTCATGGTGATAAAGATCCACATGACCAGACTAAGTTTATGTGCTGTCCTTCAAAATGGAACTTGGACTGCCCGGCTGAGAGGGCGGACAAGATGGAGAGGATCTGCTGGGCCACTACCGACAACACCTCGATGTTGATGCGGTTAAACTCATCGAAGCACCCCCAAGCTCCTGTCTGTTCAGGACACAATGGAATACATACAATGTAAGTTAAGTTACACTGAAAACTGACAAAACTAAAAGATTTGTATTGCTTATTTTTTGCCTAGTTGAATAACCAGTGCCAGAAGTTGAAATGTTGCGATCGCAACAATCAACGCAAATTCAACCAATCCCCATGAATTCGGCACAAAAAATTTGTCCAGTCACTGCAGCTTTTCCACAAATTTGACCAGTCACCAATCATAGCAGTCCCCTGCACAAAAATCATAAATGTACAGTACATCTCAATGAACTGACTCAATGTTTTATCATTTACTGGTTTTTGTTTGCTTTTAGTTTTTTACTTTGTGTGTTTGTTTTGTTTTGTTTTTTTATTTTTATTTTGTCACAGGTACTGAAAAGAACCAGGAGGTCTGTCTTTGTTACTGACATTTATTAATGCTCTTTGCACTTTTACAGGTTTGTGCTTGCTGTTTTGACAGAGTTTGAGCTCAAAAAAGATTTTGCTTCTTTGTGGAATGCCCTTCAGGTGCACTTCTTCATTAACAAATAAGCACATTTATTGAATTATTGTAATCCTGAGGTTTTTTACAAGGTTATTTAGAACACTGTGAGTGTGATTTAATTCTCCATGGAACAACTTTCCTTTTTTAATGAATTATACAAAAGAAAAGAAAAAAAAAAAAATCCCAACAATATGTTTGAAATTTTCACTTGCTCCTGCAATTTCATAGCAAAAAATGCCTAAAGACATCGCAACATGCTTCACAATTTTCAGAAAAGCTGCTGTGAAATTAGGCATTTTACGCCACAACAATCCCACCAAAAAAAGCCTGCAAAATTCTAGAGGGATTGAATAACAACTCAATTTGTCATGCCTATAACACACAGACTTGTTGACTATCATTAAAATGTGCACATGCTCAACAAACATAACTGGAGAGAGAAACCTACTACTTACTTACCCAGAAAAGATTTTAGTGTTTTTGAGCTGGGCTAACATGAGAGCAGTATTTCATAACTGATTTGTAAAACAAATTCCATCCAAAACGTACACACACCCACTCTGTGAACGGCATATTCACTCAGATGTCATCATTTAAAGGCATGAAAACTTCATTATTATATAGACTTAATCATCATCATCATTATCATAATCCCTTTTCTTTCCTACCTGTGCCAGGCCAGAGAACATGCGTCCCATGGATTTGTAGTCCAGTCCTTCAGAGCAGTTAACTACAATGACATACATGCCTAGAGCTTTGCCCAAGTCCTTCACTGTCTCTGTCTTTCCAGTACCAGCTGGACCTTTAGGAGAGCCCCCACGATGGAGATGGAGAGCTGTGGTCAGGGTCATGTAACACCTGAACAGAATCAGACATGGACATTCACATTTACTCCACACAGAATCAATGTAGGTAATACAGTTTGTATGTATACAAATATTATCTGAATATTTTTAGTAAAGCAATATTAAACACATTAAATAAACATATACTGAAACTTTAAAAAAGGACATTAATGTCAAAACTTGGATATAGTATCTTTGTGGCCCACACAAAATAGAAATACAGTATAGTTGTTTGACATTTAATTATACATCATACTAATCACAGGGCAGAAAGGGGGAATCATTCAGTTCTCTGATACTCAATATTAAACGTATAAATAATTTCAAATATAAAAAAAACAAAAAATAATCTAATAAATGACCAATTAATTAATGCACTGGCATGTGATAGATTGATTAAAGTGTTGATACACTGAGTTGGTTGTTGCACTAATTGACTGAATGACTGATCTACTGCTGATCTTCTCAAATATTACCGACCTGTCAGTAAGTGGAGTGATGACAAGTCGCCCAGAGTTGCCGAGGTACTCATAACCATATTTGAAACGGGTGTTGGTCTGTCGGATTATGCAATCCTTGAGGGAGAACAAACAAAACAGGAAATAAAATAGTTCAGTAGAGGTTTATTCATCTCAGCTCAGCAAAACTGATCTGTTGTCGCCCTTAAGTCAGCAAAGCAAAGTAGTTGAGTCTAAATGACAAATGGGGACAGCAATTTTTGAAGCTGCTCCGGTACTTGAAGGCGAGTGCTGCAGCTGGCAGAAGTGAAAACTAGGCTACAACCTCCTACAATCTACCTCAGGGAATAAAAGGTTTATTTTGACCAAACAACAAGAGTTGTGATTGTTGGTACAGTGAAAAGATGAGCCAAGACGTTTTGGTGAGTTTTATTTTGTTATTATTGAGTTTGAATCAAAATGATGATGATGATTTTTGCAATTTTGCAAAAGGAGTCGGGTAACTTTGACAAGAACAATAAAACAGCTGTTTTTGGTTAAACAAAACATATCTTATAGTTTAAAGGTCTGTCTCTGTAGTGATTCTTTCCATAATGTTGTCAGACACTTTTAAAAACAATCTGAGTCTACCAGTGACAAAAACAAGCACTTTTAGAGGAGGTTGTAGCCTCTTTTTGCTTCTGTAAGATGCAGAGCTCTCCCTTAATACTGGACCAATCACACATTGTTGTCCACATTTGTCACCTAAACACATAAACATGCGAAACAGGGTATAGTCTGAAAAATACTGAAGTTACCCTTATGGAAAAACTCTCATAGAGGGGATAAGATATATATCCACTGTGGGGATTCTAGCCCTCATCATACAAACCACAAATGCTGCAAAAGTTACAAACACCCACTAACAAATGTTGCTGAAATTAAGGCTTGATAAAAGTTATCTTATGCGCTCTTCCTTTTTCCAAACTGTCTCCATCTTTTTTTCCAAACTGCCTCCAGTCTGTTGTTTTGTACTTACACCTCTCAGAACATACCTTCTCCCAGTACAGTCTGAGCTGGCAGAGCCACTCAAAAGCATTGATGTCACTGCAGCCTGCCTTGGCCAGCTTATCAATGACATCCCGAGCATGAACCTCCACTGTGACCAGCGCTACAATCTTCAGACGTAAAACTTTGGACAGGTTGCCACGGATGGTCTCTGAATAGCACTGAAGCATGGCAACCTGAGAAAGAGTTTATTGGAAGCCTGTCAATCCTTAACATCATTCTAAATGGTGCTGAAAAGGCTAATACATAGATTTTCATGTAAGAATAAAATTCAGATACACACAGATGGCACAAGATACATTTGAAAAGCTCAGCTGATGTTTAAAAGATCACTGATGCGTCTAAATATCATCAAAATTATTTCATTTAAAAAAATGTGTACTGTATGTATACCTGTTTCTTCTTCATGGACTTAAGGGAGGACTTATCAGCTCTCTCATCGCTGATCTTCTTGAGAGATTTAGTGACATCAGTGGTCCACTGGATCTGACTGGCTGTGATCAGCATCTAAAACAGGGAGAATACACATTGAAGAAAAACTGAATCCTTCAGTTTAAAGAACCTAGTAACTTGGTTTTAATTTAATGTTAACATTAAAATATTACAGTTCCCACGTTTATAACCTAACTCAACAAGCAGAGGAAGATTCTATAAATTTGATGTTAGAGAATATACAGCTTGTGTACCATGAAGCAAGATATTACCACAGCATCCTAATGACATGGATTGAGAAAAAAATCAAGTTATACTGAAGTTGGGATTTGTAAATTCAGGAGAAATAACTGAGCCCTCCTAAATTCTTCCCTTTTTGTTCTGTGCTACAATAACACTTGAGCAAGCTTGGTACCTTGGTCAACTCTCTCAAGCACGCAATCATTCAGTCAATCAGACTTAATTTGTATAGCTCTTTTCATACAAACAAGATGTAATACAAAGTGCATTAAAACATAAACGAAGAAACGCTGTCATAAGTGAGGAAACATTGGAGGCAGGATAAAAACTCAAAATAGAAAAATAAGGTAAGTAAATGAATGAATGAATGAATGAATGAATGAATACACGAATAAATAAAAACTCACTACTTTCCTGTAAAACTTCTTTAAGTTAGCTAATTTTCCAAAATGCTACCTAAATAGCGAGCTAATAATTAGTTAGCTTATGTCAGCGACATGCTAGCTAATGTGCTAGCAAATGATTGATGTAGATTAGCCAGCTAGTTAGCTAATGTTTTGCTAATATTAGCTAAGATGTGAATTTATGTCACTTTTACAGGTTTCCCAGCATCATCTTTCATCCATCTTCAAAATTTGGTTTTCTTTTTAACACAGATTAATTGAGGCACCAAGCTGGATATGTTATGTGCTGTGCTGAAAATAAATGTTGAAAATAAAAACAAATTTTGAAGATGTTGCTGGAGGACCTGTAAAAGCGACATATAGTCACAGTCTTCAGTTAGCTAATGTTAGCTGGCATTTTATTAACATTAGCTAACTGAAGATGTGACTATATGTTGCTTATACAGGAAAAGGAGAAAGTTGACCAAGGTACCAAGTTGCTCAATTGTTACTGAAGCACAGTGCAAAAAGGGCCAGGACTTAGGAAGGGTCAATTGCTATTACACATGGGTTTTTAACTGCCAGAAACATTTGCATTGCTTTAAAATCCAGCTAATTTTCCATGACCACCACTGGCGTAAAAAGCAGGATGGGCAGTTAAACAGGAAAAAGCCAAACACAAACGTACCTGCCCTGGCCAGTCTCTGGCCCATTTGTCTCTTTGTGTCTTCATCTTCCTCAGAGCTTCAAGGCACTGGATCAGACAGTCCTTTAGTGTAAGACGCATGGTCTCCTCAACTTCACACAGCCAAACCTACACACACACAAAACAAAATGGTGCAAACGTTCTCCACCATAACTTAAATAAATCTGGATTTATGTGAGAAAAGCCTGGCTTGAATTAATTTCAACTTCCACACAAGGCTGTCATCCTCTCTCTCTCTCACTCCTCCTTTTCCTATCTTCAGCTGTGCGATGAGCAAATGGCCACACAAATCATTTTCACATAGATAAAGTTCTGAACTTTTGTTCCTATACAGACCTAAGTTACAAGAGAACGAAAAGACAGTTGATGGAACTATCTTTTGAGATTCCATTTCTGTCTGTCTGGAATTCTCTCACACACAGCTAAATTAAGCTGCCAAGAAGCGGGCTAGTTCGGTGGTATGAGCTATCATGGTTACTGAGCAGGGATTCCTTTAAGCCACAGTCGTGGAACAGATCTCTTGGTTAAATTAGCCAGACTTATCAAAATTGGCCAGGCTTTTCTGTTATCCTCATTGATGGAATACCCCTCTGGACTACACTAAGATTTATCAACATAGCACTCTCATCACCACGGTCATTATCATCATCACCAGTGCTGTACCTCCACAGATGTATCCAGTTGCACTGGAAAGATGAACTGAACAAGCTCCCCATCAGCAGAGAACATCCCTCTGGCATCTAGCTTATAGCCATCCTATAGAAAACAAACATAGAAAGTGGCAGCTCTCTGTATATACTGGTCCATTCCTGTATGATTCTGTATTATCTAAATACAGTGTCTACATTTCTGAAAAGAGGCACAAAATATAGCAAAATTTAACCCAATCGATGTAGCCTTCAGTTGCTTTTGCAGCCAGCCAACCTAAGGGCACCGGAGTGCCATAGCAGTGTACCATCTACCTGTATAATTAATGGCATGATTCTATAGGTAACAAGTATAGTATAACATGCTTAATAGTTTTCTATATTTTAGCTATGTTTCTATTACATCAATAATAAAGTAGAAGAGTGAATCTGTTGCAGCAAAGAACGTCGGGTAAAGAAATGCCAAACACGTAAATGTATAATGTTGTAGTGTAGTAATCTAATGTTGTAATATAGTAATCTAATCTTGACAAAACAGGCTTCAATAACTGTTCTCAGGAGTCGTGTAGCACTGGCCACTGAGTGTAAGGGTGCCTGTGACTGAAGTTCATTGCCTTAAAAATCTCCAGGCTCTTGATGTTGTCGAAACACTTCTTCAGGTGGGGTTGCATGGCCTCTGGGTTCTGTGACTGCCCTAGGATCTCCAGCATATCATCATTGGACAGGAAGTAGAATCTTGGGAAGATCTGCCTCTTGGTCTCCAGGTACATCTCTAGGGCCTTCTGGATCTCCTCCAGCTTGGCGCTCATCTCTGACAGCTTCTCCAGCAAGCCTGAAAGACAGAGAAGAGAAGCTGATTGAAGGCTTTCCTAAATTCTGAATATTGAATACATTTATATATAAACAAGCATGAATTCATAATAGCCGCGACCAGTTACTACAGTGTACGTATGTGCATGAATCCATGTGTGCATGCAGTCATACACACAGACACCTTGACCTCTGTGACCTCTTAAAGCGATATTCCACCCCAGAACGATAATCCACTCAATATGTACTCACCCCTATGCCGATGTGAGGATGGGTGAAGATCTTCAGTTCACAAAACAATCCTGGAGTTTCAGCAGAAAACAGTGTTGCAGCCAAATCCAGTATAACTGCAGTGAATGGTGACCACGTATAAAATGTAAAAAAAAAGAACACAAAACAAACACAAAATGTCTCCATCCTGCTCGTGTGGTGTAATCCAAGTGTCCGTTAGCCGTGACATTAAAATTTAACCACAAAAGACGCCATTTACACCATGTTTTTAGCCGAAATGTCAACTGTAGCCTCTCAGACTCGAGCCAGATGCACAAGAGATCTCGCAATATTTTCACACGTGCATCCATTAAGAGATATACGAAGTCTCGCGATACATAAACGCCATGTTTACATGCTACCTGGGAGGCTACAGTTGACATTTTGGCTAAAAACATGGTGTAAATGGCATCTTTTGTGGTTAAATTTTAATGTCGCGGCTCACAGACACTTTTTTTTTGTGTTCTTTTTTTTTACATTTTATACGTGGTCACCAGTCACTGCCATTGTACTGGATTTGGCTGCAATGCTAATTTTTGCTGAAACTCCAGGATTGTTTTGTGAACTGAAGATCTTCACCCATCCTCACATCAGCATAGGGGTGAGTACATATTGAGTGGATTATAATTCTGGAGTGGAATATCACTTTAATAAAGGGGGCATGGCTAAAGTATAGGGGGTGAGGCAAAATGTGGCCGTCTACAACAGACAGTTCATGAGTTATAAAAGGGTGCATGGCTAAAATATAAGGAGCGGGGTATATCTCACTATTGAAACAGGAACTCTCTGCTGAGTGCTATGGTGCCTCCCACAAATGTCTACGACAAAAGATTAATGAATTATGAAAAGGGGGTGGGCTGAAATGTAGGGTGGTGTAAAGTCACTAATAAGAAAGAAACTGCTGAGCATGCTGAACTTCTCCACTTTCAACTGATAAAATGGAAGAAAAAAAGACATTTCAACAAAGAACACAAAGGAAACTCTAATGGTATGACTCAGTCTACAGTTTTGATAACTGCATGTTCTTTGCATGTTCTTTAAAGAAACATGAATTATGTTGTCATACCGGGATGATGTGTTCCCCGCAAGGCATTTTTATCCTTGTTGAGTCGGTCCATGACGGTCTTCCAACCAGAACTAACATCTTCAAACTCTCTGCACTCATGAGGCAGCTGCTCCCTGATGTCCTTTCCTTGGAAAATATTCTAAAGGAATTAAAAAATGAATGGAAAAAAGATTATATACGAGACTGAAAGAGGAAGGTGATGAGATAATGAATTGTAACAGTAAGAAAACAGCGAGATCAGCAGAAGCAAAGAGCTGTGACAGAGATCATTCAATAGGACTGCATTTAAAACTAAATGATACTTTTATCAATGTATGTATGGCCTCTTAAGCCAGATGCCCTTCCTCAGAATGCAGATTGGCAGCAATGTTGCAACCAAGCATAGCTGTGTTTTATGACAGTGTAACGACACAGGTGGTGTTTCAGCTACATTTTTCCATGCTAGGCCTTGCGTGTAGACCCAGTCTAACAGTGGACCGCAACAATGTGGCCAACAGAGGGCACCATACTGTGTGCTATATGTGCTCAAATAGAGCATGTATTTACTGCATATTGTAAAGAATCCAACAATTAATCTATGCGTCTACTGAAATAAACTCAAACTCACTATAAACAAAGGACCACAACATATAATAAATGTGTACTCCATCAAATGATGAACATTCAGACGATAATAAACAGCCAACCATAAAACAAAGAATATCTATGTATGATAATGAATCCTACGAAACAATAAAGTATACAAGTATGTTTCCTGTACCTTCAGATAAATCCACTGACATTGCACGGTAAGGATCATCTCGATAACTTCAACTACCAGGGACAGCCGGCGTTCCCAGCAGTCCACCTCCTGCTCAAAGGCTTTGACAAATCGAGAAGCCTTCATTGTGGACAGACTAACTTGGTTGTCCTCTAGGGCCTGGAAAACCTCCTCTGTGCCTCTGGGAGGGACAGGGAGTGAGAATTAAACATGACTGCTGCTGACTGCTTATAATGGATTCCAAAAAGTTAGTGAAGCATACACTTAAGTTAACAGTTTATTAGGTAAACCTGCACAGCTGCTGTAATTAATTGTAGTAAACTGTTAATAGATTTACAAGCTATAGAAACATCCTAATCCAGAGACAAAGTATGAGAGAAGCTCACTTTGAAAAGTTCCCATTCAGAGAAAGCTTTGGAGCAAGAGCATTAATGTAACATGGATTAATGATTATGATTTAGTGCCATTAAAAATGTAACTGATTAAAAATGTATTATATGTTTATTAATGAAAATTGATTGATATTTGAGAAATGGCAGTAATTGCACCTCATATGACATTGTTTTGTCTGGCAGAGAAATTTGTTGAATGAGCAAACATAAAATTAAACTTAAATGAGAAAAAATGAGGAAAAAGAAAAAAGAAAAAAAAAAAAGATTAGTCGACAGTATTCTCAACTATTGGTTAAGGATGACAATGCACAACATTTGTAACCATAATGTGGATTGAAAACACAAGTACACTTCCACTTGTGGGTAACAGGGTCACAAAACATCCCTAGTCACCACCGGAGGTGGTTTTGGCTGACTGGATCACAGTCCATCCTCAGTGCATTTACAGCTGTACTCTCTTGTGGCCAAACACAATCAGATTGCAATCCAATCACCCAAAACACAAGGGGTCATTGTCTCTCTCCATCCTGTTTACTGTGGGTCAGTGGCTGACAGTAGCCTTGCCCCCTCTGTTGAATCAGTAGTAATGGTTGGGCTGCTCATTAGACTGGGCCTAAGATCTGACTTTATTAATTTTTATATGCAGCAGATGGGTTGTGAATTCCTGCTTTCACCAGCCAGGCTGTCACTCACTTAACTGCTCACTCATCTCTGATGACAAACACATTCACTCCCATTTATTGAACTTCTCCAACAAGGCTGTTAACAGGCAGATCACTCTTGCGTCAGCGCTATACACGCTCTCTACTACACAGCCATGCTACTGGGGCTGCAACGATTAATCAATTAATCAATTATGAATCGATCATTAAATTAACCACCAACTATTCTGGTTATCGATAAATCGGTTTGAGTCATTTTTAAGAAAAAAAGTCAAAATTCTCTGATTCAAGCTCCTCAAATGTGAAGATTTTCTGGTTTCATCACACCTTCATGACAGTAAACTGAATATCTGGGTTATGGGCAAAACAAGACATTTGAGAACATTTTTCACCTTTTTTTTGACATTTTATGGATCAAACAACTAACTGATTAATAGAGAAAATAATCGACAGATTTAATCAGCAATGAAAAATAATGGTCGGTTGCACATTCAAAAAAATGTAAAAACAAAGCTAGATTGAGGCATAACAAAGTAGCAGATTCAAACTGTCCCGGGCTGTAGGATCTAGTGACGCAGGTAAACAAGACATAATTTAGACACAAATCTATGCTCATAAGTTGGAGTGAGTTTCAGTCTGGGTTACATTTATAAATTCTTGAACCCTCTACCCAAATGCTTTCTCACCTCAGCCGGTGGTAGTTTTCATGATATGCTATGTCCAGGGTTATTTCCTGCCATGTCTTTGTAATGCTCTCCAACCCTTAAATATTGAACAAGAAGAGTAATGTTAACAGGCAAATAACATCACTGAAAGGTGGAAAAATGAGGGGGCAGCATTCCTATTCTTTTCCTTTTCCACAAGCTTAATATGATACATCTAATTGAACAGACTTGTACCTGAACTTGGGTGTTTATTAGTATTCTTTTGTACTCATGTGCTTCTTTTCATGATACATTTTCTAATGTTTTTTCCTTCCATTCCCTTGAAAGTATGTATAAGGATGAATACAGCAATAAACTGTACTTGCAAACGTATCTGTAAAGAGAAATGGTAGTTTTCTAATAGTCCTGGCTGGACACCACTAAGGATGAAACATTATTCTGGAACCTTACAGAGAATTTCAATTTAAGAATCTGACAGTTTGATTTCTTTTCTGAGCTGGCAAATTTCCAATAAATCCTATCATATGACTGTGCTTCTCATGTTCTCTTTCACTCACAGAATGTCCTTAGAATGTTTCTAATTGCACAATTATTTGCTGTTTTAGTCTATCAACTGCTAGTTCCAAGCAGACTGTGGGTGCAAATTGAGTGAAAGGCACAGAGCAAAGTTGCACTGTGCTTCCATATGCATACATCTGGCCCTAAAACTGCACTGATGTAACCTCTGTGAGTGCTGAGGTGCATGGTAAGGATGTATAGAGGGGATAGGGCAGGACTGATGCTGACAAAGGTGTTCCCTGGTTAGAACAAATAAAGGTAGAAGAAGCTTTGAAAATGCCTTCTGAGCATCAGTCTAAACTAAAGAGACTGGACCTGTTCTATGGAGAGTTCCTTGTTGGCGGCTCCAGAGATCTCACAGATCTTGTCAGCATACTTGTCAAGACCCAGAAATATGATCTTCTCAAGAGTGAAGTCAGGGCTGGTTTGGTCAAAAGAGCACTGCAGCTCTTCACAGATCTGCTTCCAGTGCCTGAGAGGGAGGTGACATTGAAAACATAGTTTGTCTTAAATGCAAATCACACAGTTAGTCAGCTAAAGAAGAAAATATAATAATAAGAAAAATTTACTTCTTTAATCCCACCTGGGGTAAATTCAATTTTTTAAGCGTGAATGCGAACACCTTCCAGGTGACTCTGAGTCAAGTTCATTTTATTTAAATAGCTCAATCATTTGTTTGACTGCAAAAGTATTTGAAAAACTAATACATGATCCATTATCATTTCCGATGACCGAAGACCACTGATTTGTTAAAACTTACAAATTATGTCTTCTCTGCCTGTAACAATTGTAAACTAACAGGTGCAATTTTTATTTACTTGACTTTAGTCAATCACTGTCCTCTTTTAGATAAACTTTACTGTATTCGTCTGTCACGTAATGCTTCACTTTGTTTCGATTCTTATGTCCATAGCAGAAAACAACGTGTTGTCATACAGGGAAGCAAATCGGAAACATCAGTACGACAATGACAATGGCGTTCCTCAGGGCTCAACTCTGGGTCCACTTTTTTGCCCATTTTTATTAATGACCTCCACTCAATTGGTTCTAAATGTTGTCTTTAGCTCTACGTGAATGACAGTAATATACACATCTAAAAATAATATGCAAGATATGTTGAAATGACAGGTTTTATATGAAAGGCAAATACATGTAGATACTTCGGTTCCAGTCATTACCTGTCTCTCATGGCTGGACTCCTAAGATCAGCAATAAGCGGGATGATCCTCTTGAACTGGTCAATCTTGCTCTTGGAGAAATTTACTATGTCCCACTCCTTATCCTGCAATCAGGCAAAGATTAAGTCCTCACTAATGTGTAATATAGACATGAGAGCTGCTGGTGTGTTTGTTTTAGGGCACCTGTGCATTTTGTGATATTAACAGCAAATTTTGTGCATCCTGAGGGGCAGCCATGAATTTAGCTGTCACTGTAAAATACATTTAAGCAGATTTGTGGGCCAAAAGCTAAAAATACTTCTCATGATGTCCCCTAAGAGTCTGCAAACTTTGTATCCATTATTAAACACAACATGCCCCTCTGTGTTCTGTCTACAGAGACTGTCAGTAAAGTATGGCATCAAGATTGTACGGTACTGATTTAATGTACTGTTTTGGCATTTACTGTGTGTACAATGTAATTGTATGAAACAAAACCTAAGCTTACACTGGCAATATATTACAGCTAAACTGTGCCTGTCACACTGTAGAAAGAAGCCAAAATCTGCTTCTATTTAATAACTCTGTGTGGCAGAACTGACCTTTAGTTCTCTCTGGAGTTTGTGCAGTTTTGTGAACATGTCCTGTGCTTTGCTCTCCATGCTCTCCGTCTGCACCGTAGCAAATTGAGCAACCTTCCAGATGTTCCAGTTGGCATTCCAGTCCTGTGTGATCTCCCAGACCTGCTGCAGGTGGTCTATGTCCTGTAGAAAACATTCAGGCACAAACAAACGTGCACAAACAAAAACTAAATCGTTAAATGCGCCTTTCATTACTGTGACAAGACTAGCATTTGCAACAAACACTCTATCACAACATCTCAGGTGTTGTTGAGTTGAACTGAGCCTCTTGTGTCCTGTCAATTTCCTTCTACTTTATAGTCAAATCATATAATAAAATACTACTATACTAATTGTCCAAAAATGCTTATAAACTGTTTGCATCATACACACATGTTGAGCCAGTTTCCACAGTAACCTCCTCTAGATTAACTACTCATTACATTGAGTCTGTATTGATAATGTAAAGACAACAGTGTGTTAGGACCAGGAGCCTAGTGCTGCGTCAGACCTTCTCCAGGGACTGGATGCTTTTGGAAGACGGCTGTTCTATTTTGAAGAAGTCCAGCCCGTGAAGGATGGTGCTCTCTTCCTGTTTTAGAGCCTCCAGTTGGCTGCGATGCTCTTCTATTTGCTTTAAGGCCAATTCGGTGCTCAGGGTACTGTCAAATGGACCTGGATATGCACATGCAGTAACACACATGCACACAAACACCACACATACATATGAAAAAGAATACCAACACACAAACATACACATTCATATGTCCACAACAAAAGCACACAAACACAGGGCAAAACAACATATTATAAATGCCTATTGTGTCATAGTGGGAGTAAAGCGAGAATAAAAAGAAAATACTAAAGATAATTAAAACACAGGTCGTTTCTCCTAGCACACTCAGGTCAATATACTGTATGCCTTGAGAAAAGCGACATTTGTTAAAGGGATACTGCTAAAAATGTGGTCTTTTCATAAAACCTGAGCGGCTTATGTGGTAGACAGGCACAGATACTTTTGAAATCGATGCCACCTGAACAGTGATATCAGAGAAAAAGATCTGTGCATTCCCTTTTGCTTTAAAGGTAGAAAAAATACAACAGAATGCAGACTGCACTGGGCTTGATGATTTCCAGGACTTCCAGAGTACTGCACTGCTGGTCAACAACAGCGTTTTTCCTAAGCGCAGTGTTCTGGTTCATATAT
Organism: Lutjanus argentimaculatus; assembly: GCA_034769285.1. NCBI lineage: Eukaryota > Metazoa > Chordata > Actinopteri > Lutjaniformes > Lutjanidae > Lutjanus > Lutjanus argentimaculatus. Next base: position 14,901,674 of record JAWZSL010000018.1, read on the forward strand.
ACTGCCCCGATAGTCTGACTCTAACATTACACTGCGAAAAACAGTTTTCTGACATATCTACAGTAAACATTTCCTTCTGCTATGGTCTTTCAATGGTTGTGTGCAGTAAGTGAGTGGCAGCCACAGTGGTAGAGCGGTGGACAGGTTGTTGTGAGTTTGGAGTGGCAAGGAGCCTTCCCTCTCTGGTTCCGACTGCCTGTGGGGGCAGACTGGGGCAGACATGAGTCTAAGCAGGGCAGTCTGTAGTTTAAGCAGGAGCACGAAAGCTGACAAAAGTCCACTGGATTACTCGTTTTACATCACCTGGTGGACTTTTGCTGGAAGATGATGGGGGGGGGGGGGTCTAGGTAAAGGCTATTTGTTATTTGCTTATACGTGTTCATTTGCACATACTATCAACATTATAATGATAGCTGGTTGAAAAATCGGTGAAGTATCCCTTTCACCATTAAAGATTTAGTTTTACTGAATCTACCTAAATAAATCCAGCAATATCTGTCAAGTAATAGCCCTGGTTATATAAGGCAACTGTGAGCAAAACTTCTTGACTGCTTTAAGTATATTCTAAAGATTTACAGGATTACAGATTTTTCCATTTAAGGGATAATTTGGCATTTTTCATGTGAATGTCCATTTGGTGTTGATGGTAAATGTAGTCAATTGAAGCAATAAATTACTCAGTGCATGTTATTTTGACTAAATAAGCTGAGTTCTCCTGCTGCTAAATCTGTTTTTTCTTCCTGTATCCAGTGATGTAGTTGGATGTGAGGAGGAACTACAGGTTACTTCAGCTTGGATTTCTAGTCTCCACATCTGCGTGGCCAGAGAGCATGCCAGATGAGTATTTTTGTCACCTAACACTCTGTTTTGGCCAACAAAGTAATAGTTAAAGGGCAGGGTGGTAATGGCAGCAGGGGTGTGTGCATCAGAAGTTGGCACACAATCCACCCTGGTATATGTAGGCACTGCTGCATGGCTCCATAAGCAGGGGAATTCAGCTTTCTTGGTAAATATAGCACTAAGGAATTTTTTGCTTCAATTGACTACATTTACCATCAACACTGACTGGACATCCATATTAGTGGTAAATTTTACCCTTGAGAGGTAAGGGACTCATTAACCATTAAATATTTAGTTATAGAGCCCGATCTTATACCTGGCGCAAAGCCGGTGCGCTGGTGGTTGCCATTTTGACACATTTGCAAGGTAGCAAATGTCTGTGTGGCCATGGGCGGGAGGTCTAAAAATGAAGACAAAACGAAGGCATGCCCAGGTGCATTTGGTATCTTGTGCTTGGCGCATTGGAGTAAAAACCACTTGTGCCTTAGACCGGCTAAAACCTGGCTGAAGCGCGAAGTCTTTGGCGCAACTGGTCTGTCTCCACAAGACAGCAGTCAGCACGTTTGTATTACTTTTTGCAGAAATCATCAGGGGCAGAAACAGATTAGATATAGGCAATTGGTCCGAAAGAGGCATCATTTATATCAGTAATGGCTCAGTTGGGACAAAAGCAAAAAGAAATCAACAGCGAGGTACACATATCATGGTGATAACGTATAAGAGTTTAGAAAATAAATAAGTGAGAAAGAGACAAAAAAATGTGTGACCTGTACTGTTGAACTCCTGCAAAGTGGTCTGGATCTTCTTCTTTAACTCCTCAGAGGAGAAGATGAGGCCATTTTTAAACTTCTCCTTGTGCTTCTGTAGCGTGATGTTGCTGTCGATTAACACCTGCTGGAACCACACCCACTCATCATTCAGCACCTCACGCATATCCTGCACCTGTGGGTGAACCAAGTGGAAAAATGATGAGAAGGAATGTTTTAAGTGTTCGTTTATGTGTAGATATACAGTACCCATGACTGCAAGAGAAGATGACAGGTATTTTATTTTATACTAACTGAATGTTTGGGAGAGAAAAATTGAGCGACATTACAGAGATGCAAACACAAGGGCAAAGTCATGGTTAATTATATACTGTTTATACACAAACACAGTCACAGTTAGTGTATATACAGTCCTGTGTATAGCATGGTTCTTACCGTCTGTTCCACTGAGACCTCATATTTGTCCAGGATAGCAAACTGATCATGGATGATAGGAATCTGAGTCTCTGTCTTGGCCAAATCACCTTGGAGAGTCTTCAAAAGTATCAAGCTCTCACCAAGCTCCTCCAGTGTTTGGGGGATTTGTCTCAGCCTAAACACACACAAACAAATAACAACAATGAGCCACACCAACTTTAGCAGAATACGTATCTAAGGATCAAAACTTTCTCCCTTTCCTTTCCCATCTCTTCTTCCATTTATTACTGAGGAGGCATGGATAGGTTAAATTAATTAATTAGTAGTCTATGTCATCTAAAGAGTGGATGCTCCAGCTAATGTGTATATTCTGTGTGAAGACTGTGTTTGACATGTCCTGAACAGCAAATGGCCTGTTAGTCCCACAACACCTGTAGCAGAAGTTGGTGGCCCCAGCTTTGGGCAGACATGGACTAACAGTCATGTGGTAATTTATGGTCAAGCTGTGGGCTGGAGACACTACTGTTCTTGAACCATAGTATGTAACACACAAACACCAAATTATTTATTACTTTTGAACAGTCTCATACAGATCAGGGCCGCGTTTCCCAGTTTCGGTTTCTAAGGACGAGGCTTAAGTTCCAATAAATGCGTAGCCTACAGTGTAGCACGTAGCGCTAAGGAGGCTCTGGGAAACAGGGCCCTGATCTGTTTCTTACTGAAACTTATTTATTTAAAGCTACTAGAAAGAACTTTCATACTCGATTTTGGAGGCTCCTGTGGACAAAAGCAGCAGTGTTTCCAGCGTAATGACCACAAAATATAATGTCAAAAATAAAATTATCTAATAAAACTTTCCCTGGTTTCTTTTTCAGCCACTACACTGTAGAAAATATGAAGATAATATGACAAAGTTCCTCGCAAAAATCAAACGTAAACTCAAAGACTTTGATACACTCTCTGATTAAACCAAATGAAATATCTTCAGGGACAAATCATCATAGAAGCCACAACATGTCAATGCATGTCACAGCATAAGGGACAAACACCACAGCGTATAAATGTAAATTCTCCTCACAGCTTATACTCTGCCTTATGCTCTCCTTTTTTATGATTTTGTGTTTATATATTGTTAACAGTTTCTTGATTTGAATTGATTAATAGATTCTACATGCTGGTTATTAATGTATTTAATGATATTTAATGATATTTGTCTTGTTTTGTAGTATTATTTTCTGTAATATGCTCCTTTGTTGTAGTATTTTTATTTTTTTTTGTAATAAGTGATTTGTTTTAGTCTGTTTTTAATGTGTTTTTATATGTTTAGCATTTTCAGAAATTCTGAGCTACGTCATGCCAATAAAGCAATTTGAATTTGAATCTGAATTTTGGTCTTGTTAACTTATGTAGTTTATGTAAAGGTATCAGTAATTAACTGACACTGTTTCATAACCAGTTAAAAATTCCTTATAGTAGCAGTAAGTAATCCTTTACAAAAAGTGTGAACTGGATACAGTATGTTTATGTACCAAATACATCCTCTCCACCTTCCACATGGCATAGGTAGTCTGTAAATTCACAGCCATTGTTGCTGCTCACCTGTTGGCATTGTCCTGCAGTGAGGCATGAAGATCTTTTAGGCGGTTGCTTGCCATGTGGTTGAGCAGCTGTGTTAATTTGGTTTGCCACTCATTGCAGTGCTGCACCAAGGAGGACTTCAGTGGTGAACAATCCAGCATGACAAACTGGATGTTTAGCACTGTCTCTTCTTGTTCAACACTGTTGGCCTTTTCTCTGTACCTGGGGGTGAACCAGAAAAAAGACAAGATTAATACATCTGCACACTTCAACTTCAAGTTCAAGCTGACTGTTTTTACTGCACCCATGCCTGAGTATATCTGAATCAAAAGTGGTGACTGGTAAGTTGAATTTCTGGTAGCGTTGTATAAAGGAGTCCTTATTTGTCTCCCAGATATCCCTGTATTTGTCCCAGGTCTTCAGATAGGCATGCAGGTGGCTGGCATTGGCTGTCATCCCTGTGGTAACTGCAGCCTGAATCTTCCTTATCTCCTCGTCTTGCCCTGAAGGTTCAAAAAAGACCAGGGTGACAACGGGAGACAGACAGAAAGACATGGTCAAACGAACATACACACACAACTGCTTAGTAATCATTGTCTGTAAATCCATAAGTTCAAAGGATTTTTCTGTACACATCAGTTCTACATTTGTTCAGCACCCAATAAACACACTGGGCACACTGGTACTCTTTCAATACAACTCCCTGAGGAAAATTTTGCTGGATACAAAGTAAGGATGTTGTGTAAAATATAAATAAAAACAGAAAGTAATGATTTGCAAATAAATTTCGACCTGTATTCAGTTTAATACAGTACAAAGACCAGATATTTAATGAACAGACTTTGTTGTTTTTGTAAATTCACACTTATTTTGATTTTGATCCCGACAATATGTTTCAAAAAATCGGGACGGGGCAACAAAGGGAAAAGTTGTGGAATGCTCAAAAATCAACTGTCGGTCATAGTACCGTGAATTGGTATTAAAGGAGCATCCTCGAAAGGCTCAGTCATTAAAAAAGCAAGAATGGGATGAGGTTCACCACTTTATTACGACTTGGCTCCGGAACACTTTGGAGAACTATTGTCAGTAAACACAGTTCATTGCTGCATCTACAAATGTAAGTTAAGACTCTGCCATGCAAAGTGAAAGCCATATTATCAACTCTCTTCTCCGAGTTTCCCTGGACTGGAAAAGAGGAAAAGTGTCCTGTGGCCTGATGAGTCCACATTTCAGAATGTTTTCAGAAATCATGGATGTTGTGTCCTCTGGTCTAAAGAGGTGAAGGATCATTCAGATTGTTACCAACACTAACTTCAAAAGCAGTATCTGTGATGGTCTGGGGGTGTGTTAGTGCCCATGTCATCATGGGTGACTGTCACATCTGTGAAGACACTATTTATGCTGAAAGGTACATACAGGTTTTGTAGCAACATATGCTGCCATCCAGACATCTTGTTTTTCAGGGATGTTCCTGCTTGTTTCAACTTTTCTGAAACATGCTGCAGACATCAAATTCATTATGAGTGTATATTTACAAAAAACAACTAAGTTTATCTGTTTGAACATTAAATATCTTGTTTTTGAACTGTATTCAATTGAATATGCGTCAAAAGTATTTCAAAATCATTGCATTCTGTTTACATTTTACACAGTATCCCAACCTTTTTGGAACTGGGATGTGTAAAATGAAAAACATGTTTTAAAATGAATTAAACTGATTTTTGAATTTTTGAATTAATTGTTCAAACCTATATTGATGTGTATGGGATTCCCCTGTGACCGTTGGCAGGCGATAAGTTCAGGTAGTCGTTTAAATTCTGAGATGGTATGGATGAGCTGAGGCATAATGTCCACAATCTGAGCAAGCTTTTTGAGAGTTGGGGAGAACTCGATCTGTCAAAACAGACACACACACACACACACACACACACACACACAAGTAAACAAGTAAGAATGCAGTTTCCTGCATCAGATGAGCACACGCTAGTTTATGTTACTGTATGCTAGTTTGTGTGAACTTTGCAGACATATTGTAACATATATGGACATATTTGGACAAACAAATCACTATTACATGACCCAATTGGATTTCATTCATAGGTTATTTCTGGCACCTTTGGTGTGGTTTGGGGAGTTGCCTGGCGCAGTGTTACCAGGACATTGAACAAGGGGTTGGGTGATGTCTTGCTGTCTCCATTGATTGCTCTGGATAGCTTCTTCATGGAGTGCTTGATGTTGCTCCTTAGAGCTTCCTCTACCATGTGGTCAGTTTTCTCTGTGTAAGTCACCCAGTGCTCCTGGACCTTAAACACCATGTTAAAAATGTACACAAATAACACAACAGTGGAAATTAGGGCTGTATCTGTTATCAAACTGATGCAGAAGGCTTAATAAATATGGCTAAGAAGCTGTTTTTGCAAGGAGTAGTTGAGAAAGTTTTAATCCAGACATTTTTTGTTCAGTTCAGTTTATTTTAAAATATACTTTTCCTACTAGTTAAACAACTCATGTCAAACTTTGCTATTTTATCCAGCAATTTTTGTTCTACTTTAAACATATCTTAAAAAAAATAACTAATGACCACTTAACAGCTGTGAAAAATTCAGCCTATCTATCCTGTAAGCTTCTGCCTCAACCATGCAAACTTACAAGGGGTTTCAGGATTTCAATTCTAAATCAAAAACTGACCGTAATGAGGTAAATCAAAAATCAATCAAAATCAAAATCAGGATCACTGATTCTCCCAGTATTTTTTTCTCTCCACCCCCACCTACTTGAATGTGTCCGGCTCATGTCTGAAGAAAAAGAATAAAGCAGCACTTCAAAGACTAAACAGCTTAGCTCAACAGTAGCCTGCAGCTGTTCTTTTCTATCTTTTTAAAAAAAGAATTTGAAAATGTAAATGACAGCTGTCAGGACATAAAACTGATGACATGCCGATCTTCACAAAGAAAGACTCTGTAGTCTAACAACGGAATAGCGGAGTAATAAACGGAATAAAAAATGTAATCCTGACCTTGAAATTGAAAATCAATAGTGGATTTGGAGAATCATGACATCTCTTATACTTACACTACATCACATAAAGTAAGTCTAAAATTAACAATAACAAACCTCAGGTCCATCATCAGAGAAGGTCTTGTGAATGCGGGTCATGATATCAACAATATCCTGATGTGCTGAGCGCAGTATTTGGAGATGGTTCTGCTGATGGGCCTTCTGGTCATCCTCAAACTCCACATTCCTAATAATTCCAACAAGAGAAACACCTGAGATACAACCAACACAGGACACAAATGTACATCACTTGTAACCTAGGTACAATTAAGATGTAGGCCATGTTCATTGCCTCAGACAATGTCAGGAAGTGGACACAGTTGGGCCCCTATCTTACACTGATCTAAAGCGCAAGTGGAAAGCGCAAGGCACAACAGATTTAATCTGTTCAAGGTGTGTCCAAATACACGTTTTCCGTCTTGAGCCAGGCGTAGGGGTATCCTGCCCTGACCCACCCCTTGCACCAGCGGCGCACAGCGGGATACAACTATAAGGTGTGCCCAAGTGCCCTCATTACTTTACTTGTGAGTTTAGGTCAAACATGCAATAAACCAATCAGAAAGTCAGCTCTCATCACCTTTAAGAGGCAGGTGTGCCAGGAGCGCAAGCTGTGTCAACATGACAGCAGATTTACCAGGAGGAAACAAAGAGAAAAGATTTTTAAAGAGAGTGGACAAATCTCCTGTTTCAAAAAGTGAAAGCACGAGAGCGCGCTATATATGGAGACGGCATGACATCTCCAAAGCAACTTCATGTGGAATTTTTTATTTTACATGAATGCCTGCAAAAAACAATACAATAAATGAACCATAAATGTCATGCAGACATGTAACTGGCTATGTTTCACATTAGAGCACCTTGAAATTGTGTTGTATTTTATAATTCATTATTATTATAATCATCATTATCATCATTTCTGGATCACAATAAACATGCAGACACAAACACTACAGTTGCTCCAGCTGTCATGCTGAGTGATCTGTTTAAGACGATCTGACAGCTGTGAACCCATCCCGTGTGCACTTTGCAGGTCTGTTGAGATTTATTAGGCTTTTTAATTGTGGATTGTGGAGACACGCGCTATCTTATGCATACAGACCGATTGCACCACAGACTTTGCACTTTGACCAAGTTTTAGGCAGTCTAAGGCGCAAGTGGTTTTTACTCTAATGCGCTGACCACAAGATAGCAAACGCGTCGGGCCACGCCTTCATTTTGCCTTCATTTTTAGACCTCCCACCCATGGCTGCACAGATCAGGCACAAGTGTATTTGCTATCTTGCAGACATGGCAAATATGGCACTTGTGCTGCTATAAGATAGAAAACCCACCTGCGCCACCAGCACAACGGATTTGCGTCGGGTGTAAGATAAAGCCCTCGATGTTGACTTCCTCAGTGACCCATGAGCAATGTAGTAACACTGGCCTGTTAAAATATCGGTTGGTTTTCTAGTCAATTACTTCTACGTCTGAATTGAGGGGAAGGAGATTTCAACAACTGATAGGTAGCATTAGGGATGGGCGATATTGGCAAAAAAAATTTATATGTATCTGTATTTTATAAAATACAGCAGAAATAATGTCTAGAAGGTAACTCTTGATTTGCAAAACTCTCGCAGGATTTGTGTCCGTTGTTTCTACTAAAACATCAAATTCGCGCGATCTTTCGCGGGTCTAGGGTTCCCTTCTAGACACGACCCTCTCTGTGTCTCTGTCAAACTAATGTCAGCAGACTGTCTGTGAACAGCATGATGTTACACTCTGCAGTGTTTCACACACAGAGACTTTATTTGTGTGAACACCCAGGCACAGTTTTTGACCAATTTTGGCATTTTTATTTTTTTAATCAGTCCGAGAGGACGACGGCATCCGCAACTGTTTAATGATCAATCTGCCCTCCTCCTCCTCCCTCACCTGTTCGCTCTGCTCTGAGAAGGTCTGACAGTTTCTGTTTAATGTAAAGGCCTCCTTATACAGTTGTTTAATCTTATAAGTGCAGCTGGTTGGTGTCGATGTCATTCAGCATCACATTAGTTTCGATTGTTTTAATAAACTCCGTCATTAACAACAAGTCTCCTCCACATGCAGCTTCTCTGCTGCTGTGAAAACTGAATCGCGGGTGAATTTATATGTGGAAAAAAACAAAAAAGGGAGTTGGGTTTTAGCTCTTTGGCTTTATAAAACATCCTGCTGATGAAGAAAATCAACAGATCAGACAGACAGGGTGAGAGAAACACACTGACCTCCTCTGTGTGTGCGTACTGTATGTGTGCATATGGAGGAGCTGCACTGATGCAGAGAGGAGAGATTCTGCAGCCGTGTGATAATAAATTACATCAAAATTCAAATGTTGCCGCTTACCAATACTCTGGTCTTTAATAATTCTGCCATTTAAAGTACAGAATTTCAGTACCCACCCCTATGTGCGAAACACAGTGCGCTGTACAGTTGTTCGGATTTAAACAGATTTTTTGGCGCGGGCGTCCCCCACAAAAATGAGTCATTAAGTGGCATTTATCACCATTATCGCAAAGTGGCAAATTTTCATCGGTAACAGTTTTTTTGACGATAAATCGCACGTGATACGATTTTGCCCAAGCCTAGGTAGCATAGAGGAAAACACGTCTCCACTGAGTACAAGAGTATATGAATGAACAAATGAGTGAAAGCAAACTAAAAACCTGCCTTACACACTGCTTTACTCTACCTAATGTTATGTGCATTATTAAATTTATAAACCATGTTTTAAGAAGTGACTTAATAAATAATACTTTTGCACAATTTACAATTTGCTTTGTGAATTTACTGTATTAGGCATCCCATGCAATGAGGTAGAAATACCATATCTCCTGTTACCTGTACACAGTCTTTCCATCCAGTCTAACCAGCAATGTCTCACTGATCTGCTGACAGAGGCTGGAGATTGATTGATTGGATATTTTGTATTCATCAACCATCAACTGGACCTGGAGTGTAAAGAAGAGGAGAGAAGAGGAAAGGAGCTCCTCAGTGACAACAATCCAATGCGGTTTTCTTACTGGGCCAAGAACAGGTTTCAGATCTGTTTGAGGTAACATGCTATCTGATGATGAGACAGTTAGTAAACAAAAAAAGCTAATTAAGTAAAAATAAAACTGTACACGTCCATGCCAGTAATTGGCGAACTGTGTGTTCCAACCTTGTCAACATGCAGGAGACAGTCTCGGATGAAGACGTTAGAAGCTCCTTTAGAAAACCACTGGAGCTTGGTCAGTCCCGGCTGAATCTTCTTATCCATGAAACGAATTCGCTCCCGAAACAGACCCAGCTCGTCAAGAGACAACATTCCAATGATCCTGACAGACACACACAAACATGAGCGGGGCATTATGTAAATATTAGTGTGTGATCTTTACTGGATGAGTACTGCTGAAAGTTTGTCAATGTGTGTTGATGTGTTTTTTCATGTTAAATCCCCTGTAAAGTCTTGTATTGCCAGCTAAGAGAAACAAATATTTATGCTTGATGGAACTAGAATTACCACCCCGCGGTCATATGCAACTGCTCACCTGTCAAGTTGCAGTTGACATCCATGTCTGTCAAGACTCATAATCAGAGTCTGAGTAGACTTTAAAGGAATTTCATAAAAGGCATTAAGAGCATTTTTTGGTGAAATTGTAGTAATCACTATACTGACATGTATGATTGCAGTGAATAATTTACAGTAAGAAACAAGTTGTCATCACTTGGAGGCTATTTTCAAAGAGGAGTACTGAAGACTAATAGAGAGATTTGGGTGTTTTTGCAGAACATCATGATGTCACAGTGAAGTTGACCTTTGATCTTTCAGATATAAAATGTTATCTCTTCATCAAATTAGACCTTTGTTAAACACTTGTTAGACATTTGTGTGGACTTTTGTCATAATATAGGGCTCAACAACAAGGATTGCCCACTTGCTTGGAGCAAGTAAAATGCCATGTTGGGCAAGTAAATCGAGCAACTCACTTGCTCCACGCAACTTGCCCAAATTCTTTTAAAAGAATTTAACAATTCTGATAGTCAATTAATTTGTAAACTAATTTTTCATGCAAAATGGCAGAAAAAGCTGTTTTCAGCCTCTCAAATATGAAGATTTCAGGATTTTTTTTTCATATATTATTGCATTAAACAGAATATTTTGGGTTTTGGACTGACAAAATTTGCCATTTTAAGAAATCAACTTGGACTTTGAACTTGGGAATTAACTTTAGCCTTTGTTGTTGTTTGATTGCCTCTAATAAATAAAACAAGGGTCAAGTAAAAATTGACTTTGAGAAATAAGATTTCTGAACCACTTGTCCAACTGCGCAAGTGAAAAAAAATACATTAACACTGAATTAGCGTATGAATTCTTGAGTTATAGTCAAAACCGCATTTTGTAAGGTCAGAGTGACCTTTGACTACCAAAGTCTAATTAGGTCATCATTGAGTCCAGTGGAGGTTTGTGCCAAATCTGGAGAAATTCCTCCTGAGATATCACGTCCACAGGAACGGATGGACATGAGGTCACACTGAATCTTGACCTTTGACCACCGAAAAACCAATCAGTTCATCCTTAAGTCAAAGTGGTCATTTTTGCCAAGTATAAGAAAGGGTTCTTGAGATATCACATTCACAAGAATGGGATGGACAACCTAAAAACATAGCATGTCCAGCCACAACTGTCACTGGCACAGAGGCCTCAGAATGTTTGACAATGTTGAGGTCATGACAAAACACACATCAGAATCTCTGGTAGGCCTTTCATTTTGTTGCAATGCTACAATAAAGGGTTTATGCACAGTGGTCTGTCCTCTATGCTAGTTCTAAACACAAGCGCATGACTCTTTGTATCTGGGTTATTCCTTGCAGTCAAAACAGTCAAAAATGATCACTTTCAAAGATGCTCAGTGTGATGGCTGCAGCACAAAAAACACGATGGACAAAGGACAATAGCTCTCAGCAGAAAATAATGACTCCCCACTCACCCTCTACCACAACATGACAAGTGTGGAAAAGGAACAAGTATGGAGGGAAGTTAAAGGCATCATCAAACGCATGTTTAATCTACTCTTCTCTCTCTGTGTGTGTGTGTGTGTGAGACCTGTTATAATTCCTGATCAGCAGCAGTGTCTTCTCCCTCAGGACCCGGAGCTCCTCCCTGTCCTGGTAAATGTCACACACACTCTGGGGAATCTCAAACTTGAGTCGATCCCAGTAGTGGATCTCAGAGAACAGGTTCAACAGGTTGCTTAAATAGAAAACATAAAAAACACAAATTCAGCATTAGAACATGTATTTGTTAAATTTGTGTCTTTGTGTTTGTGAGTTTATCTAAACCTCTTGTGTGGCATCAATTCACAAATATGGGCATAAGTTTTAGTGCATCACAATACACTAACTACAGTCTACAGTGGAAGATAGTGCCTTAATTTATACTTTAACGTGAATGCCTTGTGTGTCTTGTGTGTCTGTGTAACCCACTTGTCAAAGTTGATTTCCAGCAGGGCAGTATTGCCCTTGCAGCGCACCATTAGTGGCTGCTCCAGTCTCTTCAGGTACTGCCCATCCAGGTTCTGGCTCCACTCACTGAAGTTCTTCCTCACCATTTCATCCAAACCCTGGACTGTCTGAGTATAGTAGGAAACTACCTGCTTGCGGGTGTATGACTCAGGCATAAAGTGGGCCTTCTGAAGCACCTGGAGGGGAAGCATCAGGGACAAGGGAGGAAGAATTTAAGGAGGGAGGTCCAGAAGGAGGGTTCACTTTAAGGCCATGAATACTGTCTGTTTAAAGTCAATATATGGTCAAAACTCAATCAAATTAGATCCAGTATGGACAGAGTTCTGGCGCATGTACCAAGACAAAAAGGAAAAGATTACTGTGTAGTTTGATGAACTCACCTCAATGGGTCTCTCTAAGCGATGTCTGAGGGCCTTCATCCAGTGGGCCTGGCCTGCTATCTGGGGAATATGGTCTGGAGAAGACCTCCTCTGGTTTAGCTCCTTGTTGACCATTTTGAGCTCCTTGTTAAAGATGTTGTACACTTCCTCTGCCTTCTCTTCTGCGATGCGCTTAATGACCTGGGATGGAGAAGATTGGATGATGAGAAAATGAGTACATAAATTGTGTGGAGATATGAGAAAAGAAAAGAAAGAAAGAAAGAAAGATGAAAGTTGAGCAGCAAAGGAAATAGAGCATGTGAATTTGAGAATTATCACTGCACTGAATGCAACTGAGATAAAACAACATAATGAAACCAGGACTAATATAGGAAGTATTTTCGTTCTAAGGGCATTAAAGTGATAGAAGAGGCAGATGTCTATAAACCTAGGAGAGAAAACTTACTTTGGTGTAGGTATGCTACAGAGACCACAAGTATCTAATGAATGAACCAATTTAGCTATAGGAACTCCAAATATTTAATTAACAGAAGACAAGAGACAAGTGTTTAACTGAGTAATGCATGTTTAGTGAGTGGTGTAAAAGCAAACTGATGGGTGCGTGTGTGTTTGTGAGAGACACACCTCTCGTTTAGACATAGGCCTAAAAATGTCCAGAAGCCGAACTCCTTCCTCCACTGTGTACACAGTGCTGAACACTGAATTAATCAGATTCTGCACCATCATTTCCAGATCCTTTACCAATGCACGAAACCTGTGCAGACACATCCACACATGAAAACACATATGTATGATGATCAGCTGACAAATACATCAAAAACACACCTAAACAGAAGTCCAAACACACATACACACACACAGGATCTATTTTCCTGCGGACAGATAGCCACTGCAAAGGCAAACACAGTTTTTATGCAGTTTTCCTTGGGTGTAAGTCTGTTTTTTGTGACTGCGCCTGTCTGGTCATGTTCTGACTCCAAACCAACATGGTGATATGTTAAAACATTTCTATCTGGGAATTACTGCATGGCAGCATATCTATATAATCATAATAATAAAGGCTGCAACTGAATCATGTCAATTAATCAATATTATAATTGCTTTACTCAAAACACAACTTGTTTTTGGCTTTTTAAACCATGCAACATTTTTTATACTACAATATTTAGTCTTAGTTTGAATGTGTTAAAGAGAAATAGACCTACTTGTTGAATTCACTGCACCATGTGGTGCTCTCGACATCGAGGATGCCCTTGTCAACGGAGCGCAGGTTCTGTAAACCACGGTGGAAGTTGCCCTCTATCTCCAGGAGGGAGCGGGTGAACTCTGGTCCCTGGCAACCACTGAAGCATGGCAGGGCCCTTTGCTGACCATCCTCCCAACGGGCAAATTGATGCTGACAGTCACATACCTGAGAGAAGACAAGAGAACATAATATCCAAAATAACAAACATACATACTGGATCAACAGGTGTTACAAATTTAGTGTACAGCTTGAAGACTAAATAAATTTGAGATCATATCCCATTACATTGAGGACAATGTAGCAGGGATAAAGGGTAGACACAAAACATATGAATACAAAGTTGAAACAAAACGAGAAAAGAAAGCTACCTTATACTGTGTTTGAGTCGGATCTGTTTAAATCACCATGAGAACAACACATATCACATTCAATTTGACATTTTCTATTGTGATAATTGTGGCAATACAACCTCATAATACTTAGAAGTCGTAATACTTAACACAATACACAAATCCAACATTTGACAAGACATTTAAGGAAAGATGTAGTAATGGAGATGTTTAATGAAAAAACAGTGATTATAAACTGCATATTTGTTTTGAATGTTGCAAAACTCAAAGATACATAACCAGTGAGAAAACCCTGACACAAAATGAGTAATCACTTTAAAGAAGCTGAAGACTCAGATAAAGAATCTCTTTAGTGCTGTTCTTTTGCACAGTAAGGTTAACACAATAATATTTATATAATTTATTGGCAATTACTATAATTTACAGGCACATCTAATGGTACTTCATCATAAGCAACCTTTCACTGGCTTCAGCATTTGTTTACAGGTGAGGTCACTTGGTCTGACATGGATGTCAACCACAAGGATTTACAGAGTTATAGTGTGCAGATGTGTGACTGTGCATGTGTTTATGTCTCTATATGTGTGAGTGAGGGGATATTCACCTCAAGAAGGTCTCTGAACCTCTGAATAAAAGAATCAACCACCACAAAAAAGCTTGTTGGGTCCAGGACCCACCCTTTGGGGGAGTATCTGATGTAAAAGGGAGTAAGAGAAAGAGAAAAGAGGAGAGCCATCAGAGGGGGGGAGTAGTGGAGAGAAACAGGGATGAAGAGTCTGATAAGCATCTCAGTATTTTGGAACTGGGTCTATCAAGAATTTACAGTCTGACATTGGTCTTTAAGGGCACAATAAACATTTGTCCTACTTAACAACTTTGTCTTAACAAAATATATATTCATTTTTACACTGAAGTCATATCAAGCTAGTGAATATTATGTTGTCATTCAAAATCAAACACATGCCCAGGGCTACCAAAATGACAGCGTGTTGAGCTTCCCACACAAGTAGATTTCTCATACTTGCGGTGAATTTGTGATGCTTGCTGGTAAATTTCCTTCCAGGACAGGCAGCACTGGATACAGTCGCTGAGATTTTGCTTGCTGGAGAACACGTAGCCCTCAAAGATCCGGTCCAGAGAGATGCTTTTGAAGCACAGGTGGATGATCTCATTACTTGTCTAAAACACAACGGAAAACACACATTTGTCATAAATAGTAAGTATTGGGGTGCATGTCAAGTCTCTTAAATTGCATCCATGCACTTGCATCTCCTTGTGTCTAAGTGGTGGGTAAGAACATAATTATTTAAGGTTGAAGACTTTTTCCTTGGTCTGCAAAACTGTCTATTCAAATGAAAAGGGTCGGGAGGTAATGAAAACAGTGATGGGCCCTTTTATCCGGTGCGTTCACTCTCATGGTTTTGTTACTCTGATGTCTGAGCACCCAGGATGAGTGGGAGTGGGCCTCAGTGATGATGATGTCTTATCAGAACAAGACAAAAACAAAATCCAACTGGAGAGCTGATCTACAAACTGACATTCTGACAGCAAAAGGTTATCTGTTCATGTTGCTCCACTCACTTATCTGTGCAATACATAATCGCTTGTGTTACTTCAAGTAACACGTCTCTTAATTGTCTATAGTATAGCTGTAAAAAATATGAAGAGCGGATTGCACCATGGCTGTGTATGCACACTGCATTCAAAGGGGTTTGCGTGAGAGATTAATGGAAGTAACGGAGAGTCAGAAAAAAGGTCAATAAAAGAAACCTGGTTAATACACTACTTGCCATTATTCTAATGTAGTAAAATGCAGGTACCTTGCGGAACAGACCACTGATCCTCTCCATGGTGTTGTAGTGTTTGGAGTTGATCCAGATGATGCGAATGAGACTAACAATGTGTTGCAGCTTAGGAGCAACTTGGCTAGGCTTGAGTTTGGCAAGTTCTTCACATGGCTCCTTCAGGATGGACAGGTAGGCCAGGTTTGATTGGGCCTCCAGAGAACAATCCTGGGCAACAGAGACACAAAGGAAAAATTATAATATACACAATGATTAATATTATTATAACTTTCTCACTGGGAAGCTCATGGGTAGCACAGATGCAGTAATTCTGCAATAATGAGCAGTAACATGAGTATCCCCGTGAGCATCCCCCTGTCTCAACTGCAAGTGAGTCAGACATATTTTTCACTTGCATGTGTCATGCAAGAGAAACATTTTAATCTGTGTGGCTGTCTGTACCAGCTCTGTGCTGCTTCATCATAAAAGTGTTCAAATAATGAAAAAACAGGGGACTTTTATTCTGAAGAATTTAAGGAAATGGCATGTTTATCCCAGAGACGTATATGGACGGTTTATCCACCGCTTAACGGATGCTTGACTTGAGTCTCCTCGAGCTTGTCTTCAGTTAAAAGACACACCTTCAAGCTGGTAGCCCTGTTGTAATGGAAATGCAAGCCTCTGCCGTGCTGAGCTGGCGGGTTGAGTCAAACCGAGTCAAGCCAGGTCAGCTCTGTGTGTGGAAAAGGGCCATAACTCCCCTGCCAACCGTGTAGGAGAATGTACAATGGCCACAAAAATCACAAAAAACTTGAAAGACTGTATCTAGAGCCGTTGTAAAGGGCTAGTTCACCCCAAAAAAAAATTCAGTCATTATCTACTCACCTTCAAGCCCACTGAGGGTCAGGTTTGTTTTTTTAGTCCACAAAACACTGTTGGGAGTTTCACATGAAAACAGTCTTGCAGATTCTCCTAAACAGTTAAGTGAATGGTGACCAGATTTCAACAAAAACAAAACAAAACAACAATAAAAAATAAAATGCCTCCATACTGCGCATCTGATGAAATCCAGTCTCCTAAAGCCCAAATATGCCATGCTGATTTGAAAAACATCATTTTCACCATATTCTTAGCCTTAATCTTTACTACAGATCCTGTCAGGGCTTTAGAAAAGTTGGATTGTGCCAGGCGTGCATTTCGGAGGCATTTCATGTTTTCTTTTATTAGTTTTTCAATTTGAACACTGGTCACCTTTCAGATTGTTTGGAAGATTCTACAACGCTGTTTTTCAGTGACACACCAGCAGAGTTCTGTGAACTAAACAACTAAATCCGAACTTCAGTCGGCATGAGGGTGAGTAGATAATGACTTAATTTTCATTTTTGGGTAAATTATCCCTTTCAGTCTGTTCTGAGATACTGTAGAAACATGGCAGTGCAAAATGGAAGACTCTGTAAAAGAGGACCTGTAGACTATGTAGATAAAACTGGCTTGTTCTAAGGCAACAAAAACACAATGATCCTTATTTTCAGGTGATTATAAGCTAAGGAAAACATACTTGAATGTTGAATACTATATTCCACTTCTGCCAATAGATCCCCCTAACTTGAGATGATTTTAGACTTAAGACCTCCTGTACCTGTATTTCCTTGGCCAGTTTGCAAAAGCGCTTAACATAGAGAGACTTGGAGATCTCCAGGATGTTCTGGATGTGCCTGACCCCTGGATTCTGGAGCTGCTGCCTGATGTCCAACAGCTTGGCAGACCGACTCTTCCAGAAGGTGATCTCCTGCAGTGGGCCACAGTTGTCCCTCATTTTCATTATTTCCTGGTCATTCAGTAGCTCCTTGATCTGATCTGTCCAGTGGATCATGACAGCTAAAACAGTAAGAACAAATGAGTGGAAGAACAGGGAAACAAAGGTAGGGAGAGATAAAGATAACAGGAAAGACAAAAAGCAGAACAAGGAAAAGACAGGTATGGAGGGAGGAAAGAAGAACAAAGGAAAGGCACAAAATATGACTCAGGAAATGTTGGAGTAAAAACATGGATTTGACGACAAAAAGGAGCTGTAGGGAGAAATTAAAATAGAAAGAGTCTGAAACAGAAATCTGATGCTGCAATTTCAGTGCTGCTTTGAACAGAAACTCACAGACCAAAAGTCTGACACAAACCCCATAGAGACAAATGTAAAGAAAAAGGCACCCCATGCACACACAGACCTTCCCAGACTTACTCTCCAGTCTCTGTACCAGCCTCTTGTCCTTGCTGGCCTTCTCAGGGCTGCACTGTAGGCCCTCTATTGGAATATATAGCACGGTTGTGCCCACCTTCTTATAAACATCTTCTGCTCAGCAATAAAACAACAAAACAACAAAACATTACACTGTAGCACTTGTGCATGTGGCTCGGTGAAAATTTCAACAAGTTATGATGGCCACCCTGTGAACACCAAAAAACACCAAATGTGAAGTCAGTGTGACGTGTCTTCTGCTTTTCATGATCTCTACAGTACCATACCATCCTGGCACAGGGTGCAACCTGTATACCAGGGTCTATAAAAATACCTTTGTCCTCCATTTATATACTTAAACTGTAAATCCACCATTTGCAATCATAGAGGAGCTTCACAGTTACTGAATCAATTCTTCTGGCTACAACAGAGAGATCTGGGATAACACTCTTTGAAATACCTTTGATTCTTGGTGGTCTGACTAATACAATAATATATGTTGTAAATTGAGAACAAATTTGGATTTCTGTCATGATTATCTTTGTCATTCGGGAAACCTAAAGTATCCCTTTTGTTAGCTATCTGTATACAGAAACCAGGAGACACTATCAAATCCATTCATCCAACCACTCCACACCAACGATAAACGTTAGACATTTTTTACAGTCACAGACAGTGGAAAACCAAACGTCAAGCTGCTGGCTAACTATTATCAGAAAAAACAAATATATTGATATTTAATAGACAGAAGTAATCAACTTTCAACTGGACTGAAACTTTGGGCCTTCACTGACTGTGGCAGAACAAGCTGATACCATATAAAAAGTAGGGGATTTGTTTGATTTTCAAAAGCTGTGTAGCGAGAATGTGCTTCACTAGCATGAAAATTGTTGTTCAAGTGCAGAACTAAAACCTTAGATGAGGCAACGTTTAGTTTTTATGCTCCCAGCCACTGGAACAGTCTGCCTACGGATCTGAGGGCAGCCGGAAGTGTTTAAAGACATTATTGACTTTATTTTATTCACTTATTTTACTGTATTTATGTTGTATAATTATATTCTATTTTAATTTATTTTATTTGACTTTATCTGTTATTTTTCATATTATCAGTATCGTTTTTTGTAGAAACAGAAGTGTTTCTGTTACGTGAGACAGAAAATGAGGGAAGACGTTGTGTAGTGCCATTACCGGTGAAGTGTCCCCTCTGTCTTGAGGCACCCACCTGTGAGACCAGCAAGGTAGCAGTGCATGTTGTTGGTATAGTTGCCTTTGAAGCTCCTCCCCCTGTAGGTGCTGAATGTAACCCAGGCATGCAAACAGGTCATGTTCTGAAGCTGCCTTTTGGTGGGGTTGCCCCGCACTGTGTCGCACATCACAACAGCTCCAAAGTCTCTGGTGTGATTATGGCGCCCGGCATGCGTATGAATACGCACAGCGGCTCCACCATCTGAACAAATGTTTGGGTATTGGTGAAGAAACACAGAAGAAATACAAAACATAAAACATAGTGTAAAGGAGGAGAAGAGAGCACAACCTTTTCAGACAAGGTGGGTGCTTTTTAGGAACGTGAACAAAGGGACACTTTCCACTGCCAGGATCATACAAATACTTGAATATTAAACTGCTCAAAATGATAACATCGGGTTAAAAGTAGAGAGGAAAGTGTGTTTTACCGGTGAGGGCATGGAGTACTCTACACACAGCCTAGTGCAGGTGTCCATGTAGACCACCATGGTTGTGATACTGGTGTCCATAACAAACTGATCCACTGCCTTGTTATTCTCCTCTTTCCACAACTCTTCAGTTACACCAGGGAGATTCACACAACGCATAAACAACTTCCAGTGGATGGAGAGATGAAAGGAGGGGGTTCAAGAAGAAAAACGTGGGAGGGAAAGAGACACACGTGGTTACTTAATGATGGAATGGAATGGCACTGGAAGAAAAAGTAAAAAGCTGAATTTATGACCCAGCTTTACCTGACGAATTTTCTTAGAATATGCCTCTTCCATGTCTTTCAGAGCTTCCAGCCCAAAGGCTTCTTCTTTCTCTGTAGTCATTGAAAACAGACAAGCACACACAAACACACACACAGGATACACTGAACTGCTGCGACACATTGAGACACCAATTTATAACGAGCGAGTCAAGCTTTGAATCTAGATTGAGTTACGTTAACTGTAGACGAAAAGTACAAAGTGGCCCTAGGCTATCAGAACACTAGCTATAAACACGTAATCTAGCGTTAGCCAGCTAGCAAACTTTTAGCAACTCACCACTCATCTTGGCTAACAGCTGCAGCCGTTAAGTCCTCACAAACTGAAATACATGACAACGGCCAAATTTGACGTATGTCGCGTTAGTAAAAACTTTTGCGAGTGAAGTGATTTACGAAAACTCATTCTTTGCCATAGATACTTTTCTTTTATGTGTTCGTTCACTCTTTTCTCCAGTCAAACCTGTGGCTGAGCGCAGCGCCGTTGAATGTGTATATCTCCATGGAAACGTTTGGTTGCCTGGGTAACTCTGAAGAGGGGTAGGGCGTGGTTAAGCATGTGAGCGAGGCATGGAGTGACGTCGCGTCTAGAAAGGGGCACCCCAGACACGGTGAAGCTCTCGCTATGATTTTTCCTTAAGACAAAACAACTGTTTTTTTTTTTGTTCCTTAACCCACCCAGATTTTAACAACGGCGTTTTCACATTACAAAACATAAATAGTTTCCACAAGGTGTACAATGAAGAAACGACACATACGAATCTCGCGAGAGTTTAGCAAATTAAGGGTTCCCTTGTGGAAACGACGATGGAGCGATGTGGGTTAAGATGCAGGAGTGATATGTAGACTTTTCAAACACCACATGGTAATGCACATAAGTCTGGCTATACGAAACGATGTGGCAAAAGAACTTACCTACCATACAGATAAAATGACCACAACATTCACCTGTCAATGTGTTTTAGTTTTGACTCTAGTGACATTTAAAAAGTACAGTAGGGTAAATGCAATGAACACATACACACAGGCTACTTCATTCTTAAGTTGGGAGTTTTCAAAGCTTAGAAAAAGACATCCTACCTTTAGTTTACTTGCTTACTTTTGCTCAGTTAGTGGATGTCAAACTCAATCTTTCACTTAGTTTGAGATTACCTGGTCAAGTCCAGCCAGCTGAACCAACTGGGTCTTTCTTATGTGGAGCATTGCACGTCTGTGGTCTGAAAATACATCTCTCAAGATGGAGAATGATTTATCACACATTGCCGTGGAGGCTCCAAATGTTAAGGTTTTCATGTTCAATATGATTGGGGAGGTTGATTTAAAAACAGCCATAGAAGGTATGAGTCTGTATCTTCCCACCAAGTCAAGTGTAAGCCTATATATAATTACACCTAAGGAACTGTACTTCTAAACCCCTACATGATGGACAGAACTGCCAGGGGTATTTATTATCAAGTACCCCGACTCATAAAGAAAGTAGCCACGGTTGTTATTATCAAAGTATGGCAGTATGTATTTGATAGATGTTGTTTCTAGCTTATAAAAATAGAGAAAGTATGTCTACATGTGAGTCTAACATACTCAAAAAGTCAGTTAGCTGCTTTCTAGCTGAATGTCATTGTTGATAGAGATAAATTTAAAGATATTTTATGCTATTATACTACTATTCATTCCATACTACATTCTAAAATCATATGTATAATACAGTAAACATAGTAAAATAAAGAGAACATATTTGTTTAACAGTACTTTTTAAAAAATATTTTCAAAACATGTAGATGTTAGTAGGATATAACTATGCAGTCTCTCCAATCTGCACATTACCTAACAACAGCTGTCCTGGGTTGCCATCCAGTGGCAGAATAACAACAGTGCTGCAGGGACACAAGGGGAAAGAAGTGTGAAGAGAAACAGAGTAAACTTTATCATTAGTGTACATTTCAAAAAGGAAATGTGATACTTTTGTCACACCAACCAACAACTATTCATTCAGTTACATATATTAATATTTACCATATATATACATATAAGTTGACCTATATTTAAGGGATACTTCACCTAAAAATTAAAATTCAGTCATTATTTACTCACCCTCATGCCGATTAAGGGGCAGGCTTATTTTGTTAGCCTGCAAAACACTGCTGACGTTTTACAGGAAAAGAGCATTGCAAAATTGTTCAAGCCATGTAAGTGAATGGTGACCAGTTTTCAAACATAAAAAACATAAAATGCCTCCATACTGCTTGTCTGGTATAATTCAAGTCTTACATGCCAACATGCCATTTGTACACCGTCACACCGTTTGAAAACAGGTCACCATTCACTTCCATTGTTCGCTTCCACAAACAAAAAAAACAAACAAAAAAACAAAACATGAAACTCTAGACAACATCCATAATGCGATTAGGTGCTAAATGTGCACAGGGGCACTGTACACGCAGATACATCATAGCCCAGACTGAGAAATGTGGATTTGTTCGCCCGTGGGCACGGCATGACGGATAGACTCATCACTGATCTAGCACCTCTGCAGTCATATTGCCTTTCTAAATGATGATCTTAATGATTGCACAGCTCGTTTCCTCCTCTGAAGTACACTTCTAATAAACAAGAAAAAGTATCCTATAGGCATCCATAACAAATTAACAGGTCGGGTTGCTCTCACTTTGTACTTCTAAACATAGGCTTCCACAGTGACTCCAAAATATCATTAGAAATCAACATTTCTCACAGAGGGATCAGAGCCAACAGTCTTTGAAAACTGCACTTCTTTTTCTGTTGAAACACAGACTCCATTACATCTGACCCTTCTCCCTTGTCCCCGCTCTCATTTTATCTCTCTTCTCATGCAGATTTATTTTCAGTCAGTGGATCTATATCTGTATGTTGCTGTGTGTAAAATCTCACTCTGGTGGCGGAAATCTAAATCTCTCAAATCTTTCCAGTTGGTTCAAGAGTAAAGAAGGTAGTAACTGAGAGCCAAGAGTCTCTTAAGGAATCAGTGGTGGTGCTCTGGAACTTCTGTCAGGTCACTTTCTTACAAATGGAAAACTGGAGAAAGAGCACATTGGGGAAATTTGGTTTGGTTCAAAACTTAAAGCACAAGACAAACCGATCAAGCTCCAAAACAGAGATTCATTTAGCTCATTGGGGTGTTTGAGGGTGCTGTCAGCGGGAGCACCATGCAGCAAACTGTAGATTTGTCAAACTTCAGTGATAAAGCTTTCAGTAGTCAGGCAGTATAATAATTATTTCAATCAGACAATGAACCTTTTCCCACTTTAGTTACAGACAACATTTGCAAACGGGGGTCTACAGGTCTGCAGAAAATTGAATTTTAAGAGGTCTGTAATATGGAAAAGTTTGTAACTCACTGACTCTGACTGAATCACTGACATTTACTAAGTGTTCACACATCCTTTTAAAAAACAGATAAACCTGTTTCACATGTTTTAAGTGGATAAGCGGATGGGAGGAAGTGGCTTAAAATGACCTAAAGAGCTGTGTCCAGTTGCATAAATCCACAAAGGCTAAGGTTTCCCTTAAATTTTCGTCTGAGGATGCCTTAAGAAAAAATAATTTGTATGAAATCCCCATATGGATTTCCCTTGGCTGTTGTAAGGGAAACCCTTAGATCTCAAAGTGTTTACCTTTAGCTTCTTAAGTATACCCTTGTGCATTGCTAGAACGTCCTTTGTGACCATTTTCCTCAGAAGGGGGACCCATAACGGCCCCTTAAAAGTGAAGTAATTTATGGAACATAAGACAATGGCTGACATTATGGTTCTCGAAGAGGAGGAGGAGATACCAAGATGCATTTTCAGGAAAACCCACTGGACACTATGATCAATGTTAGCAATTTGTTAGAGAGTATAGATTTGACCTTAGCATAAGCAACTTTATAGCCAGCTGGTCAAATGTTAACATAGATCTGTCTCATATATTAACATGAGCTATATTGATTAATCGAAATTCACCAGTTTTGTCAACGGTTGTCGATGTTTGGATCTCCTTTCTTGGTGTCACAGTAATATTATATTTCTCCATTACTTCTGCTTGTTTTTAGATATTTATTAAGGCTGGGTTAAATTTACTTTGGATTATGTGCTTGTGTTTTTCATATTCTTTAAGGAGAACAACGTTCTCATCTTCCGTCCAGTTTGACTTTGTTTTTCATTCTCTGTTCTCTTTGTTATCCATTTTGTAGAAGCTATAACTAAGTGTGTTAGCTGAGCTAGATAATAACAGACATTAATGCTGTTTTGTAACATTAGAGAATGGGCAACTGAAGTGTAACCATGGTGACTATGGTGCTGTATTATGACAGTAACTGCAGTGAAAGCCTTTGTCAACACACTTAAGAGGCTTTATGCAATACTTTTTATTGAACCCCCTCACTCAGAGAAATGCTTTTCTTAAAGGACAAAACTTAAAAGGTGGTTTTTGCAGCCAGGGACTAAATATTTCCATGGACTGGGAAAGGAAAAACCAAAAGGAGACTCCCACGGGCTGGACATCACCTCTAACAAAGTGCTAAAAAATGCAGAGTTGCATCATTATTGTCACTTTTCTGAAGCAAATTAGTCACAAAACAGACAGCATTCTTGTACTGGGGATACACTATTCTTATTCACATCGTAGAAAATTAATTACTGCCCTATTATAAATAACACATCTAAACTGTTTTCACACCACATTTAAATTTTAGTTCATTTCAGCTGAAGCTTTTATCCATAAAAAAAAAAACACCTCCCATGTGTGATATTTTTGTTACAACCAGGCCTGAGAATAAACCAATTTGAATTTGAATTCAGCATGTTGCTATGAGTGCCCCCCTCCATCTCCCACCCAACCAGAGACCACCAGTGTACACACACACACACACACACACACACACACACACACACACACACACACACACTGACCTGGGTCTGATAAAGAGGCTCTTAAACCCTGAGGAAGTCTGTGTTTGGTCATTAGGGGGACAATCCTTACATCTGAATACAACCTTGAACTCAGCCCCCACCAACTCTGGTTCCCCTCCCTCATTACTCAATCATTCTTCCTCCCGGCTCACTTTCTCCAGGCTCCTTCTCTTGTTTTTCTCTCCCTCTCTTTCAGGAGTTTGGGCTGAATTCTTTCCAGTGGGGAAGTCCGGGCCTTCTCTCTCTCACACAATGCTGTGCGACTCCAAACGTCTTGTCTGCGAAGCTTCATTAGAATTCATTTGTTTGAACAGGTTCATTTCTCCTTCAGTCGCTCCCTCCCTCTGTCCTCTTTTGCAGCTTGGGGGAAATGTGTATTAGCATAAAAATATCCTTTACCTCACCTTGATTAACTGCATTGTTTGCATGTGCCAGCATGTGTGTCTTTCCTACTGTGTGCAAGTTTCTGTGAATCTGGGTGGTTCAAATCAAGCATGGATGTAATTTTTCAAAATATTCTTCTGTGCTAAGATGCCCAGTAACTGACTTGTTTCACTTGACTTCAAGTGACAATGAGAAAATGGCTGTGAAAATGGCTGTTAATTTTTTTTTGTAGGCGGAGCTTAGGTGGAGGCAAAACAATTCCCCAAACATGTTATATAACACCAGCTTGCAAGTTTTGTTGGCTTGTTTCTTAACATCGATTGAAGAAATACAAGCTCTTCTTAATATGTACAGTCACTCACTTGCCAGGACCACCCAGTGTTAGTTGAAAAAGTTCACATTAATCAATGGCCCAAACGGGCGGACCCGTACACTCCAACAATTGCTATAGGGTTGGGCAAATAAACTGGTTATCCTCAACTGGTAAAATCCATCGCCAGTTGTTCTTTCTGGCCAATTTTTGTCACTTTATTTTGTTAATTTAATGGTCTGCATGAGTGAAGGTACTCTGCAATGCACTTGGCAGCACGGTAAACACCTACTGAGCCAGAGGACGAGTGAGAGGAAGACAGCTTGTAGAGCCAGAATATTTTCACATCTAATGTGGTGAATTAAGGATTTATTTCGACCCAATCAGAGTTGATTATTGTTATAAAGACTGACCAAGACGGATTTGCTCTTATTTTGTTTCTGTCAGTCTGAATAGTTTAAATGAAGTGTGTTTTAAGGAGTTAAGAGTTTGACTGGCAGCTAGTGGCACTTGGTACGTAATAAAACTTCAATTCTGAGCCATCACCACTTTGATTCTGGCACCAAACAGCACAGCAAGATGACATTTTTGCTTGGTTATGTGGTCTACTATGAGGTGATTCATGTTTGCCTCCAGTTTACACCATGATGTAATCCTGACATCGTCACAGGGTCTATAGAGGTTTCCATGTATGCAGACACAGGGCTGGACAGATGTACAGATTAGACTGAGGTCCTAAAGCTCCATGAACATATTAGATGCTAACACACACATACATGTGTGAACTGGAGGGATGAAAGCATCTATGCATGCAATACAGCCATAATATTTAGTAATTATGCCAAATAATCACTGAACACACACAGTCTTTTGAAGAAAGCAGATACAAAATGGCCAAAGACAGAGAGGCAGGCAGGCCAAAATGAAAGCCATGAGTCGGTGAGCTCAGAACTAATGACAGGCTGCCATGCCAAGGAGGGGTGGAGAAGAGAGAGATGAAGGGATGGAGGGATAAATAAGCAGGACAGAGTCCAGAGAGGGGCTCTTGTTGCTGCTTAGACCAGATGAGGCCAAAGATATACCGCATCACTTAGTAAAATGAGAAAAGATGGAGGGGATGGATGAAAGCCACAAATAGAAATAAATTTTAAAAAGACAGAGAAGCAGAGAGTTGTCTCGTTTAGAAGTGGTCAGAAGAATAGACAAGCTCAGCTGGAGGCAGCAGCCTTAATGGCTCTCCAATACTCCTATAAAAGGAAAAAGATACAGAGAGAGAGATACACACGCTTAGAAATAAGGGTTCAAAAAGGGTTCTTCCTGCAGGGCTGAGGACAATTTGTTTCTCAAGAAGTCTTTTTAAGAGAAAGGGTTCATCAATGGTTCTTTGTTCCATCTATAGGCATTATAGGTTGGGTGTGGATTCCACCATCCACTTGAGTCTGAGTGATTTTTAATACAATAGAGTTATAGTTATATTTTTTTGGTGTGGGCAGCCCTTAAGGGTTCCAATCAGAACCCTCTTTAAAAAGAAAGTATATCATTAAAGATTATCAAGCATTCTTTGCATCATAATATAAAAGGGTTTTTGGTAGACCCCCCTGGGTTGGTTCTAGACAAAGCCTTTTGGTTATTAAATGGTACTCGGTAGAGCATGGATGGGTTCCAGATAAAACCCTCTGAATATGAAAAGGTTCTTGGTAGAACCCCTCGGATGTATTCTAGTTAAAATCTTTGGAATACAAGAAAGTTCTCGGGAGAAACCTCTGGGTGGGTTCTCTACTAAACCCTTGAAATATAAAAAAGGTTCTTTGTAGGACCCCTTCAGTGGGTTCTTATTAACACTCTTAGAAGGCAGAAATGTTCTGAATAGAACCCCCGGAGAAGGTTCTGGGTGGAACCAGTACAGCATGGAAGGGTTCTTCACATAGGAGGTTCTGAGTGAAACCTTTCACAGATGATTGTAGGTAAAACCCTCTGATTCGGATCAAAGTAGAACCTTTAGAAAAGGTTTTGCTGGGAACCAAAAAGGGTTCTCCTATGAGGACAAGCTGAAGAACACTTTATAGCTCTAGTTAGCATCTTTATTTCTAAGAGTGCACATACAGTTCATCCAGTAGTAATGAACCGCTGGATCGAGCACAATGAGCTCAGGGTCTTTTTAGGAAAGTGGAGCAGCCTTGGAAGGTTTACTTTGCTTATAGTCAGGACCGAAAATTGAAAAAGCCCCTTAGAAAACAACATGGTAGGCATTTTTGAGGAAAAACACTTAAAGCATTGTTTCTATATGATTTTTTAGTGCTGAATCCATTTCTGCCGGTTGCCCAGCTGTAAAAGTTACCGTTTAGTCATAATTATTGATTAATTAGCATAATTATTGATTAATCGCCCAAAGTTAGAAACGGCTATTAATTTCCTGTTTGTTAATATTCTATGTATGAATGTTTGGTATCATTGTAAAGGGGACCTTCTAGGCTTTCATTTAAGCCCATGGTTGTATCTTTCTGAAAAACACAGACGTCACATGACCTCTTTAAACCATAAACTACACACATTTTCCCACAATTTTCGCCTGAACTATATAGTTTCTTTTATCCCTGTGGGATCAAGGGATATCAAGGACCCAAAAGACAACAATCTCAATACTTAATGGACTTTGAGGATACACACACACACACACACACACACACACACATAACACCAATTGTTTAGACATAATGATCCATCCATTTTCTGTAACCGCTTATCCGTGAGGGTCGCGGGGAGCTGGAGCCTATCCCAGCTGACTTTGGGCGAGAGGCGGGGTACACCCTGGACAAGTCGCCAGTTCATCGCAGGGCTGACACACAGAGACAAACAACCACTCACACTCACATTCACACCTACGGGCAATTTAGAGTCACCAATTAACCTGCTGCATGTCTTTGGACTGTGGGAGGAAGCCGGAGTACCCGGAGAGAACCCACGCGGACACGAGGAGAACATGCAAACTCCACACAGAAAGGCCCTGCCGGCTCGGGGATTCGAACCCAGGACCTTCTTGCTGTGCGGCGGCAGCGCTAACCACTGCGCCATCGTGCCGCCTTAGACATAATGATAATATTACTAATACTAGTGCAATAATAATAAAAGGCCAGGTAGACATTTTTCATCTTTTTAATTAATCAGTAAAATTCACTGAACATGGCAACTAATTACAAATTTGGATAGTAATCAAAACAGCACTACAATTTCTTTGTGATCACTTTTTTAAATTTTCTTCAGTGCATTATCTATTCATGCAAAGGTCACTTGACTTTCGGCACTGACAAGATGCAGTGCATGGGTTTGGCTTACAGCTGCATCGGGCTGTCCTGCATCCACTTGTGCAGCCACAGGTCACTAGCTCCTCACAGGATCATGATCTCCATGATCAGGCTGAAACAGAAATTATATTATATTATAAATATAATATAAATTATTATATTTTTTATAATGTGGTTTTCTTAAAATGTCAAGCAAATATGGAATGGAACTAGTAGGACTAATAACTAATTATTACTAGTAATTACCATTGCCACAAGCTCACGAGCTGTACGCCTACTGACCTTTGATCGACGTGCTGAACCAACGTTACTTTAGTTCCATCCCGTACGAAGAAGAAGAGGAGGTGCTTGAGGAACTATTCGGTGCCAAATTGCAAGAGAAGCAAACTCAACTGATTTTGTATCCTCAACATGTCCTGAGTGAGGGAAAAAAAAGCCCAGAAGAATCCCATTAGGGGAAAGTTTCGAAAAAAGACCAACCCATTCATATGCCTATTAATTATTTTTCTCATGTGAATAGGGTAAAATTTTTAACCTTTAAATACACTGCCCGGCCAAAAAAAAAGTCGCCACCTGGATTTAACTAAGCAAATAGGTACGAGCCTCCTATTGGATAATTACTGCATGGGCGATTATCTTTCAGCTGGCAACAAGTTATTTAACCCCAACTGGTGCAATGAGTTGCTTCTCATTTCCTAAACAACCATGTCAAAAGACACATCCCGTGGTCGTGGAAAAGGTGTTAGTCTGTTTGAGAAGGGTCAAATCATTGGCATGCATCAAGCAGAGAAAACATCTAAGGAGATTGCAGAAACTACTAAAATTGGGTTAAGAACTGTCCGACGCATTATTAAAAACTGGAAGGATAGTGGGGACCCATCGTCTTCGAGGAAGAAATGTGGCCGGAAAAAAATCCTGAATGATCGTGATCGGCGATCACTTAAACGTTTGGTGAGATCAAATCGAAGAAAAACAACAGTAGAACTCAGGGCTATGTTTAATAGTGAAAGTAAGAGCATTTCCACATGCACAATGCGAAGGGAACTCAAGGGATTGGGACTGAACAGCTGTGTAGCCTTAAGAAAACCACTAATCAGTGAGGCTAACCGGAAAAAAAGGCTTCAATTTGCTAGGGAGCATAAAGATTGGACTCTGGAGCAATGGAAGAAGGTCATGTGGTCTGATGAGTCCAGATTTACCCTGTTCCAGAGTGATGGGCGCATCAGGGTAAGAAGAGAGGCAGATGAAGTGATGCACCCATCATGCCTAGTGCCTACTGTACAAGCCTGTGGGGGCAGTGCTATGATCTGGGGTTGCTGCAGTTGGTCAGGTCTAGGTTCAGCAACAGTATGTGCTCAAAGAATGAGGTCAGCTGACTACCTGAATATACTGAATGACCAGTTTACTCCATCAATGGATTTTTTCTTCCCTGGTGGCACGGGCATATTCGAAGATGACAATGCCAGGATTCATCGGGCTCAGATAGTGAAAGACTGGTTCAGGGAGCATGAGACATCATTTTCACACATGGATTGGCCACCACAGAGTCCAGACCTTAACCCCACTGAGAATCTTTGGGATGTGCTGGAGAAGGCTTTGCGCAGCGGTCAGACTCTACCATCATCAATGCAAGATCTTGGTGAAAAATTAATGCAACACTGGATGGAAATAAATCTTGTGACATTGCAGAAGCTTATCGAAACAATGCCACAGTGAATGTGTGCCGTAATCAAAGCTAAAGGCGGTCCAACGAAATATTAGAGTGTATGACCTTTCCTTTTTTTTTGGTGGCGACTTTTTTTTTGGCCAGGCAGTGTATCTCCAAGAAAATTACTGAGTTGATTACTTACATTGAGACAAACAAAAAATGTATTACAAGTTTTTTGAAATTCTTTGTTAACATGAGCAAACAGTGCATAATCTAATTACATATGGCTAATAACGCATACATACAATACCAGATCTAAACATTGGGTAAAGCGGGTGAAATTTCAAGTGGTTTCTTGTTGAGTGACTGATGGAGTCAACTCATCCCAGTTTTTATGGTCGTACCACCACAGCACCTTCATATATACCCATACAGTCAAAACAGTGGAATTTATGTAAATATATGCAAATTTGCTCATGTTAACAAACAATTTAAAAAAACTTGTAATACATTTTTTGTTTGTCTCAATGTAAGTAATCAACTCAGTAATTTTCATGGAGATATCTAAAGGTTAAAATTTTTACCCTATTCACATGAGAAAAATAATAAGGCTAATAGGCGTATTCTCTTTTTCAAAACTTTCCCCTAATGGGATTCTTCGGGGCTTTTTTTTCCCTCTTTTTTTGCTTCTGTTGCAATTTGTTCAAGGTTGACCCCCATTTTGACTTAAAATTACTGGACTAAGCCTGCTGGCTGGGCTAATTAGCTAAAAATCTATGGACTTTTCAGCATTACCTCGTTGACTTATATTTTAAACAATAACCACAAAGGTCATTTAATGAAGATAAATATTAGCTACATAGAGAACAAAGTTGAATGAACTTGGGCTAGGTAGGCCTACTAGCAATAGGTAAGCTATAGCCTGGTAAATCAATGAATTGCAAGAATTAGCTAACGTTAGCTAGCTAGTAAGTAGAAAATAGCTAACAAAAAATCTATGGATAATCTAGCTAGCTAGCTAGCTAGCTATAATCTATGGAATTCATTGATTTCAAATAACTTCACTGACTAACATAAACACATTCATCCAATCAAAATAAGTGTTAGTTACCTTTACTTGAGAAGATGGACACCAACAAAATATTGAAAGCTGTCAGCATGCGTGTTGTCCTCTTGTCTGCAGTAACTCCCTAGTCACGTTCTAGGCTCACAGTAATTCCCCAGATAGTAATAATATGATCATATTATACATTTTCTGAAACCCCATAGGCAAGTGAGTATTGCAGTATATGTTTTTTTTTGTATCCCTGGTGTTCCTAGGCACCACAGGGTTAAAACAAAGAAAATAATTTAGGCGGAAACTGTGAAAAAAAAAGTTCTTTATGGTTTGAGGAGCTCTAGTGACCTCCATCTATGTCAGAAAGGTTCATAATTGAATTCAAATGAAAGCTACAAATGTCCCCTTTAAAATGATACCAAACACAATATTATTGAACATTGGGAAGTGCCCTAACTATGAGCCTAAACCAGGATAGGCAACAGCGTCTAACATCCAATTTACCATTGGGGGGGGGTTAAGTTGGAGGAGGAAATATAGAAAACCAGGGGCCTTATTTGAAGGGCAACCGGTGGATTCTTATTTGGGACACCTTGAACTTTCAAAAAATGCTGGTTGCCCACTTTTCCTCAAAAATGCCTACAGGGTCACATGATTCTGAAGTTACAGCCCAGTCTATTATTACGCTATGATTAGTCCACAGACGCTGGCTTTGTTCAGCCACTGAGGGCCGAGGTATGCTCCACCTGATGAGCAGCTACACACAAATACACGTGTGCACCCACACAGACATACACACACAAACACATGCGTCTACATACATGCTTTCATGCACAGCCCATAACGAGGACAGAATCAGACACTTGAAGATAAACATGAACTGCCCTGAGTGACCTCTGCTCACACACACACACACACACACACACACACACACACACACACACACACACACACACACACACACACAGACACATTCCACTGAGTCATACACTACACACACATACACACACTCGTAGCCAGAATCTTTTCTAGGCCCTTGACCCAGGCCGACAGCAGCCCACTGTAAAGAGAGGTCCAGTGATAATGAAGCCAGAGAGGAGAGTTCGGACAGAATTACAGCTGGAATGCTGCCAGAGCCCCATCATTCTGTGTGTGTGTGTTGTGTGTGTGTGTGGTGTGTGGACAGAAGAGAACAATAAGTGTGTGTCTGTGCAGCCAGGCAGAGTGATGGATAAATACACCTTTAATAACAGACCAGTGAGTCAGTACAGAGACAGGCCTGCAGATGTTTGACTGGCTGAAGGCAGCGGGATAGAGCAGAGTTGATCAGATCACAATCACAAAGATCAATACACAAAAATCCTGAATATTTAGGAATGCCCCACTGTATAACCGAGTATTAAATGTTACCCTGCTACAGTCTATTGTATTTAAATAAATTATAAGTTATCAGGTGGGTAGTGTGATGAAAATTAACAAAAGCATTGTTTCTCAATATTTTTAATCCGGACCCAGCAATGTTCTTTTTTTTTTTTTGTTTCATTTTATTCAAGACTACTCATTCTCAGAGTTGCGTCAATATTATTGATCCAAGCACTTCTTCATTCTAGTCTGTGACTGTTCGCTTTATGAAGTGAGAAAAAAGGAAGGCAGCAAGTAAAGGAGTGCATCAGTATGATGAGTGAGAAGCTGAAAATCACATGTTGTGATCTGGAAAAGAATTAATTAAAAAACACAAAAAGCTATAGCCTTGGAAGAACTTGGTTTGGGAGATGATTTAAAGGAGTGTGTGTGGTGCGCGTGTAGTGAGTGTATGGAGTGAGTGGCACCTTCTCCCACAGTCTTGATCCACAGACGTCATAGCTGCAGCAGAAGGTCTTCTCCAAACTGAATGACATCACCGCAAAGACTTTGATCATTTTGTCCAGCTCGACCAGGGACAAAATAACACACATACACAAACATCTAATGTTATTTCCTGTAGGAAAAGGCTTTTTAAATGGTGAAAATATTCTAAATATAGCATACACTTGAACTAATATTGATTATTTTTGTAGATCAGACACATTGCTTAGCTACTGTGCTGGCACTCTGCTTCTCCAAACTGGGAGTGTGTGAGCAGCGTCTACTGTACTTAATACACTGACTATCAATAAGTATCTCATGCAACCCCCATTCAAAGTAATCCACACTACCCGTTTCATCTGTTTTGAATGAAGGAAAAAGTTAAAGCAGAAGCGTTGAACATAGTCTATCCCACTATGGTAACTGCTGGTAGTTCTCACATTCACATATCCATCATTATTCCACATTACCTGAATTATGAATGTTGTTTACTTTTTATTTATGTAAACCGGCCATTGAGTATTCCATCAATCTTGAGATTTCTTACCTTACTTGACAGCATGCGGCACATACACACACCTCCACGTACAACTTTCAAATATTTTTTTCCTCTTACTTGAATACAAAAATATGTTTGCAAAGTCAGCTATATATTGGCCACAACCTCTCCATTACCCATTCATAAAACACAAAAGTTCATGCTTTACCAAACAAAAGCAAGAGATAATAATAATAATCCCCATCAGAACAAATACCGTCACACACAGTAGCTTAAACATACATAGTGTGGACCTGAGCATATGCTAATATATGTTTGTTTGGATCTGGAGATCTGGAGATCTACTTTCTCCTGGATGACTGAGAATTTTCACATTTTATTTTATAATTTGTGGTAAAAGTATGTAATACAGTAGAATAAAAATATAAAAAATAAATAAAAAGTAAGCCAAATGAATAACTAGTTGCCACGGTTGAATTGAAATGTTATGGTTTGCAATATGAGGTGTTTTTCGTGTTTTAGGAGCCAAGTTACTCATATGGCTTTCCACCTTAATCATGTCATGACAGCTGGATCAAGTGACAACAAAAATCCTGAAGACCTCAATTCAGCTGGCTTTTTGTGAATGGGAAATGGCATTTTATCTGCTCTACCACCAGCTTGCCCCAGCCTTAAGTCTGTTGAAAATGGTTGGTTAGAAATGAAGTGAGTGGACACGGGTGCCTGTGTGCATTTGTGTAAGTGATTAAATGAAAAAAAGCAAGGACTAAGTGTTCCTGTCAGTGTTCATCAAGGTGGCACTGTGTCTATATATTTCCCCGGATGTAATAATCGGAGGGTCCACTTGGTGGTGCTGGCACCCTGCGGCCAGGAGGGGCTTCGGCAGGGAGTTGAAGTGGCCTCTGTCTGCTGAGTGCAGCCGCAGTGCGCTTCCTCAGAAAATAAGGTGTTTATAACGTCAGCGGCATTTGGACACAAATACACAAATACGTGCTTTTATTTAAAGTTAATCAGTGTGCATTTTAAATATAGTACTTATACTACTACTACTTATATTGCAGCATCGTTTGAGTCTGAAGGCGTGGTTAAAAATTCTATTTAATGTATCTGAGTGTGTGTGTTACAATGTCTCACTTGAAGATGGGCTGGTTTATGGCAGAATCACAGCAGTAGTCATTGGTTAGAAGACATTTCTCCCAGTCCTCTGTCACATGACCTCCATAGCTGACCCCAGCAATGAGATACTTCAGTGCATCCCAGGCAATCTCCTCATATTCATCCAGGTACAGACTCAGCAGACTCTCACTCACCTAGGGGAGCATCAAGACGATGATCTTAACAGACTGACTAAGAGGATAAGAAATGCAAGATACGGACCAAGGGCAAGTAAGAAATTCTCTGCTGCAGAAAGTGGACAGAAACTGTAAAAAATGTGAGAAATGTTTTAAAGGCTATGAGTAGGATTCAGTCACATACATTTGAACAAGATTGTCATTATGCATTAGTCTAACTGGCTCTCACTCTGACAGGGTATAAAATAGCTTTTCTGATTGAGTTAAGTCTATATTCAAGTTTTAAAGCACATTACTGCCAAGGAACGCATCAGCCATGAACAAATTCCACCCAATCTTCATCGTCATAAATATAACCACATCATGGCCATCGCCACTCGATCTGCACTGATGACAGTCCATCTGATGGTGGATATGCCAATAACTGTCACTGATTAACTGTTTCCTTCAGTATCAGATGAGCCTGGAGACAATGTTCCAGCCCCTGACTGTAGGAACTTCTTCCTCTCCAACAGGATGAGGAGAAAAAAACCCCAAAAGATAATGGTCATGTTCATGCACATTGGCGTTCACACCAATGTGCATGTTTCACTCCACAGTAATGTTACAAAGTTTGGGGTGTTTTCTTCTATCCTTTAACCTGAGACAAAATGTATTATTACCCCACCAGGCATAAACCTGGAGGGGATCATGCAATCGCTTTTGTGTGCGTGCATGAGCAAATTTTTTGGTGCAAACTCACGACTGTATGCTGAACGACCTCTGTGATCAACACTTTTGGAAAAACCTCGAAATACCCTTTTTAAATGACTCTACACTGGCCACAGCCGTGGCCAGAGGCAATATTTTCTTCAAATTTGTTACAAATGTAAACTTGGCCAAAGGTGACTGTCACCAACACATTTGTGGCCATAACTCAAGAATTCATAATGACTAAATAATCACACAAATGTAGAATAGGATACTATAAGCACTAATTAAATTAAAAAATAGATGTAATTGTAATCTGTTACAGTGCGAAAAAAAAATGTGATTAAATTACATTTACTGATCAGAAAGTTGGTGATTACAAAGGGGTTACATCCAGATATTCTTTTCAGGTTGCCTAGCGGAGATCTGCACTCTACTGAGTGACCTCCTCTAATCTACATTTGAAATATTAACTTCCATTTAGTCGATGTACTGTTTTCCTCAAAATACGCTCTGATTTTGAATTTGTTTTCCAGTCCAGAAAAGTGTAAGTGATCCGAGATCATTACTGAACCAAAACAGTGCTTACAACTGGGCTCTACATAGTGTTTCTTTGGGCCATATGCTGTCTACTCAGTGGTGGGACTGAATAGGTCTAAACGGTGTTGTCAGTCCTTAGTATGACCAGCTGATATTCCAATCTAGACCAACCTTCCAACCAGGCAGCACACCTGTTGATGCCAGCTTGTTAGAGGCTTTATTGTGTGCTTGACAGTGAAACAGGAACCTGCTCCTGTTTTGATACTGCACTTCCAATTTCTTCTACCAGTGATGGGAGATTTCTTATATTCTTATTCACCTGTTGCTCAGCTGTAGGTATCTTTGTCTCTTTCTGCCCTTTCAGTTGTCAGTCTGGTTGAACTATTGTACAGTGTCTTGTTCGCCATGTACAAAACTTTTTTTTTCAAGCCCTTACATACGAAATATCATTTATTCATAGAGAAGACTTTCCTCAACATAAAAGCATGACAGACCATTCGGACATATAGAGGAGTCCTCACAGCCATTTGATTGCACCAAATCAAACTTTTGTGTGAGACGATTCCAACCTTTTATACAGTAATGCACATCATATGTTCATATGGAATTTTATTTTGGGCCTTAAAACAACAAAAACACATATAACTACAATGTTCTGTGAACACTTGATCGAATAGCTGAAGTCTGAAATTCAAGTGGGGTTTTTGCACCTTTAGTTGATCCACCAGTTTATCCAACTCAGGCATCCAGGAGAGAGAGAGGTGACTGCTCCTAGTATGGACAGCTCCTGGTGCTGAAATGACGTCTAATATGAACATTGCAGATGAATAACAGATGGAAAAATACAGAATGGATACATAGGGTGCAAGAGAGAGGTACGACATGCGACAAATGTCCCCTGCCAGGATCAAACTGGGGACATTGCTTGGTATGTGTCTGAAGCACTGAGCTACCACGCCTGTCTATTTTTTATGCATGTCTTTGACTAACATGAGGTGAGGTGCTGTATCTTAAGAAGGTGCTGGCTTTGACTGTATCCAAGCTTAATGAGAGACCTAATGAATCAATAAAGTACTTAATGTACTGTATATTATAGAGTGTAGTGGTCTAAACAGGGCTGTTACACATGCCAAGACTTGCTGCATCTGTATTGGTACTAAACAGTGAGAAGCTGGCCCTTGACCTCAGTTTCGTAAACGCTGGTGTGCTGACTTTCAGCAGAAGCATGTTTCATTAAAGGTATACTCCGCTGAATTTTTTTGAAAAAGAAAAAAAAAGAAAAAAGAAAAAGAAACATTGTATAAAAATAATCCCTCACACTTAGGATCAGTGGTGGGCAAGTTACTAAAATTTAGTGATTAGTTACAGTTACTTCTCTCAAAAAGTAATTGAATTATTTTACAAATCAACCATATTATAAAAGTAATTAGTTACTTAGAAAAGTAACTTTTGTGTAACTTTTAAACATCTGCCTTAATTCTCTTGTTAATGCACACATAACTATATTATTTTAGTGTCTTTATATAATTTTAGTGTAGCTTTAATATTTTATTGAAAACAAATATCAGATTTTTATTTATCATTGTACCCATTATCACTAATGGAGTTATTAGTACTCCCAACCACCAGAGGACAGCAAAGACTAGCATCTACCTGTAAGCTGCACTTTTATTGGCTATGGGTTAGAAGCTGGATATTTAAACCACGCTTTGCTCCAGTAATTAATAAATAATTGAGCATGAGGTCAGGTGACGTTAGATCATAGATTGGGGAACAGGCTGCATTTGCCTGCTACATCTGCTATCCTCTGCACTTTAAGGTAAGACAAAAGTTACAAGCAACCATGTAATACCGTTAAAAGTTCAGTAATTGTGAGAGGCCTTTGCCTGTATTTTCTTATTTTCTTATTATCTTGTTGTGTTTTGGACACTTATCAACCCAAATCATCTATATTTAATGACTGAGACTCAACAATCAACTGTCTTTCTGCTGTGTTTACAAAAAGCAACTGAAAAATCCTGCATATTCTACCTTTAACTTAATATTATCTAGAATCATTGCTTTCTTAGAAAGCACAGTAAGGCTACAGCAATGGATGATTTGATTCCTCTGTGGCAGTAGCAGTTGGTTGTGTGCCACTTGTGTTCAGGTCGTTACGGCTGTTATGCATCTAAGGCAAAGAAGAGGGAGGACATGGAAGGCTGAAAATGAATCAAGGGAAAGACAATAAAAATCGACTTCCCCAAACAAACAAATTGCTTGATGTATAACAGTGACATTTCCCTAGTTACAGAGAGGCGTGTCTGAAAAGCAACAAACCATAGAAACTGACAGTCAGGCCTCCACTGGTTTAATAAATAGCTGCAAATCATGCTGATGAGCATGAGAGAGCAGGGGAACAGTGGGTCGATACGCAGAGCGAAAGATTCATCTGAATAAGCCAAATCAATCAAATATTCATCAAGTATTTTGTGCACTTTGTCAGGCACAAATGACACTCAAGCCTAAAAGAAATGCTTACGGGAGAAAAAATAACACTGCTGAGCAACAGGACAAATCAGGGACAGAGGAGCAGGAAGACAGAGCAAACATGGTGTTGTACTGTTCTTGATACCCTCCTCTATTGTGCTCTTGGCAATGGGGCCTGTCCCTGGCCCAGAGAAAGGGCATGGAAGTGCTTGCTCATGCCAGAGGCCTCAGCCAGCTGCAGCAGGGCTCCTGTGGGGTCCACCCCAGGAGCCAGAACAGAGATCAGAGGATTCCTGCAGGAGGATTCCTACACAACCTGGGGAGAGGGCAGAGAAAGTGAAAATGAATGAGCCAACATGGTGTAACTCACTTGACACCTAATAGTAACCCTGTGATGGGATTTTGTGAGATTTCAAGTTTTCAAGTGAGCTACTATCTAACAGAATTTGACAACTGATGCATGAAAGGTTTCTTTAATTCAAGTCTGATACAGTTCTCAACTTAAACTCAACAAGTGAGAATTTCAGCACCATTGTGGCACTGCTTCAGTCTCTGGTGGCCATTTTAGCCATCAGAGTTAATCAAAGAGGGGCTTATGGTGGAGTGTGGGTGGGTGGGTGGGTGGGAGGAGGGGCTCAGTCACACAGCCAGAAACAGAGAGGGAGAGAGAAAGAGAGACGGCCACATGGGCAGAGAAGAACAAGACAGAAGAGGCACCAGGGATTGATGGGATAGCAGCTGACACTCACAGCTTGAAGAGCAGTAAAGAGCGGGCGGCTCCACGAAGCAAGAGCCCATGTTGTTAACAGTAAAGGAGGTGACGAGGAGGAGACGCGCTGCTGACGCAGAGAGCTTACAACATCAACATCTTCTGCAGCTCGTTATAGCTATTCTCCTGATCCCAGTAACCTAGGGTAAGAAGGGTAAAACCAGAGAATAAGGCAGTTGGGAAATAAGGGGGGGAAATGGATGGATAAGACAAAGTAAAGCAAGAGAGAGCAGGCGAGAAAATGCTGAGAAGAAACTAAGTGGAAAGGGCAAAGAACACATAATATAAGGAGGGAATGAAGAAAGAGAAATAGATATGAAAGCAGGGTTTGTTATATGTTATTATTAAGAATAGGGGTCGCTCTTTATTTTACAGTACACTAAAAAGACAAAACAAGTCAACTTTGTATCAGATTAGACAAGAACTAGAAATGATATATTCTTTTATTAGACAGTCAATGCACTAATTACACACCATACATCTAACTGTGCACTAATGACAAATATCAAGCTGTACTTCGTATCAAATAAGACTAAAGTTAGAAATAATACGTTCTTTATACCCTTTATTAGAGTCTTATTAGACTTTTACATTGAAGGAGATCTGTGTTGAAAATGTTATTTCTCACAGTTGGACCATTATTAGACTTGCTCTTTTGCTTTGTCTGTCAAAGCACTTTGTAAACTAAGTTTTTAAAGGTACTATATAAATAAAGTTATCATTATTATTATTTTTATTGTACCATAAAATAAGTGCAACCAAAAATGTAACCATTAAACTTTTGTTAAATTGGTGACTCAATACAAATCATGAATCACGGTCCTACATCATTAACTTAGCTAGACAAACACTAGACTCTACTCGAAGCTGAAGGGAGCAGAAATCTTGGCAGCAGCAAAATCCTCCTGTGATCACATTAATATTGAGCTCAACTTTGTCAAATCTAATTCCCACTGATGGAATAAAGCAACGGAAGTGAGTGACACATATCCACAAACCCACACACTCTCTTGCTCTCCTGTCTCTTCAGTCAAGCAGCCATGAATAGATCCTTAGTTGTCAGAGAGAGCAGAGAAAAAGACATGTATTCATCATCACCACAGTATAATATATACACACTGCAGGGGTCTG
The DNA here is from genome assembly GCA_034769285.1 of Lutjanus argentimaculatus. Lineage (NCBI taxonomy): Eukaryota > Metazoa > Chordata > Actinopteri > Lutjaniformes > Lutjanidae > Lutjanus > Lutjanus argentimaculatus. The sequence continues at coordinate 14,942,706 of JAWZSL010000018.1, forward strand.
TTTTCTTAATCAAATACAGAAGGCATACAGTTGTTCTCAACTGCTAGTGTCACACTTAAGCAAAACCTTCAAACAGCAGGAAAAGCATGATGAAGACGCCGACACACAAGCTGCCTTTCTCAAACACACACTCACGCACCTGCTCTCACACCTGAATTCACTTCAACTTTATTGTAACTAGTGGGAAGAATATTCTTACTGCAGTACCAAACGATAAAAATCCCAGCAACATATTGAAACCTGGTAGCAAAGCAAAGGTTCCTCGTTTTCCCCCGGCACATTGTTCATCTGAGCTGCTCTATCAAGCATCAGGCGATCCCAATAATCCATCCATCAATTCAAGCTCAAAAAACGCATCAATCATACAGCATAAGTCTTGTCCAGTGGATACTGAGAAATTCACAGGCAAAAAAGATGGAAAAGTTATCTTCAAACAGTGTGAATGAAGGAACTGTTTTTAAGGGGAAGCATAACTTCTCACTGTTCTACACTTGAATTCACAATGGCATGTCTTGTGGGGCGTTAAGTGTGTTCCAAGCCTTTGAAAATAACAGCTTTGTCCTGTTGGATTATTTAAAATCAAACAAGATGAAAACAAGGTGTTTGTGTGTGTTCTGTGTTTTCTTACGCATCCTGCTCGGAGGGAGAAGCTGTGCTCATCTGTGCTGGCACACATCTGGAAACTGAAGAACAGCTTGCGGATCTCAGACAGACCACGACACGTGTACCTGCAGAAGATAAATACAGATAATAAGATAATACATCTTCAGGCCTCTGAAAATATTCAACTGAAACAAAGAAAAAATATATCAATCTTTGTTTTTATTGCTCACAATAATGAACAAATGAACAAAAATGTTCATTTTAAGGGGTCACAAGCCAAAAGGTTGAGAATCAGTGTTCTAGAATGACTACTATTAAGATGGACGACATAACATCTCCCCAAAAGAGAAGAACATCTTGACTGCCACCTGGTGGCTGGCTGCAGTATAGGTCATAAATCCCACCCCCTCTATGTTAGCAGATGGGACATGGATCAAACTAAAAAAAAAAATCAAAGTAAACATCAAATAAAATTTTCCAAAAGATCATTTCTGTCATTTTAGGTAGTTCTTATGCTGCTGATTAGGGGTGTAATGATTGACTCATGCATCCGATGCACTGGACTGATACAGAGTGAGAATGCATTGGTAAAAAGCTTAACATGATTCAGAAACAAATAGATGCAGCATTAGCATATTGATACATCTCATGAGGGCGCGCATATGTTTCATTTTTGGAATCGGGGAGCTGCCACTGTAACTTTCCCCCGTTTTCTCTCTCCTCCTGCCTCTGCCTGCACCGCTCTCGCTGGACGCCTGCTGCCGCACTCACGCATAACAAGCGCACCCCCCTCCCTCTCCTGTCTCTCCTCTTCCTTTCCTCAAAACAGACGGTGCTGAAAACAGCGACGGAAGTGACATTGCACCGCGTTGCACCACCAAACTTTCATAACGTGCAAGTGTGGAATAAGTTTGGGTTTTATAAGAAAGATGAGAAACACCGCTGCAAATCATTTTTGCAAAATGTGTCGGACAGCAGAGTACAGAGACATGAGTCTGACCCACAGAGACGTCATGTGACTGTGAGAGCAGATAACACGGAGCATCACTGTTCAAACACACTGATCAAAACTACAGCACTCTTCATATGAAAGAGAGCAGCAGATCATCTTACTTTCTTTTTGCAACTAAGAGCACTCTACAAATGTAGCATTAGTTGAATCAAAATCTAAAGATTTGACACATTGCTTGTATTGCATCATATTGTATGTATCGTGACAGAGCTGAATCGTATCAAACCAAATCGCTGGCTATTTAAAATTTCTAAGATGAATCGTATCGTTGAACACGTATCGGGATGCATATTGAATCGGTCCCAGTCAGTGAGATACACACCACTACTGCTGATGCACATGTCATGTTCATTTTCTTGTATTTTTGGTTTTAATTAGTTATTTAATGCTGTAAAAAGGGATTTTCACGTCATGGCAGAGCCAATATCATGGAATTTTGGATTGCATTTTTGTGACAGGGAGAGGAGACATGTGAGGCATCTTTATATATTATATGTTCCAAAGACATGTTTTATTCAGTCTACCATTGCTCCAAACATATACTAAATGTTCTGTAAATGTAAAGGCTCATTTTACTGTGTTTACAAAATCAGGAGGATACTTTATGCTCCACAGTTCCACAAGGTTATATCTGAAACATCTTAATTTCATATTACTCATTTTCTCTCTACAGAGTTTAATCAGCATTCATGTAAATCTTGAAGATACAAAGACACAATCTTTTGCGACTGCGTCAAGCGTACATAAGGCTGCTGTTTGTCTAAGGACATGTTACATTTTGAAAAATCTTTTTCAACAAAACTGCAAAGCTAAAATCAACCAGCTACATAACCCAGTGCAATACAAGCCATCCCAAAATAAAAGGTAATCTAAATTTCAAAAAATACAACCCACACACAAAACAATATTAGTAAATTTTAAGCCTGATACTGTAATTGCCCCAAGACATGTTGCTTCTTTAATTGGGCATGTAGTATAAGATGCAATGCAGGTACCACCAGGTGGACTACTGGCACTCAAGGTCAATCATGGTGCTCTTTGTGGGTGTAATTTCATACTGGAAGAGCTCAAGTTTTTCGTCTAATTTTAAGAATAAGCTGACTTAGAACAAAGTCAGAGCTATTCTAAAAGTTTGATCCCAGCAGAGAGCTTAGGAGAGGTTGAGCGAGGGGAAAGAAAGAAAGGTAGAGAGGCAGAGAAAAGGAACAAAGGGGAAGCAGCTAATAGTTTGGAGGATCTAGGAATAAAAAATTTATAGGGTAAAATAAGGTTCCTTTAGTCCATCCGTCAGCATTGCTGCAGTGGAAATTAGTCTTGCTCTAGTCTACTCTCCACCTCCACAGTGCACTTCTACAATACCCAGCTGCGTTAAATAGTCATTCTCTTCTGAGTCTTTGGTCTGCGTTCTGGGGTTGTAGAGTTTGCGAGTCTTTCATTTTGAGTCAATAGTCTGTATAATAATTCACAGGTGAATTACTGTTTCTATTTTACAGTGTGAATTTGGGAAATGTATCTATGTTGAACAGTCAATAAAAACTCTGTAACAGATCACCCTGTGAGTACAGTCTTCATTTTTTTTCTTGAGATTTACGTTTCATGTCTTACAAATTTATAATCAAATGTTTACTTATCCTCCCTGAGCTCTCCTCTTCCTCTTCATCTCTGTCCTCGTTTTTTTAAACTAAACTGACCTCAGCACTCCTTTTGATCTCCAATCAGTCCCCCTTTCCCCACCTTTTCTTTTCTCTCATCCCTCTTCCTTCCCCATACGTCCTCCTGCTACGGCTCCTTGCCATCCCTCGCCCTCCATCTCCTTCACTTATTTTTTATTCTTTCTCCCCTCCTCTTCTCATACTCCTTATATGTTCACCAATCTGTCAGAACAGCCCCTCTTTTGTTAATTTCCCCTTCATCTTTTCCTGTCCTCCTACTACCCAGACAAAAAAACACAATATATAGATAATCACAAACATTAAGAACAATCATTTTCCATATCTATCTGTCAATCTATCTATCTATCTATCTATCTATCTATCTATCTATCTATCTATCTATCTATCTATCTATCTATCTATCCTCATCATCCATCCATCCAGATGGCCAACATCTTACTTTTTGCTTTTAAGATGTATTAATTGATTTTTTTGGGTCAAATGGGGGAGAAAACAAGCTGTTAAAACACAACACTGACGTATTAACACCTTTATCACCTTAATTACATTCATTTGGAGTTGTGTTTTTGTCGTCCAGATGAATAGTCCAGTACAATATTCACTCTTCTTTTAGCTCTGCTTTGGTCTCCACCAACTCCTGAGAGACATAACTGCCTCTTTAGCAAACAGAAAATGCTCCACTATATCAGAGTCAGGTGATAAGCAGCTAATAATACCAGTGAGATTACAGATTGCAAAAACTCATCTCACTCTTCCCTGTTGACCGTGTAGCAGAACATACAGTGGCTGAGGAACTCACACAAAATGTGTAGGGCTGTATATTCTAGCAATACACACTGGGGCCTTAAGAAATACAAGAAATACAAATTTTCTATCCTCTTTGCATCCAATTACCACTTACATGCTTAGATTTCTCTAGCACTAAATCTGTCACAGTCAGCACTTGGCAGCATATTCAGCTGTGCATATGCATATATAAATTAAATTATGAGATTACCAAAACATTTTACAAGCATTTAACTACCCAGACAAGTAGTCCACACACAGTTTTTTAAAGGATTGGATAATATCCTGCCCAGTCTCTTTCATTCCATCTAACTTTTCCCTCAGGTCATCCACTGACTTGACATTTTTTATTAACTCTTCCACCTCTCCTCCCCCACTTCCTTCTCCTGCTTCTATTTTCACTCTTTTTCAACCAATTCTTGCAGCTTCACCTCCATTCAATCTGTCAACCTCTTCTCTTTTTCTGCAGTCTTCTTGCCCTCTCTGAAACTTTCTCCAAACTCCTCCTTCACCATCCTCATCGCCTTCCTTGTGATCCCCTCTCAATCCCTTCAAGGATACAAGGATAGCTAGTTGATTTATTTATCTTTTACAATCTTGTATAATGAGATTTCGATGTAGTTCCCCTCTTTGATTGATTGATTGGATTGGCTGAAGAGATAAACAAAATATAGAACAGAATAATTTATGTGGAGGAGTGCTGCGGATGAATTAAACAGACTCACAGCCTGAGGGAGGAAACTGCTTTGCACAGCTGTGGATACTTCTGCATCTGATGGCAGCAGGTTGATCAGTCTGTGGCTGGGGTTGGTATTGCCTTTTAGAAACTTTCGCCTCTGTGCTGGCACCTCACCTCCTGGTATCACTGATGCTCCATACCAGTGATGTTGTGGATGGTTTTTATCACCTGTTGCAGAGTCCTGGGTGATGCACATCCCATGTCAGTTTGTGGTGTTTCCAGTCAGGATGCTTTCTACTGCTCCTCTGTAGAAGTTACCACGAACATGACACGACAATTTTGCTTTCAGAAATGCAGACATTTCTGAGCTTTCTTTATCAGGGTTTAGATGTCCATGACAGGTTCTCTGTGGTGTTGATTCCCAGGAACCTAAAACTGTTCACCTGCTCCACCTCAGCTCCACTGATGTAGACAGAAGTGTGCATCTTTGTCTCCTTTCTCCGAAAATCAACAATCAGCTCATTGGTTTTGCTGATGTTGAGCAGTAGGTTGTTCTCTGTGGACAACTCGGCCGATGATGGCAGCATCATATGTAAATTTCACGACAACAAGTTTTCTCCATGTTGGGAGCTGCAGTCATGGGTGTACAGCGTGAACAGAATGGGCTGAGCCCACAGCCACGGGAGGCTCTGGTGTTGCGCATGAGAATGGAGGAGATGAAACCACCAATCTGAACTATTCATCCTTACACCTGACCTCTCTGGTAGAACATTGATCTTCACAATGGTGTGTTTGTTATTTTCCAGTTCCTCCAAAACACCAAACTGCAAGCTTTGCACAAAACCATATAAATGTCACATGTATAGGTGCAGTGGCAACAAAAAGACTAATTTAAAAAGTGCTATATACTTGTGCATTTGCTTTAGTTTACTTTAAGTACTGAAAACGTTCACGCAGCTGCCTCTGTAGAGTGTGTTCTTTCTCACAATCACGAGTTGGAGTGCGAGTTTCAGTAATATATCTACTTCTACTTTTACCTCGATGGATGGGAATATGGATGGACAAAGAAACAGAGAGGGTTATTGATTATCGGTGAGTCAGAAGGAACAGACGACTCGGCTATTAGACAAATACGTCACTCTGAAACGCCACAGTCGCAATCTATAACTGCCACAACTCAATTGTCCCTAAATGTCACACTGTGGCTACATTGTGAACTGGCAGCTGAATGAAGTGGGAGCAATGAAGCAGAGCAAAGACCCGGAGAGAGGGAGAGAAAGAGAAAGAAAGGTCAGAAAGGCAAACTAGGAAGAAACTGTCTGAATGGCACGCACTGGGAAGAAATTGGCCAGAGAAAAGAAAGGAGGTAGAGGAGAGGTTCTGCGTAGATGAAGGACATTTAGAAAAGAGGGAGGAGGAGGAGAAAAGCGATGACCTAAAGATCGGGATGGAAAAATAGTGAGGTGGCTTACTCACTCATTCGCCTTTGTCCAACCCTCTCACTCTCTTCTTTGACAGTACATACTGTAAATCTTTGCAGCCGCTTCTGTCTCACACAAGACAGTCACTTTGTTCACAAAATGTAACAGAGACTACAGCTACACAAGCCAGTTTCTTCTTTCCAAAATGAAATCACATATATGGAGATGATCACTAAATATAATGATTATTTAAGGGTCCAATCAATATTTTTTGACTACTTAACTCCCAGATGAAATCACTCACAGAGGGTAAGTGTTCGACTTACTGCTAATAAATTACATGCTTGTTGCCTGATCAGCAAGAGCATCAGAAAACAAATAAATTCTCATTTCTAGACCGAGAGTGAAAGAAGATCTTTAATTGTGGTGTCTGTTAACCTGTTCTATACATTTGGGGCACAGTTTTTGCCTGTTTACTTGCTCCACAGTCAGTAATCAGACATCTGTGATATAAGTGTATATTAGCAATCCACCCCAAGCAAACTAACGTCTTGAACTAATGTCTTGATTGGTGTGATTATATTAAAACCTAACTGGTCACTGAAATTGCACATTTTTATTGCTGAAATTCCTTGGAACATTTGGATATAAAAATTGGCCCTTTTAAAAAGTTTAATCTAACCATCAGGCTATACCACTGCCTCTGGGGCTGAGTAGATGGCGTTGTGAACCCCACTAATGGGCCACGCCCTTGTGGTTGAGAATTACTTGTTTAAAGTGCATGGTGCATGTGCATGTGGGAAAAATAAGGCACAAGGCACAAAGGGGTTGTATTTAGTCTCTAAATTAATCATAGGTGTGTTTTGGAAGTAGCATGAATTAAACCAATTAGTGTATCTCCCATCCCCTCAAAAGCCAGATGTGCCTGTCAAACTTCAAACTTCAAGAAAATGTTTGGAGTAAAACAGTCGTATAAATGCTAACTTCCATCAGAACTGTCGAAAAAATATTTTCTGTGGAGAGTTTCCCCTGTCCTGTCGAGTTTTTATCTAAGTTTTTAGTTTTGTTGCTTAAATATTAACAATATTTGCTGCAGTGACATGACTGTCTGCATGGAAACTATTAAAATTACTGAAAACAACCTTAATCATCAAAGTAAATCATTCTAGGAGACAAAAAAACAAATCACCTAGAAAAGCTGCGCTGTTTGACATAATTCAAAAGATGATTTAATGATTAAAGAGGCTTCTTTCAGTCATTTTAAATGATTCCATGCGTGCGGTGTCACTGTGTTGTGTTAAAATGCGCAACTATCTTAATGAAGAGTGACTTTACCTTATTTCACCCACCTGCAACCCATCATCAGAATGTAAATTTTTATGAACCGTGGAATAAATACAGTGACCTATAAGCAGAGTGTAAGTCCATTGTGGACATGACTATGTATGTGGATCAGAATAATGCATCCTTTAAATAGCAGGAAAATATGCATCATTGACTTAAAACCTGGTTTTCTTGGTCAACAGTGCCATCACGTTCTGTTGCTTAAAGATAACTATGTGACAACAATCCACCTGACCACACCTCATTTTAAGACCAGCGCACCCATGGCTGAACAGATGGACACTAGTACTACTTAAGCAATGTGGGCACTGGCCATGAAAATGACAGCTGTGTCGGTATAAAACTAGCACTGACAAATGCGCTGAGCTGTGCACTGCTTTGTGACAGCCACAAGATAGGGCTCTTTGTTTTACCGCTTTGGGATCTAACATTTGATTTGTTGTGGAAAAATCAAATTGGCAAAACACCCAGCATCATTTGGAAATCTTCAGAGAGGTAACAATAGAATATAAGAGGAAATTACACATTTTCATTGTTATACAAATTGTGAAATCTTTAAACGATCAATTTCAAGATCAGGGATTTCAAAATGAGCTCATTTGATTTAATGAGGTATTTTGATTTTGATTGAGCTCTTGTTCCTGAAATAAACTGCTCAGTTTAGGTGCAGCTACAGACAAGACGAAAGGAAAAAAAAAAAAAAAAAAAGCCACACAGCCCACGTACACACACATGAAACAAGTTAAGTTTAGAAAGAGTTGGAAAGAAAGGGAAAACAGAAGTCGCAGTAGTTTTGGAAAACAGGAAGGATATATTAGCTCCTGTAAACTTTCTTTGTAGCTTTCCCTGGCTTTCCACTACTGATGGCTTATCTGATATCCAGTCAAAGTGAAACCTTTCAAATATCAAGAGCTTTCCTAAAATATGACCATAATGCACTTCTCTGCAATGCCCCAGTTGATAAGAGTTCAAGGCAATCTGTTTTCCATTAAAAATGTCGGTACATGGGCTCATGTTCTCATGTTTTCAATGTGCTGATTGCTTCCCTCAACCTGTTAATGTTTGAGGCTAAAATGCTTCAAAGTGGAAAGTGTGGTGAAAGAACAGATTGAAGCTGCAGTAGTTTCTGCTCCCTGCACAAAGCATTCTGTAAAAACCTTACACTGCTCCAAGTCTTCCATTTGTTGCTCTTCACTTGCTCACACTGGGTGTAAACTTGCTCTAGGTTGCTAAATAACAAATGCAGAAAATGCCCTTCGGTAGCGTCACACAATGCAAAGCAAAATTTACAGGTGCATAGGAAGTCGATGGAAATATGCAGCCACAGGAAAACAGATATGGAGTTGCCCTACAGGAGGCACAAACTGAGTTGTACATGTCAAAGTGTTACTTGGGTCTGCCTGAAATGTAACACAAAACAGTAACCAAGTAGGCCAGATACTGAAGGCTTTTTGACTTTTTTGTGTACATTCCACACAATCTTAGCCAGTGTGCCTGAGGTGGTACCAAGTCATTGTTTTGCAAGTCATAAGTGAGTCTCAAGTCTTTGCATTCAAGTCCCGAGTCAAATCCCAATTTAAGACGGGCAAGTCCCAAGTCAAGTGCCAAGTCCTAAACTTTGAGTTTCAAGTCCTTCAATTTGCGTTAACTTTAGTTATTAATGGTTTTATCTTATCATTTAACTTGATTGGATGCACTCGGATTGGTTCAAATATAGTGGATCTGGGGAATTTAGTGCTGACTTACTGGGAATGAATACTGTTAACATTTGTTGATTCAGGAAAAAAAGGGAAATGGATTATTTGTGGCACACTTTTTATATAACAGACTATATAATCTTTGGGCTTTTGGGGAAGGTATCAAGTATTTTCAAGTCAAAAGGCTCAAGTCCAAGTGAGGTCAATAATTATTGGTGTTTAAGTCTAAGTGGAGTTGTAAGTCAAACCAAATTAATGACTCGAGTCTGACTCAATTCCAAGTGATGTGACTTGAAGGTATGTGCTCATCTACACTCAACCAGGGAGAACCAACAGCATCAATAGGAAGACAAACTTCACTTTGCATAATATGTTAATACAGGCTCATGAGATGGAGTGATATCAAGAGAGAACACTGAGGCTCAGACTTTCACAAAGATACTTTCACATGAACCTGTGTTTCTACTACAGTTCATAACTAAGTCTATTCATTTATTCAACCCTCAGTCTGTCAGACACCAACTAACCTGCTGTTGAAATTTGAAATTGCACTTTATCTGTGCTGCTGTTAAAAATAAATACATTTTAAAACTGAAATAGTTGGTAAATGTGCCAAAGTTGATGAAAATTACTGCCAATGTCAATGGATCACAGTTTCAACACAGCCACACACAGGACGCGGTGGCTCTTTTGCTCTTTCTCCAGTTCATTTACAGGCTTAGGTGATGCTATCCTCTATTACAGCTTTTTTTGCCCTCTGGTAGGCACTATGAAAAACTTAAGCGCCTGTACTCGTAGTCTCAGAAACAGTTACTTTCCCCAAGCTGTTATCCATCTGAACCCGCCTAACTCTCCTGATGACTCTCTCTCTCGCCCTACTGCCATATTTTAATGCTGCTCTACATATACAGCACACTTTTTTCACTATTTTATGTTTGCCAATGCCAGGTCATAACACACTGCCGTTCTTGTGCCTTCATCTGTTTTTACTTTATTCTATTCTATCTTATTTTGTGCCATGTATGTCCCTTTGTACCTCCTCTCCTGCACTGTCTTGGTAAGGCCAAAGCCTTTCTTTATCTTTTACATATTCAGTTAATGACAATACAGCTGAATAGAATTAAACTGAATGTAATTTATTGGTACAATTGAATAAATAAAATAAATAATCAGGCTGACATTTTTATACAGTTCTGGTGTGTACTGCAGTCCATGTCGTCAATGGAAAATTTAAATAATATTCCATGCATTTCCCATGTGGACACTTAAATATCCATGATTTTGCTCCCACAGTAAAGACAGAATGATATGAATGTCTAGACTGGCCTCATCAGCACACTGGCTGAGTCAAGAGTTATGATTCTCATCTTCATCACTGCAATGCTCTTCAAAGCTTGGCTGTAAAGGTCCACCGTCAGCTGCCATCTTGAAACAGGAGAAAGCAACATAACGAGCCATTTCTGCTCAGTTTTACTTCAGGGCTAACCCTTCACATTTCCAGCAGTTGGGAAACAACAGACAAGACTTTTCTTGGTCTTAAGAAGCTGCAGTGTTTATTAACTCCCACATTGTAATTTTTACGCTACATTTAGTGCCAGACTGAAAACTTGCTGCTAAGTTTAAGTTTCTGCTTCACTGTGAGCAGCAACATCACTCAGTCTGCTACTCGCTCTCCCTCAATTGCACTCCACACACACTTACATACTGCCCTATTCCTTAAACGAGCAATGCTAGTCTCAACTCGCTATGCTTCAATAAAGTCCAATAAAATGTAATTTTTAAGGCAGTTGTGGTAAACTGACATGCTGTGGGAATATTGTCATCGTGGTAAGAAAACATCCTAGTTTGTGTATAAACTTTTATATACAGAGTGCATGATAGCAATAAAAGAAAACAAAGCCAAATGAAGCACAAAACGTCTGCAAAAATACCCAGTGTGCAGAGAAAAGCAAAAATATAGTAATCATCAGACAACAGAGACACACAGTCATTTAAACTGTTTTGTTCACTTCCTCTACACTGTTCACCTACTCGCTGTCACTCCAAAGGACAGAATATTAGAGCATATTTCAAGGGCTCTGATGCCCACAGTTATAGAGCTGTAGGCAGTATGTTCGCAGTTTGATAACGGTTTGACATCATCATCATCATCATCATCAGTCGTACTGTTGACAACAACCGTAGGAAGGCCAAAGTGACTCAGAGTGCAACAGTGGACGCTCTGTTTGCTTAATTTCAAAGTGTCTTTGCTTTAGTGTGCTCACTGGACTACATCTAATCTCAGTCAATAGACCTTTAATAACAACTTGTGTGTAGAAGTACTGACCGATGACTCAGCTGCGACTGTGTCAAAGGGTAGGTCCTCAAGGTTCCAGTCCCTCACTGCTGTGGTCATGGGGTTCCTTAACTCCGGTACCTGCGGAGAGGCTGGACAGAGAGCAAGACACAGTGGCTGTGTGTGTGTGTGTGTTATCTACAGTATGATCTATTTGACCAATGAAAACAAACAATTCTGGCTGATCATCTTTAACACAAGGTCCAGTGTTTTGTCCTTGTCAGAGTTAATTAACATTTTGATGAAGTTTACCTCACCTGTGAAAAATTTCAAGGGCGCACAGACCAGGGATCGCTAGAAATGTTTGGTTTTTTTTCTATGTTTTCTTTTGTAACTATCAGTTTGATTAATTTCCTAATCTGATTCGTTCTCATAAGGAGAGAAATGTTTTCTTGTTTTGTGACCTTCCCTGTGATCTCCCCAAATCACCCTTGTGCTTTGTGTTTTATGTGTTTTTGTCTATTTTTTCCAACAGCTCTTTCGTTACACGACTGTGATCATCAAGATGAAAATTTAGCTCAGTGAGTCAGAGGGGAGACATTTCACCTGTGTGCTAGCAAACTTCATTATATTTTGTGGCACTTGAGAAAATTATATTTCTCCATAAATCACATCTCTTCTTTTGTAAGCAGCATCTAATTAAAAAATGGTCTTAAGGTGATATTGTGAAATGTGTGACTTTGAATCTCAACGTCTTTACAGTGAATTTTCACCTGCTGTAATCCTCTTAGGAGAGGGAAAAATATAAATATATATCCAAATAAAAATAGGCTGTGGTTCCAATCCACAGGAAAGGGGAAGGAAAGGAGCATTTTAAAGATTCAAAATAGCTTTTTGTGAAACACAAGACAAATATGTAGTTGACAGAGAAATCATCTCTTAGTCTCTCTTTTATTAGTTGTTTATCGTTCATGAACTGATGCTCTTAACCTTGTATGGATGCGATATAATTGCCATCATTGCTGTATGTCCTGGCTTAGCTTAAACCCTTCGTAAAACATGAACAATGTATACAGAAAATGAATGCCATAGAAAGTCAGGGGTTGTCAGTTTAATCAATCATAGAAGAGGGGTCCCTCAAGGAAAAAGGTTGGGACCACTCATGTAGCCTGTTATAAATGGTGGTTTGTGTCTACGTCAGACAGATCGACAGAAGTTACGTTTACATTACTAAAGCAAGTGCAATAAAAGTGATTTTGTGACAATCATCACATTGATGGTATTCATTTAATTTGGGCATCCAGGGGCAAAAATACAAATCAGCACCAATGAGTTCAACAAATGCAATCCTAATTTAAGCCAATCACTCAGCTGACATTTTTGCTCCTACTCCTACAGAGATAATGGCCTCAATTCAACAATTCAGCTATGATATGCAAATGAAGACTGCAAAAATTGAACCCGGGCTGAAAATACTACAAATCATCCAACCTTTCCCCCCACCTGTTTCTATCTATGCATGGTGTGACTGTACACAATCTGTACTTGTCAGGTTTGACTGCGTTCATTTTTAGGGCACTTTAGTTCTCCCATTTTCTCTGTGTTTCTTTGCCACACTCCCAATCTCCTCTCTGTCAGGCCCAAATGGCTCTGTCTCCCTGCATTGCTCCTTTCAATTTCCTTCCTTTATTCATCCCTTCATCCTGCTGCCGTCTCTCTCCTCCCAGCTGGCTCTTGGCCTCCGCCCAGGTGGGCTCTTTGCCCTGGAGGATCATGATGGCCTGCATCACTGTCTGTACCAGTGCTGGGGGGCAGCCATGGGACTTGATCTTTGTCATGGCTGTTTTATTCAGAGACTCCACAGCAAATGAGGAAGGACAGAAAATAGGCACATGAATCACAACAGGGGATACTTCTTTGTGAGTCACATTTTAATTCATGTACTTTTTCTGGTAAAAGCAGGTCCAGACACTCAGATGAACAAATTCTCCCGGCCACTCTTTACATTTTGGCTTCTTTGACCTCTGAAGAGGACATCCACTTTTCAGTTGCAGGAAAATCCTTTTGCCATTCGTATCTGTAAGACTTTTCTTTATGAATGCTGAGAGGATTCTCCTTAAGAATATGACAAAGACTCAATGATTTGTCTTGCCCTTGTTAAGACTCTGTTCAAGAAAAAAAACATTTCATTACGTGGGTGTTCATCCATAGCTGGCCACACTGAATATGAATACAAATCTTTTCGGGGCTTCTCAGCTTCAGCGACTATGCTACATTAAACTGATGAGGCACAGTTGGTGAAGTCTGGAAAGTGCTGTTCTATGTTGTGCATTTTAAACTGTGTCAGTGAGAGTCCACAGCCAGGCGAGTGGCCTAGGCAGTGATTCAAGCTAAATGCTAACACTAGAATGCTAACATGCTTACAATGACAATGCTAGCTTCCTGGTGTTCAGGAGGTGTAGTGTTTACTGTAATGACAATCTCAGTTTAGTGCGCTAGCATGATAACATTAGCTAATTACTGCTATTCACCAAGGTTGTCATGGTTGGACTTTTTGTTAGTCACTTCCTATTTTATTTTGTAGTCTTGGTTCTCCTGTTAGGTTTACTTCCTGTCTTTGTCTTTTTCCCGCTCCTGCTGATTGTCATGTGTTTCACCTGTTGTTGTTTGACCACCTGTTTGTGATTAGTTCCCTGTCTATTTAGTCCCTGTGTTTCTCTGTTTCTTTGTCAGTTCGTGTGTTGTATTTTGGTGTTCTAGTTCCTGTGTCTGCCCGGTGTTGCTCCCAGTGTTTTTTGGATTTATACCCTTTGTGGATTTCCTGGATTTTGCCATCTTAGTTTTGTCTATTGGATCCCTCCCTGTGTTCACATAAGCCCGTGTTTCAGTGACTTTTTGTTTATCATTAAATCACCTTTTGAACATTGCCTCCAGTGCTCCTGTCTGCATTTTTGGGTCCACCACTTTTGTGCTCCTAGTTGACTTTTCACCACACCTGACAAAGGTAAGTTGAGAAGTTAGAATTTTGATTTGATGAAGGTGCTGGATGAGAGGGAGCCAGTGGCTCAGCAGGTAAAGCAATCACAGGGTTGGTGGTCTGATCCCCACCTCATCATGTCCATATCACAGTATCCTTGGGAAAAAAAGTGAACCAAACAAAAACCAGTATGTTCCTAATGGACACTTTTCACCATGTCCTCCAAAAACAGTTGAGCAATCTTGATACCCAGAAGAACCTTGGTCAACTTTCTCTGTTGCTGTTTCCTATTTTAAATAGGTCTATGCTAGGCTATATGCTAGGCTTGTCTGTGTTGAACAGAAAACCAAATTTTCATGTTGTGCTAATATTAACTAACTCATTAACAAACTCAAGATGTGACTACATATATGTCACTTTTACAGGTCCCCCAGCAACACCTTTTAGTCATCCTCAAAATTTGGTTTTGTTTTCAACACAGGCGAGCTAGCACATAGCACACACACATATTCACATTTTTCTAACCAGGGATCTTTTTTTATCAGCAACACATGAAAGGTTCTTCACAGTAAAAAAAAAAAAAAAAAAGAAAAAAGAAAGAAAGGAAGAAATACATTGACATGCAGTGACACATCCCTGTATGGCCTTGTATTATTGTGTAAAAAGCACAGTCTTGTTTCTGTAAGTCTTCTTTTGCCACAGTGGTCACAGAGTAAATTCAATGTCCAATGTGTGTCCTTGATTAAAAAAAAAAAAAAGTAGGATCAGGTAACATGGCAGGGTACTATCCATAGCCACATTTCCACAGCATGGTACAGTTCAACTCGACTCTACTGGATTTTTGATGCCAAGTACTTTGTTTTCCATCAGAGATAGTTCACCCAGCCTGGATTTGGTCTAGAGAAGCCGCAGCCTTTATTCACTTACAACAAACTGTAATCTACACTGTATATTTACAGCCAAATTGATTACTTCACTTCTCAGCTCGCATTCACATTCACTCTCTGCCATTCACTCTAAACCACACACTCACCACACTACACTACTCTGACCAATCAGTGGTCTGCAGTGTTTTCATGTCACCTTTTAGCATCTGCTCAAACTGCTTGGAACCTAAACCAAGGTGATAAAAAAAGGCACTATCCTTAATGAAAAACCAAAAAATAGTGACTAGAGTCGAGTGGAGTTGATCCAAGCTGTACCATGCAGCTCTTGCCTTGCCTTCTGCTGCTCGTCAGCCTCTACCTTCTGCTGTAAAATGACAGGTACTCGTCACACTGTCTCTGGAACTCGGCCACCTGCTTCTTGGCCTCCACCAGCTCTACAGACACGGCCTCCACCTTCTCCCGCGTGTCACTGATCTTGAAAAGGCCGTTACGCAGCTTGCTCACCTGCTCCTCCAATTTACTACGTTTCTCTGCCAAAAGCCTGGACGGACACACATAAGCACACACACGCACACACAAAATCAGATGAGTGACACAGCGATTGTAACATAGACAGGTGTTTAGTGAATTGAATAGAGCCATTTATCCACAGAGGAAGATTAGCTGAAGTCAGACAGGTGGCGACTGAAAAGTGACTGACGAGAGGACTGACTCAAACTGCAAAAAGGCCTGAGAGAAGAAACTTTAAGAAGAGATTTTCTGTGATTTTTCTTCAGTCTTTCTCCTTCTCAGTTTGACATAAGGTCATCCCATTATCTGCAAATGATGAATAACATCCATGTTAAAACTGACCAGGCAGGTTCAGGTCAGTTAAGTTCCAGTCTGATAAATCTAACACCCAAAGAGCAGCACAGGACAGCGGACTGAAAATACCCTGGGAAAATTTGATCATTCATGCCTTCTATTTATCTTACATTTACAGGGTGTTTCCAAAAGCGGAGTGGCTTTGAGAACACTTACAGAAGCTGTACAATGCATTCAGATTTTTCAAGTCTGTCTTAATACTCACATACTCATGTATATGCTCAAAGTTGTTAATGGTTGCTATAATTGTTCGTGTGTGTCATTCGTGTGCTGGCTCGTGGGGTATATGGCTCCAGCATGTCACCATGCCAAGTTTCATGTGCACCCAAAATTTCCTGAAAACAGAAATCATGAACAACAGTTTAACAGTCTTACTCCACAATTCAGTTCTACACGTTTTCAACAACAATTTTCTAACAAGTAGAATACATTTAGAGGAAATACTCGATCTTTAAGATGTGACTCCATACAGTTTTCAGACGACACCACCATCATCGGACAGATTTCAAGCAACAATGAGACTTCATATAGGGAGAAAATCAACAGTCTTGCAGAGTGGTGCACAGAAAACAATCTACTGGTAAACATCAACAAAACCAAAGAGCTGATTGTTGATTCTCATAGAAAGGAGGCATAGATGCACACCCCCATCTACATCAATGGAGCTGAGGTGGAGCAGGTGAACAGTTTTTATGTTCCTGGGAATCAACATCACAGAGAACCTGTCATCACACATCTCCACCCTGGTAAAGTAGACTCAGAAATAGCTGTATTTCATAAGGAAACTTAAGAAGGCACAATCCCCGTGCCATGTTCTTGTCAGCTTCTACGGAGCAGAGATAGAAAGCATCCTGACCGGAAACATCACAAACTGGCATGAGATGTTGATAGCCCAGGACAGGAGGACTGTGCAGTGGGCGAGTAAATCCGCCCAGAACATAATTGGCATCCATCTACTGAGCATCAGTGATACAAGGGAGGTGAGGCGGCTGTGCAGAGCCAAAAGGATACTAAAAGACAATACCCACACCAGCCAGAGCCTCTTCACCCTGCTGCCATCAGACTGAGATACAACAGTATCCGCGGCCGAACCACCAGACTGAAGAGCAGTTTCTTCCCTCAGGCTGTGACACTGCTTAATTCATCCTCAGCACTCCACCATGAGAAATTCTCTGCTTTATTTTTATTTCTATGACTTATTATTTCGTCAACTAATCTGTATAAAATTTTAATGCTCTTTTCTGTGCGCAGCAAAAAGGGAACTACAACTTAATATTATTAAATAACCCTGCGTTTTATAATGATAAATAAATCTACCTTGTACCTTGAAAATCATTTCATCATCCTTTTCAGCACCATGGACAGAGCTCTTTGGTGCTGTTTTGAGAGACTGGTGGAAAAAATGTAAGAGTGTTTATAGAAATGTTTTCAAGGATGAACTGATGTTTCAAATCAGGGCCCAGGAAACTTATTTTCTACAGTAACTTGTAAGTGAGGTAAATTGGGTGGTCACTTGGGTCACAATAAATGGAAAGTCATAAAACTGAGAAAATAACAACAAAGCCCATTCTGAGTAACTGAATATGTTTATCCAAATTAAGTGTTTGCAAAAAAAAAAGCATTTTAACTAATGAAACCATTATGAAAACAATAAAAATAGAAGGGTACTGCTCTCTGACATTAGAAGACAGCCAAAGCTAAATCAAGCATTGCAGAAAAGGGCTGAAAACCCTCATTTGAAATGAGGTCTGGTCCAGAGGCTTGCAAATGCAATTAAAGTCAGGTCATGTTTAATGGGCACAAAAATGAAAGCCTCCTGATGTGGAAAGCAGAAACAAGCTCTCTGTTCCTGTTCAGCCATGTTCAGGTTACTGCTACCCTCTCCCTCTGTCTGCCTGTCTGTCTCCCATTCAAAGGCTGCTGCTCTCACAGGTTGGCTCTACTTGATTCTCGGATGGGAAAGATGAATTTCATAGGACTCTTAAAGGCCTCATCATGTCAGAGGAACACTAAAAAGGTTTCTTCCTGAAGAGTTTCCGTTCTACTCAGAACCATTTGCTCCCCCCCGCCCCCCACTTTTTTTAAGAAAAGGTTCATCAAGGTGTCTTTGTAAGATTGAGGGGTCCATTAAGAACCCTTTTCATCCAAATAACCTTTTTTGAATGAAAGAGTTCTTCAAGAGTTGTTGAAATACTGTCATTTTTTTGTACCATAATATAAAAGGGTTCTCTGTAGAACCCCATGGGTATGTGTCTAGGTAAAGCCCTGGGAATATAAAAGAGTTCTTGGTAGGACCTCCAAGGTGGGTTCTAGACAAAACTTTCGGAATATAAAGAGATTCTCAATAGAACCACTGGATGTGTTTCCTGATAGCACCCTTAAAAGGTTCTGGATAGAACCTCCAGAACCCTTTCATTACATCACAGCAGAGGTTCTCTGAAGAGCCTCTTACAGGGAGCTCTGGGTAAAACCTACAGTAGGTATAACTCTTTAATCTGGGTTCTAGTTTGAACTCTCTGAGAGGCCTTTTCCACCAACATGGAATCGTCCCTGTTCCAGTTCAAGCACCTAACTTTGAACTGTTCTGAGCCTTTCCACCAAAAATAAATTGGTCTGGAACCTGAAAGATAGGTTCCCAGCTGAAATTTAAAAAAAAACAGGTTTTCCATGAGAAGCAAAGTGGATGTGTCATCTTCTACAGGTTGTTGTGCGTTGTGCAGCGCTCTGTTGATTAAATTTATAAAATGTATTTATTTTTAAAAATTTATATAAAAAAAAAAGTTAAATTTTTTATCACAATGGTTCTACTCAACTCTGGTGGAAATGTGCGCTGGGTTACTAGATAGCACCAAGGTTACAAGGACAAGGACCTTTCCACGGTGGTCTAGACCAGCAAAAGATTAGGCAAATTACCTGATGTTTGAAAAGTGACGGCTGTTTATACACAATATTTTTGTGCAGGACTATAACAACATTGGTCATTTGCTGTCGGTCCACTTGTCATATACTTCCTTCTGTAATTCCATACTGATGCAACAAAGCACAATGAAGAAAAAACAAACTGTCTTTCATCTGCTGATTTTTAAAGATGGAAAAAAAGTAAAGTACTTGTCCAATCAGAAAAGTTCAGCACTACAAGCCCCACCCCCAAAGTTCTTCTACTTCTGGAAAGCACTACACCCTGAGCAGGGACTTTCTGTAGTGTAAAATAACATCCCCAGAAATTAATTTAGATCCTGGTCCGTGTGGTGGAAATGCACTGACTTTCTCCTAAAGGTTCCAAGTCCCAAGAGAAAGTTCCTGCAGTGGAAACATGACTTAAGAGTGAAGGATTAAAGGACAGCAGACAGCAGGACATCCTTGGACCACACCTTAAACCAGTCTGGTGTAGTTGACTAGGACTGGGTGCTAACAGAGGCAGTTCCTGTTAGCAAACACACATCTAACGCACATCTAATCCTATTTAAATTCCATCCAAATGGGGATAACGATCCCAATTATCTGTCAAGTAGTGCAGGTAAGGATGAGGAGATTTTCAGAACAGTCTGCCCTGCAGTTGGTTAGATGTCACCGATGAGTAAGAACACTGGCTAGCCTTAAGCAGCATGACCCGATTCAAAAGCGCTGTCAAAAAATATGGTAAAGCGGACTTTGCTCGAGACCTTGAGAGTGAGTCAGTGAGTTTAGCTGGTTAATTGGTGTAGCAGGGCTCCCTGAGCTCTGGCAATGTGATATGGATCCTGCTAGCAGCTAGTGGTCAGAGGGCCAGGACGCCTCGTCACCCAGAGAATGGTGATTAGCTCTGGGTAATGGTGCCTGCCAGCCCAATTAGCAGCATTATGTGTGACCACTACCCTGTGCCACTAATTACAACCAGGCTGTGAGTGTGAGTGAGTGAATCAGAAAAAGACAGAGGGAAAGAGGTGTTCAGTGAGAAAGAACGTGTGTGTGTGTGTATGTGACAACAGGAAAGAGTGAGAGTGAAGAATGAAAAATGTGTGTGCTACTGTACGTCTGTGTGTGTGCAAGCTGCTGACCCCTCTCTGCCACAGCATCCACCCTGTCATTTCCAATTACAGCGAGCCTCAGGTCTTCGCTGCAGCATCACCCAGCTTACTAGACCTCATTTGCTCGACACCAAGCGTCAATCAGCCATTAACACACTGATTCATGGTGAGACACGACCCACTGTCCTCAATGTAATATTGAGAAGCTGCTGAGGAACTGTGGGCCATAATTACATGTATCTGAGGGAAGTAAGAACACTAGTGTCTTTCAATAATATCCCTTTTTAATTCATTAAAACACCATTACTATTACAGTGGACCCAATCAAGAAAATGCTCACAAGAGCAAAATCCTTAACACTACAGAATAGCACTAAATACAGAGATGGTGCAAAAGGCCAAATGGAAGACAAAATACAGCATACAGCAAAACATTCAAAGAAGCACTGTATCCACCCAGCAGTGCAGATTGAATTTTACCTAATTCACAGAAAATAGTGCTTTTATACAGACTATTTGCTAGTATTGGTGAGTCACAGTCTAGTGCACGAACACACACAAAGACTAAACTAGAAACCATATTGTGAGTGGATCACATTAGCAATGACACCCGTGAACATGCTGACTGTCATGGTTGTGTTTTTGGTTGGTTACTTCCTGTTTTATTTTGTAGTATTGGTTTCCCTTGTGTGTCCTTGTTGCTTTTACTTCCTGTCTTTGTCCTTTTCCCGCCCTTGTTGATTACTGATTTGGTTCACCTGTTGTTGTCCACCCACCTGTGTTTGATTACTTCCCTGTCTATTTAGTCCCTGTGTTTCTCTTTGTCTTTGTCAGTTCGTCGCGTTGAGTTGGTGCTTCAGTTTCTTGTGTGTTCTCTAGTGTGTTCTCCAGTGTTTTTGGTTTTCTCCCTTTCTGGATGGTTTTTGTTTCACCAGTGTTTGTTGGATGTGTTTTTCCCCTTTTTGGATTTTGGACTTCTGCCTGGCTCTGTTTTCTTTTGGATCCCTTCGTTCATGTAAGCCGGTGTTTTTTGTTACCTTTGTTTGTTACATTAAAATTATCATTTGAACTTGCACCAGTGCTCCCGTCTGCATTTCTGGGTCCACCACCTCCAGAGTTATTCGTTGTCTTTGCGCCAAACGTAACAGTACGAACTGACCAGAATCATGGACCCAGCAGACCTTGCTCTGACCAAAACTATGGACCCCGCAGACCTTGCACTGGCCTCAGAGGAGCTGAAAAGGGCCTGCTCTGAATTTGAGCAATTGAACTCTGCCATCAAAGGTTGCACAGATTTTAAGCGGAGGATTTTTGTGTATACTTTGATGGAAAAGACTCTTTTAGCAAGGCCCAAGATTTTGTTTTTCCCTCCAATGACTCGGGTCCTAACAGTGATTGCGGACTTAAAGCGAGAATTACAGGCTGACTTGGATTCTACCAATTCTGAGCTCAGCAAGGACTCGCTAAGCCACCAGCCTCCTGCTAAGCCAGCTCCTCTACCAGCCAGTTCTTTGCCTGAACCTGCCCTGGACTCATTATCTGAGAAGCCCCCCAGACGCAAGCGTAGCTCTCGCCGACGCCATGCTTCTCAGCTGCCCAGCGCCCTCGAACCCCAGTTGCTCAGCGCCCTCGAACCCCAGCTGCCCAGCGCCCTCGAACCCCAGCTGCCCAGCGCCCTCGAACCCCAGCTGCCCAGCGCCCTCGAACCCCAGCTGCCCAGCCCCCTCGAACCTCAGCTGCCCAGCGCCACGGAGGTTCTGCTGCCCTGTGCCACGGAGGTTCTGCTGCCCAGCGCCACGGAGGTTCTGCTGCCCAGCGCCACGGAGGCTCTGCTGCTCAACAACCCAGCCTCCGCATCTCCTGTCCCGGTGGGACCGCCGCCACCATCTCCTCTTCCGGTGGGGCTGCCGCCATCATCTCCAGTCCTGGTGGGACCGCCGCCACCACCTCCTCTTCCGGTGGGGCCGTCGCCATCATCTCCAGTCCCGGTGGGACCGCCGCCACCACCTCCTCTTCCGGTGGGGCCGTCGCCACCATCTCCAGTCCCGGTGGGACCGCCGCCACCACCTCCTCTTCCGGTGGGGCCGTCGCCACCATCTCCAGTCCCGGTGGGACCGCCGCCACCATCTCCTCTTCCGGTGGGGCCGTCGCCACCATCTCCAGTCCCGGTGGGACCGCCGCCACCATCGCCTCTTCCGGTGGGGCCGTCGCCACCATCTCCAGTCCCTGTGGGACCGCCGCCACCACCTCCTTTTCCGGTGGGGCCGTCGCCATCATCTCCAGTCCCGGTGGGACCGCCGCCACCACCTCCTCTTCCGGTGGGGCCGTCGCCACCATCTCCAGTCCCGGTGGGACCGCCGCCACCACCTCCTCTTCCGGTGGGGCCGTCGCCATCATCACACGCCCCGGTGGGGTCACCGCAGCCAACTCCCCTTCCGGCTGGGTCACCGCCACCATCTCCAGTCCCGGTGGGACCGCCGCCACCACCTCCTCTTCCGGTGGGGCCGTCACCATCATCTCCAGCTCCGGTGGGGTCGCTGCAGCCATATCCCGTTCCGGCTGGGTCACCGCCACCACCTCCTGTCCCGATGGGACCGTCGCCACCATCTTCTCTTCCGGTGGGGCCGTCGCCATCATCGCCAGCCTCAGTGGGGTCACCGCAACCATATCCTGTTCCGACTGGGTCACCACCACCACCTCCTGTCCCGATGGGACCGTCGCCACCATCTTCTCTTCTGGTGGGGCCGTCGCCATCATCTCCAGCCCCGGTGGGGTCGCCGCAGCCATATCCTGTTCCGGCTGGGTCACCATCACCATCTCCTGTCCCGGTTGGGCCGCAGCTATCATCTCTTCTGGCTGGGCCGCAGCCATGTCCTGTTCAGATGGGGCTGCCGCAGCTATCTTCTGTTCCAGCTGGGCTGTCGCCATCGTCTCCTGTTCTGGCTGGGTCATCGCCATCGTCTCCTGTCCTGGTTGGGCCGCAGCCTCCTCCTGTTCTGGCTGGGCCGCAGCCTCCTCCTGCTCCAGTGGGACTGTCGCCACCACCTCCTGCTCCGGTGGGACAGTCGCCGCCTCCTCCTGTTCCGGTGGGATTGTCGCCGCCTCCTCCTGTTCCGGTGGGACTGTCGCCGCCACCTCCTGCTCCGGTGGGACTGTCGCCGCCACCTCCTGCTCCGGTGGGACTGTCGCCGCCACCTCCTGCTCCGGTGGGACTGTCGCCGCCATCGCCTGCTCCGGCTGGACCGCCGGCGCCTGCTCCTGTTCTGACTGGGTCGCAGCCTCCTCCTGTTCTGGTGGGATCATCAGTGACTCTTCTTGCTCCGGCTGGGCCGTCTACGTCGCCGCCGCAGCCCCTTCCTGTTCCTGCTCTGGCTGGGTCGTCTACATCGCCACCGCAGCCTCTTCCTGTTCTGGCTGGGCCGTCTACATCATTGCAGCCACTCCTAGTCCTGACTGGGCCGCAGTCACCTTCAGAGGGGACCTACCTTCGTCTTCGCCAGCGCCGCCGGCCTTCAGAGGGGTCCCGCCTTCATCTTCGCCAGTGCCGCCGGCCTCCCGACGGGTCCCGCCTTCGTCTGTGGCTTCCTGCTCGTCCTCCCGACGGGTCTCGTCTTCGCCTGTGGCCTCCTGCCCGGACCCCTGAGGGGTCTCGCCTTCGTCTTCTCCTGTGGCCTCCTGCTTGGCCCCCTGGGGGGTCTCGCCTTTGTTGCCGGCCTCCTGCTCGTCCTCCTGAGGGGTCTCGTCTTCGCCTTCGCCGCCGGCCTGCTGCTCATCCCCCTGAGGGGTCTCGCCAGGCCGCCGGCCTCCTGCTCGTCCTCCTGAGGGGTCTTGTCTTCGCTTTCGCCGCCGGCCTCCTGCTCGTCCCCCTGAGGGGTCTCGCCTTCGTTGTCGACCTCCTGATCGGCTCTGCTCCCCTGGGTGGACTCCAGGCCGCCCGCCTGAAGTTTTCTGGCTCTGCCACTGCCCTGCCTTCAGGCCGTCCGCCTGAAGTCTCCGGCTCCGCCTCTGCCCTGCCTTCAGGCCGCCCGCCTGAGGTCTCTGGCTCCGCCTCTGCCCTGCCTCCAGGCCGCCCGCCTGAGGTCTCCGGCTCCGCCTCTGTCCTGCCTCCAGGCCACCCGCCTGAGGCTTCGACCTGGCCCCTGCCCGTCCACGGGTTTACAGACTTATGGACCCTGCCTTTTGTTGTTGCCAGGCTGTGTGCCTGAGCTTAGTGACGCTTTTTGTTTTGTCCCTCCTCCAGGCCCCCTCCACCCACCCAGCTCCTTGTGGACTCGAGTGACTTTGTTTTGGACTTTGGTTTTGGGACGTCTGGGATCCGTCCCTTGAAGGGGGGGTACTGTCATGGTTGTGTTTTTGGTTGGTTACTTCCTGTTTTATTTTGTAGTATTGGTTTCCCTTGTGTGTCCTTGTTGCTTTTACTTCCTGTCTTTGTCCTTTTCCCGCCCTTGTTGATTACTGATTTGGTTCACCTGTTGTTGTCCACCCACCTGTGTTTGATTACTTCCCTGTCTATTTAGTCCCTGTGTTTCTCTTTGTCTTTGTCAGTTCGTCGCGTTGAGTTGGTGCTTCAGTTTCTTGTGTGTTCTCTAGTGTGTTCTCCAGTGTTTTTGGTTTTCTCCCTTTCTGGATGGTTTTTGTTTCACCAGTGTTTGTTGGATGTGTTTTTCCCCTTTTTGGATTTTGGACTTCTGCCTGGCTCTGTTTTCTTTTGGATCCCTTCGTTCATGTAAGCCGGTGTTTTTTGTTACCTTTGTTTGTTACATTAAAATTATCATTTGAACTTGCACCAGTGCTCCCGTCTGCATTTCTGGGTCCACCACCTCCAGAGTTATTCGTTGTCTTTGCGCCAAACTTAACACTGACATTCCAACCTATGAGTGCTGTCATTATTTCATGAGGTATCAGCGCTCATGGATTGGGCCATACCCACCTTTGAGCTTGGCTAAGAGTTCAAAGATGGCTCCTTCCTTAACCCCCCCCCCCCACTTCCGGTTGCCCTTGCTTCGATCGCACGCCTGCGAAGTTTCACGACTGCATCCTGCACTGTTGAAAACTCACAAACTTCACTATTTAACATCATCAAGACTTTAAGATGAGGTTTATCTGGTTAACCTGCCAGAAGCAATTTGTAAGAATATAGGATCTGTGATTTCCTGTTGCCAGTAGGTGGCGCTCTGACTATTCAGAAGCCCTGTACTTCCAACATCCTTGCTCAGACCACACCAATCTTCTTACTCGGCTTTCAATTTGATTTGAAAGCACTGTGACTGCATCTTGCACAGTTGTGACATTATCATGACGACAAATCATGACAGACAGACATTTTAACACCTACTCAAAACTGCTTCTGTGGAAGCTGCCACTACATTAGGTATCTCTTGGACCACATTTTGCTATGACACACACACACAAACGTACACACACGCAGGCTCACAAGGTGAAAACAATACCAGCCACACGCTATCATGGCTGGTAATAATTACAGTGATTAATTATTGTATGCATGTATTCCTGAAGGATTACATATTGCTATTGGCTGATATTTTATGTCCAGAAAATAATAGCTTGTTCAACTATATTTCTCCGCAGGCAAACAGTGGCAGAGCTGATTAGCAAGTTCTCAGGTGACATTTATGATCTGTTACAGATCAGACGCAGCCAACACTGATCAGCTAACCATTTTCATTAGCTATATTAGCAACCAATTCGCAGTGACAGAAGAGTTGCTGAATTTGCTGTCAAAAGCACAAATAACTAATATATGTAACAATGTATAGAAACTGCTGTTTGAACTTTTTTTAAATGAAGTATGATGAAAATATGTCAGAAGTAGGAAAAAAGTGAACTTTTAATAAATATTGCTCTTGCTTGCAGTATTTGAATGTTGAAGTGGCCCCACTATCAGATGATTATACCATCAGCCAATTTGAGTTTGAGTTCCCAGCACTAATTTGTACAATTGGTAAGACTGACTATTGACACTGTTTGAATTATATAATTTTAGTATCTGTTTACCAGTGTCTGCTGTAGATCAGAAGCTTGCTCCTCACAACCACAGCCAGCTTCATGCTGATATCACGTGGGGTGGCAGGCGTCGTTCAACCTCCTAACGACCAAAAGAAGAAGAAAAACCTGTTGTGAGGTGTTTGAGTGTGTCTTTGTTTGCTGCTTACTTTTATTCAGAAGACTTGTATGTACTGTACTTTGGTGAAGCAGAGATGTTTACTTGTGAGCAGACTTTTTTTTTTTTTTTTTTACCAGATTATCAAAGCGCCCCACGATGTATCAGAAATATACAATTCCCACATGTAATCCCTTGTTGTTACAGCAACAATCCATATACAGCTCCTGGAGGGAAGCTGAAGAGTACCATTAAGTGCTGAGGCTCTTCAGCTTAGAAGCAGCGCACTGTGATTCATACTGTGCTCCTTTTCATAAACCGGTGTGTCGACGGCTTGGAAGTTGGTCTATGTGCACAGTGAGTACCTAGCCAAACACATTAGCAGATGAAATTTTCTGCTCTAATTATGGTTGTACAAGCAGGGCTATTCATCTGTGTTAATGTACTCATTGAGGACTGCAGGTCAGAACAGTGTGAAACAAGAGAGAACAGCAACAGCAAAGAGAGAAGAAGATGAGAGAAAAAAACATGGAGGCAGAAAAATGTTGTATTCCAGCCAGTCCTGTTTATTTTTTAAGTGTTAATTAATTACCTGTTTTCACACCTACCTCATTTGGTCCGGACTTTTGGACTTTTCAGTTTGATTCGGACCAAAATTACAGGTGTGAAATGTCCCCCAGATCATGGTCCAGACTCTGGTTTGGTGGAAAGAGATGGTCTCAGTCCAGATCAAACTGAACCATGGTTCTGGATGGTTTGGACTTTCCCATCAATTACAAGAAATTACAACAGTACATCATCAGGGCTGAAAGAAAGAAAAACAACACACCAAAACAAAATGAGCCACAGGGGCAGATGGGGACAGGAGGAGACCAGATGTTTAATTGACATCTGGTCTGACGACTTTATAAAGAGTCACCTGGAAAAAAAAACAGTTGTTTCACTTTGATACTGCTGGCAGTAGTGCAAAAATAATAATATTATGGTGACAATGATGTAAATCTGTTCATTCATCTCTCTCCATAAACGGCCACTGAAGTCAGGCTACCAGCTGAATCGTAAACACGCCAACGTCAGACACACGTCTGTCTACAAACCAATCAATGTCAAATATAGGGAGACACAGCCAACGTAGGTGTGACATGTAGAGTTCTTTAGTCCACCAAAACTAACCGTACCAAATGTAAACAGAAAAAAACAAACCTTGGTCTGGACTTTTAGGTGTGAAAGCAGCCTTAGACTTAATCACACTTTTGTGCAGAAGACTTTCCTTACAACATCACATCTTCACATCGCCGTGTGATGTTCGGTCAGTGAAACAATATGACAGTATAAAATTATCAGTTAGTTTAAGTCTATGGAAAGCGATGGTGAATCCATCGATTCTAGTGAAGTGTAAAGACTCACAAAGATGGTTTTAGTGAGTTTTACATGTGTTTCTATTGAGTTTGAATTAAGTGTTTTACAATGACTTGACACTTGAGCTCATCTTATTTTGGTAAAAGGGACAAACTTGAATTCAGAAGGTGTACAGTTGTATTTTTCTGTTTAATAATCAAAATATGTGTAACAAAGTTTAATTTCTTGACACTCTGTGAGTTTATTTTGTTTATTGGATGTAGTGAACATAGGTAGCGTACTATACATACTGTAGTTAATTTGCCAGTCGCACACATCTCCCTGCTGAGACTCAGGAAGAAGGATGAAGATATCCCCAATCGCTGGTTGCTGGGGTGAAAATGGTCATCGTGGAGAATTTCAACACATCGCCCAACACTAGTACATACCACCACACACTCACACAACAATTGTTCTTCAGACGGCACATCAGGTAAAAAAAATTAGTTAGATGCACCAACGTGAAAGAGGGTCGCAGCAGGCAATGCACAAGCCAGATGTTTCAGGTGGTAGGGTCGACTGCATCCTGTCTGCAGACAAACTGCCTCAAAGTTCAAGAGGAGGTGGGCAAACACGATTCTATCTAGGCTATCTCGGCTTGTTTTTGCCCCACGTCCAAGTGTGATTGCTGTGTTCACATGTGCTCAAATGAACCAAACCTGAGGGTAAAATGCTCCAGGCTCTGAAACAACTGGTCTAAACAAGCTGGGAATGAATACACCCCAAGAAATGTCACTTTAGTTATCACTACTTTGCTACACTGACAGTCGTCACTTATGACAAAATTACATTTTTATTAGCTCTGAAAGCTGCTTTTGAACTATATTTTGTTAATTCTTCAGAGTCTGTCTGAACCCAGTACAAACCTTCCTGCCACAACAGATCAACAGGGCCTGCAGACAAATGACTACAGGAAGCACATAAAAAAATATTACAGAAAACCATCTGGAAAGCTTGCCCTGCTCACAATAAGGTAAACAAAAAATATCATGGGTGACAGGGACAAGGAGAGGTGGGTGTAACGGGACACAAAAACCCCATCCCACCTACCTGGGGGTTATTGTAGCACTCTGAGCACTTCTCCTTCCTGTGGCTGTGTCTGACTATGGTGTGTCTGTGTGTGTGAAAGCTCCTCAGGACCAGCTCGACCTTTATTAGTGGCACATCAATCACCAGTGGGCAGTGAAAACCTTCCTCAACACTGAATTTTCACATGTCACAGTGGATGCAGCAACTGTTAATCAGTCTCGTTTTTTGTTTTTTCCTTTATACTTGAAAATTAATTTTGGGAGATTGAGGGGTGCATAAATGGGGGGGGTCAATGTGTACTGGCGACAGGCCCGGGACCAAGTGATACAGTACACAATGTGCTGCAAGAAACATTATCAGAACCTACCTGAAGGGCTCTCCCACTGAGCTCATATGGAGAACTATGTGCAGGTTGTTCCTGACTCGCTCAAGAGTCTCCGCCACATTCAGATTCTGACGGAACCTGGATACTCAACCTTAAGAGCTTATTATTAATGCATTTTTCTTGTCATGATCTTTAGTCATTAAAAGAAACTGATAACAGCTCAGGCTGTATGCTGCTGATGGACCTAACAGTAGAAAACAGCAGCACTGGTTGTGTATAAAACTAAGCTGTAAAACATGCGAGGTGTAGCTCACTGTGTCAAGATCAGTCACACCTGCGATCTATTAATTTTTAGCAATTAGCACCGTTCACTGCTTTCAATTTAAGGTAAAAACCAGGTCAGCCGAGGTCCCGCATGAAATGGATGAGTTCTTAAAATCTGTGCATACTGATGTAGGTGTTGTTGTGTCTGCATGATCTGTTGAGTGAAGTCTGACCTGTTGGCTGCCTCTAAAGCATTTTATTGAATGAAAATTTTGTTGCTCATAATTCATAATTACTATTACAGTCCATTATTGCAGTGTGGTCAGTGAAGTAGTGTGACTGTCATTTTTAACAGACTGAAACGGATAGTTGAGATCATTTGAAGTGAGGTAGTACTTATTCCTAGTACTGGTGTGGGAAGTTAAGCAATGTACTGCTGTGGACATGGTCAGTAACAAAAGCCACTTTAACATGTCCACCTAACAAAATCTGCTTAAGTGTACACTACATTTAGAATACTTATATAAGCCAATATTGCTCGCCATTTGTGCTAACCTTTTAAAACACAGAAGTCACACAAAAACACAAACAAACTAACAGATCAAGGCAGCGGTAGACCAGCAACTCCCATGTTCTGTGAGGTAAAATTTCTGATTTTGGCTTATATAACGGCAGCTTCCCATCAAAAAAGGCTGTCTGATGGCAAAGTAAAGCAGTAAAAATATTCTAAATATAGCTAAAATATGTTTTGCCGCAGACGCTGTCCACAGCAGTTCATTGCTTAGCTTCCTACACGTCACTCCTGATGCTTCTCCAAACTGGAGGCGTATCGACCATCATCTACTATAAGTAACACATTGACTTTAGATAAGTATCTCATACAGCCCCACTTCAAATAATCCAAACTAATCCTTTGAGACATGTTTTATTGTAAATTGGGTCGAGCTGTTGATGTAGACGATCTGACAGTGAAATAAAAGCTATAAGAAACTAACTGATCCGACTGTTCGATTCTAGTCACTTCACAGAAATACAACTTTGTGTTACTTTTTTATTCCATAAAAAATGAAACATTTTGAGTATGTAAGTATTAAATAAGAATAAAGACAAAAGTGCTTATTGATGTCTAGAGGCAAGGACAGAAAACTCACCCCCTGTAATGTCGCTGAGCGAAGAGGATCAAAGGAACTAACTGTACAAAGGCAGAGGTGATTCATCAAAATGGTAATTAAGGTCATTAAGTCAGTAGCCAAACTTCTTTATCCTATATTTTCACTAAATAATTGAGGAAGTCAATGACTACAAATTGTGTCCATTGTCTATTGACATGTCTTTCATGGATCTTTCAAACTGGAGGAAAAAAAAAATACTTGTGAGTTTGACTAGACGGTGTGCTCCTTGAACCAGCTGGGAAAATCTGAGTAAGATTTTCTTCTGCACGGTACTCAGCTCTAACTGCTCTGGTGGAGCTTGTCACCTCCAATAGCAGAGCGGTTTGGTTGTATGAGGTGGAGTACTTCTGTGATGTGAAGAGTCTGGAAGTGCAGACTCGTGCTGCTGTACAGCAGGAGTGTGCTCAGTCAACCTTTCCCGGATAAATAAGAGTTGAAGGAAAACAGAAAGCTTGATTATCTCAAAGAGATTAATAAATAAAAATTACCTCTGCCTTCACATCCAAAATGTCACTTTGTTGATACTGGAGCGTTGAACAAAGATGCAGTTAGAAGGGAGCTACTTTTAGCAGGGGACCAAATATGAGATGACAGCAAATAACTGTGACAAATGGCGTCTGTGTAAAGTGTTCCATTTAGTGGAGATCAGCAACATAAGGGCGGCAGTCTGAGACGATTAATATTTAATGTGCAGACAGTCACGGCAATATAATTCACTGCAATTATGTACAAATGAACTTCTCTTACACAATCTGAGCCACAACAATCTATATCCCTCTGTTTTATTGTGAATTAGATGATTCCACTCCCTTCTGAGACATCGACTGCAGCTCGGTATGCAGTGAAGCAGCAGCAGCATGAAGGATGTGTGAGTTAGAGGTCTATAACAGAAGACTGATGGAGGCTCATGGTTTGATCTAATCTGGATTCATTTCCGTCTTTGGTTCCAGTTTTCCTTGTTTTAATTTCTTAGAGGTTAGGGTGATTTCCTCAGTAGAGGCCATCAGATGTAGTCATGTTTCCTCTTAAACATCAGTCAATGGGCAACAGCTATCTGGCACCAGTGTGTGTGGTCTCACCTTGTATGAACTCCTATTTGCTGCGCTACTTGACAGAGGTGGTGAAGTACAGATAAGTTATAGATACATATAAAAAGGGAGAACTGATTCAACTTCTTTATCTAAGGAAAAGTGAAAAAGTAAAAGCTCTGAAATGCACTCAAAGCATACATGTACAACCCCAATTCCAAAACCTGGGGGTCCCCACTTTTTCTATGTGTTTTTGTCTCGTCCATTTAGGCTGAAATTGGTTTGGGAAGATACCTAAAAACTCTGCTTAAGTACAATAATTAGTTTTTGTACTTTGTTTCTTCCCACCTCTGCTGCTTGGTGACTTCCCACCCGGTGCTCAGATAAAGGCGGCCATCTTGGACAGGCTTCATCTTTCTGACTGAGGGGGAGAACACACAAACACATGGATAAATACTCACTTACACACAGATACAACAAGCATGGCGTTGAAAACATGAAAAGAAAACTAAACACTTACGCTCTGACTCATGCCCATGCCCAAGGATATTTTCCAAGAGATTTTCTAAGTGCCCTTCCGTCTGTCACGCTGCAATTGGGATTGAATACTTCAAGAGCACAAAGTACTACTGGAACTTATTCACAGCACTTGTTCATGGACAACATAACAAACAGAGTGACTATTTTATAAAGACAGCAACATTATAGATGCTATAGGATCATTTTTCATGAGATACAATTATATGGTTTTGATAAAGTGGTTCCGATTTCTTATCTGTGCTAATGGAAATTAACACCTACGCAAACCCACAACACCCACAGACATGTACAAACTAAATGTGCGACAACACAGATGTACTGTACACAAAAGCCAACACCGGGGTGTTGATCCATGTTGTTTCTATAGTAATGTAGTGCTATTGATTAGCAGTGGCGTGTGGTAAAGTGGCACATTGACAGCAGTGTGTAGAGAGCAGGGCCTGGTGCTGAGAGGCCGTCCCTATTTCGGCTGAAGGGGTGCTTTTAGCTACAGCTCATGCTGCGTTTTTCAAAGGAGTTTCAAACTGGGCCTGAATCACAAAACTGTGCAAACAGTGAACACAGCAAAGACACACAAGAGTACAGCAGATGAGGACCTCTTATATTGATTGTGGTAATGTACTGGATTGACTGGACAGAATGGGACGGGTGGAATTGACGCTGCGGGTTGATGCATCGGGGGAATTTTCTGTACGGCGTGTCCATTTTAACTGGTGGTGTGTGTGTGTGTGTTGTGCTCTCAGACACGCTTTGTTCAGTGCCATCTCAGAAAAGTCTCCAGCTTCTTGAGACCTTTCATGATCAGTAGGTCACAAGACACTCAGTTGGTAAATCACCTGACACACACACACGCAGACACACACAGACAAACACACATAAACATACTCTTATCTCCTGCTTCATCAATCTGTCAGCTTAGATAATGCAATCAATCGATTCTTCAAATGATTATTAAACCACAGTCTTTCCTCTAATCCATCATCTTGTCTGTGAGGCCATCTTTACACAGTGACCTCACTGTCTGTACAGTAATTAAATAAATGCACCTAATACCTGCAGCTCTTTCAAATTGTTAAAGAAATCTGAGGCACTCAAGAGGGTAGCGATTTAAAAAGCTTTCATTAACTCATAGCTATTTTGGAGGGTCTTAATGGCTGACACACACAGGCATGTTTTTAACTGCCATTACACAGCCATGAGTTAATAACGGCTTTTTAAATCACTGCTCTCTTGAGTGCCTCAGAGTTCTTTAACAATTCTAAAATTTGGATTCCCAAACTGAGGAGCACCACAGGGGAACTTTTTTTTTACACCCTAGAAGCACTCCAAATACATTGTTTTGTGATTTCTGTTTGTTTGGACAGATGCTGTGGAACGTGAGGTCAAAGAGTGAGCCCAGAGAAGTCTGAGAAAACCCTAAAATCAACCACAAAACAAAGATAATCCAGTGTATACACAGCAACAGTGTATTTTGGATGATGTTCCTATCATTAAATCATGACTGTGAAAATATTTTCATACATGCAGGCAAAAGTCACACCAAACTTTCCATATGCACTTTGAAACTAATAGAGTGTTTGCACCAACATCATGGTTTGGTCAGTAACCCAGCTGCGCAGCCATTATGGAGATACCGGGATGTAAACAACAGAATGGATTACATGCTGAATATTCAGTTCAAGCCAACTTTAGGACATCTAAACCACAGAAAAGGTCCAGAAAAACATATTGAAGCTGCTAAAACATACAGAGAAGGACTTGGTCAGCAGGAAAGGGAATGATATCTCCAGAAATTAAGATCAAAAGGTGGTGAATGTCCGAACAGCTGGCTCCCTTGTCTCGGAATGACAACATGATAATTTTGCCTTCTATTTCCTTACCTGACTCGGTGAACTACCTTGTTTGCTGGTCAAGTCCACACACAGAACTCGAACATGCGACCATGTTTTTACATTTAGTCTGTTTTTCAGTTTTTAAATATATTTTTTTGCCTCTTTGTCTTGTTCTGTAAAGCACTGTGTAAATGTTTACTGTTGATACACTGTAAATAAAGTACTTACTCATGAAAAATACACCAAGAAACCCTTAAATGCACAATATGTATATTCTGCTGCTAGGGGTCTCCCTCATATTAAAACAATAACAAAAGATTTCATTTATGCTGTCATGAAGTAGCGTGGGATCATGGGAGTTGTTGTCTTCATTTTTAAACAACCACCAGAGCATCTACCCTCTGGCGTGACTCAGTCAGAGATCATGTCCATGTTACCCTGAGTCATGTTAGCCAACGTCCCTCATCACTCTCTGATGTATCCAACATGTCCCATGATTTCATGGAAGTGATGGCAACTAGTGGCTCGCTAGTAGCAGCAAGCAGGAAATGCACAGTTACCTTGAATAAATCTAAAATATAAAACATGTCTAGTGTTTTTAGACATTTTAATGCTGTAAATGTTACATATTATAACTTATTTAAGATACTAGCTTGTACCTTCTATTTGCAAGCCTATACCAAACACGTCTTTGGTAAAATCTCAAATGCTAAAAGAGCTAAGACATATTTAAACTGTTGTAGTATATTCAATTGTATCAGGATAAACCCTTTGACATGTACCGCCTTTCTTCTGAGAAGTTACCTAGTTAACTTTGCATGGTGCTGATTGCACATGACAGCAAGAGATACGTGAGTTTTTAACTATAAAATCATAAAGATGAAACATGACATCAGTTAACTGCAGGCAGCACACAAATGTTTATCAACTCATTGATCACCCATTGCTACGTAGAAATCATTTTTCCAACCTTGTTTAACTTTGTAAACCAATAAAAAAATCTCTTCCACCTACGCAGAGCAACAACCTGACAGCAGAATTTCATTTGGGCCATCAGGGTGAATACAGCGCATTTCAAT
The DNA here is from genome assembly GCA_034769285.1 of Lutjanus argentimaculatus. NCBI lineage: Eukaryota > Metazoa > Chordata > Actinopteri > Lutjaniformes > Lutjanidae > Lutjanus > Lutjanus argentimaculatus. The sequence goes on from JAWZSL010000018.1 coordinate 14,977,718, forward strand.
TAAAGAACTGGATGCTCTTCTCTGTTGCAACCCTGTTTCTGATCTAGGCTGATAAAGTGGGTTTATTCTCACTCTAAGGTCTTGCCTAGCACAGCTTGAAGTTTATTTGCACAACATTAACACTTAAGTAGAATGCTAAAAGATATGATAGTAAAAAGAGAGAGAGAGAGCACATGCAATCAATATTACGCCGCAGAGATAAAAATGCCTAAGAGGCTTATATCAACTTCTCACCTCAACACAAACAACAAATCAAAATGAAATGCTTTATCACCACTATCACAGACAACCAAAATCCACATGACAATCAAAAGCAAGAGAATATCAACAGCATCCATAATGTAATTATAATTATATGGATATCATCATAAAGTAAAAATGACCAGTGATACTTGGAATTTTGACAAATTTCAGCCAAGTATGAAAAAACACCTGTACAAACCCTGCAACAACTTGTCTGGTTTCACAACAGCATGACAAAGACTGGAATGAATTCAATTGTTTGATGGTGTAAGATGTTAATAAACCAGAATAGAAAACTTGAGCAAAGAAAATTTATATTCCTGCTTGAAAAACAATGTGACATTTATAATGAGTCATAATCATCTTTTGAGCTGATAATAAGAGGCTGCTCTCAGACACATTATTGTCTCTTTGAGGAGAAACAAAAAAGATTCAAAGCTGCTTTTTAACACAGCAAAATATTAGAATGTAACATTATTAATATGGTAACCTGTGTTTAACAGTTTAAAATGACTGCACATCTCTCTGGTCACCAGGTCCAAACTGGACACTGGGGAGCATGAGCTAAAGACAGGTTAAAGCTGCAGTAGGCAGAAAGCCTAGAAAAACACTTGACTGTTGAGTCTCATCTCCAGGATATGATGATACCAACATTTTGGGTTGGAGGCTATCTGTCCTAAGCTCCTCCTGTCATGCGTGCACGCAACAGTTTACTGAAGCAATCGCAGCAAGTGAGCACCGGCCGGCAGGCACCAGCTGTGTGTCTGTGCACTCACCAGTAAAGCCGGTTCTTTCTGTCATGCCCCTCCTGTCTCTCTTCTTTCCCTCCTCCTCTGTACATTTACAAAACACTTTGAATAGCATCCCTCCTCCGCTCTGCGGTCAAAATGGACAGAGAGACTAATTAGAGTACAATAAACGTCGGCTCCTCCGCGGGTCACTACAACAGACGGATTGAGCACGAGTGAAGATAAGTCCGCTTTTTAATCCTAAAAGTTTGAAGCATAAAGTCTGAGCTCTCTTCGTGCTGGTAAAGGAGTCCGCATCACAGCAAAATCATTGTGATTCCAGTATTTCTTTAGCCAAAAGATCCGGTCTGTCCCCAGCTCTCTCCACCAGAGCTCCCCAGCTCTAAGCAGCGGTCTGCCAGCTCTGTGCCTCAGCTCCACAAGGCCTGCAAAGGACATGAACGAATGCAACTGACGGTAAAGTCAAAAGTAACTCGGTGAGCCAACATACTCCTGGGCTAAGCATGTTGCTCATTAACTGGACTCTCTTTAAGATCCTCTTTCTTATTAATTCTGTCTTCCTTTTTTGAGTTGTTTTGTAGTTTAGGCAGTAGTTGGCAATGCTAGAATAGCAACTACAGGAGTTTCTGCCATTGATTCAGACTTTCCACTGAAAGGACACGCACTCACAGCTGCACTAGTCAAACAGCCAATAGGAACGCCCGTCCTCTGCGATGACCTGTGATTGGTCAAAGTCTCCCATCAGGGCCAGATTGCCTAAAACCTGAAAACAGAGCACAGAGGAGGTGTAGAAGTCTAGTTTTCTCTTAGACCACTTGATTTACAATATGCTGAAAGGTTATTATGGAACTATTGCTCAGTAAGGCCAAAAATATGTTGCCTAGCCCAGCTTTAACATTTACTGAATCTGATGGACTTGTTTCTGCTACATGGACTTCTTTGTGTTGTTTCTTACACAGATTGACAAAAAGCATCTTAAAATCGACTTGGTATTCTCTGAAATAAATTAAAAAGCAGATGGACAGTTTCTTTGGGGGCACCTGGCGTTAAGTGATAATTGCAGTTGTATATTTTTACCTCACTTCCCAGAGAGCCTGATCGAAAACATTGATCTTTCTTTGTTTATTCGGCCATAGTAACCTTAACCTTTGCTTGCAACCTTAGCAGAGACTGAAAAAACAGTACCGCACTTAAAACACAAATGAGCTGAACAGCGAGTCTGCTGTGTTAGTTTATTTATCTTATATCTTATTATCTTATATATATTATGTTATATATGTTTTTTGTCATATTTGCTGAAACTGTCACTATATCCTTACAGTTGTACATTAGATGGATGTGAAAAAATGTGTTCCTCTGGCTCCTGCATGGCGTTCGCAAGAATCCAAATGTCATTAGCAGCACTAGGAGGAGACAGAGGCACCTGATTTTTTCACAAATTATCTGCGACAGTTTCAGCAAATATGTAAAAAAAAAAAGTTATTTTTTATAGAACGTTACCAACTGTAGCTTTAAGAGACATTTATTTAAATTAATATCTATGATGCGTTTACTTGAAATCATTTTCTGCCTCTTTATTACCATTGATTTGAACATGTCAATGTAAGCTAGAATCACGTGAAAAATGTAATCATTTTGCATTGGATTTTGATTGAGTCATTACATTTAGTCCACAGATTTTCCATAAAAATGTCAACCCAGCTTTGATGTATGCTCTACATGTAGGGCTAGACAATAAATGTAATCCATGCTTATCGAGATAAATGGGACTGCACTGTATTGATATTCAAATGCCCAGCTGATAATATCAACAAGTCTGGAGAGATGAGCAAGAAGGAGCAGTAAGACAACTTGATCGAGTGAGTGGGAGAAAAAGAGATAGACAAAAACGAGAGACACTGATGTTGGTTACCTGAAGCACTGATAGCTCCGGTGCAGAAATGTTGTTTCTGGTATTGAGGCTTATTGGCTGATTAATTCTGCCCTTTTGTTCATGATGTAGTAGAAGAAAAAGTTCTAAAAGCAAGTAAAAGTCATTGGAAATTTTGTTTGTTTTTAGCCCATGAAAATCTTCACTTATTGTGTGTTCCATCATGTAAGGATACTGAAAAACATATGATAAGATACAAAACACTCCTACATGGTAAATAACAATATATAATCATGGATTTTGAGTTTAAGTTAAAACCTGAAAAAAGAGCTTAACTGAATCTGAGACTGTAAAGGTACGGAGAAAAACTTCTCTAATAAAGTTTTGTATAGGACTGATATGTCAGACATGGGTGAAACAAGCCAAGCAAGAATCTGGTGTCTTTGCAGGCTAGGGTAGACTTGAGTTCAAAATAATTTTGAAAAATACCGTGATTACTGAAATGATGTAATTTTCTATCATTTTGTTGAAGTTCAGGTTCGCAAAAAAAAAAAAAAAAAAAAAACCTTCAGTAATTTTGTTTAGACAAAATGGCTTGGATTGAGCTTCAGCATCCCTGTAACAAGCTGTATTTCCATTTTCCTGAACACACTTTTGAGGTACTGTACAGGATGTATGTGTAGGCTGCTTGTGTAATTGTATCCATATAACCCATCATCATGTGTTATTGTGTGAGATGCTGTACTCCTGAGGTTGAAGAGGTTGTGTATCTTGGCTGACGTGGGAAGAAAACAAGCTGAAACAGCATAATAAGTCTATACAGCTCTAAGGTGGCCTGAGTCAGAATCTCTCCGATGTGCTTCACCTCCTCCTTAAAGGTCCAGAAAGATTTACAGAGATTTATTGACAGAATATGTCAGAAATGGAATGCAATACTCATAAGTATGTTTTCATTAGTGTACTGTATAATCACCTGAAAATCAGAATTGTTGAGTTTTTGTTACCTTAGAATGAGTCATTAGATCTACAGAGAGTGTGGGCCCTCTTCCACAAAGTCCACCATGTTGAACCAATTGATTGTAAAATGAAAATGGACACCAAGTCTCCACCTCCACCCATCTAGGTTTGGGTATCACTTGGATTTTAACGATTCAGGTTCTGATACTGATTCTGCTTATTGATTTTGGTCCTTAAAGATTCTTGATTCCATTTTTTTTTTTGAGCGTCTTCCTGCTTTTTTCACAGCAGAGTTATGTATTTAGTTGTGTAAGTACCATGAATAAATGTTATCAGCGGAAACACTGAGCAAGGCTAGCTAGCTGACAGAAACAGTGGTGGTCTCGTTTCTGGTTTCCTCACATATTTTGGCATTTACTGCAACAATGGAGTGTCTCATCCTTGTAAAGCTTTTTGTCGCAAAGCATCGGCTAAACTGAGGTGATTGTTTGCTTTGAAATCATAATTTTGGAACAGACTCTTATTTTGATGCACAATCCAACCCCCACTGTATAAAACTGAAGCCAACATGTTCCAGATATGAGTGCTACCATCTTGCACTGGTGACATATGGAGCCAGAGTAGTGATCAGGGTTGGAGGAACCGTGTCAAGGCCATGTCCATACATTCAGGGGACTCAATCGTGGGCAGGGCTCAGCTGTCAACAATGAAGAAAAAATTCAGTGTTTAGTATCAAAAAACTAACATACATCACTGTGATAAGATCTCCCTAAAATGACATTCTTGTGAAAAACGTATCCAACTGTATGATGTTTTAGTTTGGTCCACCCCCTCTATCTGCTAAAATAGAGGGGGTGGGGTTTATGACCTATACTGCAGCCAGCCACCAGGGGGAAATTGCAATGTTTTGCCTTCATTTTCGGGGAGCTCTCATGTTGTCCATTTTTACACAACAGTTAGTTCTGAGCAAGTTCTGAGTATAACAGCACTGAGACTTTTAACTTTATATTTCGCTCTGCTTTACAGGCTTTCTATGAACTGTTATAATTACACTATTATTATTTAGCCTATTCCTGTCACCTGCTTACTTTGACAATAGATGATAAGAGATATTGAAACAGCATACTAAATGACAGGAAAATAATAAAAGTAAATAAAAAGCAGAAAAAGTGAGCGATCTGAGGTTATTGATCTATCCTGGTGATCACCCAGTCTGTATTTATTTTGCCAGAACCAGCTGGCAGTTAACTTTATACCTAACATGACTGCAGTATGTAGATGTTAACTAACCCATATTACACAAATTCACTGCACTGGGTCTAACAACTGAAGACAAGAATGAAAGCTCACTGTTTTGCTTTGCTTGTGACTCACACATCCCTGCGCTGTACGTGCAGCCAGTAGCCAGGTGTAGTTAGTAAAAAGATACATGTCTTTTTGAAGAACTTTCAGACTTGGCAGGTCTCAAAACTATAAACATGTCGAGTTTGTTAAGAAGACCGAGCTGAATACAGTTCTGAAGCAGTTTTATGGATCCATCCGGACAACTAAAAGGGAGCTCTATTGAGTTAACATGTAGACCTGTGCAAAGTTGCTATGTTAGTGTGCAGGAAGATGCTTGTGTTGCTAAATGCAACTAAATCCTACATACTGGTCCTTTAAACCATTGTATCCTATGGTTGATTGTGGCACTGTAGATCCGCCTGATCTCCTGCATGAAGAGAGAACAGGTCTGGTCAGGTTTTGCACATGGATTTCAATGTTGTACTGTTAAAGAAAAAGAAAAAAGGAAATGCATGAGGAAGCGGACACATCAATGAAAGATGAAGGAGAGTAACAAAGCCATTTCATGTTGTCCACTCCACATTGTCAAGAGGGAAAGGCAACCCTATAATTATTTCCTGAATGCAATATGGCTAAAAAGCAAATTTATCTTGTTTCTTTGTAGCAGTAGAATAAGCAGGCATGAGAGGAGAAGAGTGGAGAGACGGAGAGGAGAACAAATAAGGGGCTGAAAACCAGGAGTGAGAAAGGAGAGAGCCGGGGACAAGTGGCGGAGGTAAGATGGACCCGGAAAGGTTGAAAGGAGCACAACAACAGAGATGAAAGACTGCCAGAAAATTGAAAAAGACTGAAAAGAGACAAGAGGTGAGCTGGAGAGGGAGTGAGCAATGAGTGGAGGGAGCAGGGGATGTATGAAAAAGCCAAATAAATCAAAAAAAAAAAAGGAAGAAACAAAGAGAGATCGAGGAAAGCTGAAAAAATGAGACGAGGGAAACATTTGCAGGCAGCCTTTCAGTCAATCATAATCTCCTGGGTGTTGGATATGAGAGAGAGAGTGCAATTTTGCAGTGGTTATCATTATCATCACGGCTATAATCATAATCAGGGTAATTCCAGTGTGGGGAGATGGAAAGGCGGATGGCAAAGGGTGATGGAGGAGGATAAAATGTCAGAGAGGAGGAACAAGGACATTACCAGGTGTAACCATGGTGAAATGCGCAGAGACAGAGATACAGTAGGTGGTTGAGAGTGAAAGAAGGACACAGGGTGTAGAAAATGGAGAGATTTCTAAAATGAGCATTAGGCTCTTTTAATTAAATCAGACACTCACAATTACCAGGTGAACAAAGCCCGTGTTGATAACAATAATGTCCACTTTGGGAGCACAACAAAGCAATGGCAATGTAATGAAAGAACAAAATAATCAGGATTTTTTTTGGAAGGTTATAGCAAAGAAAGAGGTCTGAAACCCTTTCAGTTCAATGATTCTGTTGAAACAACCCTTTTAATACTCAAATTGTAAAACTGTGGCTGTGTGCTGTTTAGATAACACAACCATTATTACTACCACTGAAATATAAAGCCAAATGCTTACTTTCATAAGTGTGAAAATTTAATTTATTTTGTTTCTTACCAAAAAAAAAAAAAAGTCCAGCAAAGAAAACATAATTCTTTAACAAATGGCACTGGAGAACTTTTAAGGACACAAATTTATATGTAATGTAATGAATCAATCAGTACAATACTTACATACATTTGGCGATTATGGCTATAGTGAAATAGGGTATATGGTTAAATAGAAAAAGGTTGTATCAGGTATCTATAGTCTAGTTATATTACCTACAGTAGGTGGCGGTCAGCACATCCCTACTCTAGAGAAGGATACTGAAGCTAAGCAAAACAACAACAACAACATCAAAATCAGTGTGCTGCTTTACTTTGCCGTCAGACCGCCTTTTCTAATGGATAACTGCCATTATATAAGCAAAGTATTGCTCTCTCTAAACCAACCAAAGTCCAGATGTGAAATCAGACCACTTCAAATAATCTGAACCCTCTGAATCTGAATCGCGTCATGTGAAGGAGATGACTGAGTTACAGTAGCACTGAGAGGGGAGGACTTAGATTAGAGAAGGTAATATTAACCAAGGATGAAAGTCCTCCCTCCACCAGGGGGCCCCATGGATGCCAGTAAAAATATGTTAAAGTAGTACAGACACACACACTGGAAACAGCAGAATTCTATTGGGAAAAACCGCACAAACACACACACACACGTATGCAAATTACAAGAAATTTTAATAATAAGTATGATTGTAAAATCAGCAACTTACACTTACTGTATGAAAAGAAGACATCATATAATGATCTTATATAGATTTAATGCCACACACTGAAAAAGAGAGAGGATTAAGAAGTAATCATGGGGTCTAAGGAGGCTTGATAATGTCTCAGAGCAGGGACTCTAAAACATTTGAAAACCTCCATCTCGGAGTAATTTTAGACAACTCTCACTCAGCCCTGTACCAAAATGCCCTCTCTTACCTTGACAAACTTAAGGGTCTGTTTATGGCGGTTACACCAGGAGCCATGGTTCAGACTCCAACGGTGGCTGGGAGCCAAAATGGTCAGGTGCTGGTGTGTTAAGGTCGTCCAGGAGGCACAGCAGGTGTTTTCTGCCTGCTGGCACAAACACGCCTCATGGTTCTCTACTCTGTCCAGTCCTGTGCAATGGTCTGGATGTTATTAGAGGTGGTCTGGACAGTGATGGAGACACAAAGGGAAAGGAGATGAGATTCAGAGAGAAACAGATAGTTAAAAGTGTTTGGCACTGTGTGACCAAGCAGCTGTTTGCACCAGCTGTTAAAACTTTGCCTTCGATAAGTGCTTAGAAAGAGAATTTCACATTAACTAGTCCCTCCATTGATCTCAGTTATTACTAAAAATCAGCATCTACCAATTACTAGGTGTACCTGCTGCATAACAGACTAGTAGGAAACACAGCGATTGTCCTCACTCAAACTATAAACTGCACAAATACTTGAAACATTGTCAAAAAAAATGTCTATTTTAAGCAGCAGATTGGCAGCTAAGATTGTTATGCTGCCCGGCCTGTTGAGACTGTTATCTGTGAAACTGTTTTGATGCTGCAGTGATTTTTGTGTTCATGTATGTTTCATGATTTTAAGCAGGTAAAATGTTTCTCAGGAACTGATTAGCACTCTAAGGGCTTTACTGACTAGTGGTACACTTACACTTCCTCTCCCAGCTATACCACGAGTTATTTTTTTAAGTCTTATAGGGGCTCTTAAATGTACTTCTATACCTCATTGAATTGTTTCATCGTATTATCTTCAGACAACACCTTTTCTATGGATAAATAATATTTCATCACTTCTTTCCAAATATGCTAAGCAGGGGCCAGAGTTTTTTAAAATGAGCTTCTTGTAAACAGGGGAGGAAAAGGTAATCTGCCATCCAGTAGGATATCTTATTTTTTGGCATTCTGAAAAAATACACAGCTGTGCTGAGAACTGAATTTTTGTTTTAAAAGTAATAGCGATCCTTCTTGAAATTCATTGGTGGTGACAAATAAACTGTGGGTTGAAGTCGGTAATTTGGACACTACTCTCCTGTCACTGGACATTAAACTGAACTGAATTTTCATGCAACACACTGCTACAGTGAGAGACCTGCTTAAAACAGCTTAAAGTGACACTGATATTCTTGTTGTATGCAGTGTATCAGTGTATACAACCCAGTCATCAAGAGAGTGTTTATCTGATCTAATTAATGTCACATTTTCACAAATGCAAGTTGTAGATATGATTATGCATGCTGCATTTATGATCATTTGATCTAACTCCATTTGTGCACCTTACAGCTGACTCGCCTAAGATATTAGGCTACGTTAATGAACACTAAACTGATATGATACTTTGCATTCAACAAAATGCTTCTGCCAGTGGTGGAAGATCTGATTCCTCAGATCTTTTACTTAAGTAAAAGTAACAATACTACAGTGTAGAAATACTGTCTGAAATGCATTCATAATCTTACTTAAGTAAAAGTACAAAACAATTAGCATTAAACTACTACTACTTAGAGTGACAAAAGTAAAAGTGCTTATTATGTAGAATGACCCATTCCAGAATCAAATGTATTATACATATTATTGTTATTATTGATGCATTAATATCTTCATCACTTTAATGTTGCAGCTGTTGAAGGTGGAGCTAACTTTACTTACTTTATATACTGCTGTGTAGGTTGTGAATTTCCCCCCAGGATCAATTAAGTCTTATTACAGTATATTAGTCTATAATGATACATGATCATTTGTTTGTTGATAATGTATTTTGCACAAATAATAAGAAGTAGAGAGTAGAAGTAGAGATAGGAGTAGGAATAGAAAGTGGCAGAAAACAGAAATACTCAAGTAAAAGTGCAAGTACAATTAACTTTACACCACTGTATTCTTCATGTTTATAAAACAGATTTATTTTGTGTTTTGCATTATATTCGTGACACCACAAATGTTGAATGATTATTTCACTGAAACAATATTTATACACATAAAACCAAATTATCATAACAACAGTGAACTATTTGAACTAAAACTAAATTAATTCCAGCAAATATTAAAGCGTCAGAAACAGCACTGAATCCATGAGGTGTTAAATTGTTTTGCTACACTAAAATGTCACAAGATGAAAGTAATTTGTTAGATCAACTACAGTAAATAACCAAAGGATTGATTTTTTTTCCACATTTCTGTAAGAAAATCAATCTATACCATACCATACAGTACCTCCAATCTCTCTATTTTATTTAAATAATACTTTTTGGAGTCAGAGTTCCTAGAAGCCACACAAAATATTCATTTTCAGAGACAAATAGAGGCTTTGGAGTAAGATATTAAAATAGGAGTGAGAGGAGCACAGTGAGGGAGGAGGAGATGGATTGATACGAGCAAAATGATTCAAGCCAGGTGAAATGCATCAAATTGGCGAAGATAAGGGGAGAATAAGAGAAATTGAGCTATTAAAAGAGGTGCATGACTCTGAGGAAGAAAAAAAACGGAAGGAAGGGGGAGAGCGAAGCACTCACAGAGGCTGGAGAGAGAAAGATGAATAGACGTTCGGATGAACAGAAGGAAGGAGAGTGGATGAAGGATAGAAAGTTGGAAAAGGCAGGGAGGGAGAGAGGGAGAAAGCAGGTGTAAGATTCATGGAGAGCACTTATCCCGAAATATATATGAATCCGTGGCAGGAAATGAGACAGATGCAGAACAGAGAGGAGAGGAGAGGAGAGAGCTGCCAGGTTAGAATGACTCTCGCTCAGAGTAGTTGCCTGGGAAAGTTTGGTAGTAATGGTGATGGATGTGGAAGAGGAGGGTGGGGGAGGGGGCATGCAGTGGTGACGGATGGTGATGATGGTGATGATGGTAAAGGTGGTGGTAGTGATGGTGGGGGGTTTATGAGTGCCTCCATCCCCGGCTCTCTAATAGCCCTTCATCAGAGCTGTCCAGCATTGACGTGACTCAGCCTAATTGCGGCGCCTTGGAGCAACGCGTCACTTTTACTCTAATTGTAGCAAAGCCGAGATGGAGGCTATTCAGAGTCGCCACATGGTCGGATGGAGGCAGATGCTCTCTTGCTCACACATACAAAGAGGAGCAGCACACGCACACCCAACACCTGTACTCGTTCACCTTTGCATGACAGCATTTCATGCTGCGTGTGAGGGCGGCTGGTCCAAAGTTAGATTTGGCTGACAGGTGATGAGTGTGTGCTAGCTTGTGCGTATGTGGGTGGATTTATGTGCATGTGTGTGCATCTATAGATTTACACTCTATGACAGCATGTGTGTTGCCAATTGGACATACTCAATACATAATTCCATGAAGTGGTGCTACAGGAAAGACAAAAACACACATGCAGATACACAAATACAAGCACTAAAGCCACGTTTCCACTGCACGGTACAGCTCGACTCAACACTGTTCGCTTTTTCTACCCCGTACTTTGATTCCCACAGCAGATAATGCAAGCGACGTTATTCCAGCGGTTGGGAAACAACACACATGAGTTTTACTTTGGTCTTTAGAAGCTGCAGCCTGTATTCACTGACAAAACTGTAGTCAAAACTGTACATTTACTGCCAACTGACAACTTCACAGCTCACCTTTTTATCTGCTTTGCTCTCATTCACCATCACTCTCTGGTAGAGAAGGGAGACTTAAGTCACAAGTCTTGACTCGAGTCATACTTAAAGGGACAGTTCACCCCAAAATACATATTTTGCCTTTTATCTGTAGTAACAGTGTAGGTGTGAGATCTCTCCAATATAATGTGACTAAATGTCAGCTCAAAGTGCCAAAAATACATTTGAAAAATCCAACAGCAACATTGCATCTCAGAAGTCATGACCTGGTTACTCATGATAATCCATACACCTTGTTGTCAGCATTTTCATGTAGGAACTTTCTCCTGTCTATGCTAAAATCTTCTTCCTAAATGAAACTGCTCACAACAAGGTCTGTGGATTATCTTGAGTAACCTCATAAAACATTTGCAAATCCAATTTTCGTAACATTATAAACCACATATTGTTTACAAGTAGTCTTGTTTTGCACTGCCTTTGTTGCAGCATAACAATAATATAATAATGTCACAACAAACTAATATAGTTGTTGTCATGTTACCGCCACCAACTTCCAATCAGATGAATGTAATGAAACCAATGACAGGATGTGAATTGCATCCATGTGTGTCCTTGTTCATGATTCTGTAAAACATCGCCTCATAGTGCCACTCGTGGTCAACAATTCCATAAAACATGTGTACCTTGTCCCACTCTAATAAGGGGGGTATTTGATCAAGGCTGATAAATAAGTCTGGACTTAAGTGAAAAACCTGGCTCAAATTAACTTCAACTTCCACTCAAGGCTTAAGCCGTTCCACTAACACAATTTAGCCTGGTGTTGTCAACGCTACCTCAAGCCAGGCTGAAACAAGCTTGGGATGTGAGAATGCACAGAGAACATAAGCCACAACAGCCGATTGTCGAAAAGAGGATAAGATGTCACAAAAAAGTGAAAATGAGAGCAGTTTTCTTCACAGCTGCAGAACAACCCCTGCAGATCGAATTATATAAAGGGTTCATCATGAAGAAAGGCCAATACTGCTAAAGTTAACAAAATGAAGGAGATATCTGTGCAAAAAATGTCTGCCTCATGTACTGAGGACTCAACAGCAGCATGGGTTCGATTCCAACCCAAGGCAGACCTACATGTCATCCTCTCTCTCTCTCTCATTCCTCCTTTTCCTGTCTTTAGCTGTACCATGTAGCAAAAAAGGCAACAAGTTACAAAAATCACTTCAGAAAAGATATACAAGCCTTCTTATTGTTTTATTTGTATTTGTTAATAACTGTCTAACCTGGGGCGGTTGGTAGAGCATCCGCCCCATGTGTGGAGGCTGCCAGTCCTCTGCAGTGGCCGCTGGCTCGACTCCCGCCTTCGGCCCCTTGCTGCATGTTATCCCCCGTCTCTTCACCCCTTTCCTGTCTACTCTTCGGCTGTACTATCAATAAAGGCATAAAAGCCCAAAATATAACTTTAAAATAAATAAATAAATAAATAAATAAATGTCTAACCTTGCTGCAAGACATGAGTCAGTAACTCTTCTTATTGATATTACCAACCACATAATCACCTGCTCTTAAAAATATTTTCTCTTTCACAGGATGTCCATTTGATTTACAAGCGTCATCTGCTCATTTGCATTTAAAGTCAAAAACTGGACATGGAGTGGAAAAATGAAAAAAAAATTATAAGTTGAAGTAGGAAATAAACACACTGGGGAAGTGTAAATTGAATCATAGCAGAAGGGTATGGTTTGGACTTTAATGTTCTTTGTCATTTTTTTTCACAGCTTGAACAAAATGAGTGAATAAATAAATAATTTCTCTACAACTTTGGCACACTTTTTTTCTTAAATTATAAATGTTATTTTTTTAAATAAACAGGTTCACTCCATGCCAAATAACCTGTTGGTATTTGAAGATAATAAAAGTTGCAAGACATGGTTTTCTTAACTTTTATTAATATGTTCTTTGGAACTAAAGTAAACATAAATTCATGCTTGGTCACATAGAAAAAGGTCTGAACTTGTGTTTCTATGAGGACATAAGTGACAGGAACACAAAAAGACACTTGATGGGACTGTCTTTTAAGATTCCTTTTCTTCTGGAATCCTCTGACACACGGCTAAATTAAAATTGACAGTTAGCCTGCCATGGAGCAGGCTAGTTCAGTGGTATGAGTTGCCATGGTTACTAAGCAGGGGTTGCTATAAGCCACAGTCATGAAACTGTTCTTCCACTTAAATTACCCAGACTTATCAAAATAAGCCAGGCTTTTCCATGTTAATGGAATACCCCTGATGTCCAACAAAGCTAACAGGACAGTGTTGGACATGTCGGTCAAGTTTGTACACACCTACACAGGCCTGAGAAAAGGTCTAATCATCCAAAATAATAAAATCACATATGTGGATGTTGTGGGGGTCTCACAGGTGTGCAGGGCCTGTGCTGCTAAAGTAGAGGCTAATACACGTAATGTCCTTCCTTGCAAAGATGTCCTCGTTCTAAAAAGGCAGGATAAAAGAACAAGAGCATGGACCTGGTATACACTCACACACACACACACACACACGTCATGCACAGGCACCAACCTGTGAAGACATGCTGACAGTAACGGCAGTCCACTTGGAGTCATCCAGTCACTGGACCACTGTGGTTTTACCAGTGCCCACTGGTCCAGTGAGCAGAACTGGTTACTGACCAAACTCCAGAACCTAAACCAGGAAGCTGTAGCAAACCTTCCTGCAGAGGAGAGCAGAGGATATAGAGAAATAGATGTGCTGTAGATATTAATGATTAGATGTTATCACATCATATGTACCCCTTCCATTTAAATGAAACTCAGTGTGGTTTGACTGCAGAGACTGTTGCTTGTTGGTTTTTGAAAGTGACATTTTGTACGCTGTTTAGGCAAAACTGTCTATGATAAGCAGTCAGTAAAGTAACTAAACTGACAAACGGGGACATGGATGAAAGGATGAGCAGAAAGTGGGATGAGATGAGATGAGACAGGAAGGATAAGAGGGGGGGGATGAAAGCGTACAGGAGAGAGAAAGACAGAAGAGATAAGGGATGAAGGGTAAGAATAGAGAGAGACGGATGAAAGCATGAGGGGGTAACAGGGATGACACGATGAAGTGAGAGAGGTAAGGTGGAATGAGAAAAAAGGAAATAGATAACGGGAGAAGAGACAGGAGGGTGAGAAGAGAAAAAGGAGGGGAGACGAGCGCGGTACATGTGGGGATGAGAGAAGAAGGAGTAAACTGGGGTGAAAAGGGTAGGAAGACAAGAGCAGGGGATTAGAATAAAACAGACTGTCTACACAGCCCCAACAGACAGAACATAAAAGTAAATATAGTCAAATCAATTTGACATCCTTAATGAATTTCATCATGATTCTTATAGGAAAACTGTCACTTTCAGTGAATGAAACTTGCTTCAACACCCTAAAATGGAACACTTTTTTAACCTACATTTTAATTCAAGTATTTTAAGAAGCATGTCTCTTCTCCCACTTAAGATGGTTAATCGTAGTTTTTATATTACAGACAAAATACTGTAGGCACAAAAAGGGTATAATTAAAAGGATAGTTCAGATTATTTGAAGTGGGGCTGTATGAGGCACTTATCCATAGTCAGTGTATTACTTACAGTAGATGGCAAGTTGGCATACACTCAAGTGGAGACGCAGAGAGGGGCACTGGCACAGAAGCAAAGTAAAGAACTGCTATGGAATAGGGTGTTTTAAAAGGATAGCTTGGATTCAACAAAGTCACACAATAACACAAACAAACTTACAGAGTAACGGTGGTTCCCTGTTAGAAGAGGCTGTCTGATGGCAGTGGAAGTGGTGAAAATATTCTAAATATAGCATATACATGACCCTGTGCAGAGCAGCACATTGCTTAGCTTCCATCCTGGTACTCCTCTCTGCTTCTCCAAACTGGGGCGTGCTGACCAGCATCTACTGTAGATAATACACTGACTGTTGACATGTACCTCACACAGCGCCATATCAAGCTTATCAGGTTGGTCACAGGGTGCGCAGACCTGAAACCAGGTGGCTGGCAGGTTATATATAGTGTCAGGTGCACATAAACACACAGACTCGCACACATAAACGTACACCACCTGAGGTCAGGTACACAGGGCCAGACGGTTACTCACTTGGCAGCACAGCACCAGCCCTTTGGCAGCTTATCTTCAAAAGAAGACCAGGTTTTGTTCTTGGTGTCCTCATTGTGTGGGCAAAATAGTGTCCTGAAAGAGTTCACAATGAAAGAGTCCAATGCATAAAAAGTTCAGACAATATTGGTGCCAGCCAAGAGAGGGATTTCAGTTTGTTGGACTAATAGGCAGCAGCGAAGTTATATATTATTCTCAGCCTGTGGTGTGTTTACAGGGTGCTATCGGTGAGATTTTGCTCTTTAGTAACATTTAGTGGCAGGTGTGAAAATCTTCAAAACATGGGCTAACTGGTGTCTTTCGCCGCAAACCTAATTAAAGGAGGAAAAGCACAGGCATCTATAGAGACGTAATCCAAAAACACCACCAAAAAAACGTGTGATATATTACTGTCTGCCTCATCTCATAGTCTTAAAGCTGTGTGTACAAAGCATGAAACATAAATGAGCAGATGGGCCAGTAGTACAGGTGGTACTGGCCAAAGCACTCGAAGCACTGCTACCAACTGTTTCTTTTTTCCTACATTTGTTGGCTATATCATATTGGTTTTTGTGGTCTGTTACCTACAGTGGCCGTAGGTTTAGTGCAATTATTGCAGCCTGTGGATCAACACCCGGTACTCCACCCCACTGTTGGCAAGCAGTTGCTTATTTACACATCCAATGGACACGGAGTAACATTAATATTAATTTGGAGTTGTCTCTCTGGCCACCTGAATGTAAGCATAATATTAACTGTCCTTTTAACTTTGTTTTGGTCTCCACCAACTCCTGAAGGCTACATTCAGCCATTTAGCTGCTAAGTGCTCCACTTTGTTCTGCCAGCTACTTGGTCTGCCTACCATTCAGTCGTGGGCAGGTAGTGTGCAATGAGTTTATTGGAGCTTTTTCCACTGAAATAACTGCCTGCTGTGGATGAAAAGTACACTGATGAAAGCAGTGAGATTGAACCAAAACAGTCAAGTCTAGAAAACCAAAACAATGAGCTGAGATGCTGAAAAGCTCTGTAGAGCTGAGGGGATCTACACAGTCGGGTGGTAATTCTCTGAGGGTTAATCACTACGAGAGACCCCTTTCATGTGCACGTAGTAATTTGACCCGTTGTTAATATAAAAATATTGATTTTAGCAGCTTTGAAACACTGTGTGCAGCACTGCTGCAATGTGAATCATATTGCCGGAGCCATGCAAATAGAACACCTCATGTAGAGAGAAAAGTGAAAACCTGAGAAGTTCAAGAGTTTCAGCATGCCTTTGTTGAAGTGCCAAAGTACGCAGACTTCTACTAACCCACTGATGGGATCAAAGACACACACACAACACATGGAAACAAAGAAATGCATGGCTATGAAGCAAAAAAGTATCTTCTTATATGCCCTGCTTAAATTAACCATAAAACAAGTTTAACTTCTCTCCAAGTTTTCAACTACAGAAGGCAGGCACTGCTGTGAGTGACAATAATAGCATAAAAGGTGGACGACAAACATTTGATGTTCATGCTATCTCCACTTCACAGACATAACAAGGGAAAGCTGTTCAGCATGACACACAAGATAAAGGAACAGGGTGGAGTGGGATAGAGTCAGTTTCAACATTTTATGTTCCTTTTTCAGTTCTATGAAATGCCATCTAGATAGCAGGTGATGCCACAGAGCTCAGTGATGACGACAAATTAAAGATCAAGTTTCTGAATATTTGTCAAACACTTTACATGGTCAACCTCAGCCTATAGAGAGTGCAATGGAGAGAAACTAGTGGAAACGGGACAGCAAGGATAAAAAGAAATTAGTATACAAATATGACATGTTTCTGAGCCCCATAGAAGACTTTTATACCTTATATGGTTGAATGCTTCTGCCAAACAGTCAAGTTGTAGTTTGGGTTTTGTCTAGAAGGGAACCCCAGAATCGCAAAAGATTGTCAGATCATTTGTAATCCAAACCATGATCTTTCCCCAACCCTAACCATGTGTTTTCTATCCCTAAACCTACCCAGATTTTAACCACTGTGTTGTCACATCTCAAACATTATTAGTTTATAAAGCTTCACAAAGAAGAAACAACACCTACAAATCTCACAAGAAGGGTTCCCTTCTGGACATGACCAGTGGACATCTATGTCTGTCCAGTCTCATAATATACTGTATGTAGTGAAGGCTTTGACGGATTTAATAAAAGGTATTAAGTTTTAATTTTTTTAGTGAAAGGGGAGTTATCACTATATTGACATGTATGATTCCAGTGAATAATTTCCAGTAAGAAATATGCTGTCTTTACTTACAGGCTTTTTTTTTTTTCCAGAGAACTGATCATTACCCTGCTCAGAGATGTGAACTGCATATGTCACTTTGATCTGGTGAAAACAAGCCAGCTGTAGTGCAGGGTCAGTGTACATCGGTGTTAAATACTTCAGAAACGCCACATTTTAGTTAATAATGTTGCTGAGTTAATGATGTATATGCTCATTTTGCCTTTAGATCGAATCAGAGAAAAAGTCGTAGTGATGGTGTAAGTGAAGTTTTTACTGTGAAAAAAATATATTCCCACCATAAAACCCCTGCTTTTAGAATAGAGTTTGATTTAACAGTGTTCCCTCTTGAAAGACCACTGGGAGTAGAGGGTCTTTTAACATGAATAATTCACATAAATCGAGTTGACCTTGTAAGTAGCATAAAATAATGTAGGAAGTGGGGCTCAAATTGACCTATTTTCTGTCTCTTGGCGTGTAGTAAAAGTTCACGTAATAAGCACAAACCGCGATCAAAACAGAGACCTCTGCTCAGCTTCACTTCGTCCCCTCCCCACTGTTACGAGCAGACAAAGCCTGAATTTCACCACTCTTCCACCTAAGTTGTAATGAGACCTGTGCCCTTGATTAGCATATGAATTCTTGAATTAAGGCCAAAAATGTGTTTTGTGAGTTTAAGGTGACGTTGACCTCTGGCACCCATTTCTAATCAGCTTATCGCTGAGTCCAAGTTACCATTTGTGCCAGATGTAATGAAATTGCCTCCTTATCTTAGTGTTGATTTATTTGTGTAAGCTGTGCCCTTGATCTTAAGCTATAGTTTCGTTTTTTTCAGTTCATCACGGACCATGCTTTGTCACAGTAATGCTGCACCAGTCTACAGTAACAAAGTAAACTTTTTACCTGCAATCTCTGGGCAGGAGACAATGAGGTGACAATCAACATTAATACAAATCAAGCCTAAACATCATCAACTGGGAATAAAGTGATTATCTTGCTATTAAATATGTATAACTAAATTATAACATAATGGCATGAGCGCAAGACTAATGGCTGTGCTGCTGATATACACAAGCCAGCACAGTGGCCTAATACAAATTCCAAACAAGAGATAAGAGCAGCTGTTTAACTACACAGTTGGGAAGCTGGGATCACTTTCAAAGAACTTGTAAATACCACGTGTGGTCAACAAGCAATGGATTTGCTCTGAACGATGACTGCTCCTCATGTGGAGAAATTGTTATTGTATTTAGAGAGGAGTGTCTTTAAGCCGGTGGGTTTGTAAGGCGGACTAAGTTTGATTTAATACTAACTCCATCATTTAATCATGTAAAACACACAAACACGGTGGTGATTTGTTGGCTGTCACTTTGTTCCATTTCTAATGTGAGCCAGACTGTCAGCTAAATGGATCAAGCCACTTGGATGTTCTGGCTCCTTTTCCCTTTCGGGCTATTAATCCTGGCCTGTCTTTGTGCTTCTGCCTTGTTGGATTTACAAGACAGAAACCAAAACCGTTTCAGTTTGTTTCCTAAAGAAAACTTTTAGCTGCTGCCCAGAAGACAACAACTCGTAGTCAGTGTATACTCGCTTTGATAAATGGCTTTCTATTTGGAAATGCGCTGTGTGCTGAAACATGACACCTACCACAGTCTGTACTGGCCAGATTTCTATTCTCACCTGTTCAAGCAAGAGATTTATCTGTGATGAGTGTGGAAATCCTGTTGTCATCCGACACAACTGAGTTGTCATGTCTACAGTGTGTCGACAGTTCTGTCAAACACAATTCACTTCTCATCTGGTTCCTCATCTAAAGAATAAAGAAGAGTGTGCGCGACAGTAGGAGCGAGGTAAAGTACAAAGATAAGTAATGGCTGCATCAAAAGACACTTTGTGATAGCAATTATAAAAGACTGCAGGACTCCCCCACATCATGGTCCATCATGTTGGCAAGTATTCTAAGTATATGCTCTATACTTTGATAATCTAACAGCATGTGTCATATCTGTGTCCAGTCTAGGATCTCTGGTCAGTTGCTCATTCCTGAGAGTGCTGTATACTGTTTCCTTGACAGAAATTTGTGATGTGTAATACTGGGTTATATAAATAATATTGACTTGACTTGACTAGGGATTGCTAAAATGTCAGGTAAATTATCAAAATGTCAATACAAATGAAAGTCCTCTCCTACTTAACATTTTGAATCATCTTCACAGTATTGACGCAAACTTCTTCTACAAATGCTAACTCTTTGTTCAAACATGGCATGACATTTACATTTTTAGTGTCCCCAGAAGAGGGCAGAAATATTGCTGTGGAATGTCCCTAAAGGAGCAGGGTGTAAGATGTGACCACGTATTGAAAGTCACTTCACTGCTGCTCTCTATTCTCGTCTTTGATGAAGCGTTTATGTTCTGTAGTACTTACTGCTGTTAGCTAGTTAGCTAATCAGTAGTGCTGCCGTTAGCCAACTTGAGTCTGACAGGACAGGGAACTCGGAGCACTGGGCGGGTGTTGGTGTTTAAACTACAGGCAGAGTGGCAGAATATTTTCAAATTTAAGTCATATCCACACTACTGACCTTTTCATTTTAAAATGCAAGTTCTGCTTCATTTCCAACTAGTGTCCACGCTACCTTAACATTTTAGAACACAGTCTGGACAGGCAGAAACGGAGACTTTAACAAACGATGACGCAGACACCCACATGCGCGTCCTGATTGGGTCTTATCAGTCACAACATGTCCTCCCCTGATTCATCACGCTGCGGCCCTTGACGCTGTGAGGCTGCCTGTTGCTTGATCGCTTCTGTTTCAATGCACTTTTATTTCATTTTAGTTTTATTGCTCTTTTAAAAGTTCATGTCTCTGGATGTCTACTTCGCAACTGATCATCATCCGCCTTTTCAATCTGTACCTCAGTAACCCTACACTGGACTTTACTGTCTGCTGAGTCAACAGCAACAGCAGCTAGTGAGCATTATCTAACTTTACCATTTCAGGTGTTTCTCGAAAAAAAGAGGGATTCATCCATTCAGCTGATCTACAGTTTGGCATTAGTCTTGCACTTACTGGATCTGATTCCAGCGGTTTTGAGCCTCTGACAGCCACTGTGTAGACACCACAAAACAACTGAAGCAGCTAATGGCTACTTACAAAGACAAGTTGTTTCAGTCATAAATGTGCAGGTATGTGTAAATAATAGATTTGTTTTGCTGCACCGATGTTTTAAAGTTTACTACTATACATTAGCTGTTAGCGTTGGTTGGCCTGCTGTTAGTATGTTCAGCCACTGTCTTTAGACCCAAATGGACATTGTAAATACAATGATGGGAGAGAAAGACAAAGAACACAATGCCATTTGAATGAAGTGAGTTTCATGATGAGTTAACACGGAAATTAAGCTTGTCTTAGTTTGGAGAGAAACTTGTATTCAGAAGGTTGATATTTTGTGAGTTCATTTTGTTTAGTTATTAGACTAAAAAAAGCTATCAGAGCTCATGGAATATAAAAACTTGCTGCTTGCATACATCTCCCAGCTGCAACTATGGATGATTCCATTACCTGTCGAACTTTCACCTCTTGTAGTACAAAGTAAGGATTGACCGATACATCGGCCGGCCGATATATTGGGCCGATATTTACGTTTTTTACTTGAATCGGCATCGGCCGATTCGCGCGTGGGTTCGCCGATGTATTTTTCCGCGGCATGATTTACAGGCAGGCATCCAGGGGCAGTTCTGTGTTGCCGGAAGACCCTGCAGCACATGCAGACGCGTTACCCCGCCCCCACTGGAAGAGTGGTGAAAGCAGCATTGCCCCAGAGGCTGCTTCAGAACAACGGTAAGTTTTAAACTTTCAATTAGCCTCTAACTGTTAAACTGTTAAACTGAAATATTGCCACACCACTTTGAAATAGGAAACATGAATGCCAAGCGCATGTAATACACGTGCTTGCAAATATAGGCTAGTTAAGTTTGTGGGTCAGAAAAACGGGAATGCTGCTGAATGCTTCGTCTTTAAAACTGCTTACCATTGTATTTAGGGAGCTGTTGACGTAGTTGTAGGCTAATATGTACAGCTGTTACGAACACCGGTTTAAGGATTAAGTAATGTCAGTGTTGTCAATTCAGTTCCATGGTGTTTGTAGGAGTTTAATTCAGCGAACACCGGGCTGAGGTTAAATGCGTGTCGTGTGTGTGTGATGTGTGTGTGTGCTCTCTCCCTCAGAGCGGAGCGGAGCAGCCGCGTCTGGGGGTGGGGTATCAGAGAGGTCTTTAGCGTGCACTAGAAGAACTTTAATGATGAGAGAAATGTTTCATATGTAGTACTAAATTGTGTCAGTGTTTCGTGAAAACGTTATCAATCCAGCGGTAGTGGAGTTTTTCAGTCAGCGTCTGCTCATCACATCGATGGGAGATAAAACTTAAACTATGAGAGAAATGTTTTGCACATGGTTGAATATTTATTCCTTTTAAATTTGATAATGCCATTTAAAACTTAAACTTGAACAATTTGTTGCTTAATGTGCTTCTGACATCATTACGGTTATTTTCCTGCTGATTTATGATTTATGCAGTCTTAAGTTACAAATCAAGCACTTTATGTTAATGGCTGCTTTTCAGGTTTATTGTTTTCTCTTAAATTATTTAAATGTGTGACAAAGGACGTTTTCTAATGAGTAGATTATACCTGCCTTATAGTATGTCAGCAAGCAATGCATCATCAAGGCTGTGTTGTAGATATTGATGAAAGGATGATGATATTGGGTGATATGAATGTAAGATGATGCCAAAAGATTGATACTGATTGATACTAATCTGTGTTTTTATTTATTCTTTATACAGATGGCTGAACGCAAGAACCCGGTATGGCAATATTTTAGTGAGCTGACTTCTAGGAAAAGTTAAAGTAAAGTTGTTAAATTGTTAAATTTTTACTTTTCAATAAGTGTTTGTTTGTTTAAACTTGAGACCTGTAATATTTGTTATCATTGTGTCATTTTTTTGATGTAAATTGAGGGAGCAAAAGCAGTATCGGCCACAAATATCAGCCCAAGAAAATCGGCAGTCCATAATCAGTCATCGGCTAAGAGTGATGGAAAAAAATCGGTATCGGCATCGGCCGTAAAAAATCCATATCGGTCGATCTGTAGTACAAAGGGTATTATGAGACAGAATGGGCGGGGGCTTCAGTAGAAGCTGGAACACAATACTTCTTACAATTGTGTTGATAATGTTAGTTCACTTTTGTTGAATGTTTTAAACTAAAATTCTGCCCATATCTTATACACTGCACCTTTAATAATAGGAACCCTTTCTATCATTCAGTTCGTCCATGGTACTTCACTTCTGCTCATGTATCGGTCCCCTCACACTGGTGTTTCCAGTTTGTTCCATTCCAAACCAAGCAGTAAGACAAGTGACTGAAACTTTAAATGTGAATGAGACCAAACCAACCACAGGGAGAGACAGACAGACACAGGGAGGAGGAAATGCAAACACACGTTTGACAAGTAAAAACTGTCACAAGCCTTCTGGGATTGAGCCTTTTGGCAAATAAAGGTAGGAGGGAAGGATAAACAAGTTGAGCTGAAAGGAGGAGCAGTCAAGCGCTCAAGCACACAGACGCAATCACACACTCACACACACATAGATTCATATACACTTGTGCGTCTGCAGATGCACCTGCACGCATGTTCACATAAGGACAGACTCAACAACAAAGCAGATGGTGCACTAAGGAGACCAAACTACTCCACAAACCCGATGGAGTTAGAATTCAATAAAATGTGAAAAAAAGAAGATATTGAGGAAAAATGGAGGCAAATGAAAGGCGTGCCCATGAATGCAATTGTACACACACACTCCCACGCACACACGCACACAAGTGCCAGCAGGTGATAGCATGATTGATTTATAGATAGATTGGTGGTTGTGTCTCAGCTGTTAGAGCCATCTCATCTCAGTGCATGGACTGCAATGCACAAACACAGCTGGGAGCAGGCAGAGGAGAACAGGTGATCAGAGCGAGAACAGTGCGGAGATAAATATCGAGTCACTCTGATAAGAGGTGGAAGGCATGAAAAGCAATGAATTTGAAGGAAGAGAAACTGGCAGAGCAATTAGGGGTGGGGAAATGGAACAGAGGAAAGGAGGGAGGAAATAAGAGGCGTTAAGGGGATGAATACGATGAATGGGCGCGGTGAAAATGGATGGCTCTGTGTGTGTATGTGTGCGCAAAAGCTACAGAGTGTGTTTTCATTTGCTCTAGTGTAACCATTACTATCAGATTTTTAGAGTGTTGTTATCTGACAGACATCAGTGCACTGGGCACTAGGGTTTAATGTTTTTTATTCACTTCCCTGGTTGGGCAAGTGGGTTAGAAATCTACAAACAAAAAGTTCCAAAAAAGTTGAGACATTTTGTAATACATAAATTAAAACAGAATGCAATGATTTGTAGTTTGTTTTTTGTTTTTTTTTACCTATATTCAATTGACTACGAACAGAAAGATATTTAATGTTCAAACTGATTAACTTTCTCAGCCTTTCTTGATACACAACTTCAGTTACTCGACAGCCCGGGGTGTCTGTTGTTGAATTTTGCACTTCATATTTTAAATGAAAGACAGGTCTGGACTGCAGGCAGGTCAGTCTGGTATCCAAACTCTTACTACAAAGCCATGCAGAATGTGTCTTGGCACTGTCTTGCTGAAAACAGGCAGGAACGTCTCTGAAAAAGACGTCGTCTGGATGGCAGCATATCTTGCTCCAAAACCTGTTTGTATTTCAGCATCAATGGGGCCTTCACAGATGAGTGAAGTTAATTGTCATGACCTTAATCTAGGGCTGTGAAGTCTATAACATGTCTGAAAATAGTCAAAAATGTCCACCACAATTTTTCGCTTCAAGTCCAAGGGGATGTCTCGCAGGCTCTTGTTTTGTCAGACCATAACCAAAGACATTCACTTCAATATGATACGAAACAGAGAAAATCAGAAAATCCACATATTTGAGAGGCTGAAAAAAGCATTTTCTAACATTTTTGCATGAAAAAAATACTTTACTAGCCATACATTGGAATACTTTCCCCGGGCTAGCAGGCAGTCCTTATAGTTGAGCCCTGGGCACAGTGCACACAGTGCTGCGCTACATGGACTCATTCATAAAAATAGTTTCCAATGCGTCATGAAGGTAGCACATACTGTATCTTTCTCCTTTCTCCCTAGGTCAGTAGTGGAGCCATGTAGCAGTGACTAGAACAGACATGAAACTAGTAATTACCATTTGGGAAAAAAAATAATAATAACAATAAATTGCACTAGCACTCTGTCTCTTTCACTTGCTCTCCACCCTCTCACATACAGTACTTTACTTTCTGATTGAATCCACTCAGAAAGTCTGATGAGCCTGGCGGCATTTCTACAGGGTTCAGGGGTTTTCAACTTGAGGCTACACTGAATCAGTGTCTTTTATAACCTGACTGGTGTAAAAAACAAAAGAAAGGATCAATAAACACGCTCAACATATCTATTTACAAGTTTCCACTTGTTGGTCCATAGAGAAGCAGCCGAGTGAGCCCCCATGGAAAACTTTCACCAAGGGCCCTGAAAGATCTGAGGCAAGACATGATTATTTTGGCCATGTGCTCCCACAGTAAACCTACATTTTCTTACAACTTACTCTTCCATGGCAGCTTGAGAAGAATATAAAATCAATCAAAACATTACTGTTTACTAAATTCTCTTGCCTTACATCCGCTAACTTTATGTCCCACAATCAATTTAAAGAAATAACAATGTACTGTCTGTTTCATTTCACTTTTATTACAATGCATTTGTGAGGGATGGGCGTTCTTGATTGAAGGGAAAACACAATAGATGGGCAGTTATGTGTATCCATGGTGATGTCTGCTTTACTTGTTATTTATAAGAAGCAGTATATAGGACGAGTAAAAGTTAAAGTATTACTTTAGTACATTCTGTCATCACTGCAGCATTATGTTGCTGCAAGCAATATGGCTGAAATTATAACTATGCTACTGGGGTCATTAAGTAAATGTTCTCCTCAGCTGATAGATGATATTGATGATGATATTCTGAAGACTTTAATCTACACTAACATCTTACAGGTGACATTATAATGGGTCTACACTCTATATATGTAGTACTCTATAGAGTGTAGAGGCTACAATTTAGTATAGAATTGATGAGTATAGTTTGGAGAATATTATATATCAAAGACAGTCAGCGAGTGAGGCAGACTAGACTAGCATATTTAACTACACAACCCCTCTGCCCCTGCACTCTCTTTGCTGCTAGGGGATGGAGAGAGGGGATGGTATAACAAGATGGGTGCATCTGCACTGATTATAGTGTAATTCAACAAAACACTGCCAAAATCTACAGCTTCAAAAACTATTAGAGTTGATTCATCTCACTAGACTAAGCACCTCCATGTAATAGTGACTCAAACTGATTATAA
Organism: Lutjanus argentimaculatus; assembly: GCA_034769285.1. Classification (NCBI taxonomy): domain Eukaryota; kingdom Metazoa; phylum Chordata; class Actinopteri; order Lutjaniformes; family Lutjanidae; genus Lutjanus; species Lutjanus argentimaculatus. The sequence goes on from JAWZSL010000018.1 coordinate 15,003,881, forward strand.
TAATAATCATGATCATTTACATCCCTAGAGAGATACATGCTTACTATCGATTGCAGAATGCTACACAGATTTGCCCATCCCCGGTTTAATACATTTTCAGCCTTTTTGCAGAAGCATTTCTAACATCTGGTCAAGTTACTACAGGATATTTAAACAACATTTATCAGCGTCCATGCTGTACTTCCTAATTGAGACGATTTGAGCTGCACAGAAGAAGAAATGGCTGACATTATGACCACTGCACATTTTCTTGAGAAACCAACTCCAGCAAATATCAGTGGAGGGTACTAGTAATGATTACATGGTACTAAAAAGTAGGAGGATGTCAGAAAAATTAGGAGAATAAAAAGTGCGTTGAGCAAAATGTAGTGTGAAGAATAAGAATAATAATTTTTCCTCTTTCCTTGAGAAAATGAGGGAACCTTTCCTGATCTTTTTGCTCACTTGACCTCTGAATTACAGGATATGCTCTGCCAGGACTGAAGAAAGGCCCTGCTTTTAAAGTTAACAGACAAGTGGCATATTTATGATGGACAGGCCTGAAACTGACCTCATACTCCCACATTACAGCACTGTGAACAAATGGGGACAGAGTTTGCAATGAAAAATTAAAACGTACATTAACTGATATGTTGTGTGTCGTTAACCAGATAAAGAGAATGTGAAGTTTTGAGTCTAACATGCTGATTTGGATGCAGGGACAATAAATCCTAAACTAATGGGAAAAGGGTATACAAGTCTGGTATCTTGTAAAACAGAAAAATGTTGTCTTGAGTCTTTGAGAAAAATGCTGATGTGCAGAAATTTGATCACAGCTTGCAATAAGACAAAATGTAGGTTAAGATGTCAACTCTGCCTGATGCACATACAAAAGGTGTGTTTTTATAAAACATAAGGGCACATTTAATGTAAATCCTCATTTGGACAAACAGCTTTTTCTGTATGTGGAATTGACGTGGAACTCTTTACCTACAAAACTCAAACTGGATCCTGATTTAGATCACTTTAAACTCAAACTGAACCAGATTTTGAAGAGGAATCTCTTATGTACTCATGAATAATCTGCTTGTGTTTTGTATTGTTCTGACTGTATTTTCTATTATTTGTATTTTGCACTGTCTCTTGTGTATTTGTTGCTGAGTCTTTGTATCTTAAAGGCCCAGCTAGGGTTAGGGTTAGGCTATAAATGGTATGGTATGTGGCATTGCATACTACATACCTGTCCCTATACAAATCAACATTAAATAAATAAATAAATTTACAGAAGACTACAAAACAAGAGGAGGCCTAATGTTCTACAGTTTGGGGTTTTTGTGGTTCACTTTTCCTTTTCTCAAAAAGCTCTTGACCCTCTGGCCATGTACGTTGAGACCAGCTTGCTGAGGTCCTACATCCAACCAGATCTGCAAGAAGGAAAACCTTCTACATAAAAGCTGCTCTACTTTCGCTACCAAGCATTCGCATTTTTAACATGACCAAAGTTTAAAAAAAGAACTGTGGCAAACGCTGCCACCATGTTTCCAGCACCAAGTGGGGGTTGTGTGAAGATGTTATCACCCTGCCACCTGCTGACAGAATCAGCCAACTCAAGCCGAGTCGCCACATGGGATCGAGAAGGCCCGAAAATCGCCTGAGAGCTCCAGGGAGCTTCACACGAGAGGAAGAGATGTATCAACTGACCAAGCTGTAAAGTGGGGCCAAGTGCTTCCGAGAATGCCTGAAACACACGAGGAACGGCACTGCTTCTTCTGTCCACTTCAGAGCAACTTCTCCACGGGCCGTCTGAAGCGTCAGGTGAAACTTTGCTTTTCCTGTGATACTGGATTTGATGCTGTAGTAATTATGAAGCTTTCGGCCCTAAGTAAAATTCTCCATCAAACTAATAATAATGTGGATTTGCTTAAAGTATTTCACTCGTGTTTTCCAACAACCTCTCTGCTGCTGAGTGGTGCATTTATTTGATTTCATTGGTCGACACTAAAGTTTTCATCCACTTATTGGTCTCCTGTGTTTCCACAAATAAATACATCCTACCATCAGTCACTGCTTTAGCTGTGTTACACTGATCCTCATTCAGCCATTGATTGTTGTATTCATGGTTTCATTAATGCATTTATTAATTGCTCATCGTCGTTTTCAAATATTTATGGTCGCTGTTATTCACTAATTTATGTTTAGTAGTTAATAGTGTGTGTAATTAGTAGTTTGATCGATGTTTAATTTATACAGAACTGGTTATGTGAATTTGTATGTATGAAGTATTATGGTCCCTGTATATGAGTCAAGATCTTAGTAACATCTTACAGAATGGAGACTGATTAATTAAGTGGCTATTGTTTTCCTCTCTTTAAGGGTGGTACCCCAAAGTGAATGTAATGCGAATTAAATTGTTATTTAATATAGATATTGCTTATTTCTTATAACCCGAAACTTAGTGCAATCACTCTTGCGCTTGTTTATATGTTAAAGGACTAGTACGTAGGATTTTGTAGCATTTAGTGGTAAGCTTGCAGATTGCAAACACCTAGTCTCACTCCACCCTTCCCAGTCTGTGGGAGAACATACAGTGTCCACGAAATTCATGCATAACATGAAAGCCCACATCTAGGGCCAGTGTTTGCTTTGTCCGTTCTGGGCTACTGCAGAAACATGGCGTACAAGATGGCAACCTCCATGAAAGAGCATCTGCGCCCTCAGATATAAACAGCTCATTGTAAGGTAACAGAAATGATAATTATTTTCAAGTGTTATACACTAATGAAAACACACATATGAAATATTATATTCCACTTCTTCCAGTGTGTAAATATTACACACTAGACTATGTAATTTTGGTGCCTCTTTGAAGCTTCCTAATTATATTACATATTTTGATATCCTCTCAGCCATTTTTGCTGCATTATTTGGTTCCCCGGTTTGAGGCACTACATCATGTGGTGTCTCTTTGAGGCACAGTTACATATTCTGCATCCTGTAAGGCATTCTTGCTACCAAAAAATAATATTTTAACATGGAAGGATGACACTGTTATTTGTAGATGTGAGCTATGATGACGGGATACAGATTCAGGGCTTGGCACAGGTCCATATTCATAGACGGCCGGAACCTGATTGTACAGCATGTGTTTATACGTGCACTGTGTACATGTGTGGTTGTGCATCAAGGTAAGTGTAGACTGTGTGAACAGAAGGTAAAAGAGGAGCAAACACCACGAGAACACATACATCAGAGTCAGAAAACAGCACCAGCAGCAGCCAGGTACAAAACGTGGGCTACAACAAACCAATCTGATACTGGCTCAAAGAATCTCTTCCAAACAAACTGAAACAAGAGGGAACAGAGAGATTAGAACTGCTGTCCCAAAGGTGAACTAGACAGGATGAATGCCTGATGAAAAACGCACATGAAACAAGAGCAAGGCACATAAACAAACATTCTTTTCTCAGTGGACTCTGGGTTCGGTGTGTGTGTTTTGTATATAGAATTTATGATGTGTGAGTGAATATTTGGTGATGGCAACATATGTGTTTGTGAGTGGTGTCCCAGCAGGAGACCACTGTGTGCCAGCACTGAACTGGTTGAAATGGCTGGGCAAAGGCCTGCAGTGGAAACTCTGGCAGGGAGGTAAAAGAGAGGGAAATGTTTAGATGCATAAGAAGACTAGAATTACTGCCTTGCGGTTGTATGCCTCCACCAACCAGCAAGGTTGCAGTATACATCCATCCATCCTGTCCAGACTCATGCAATGTAGTAAAGACTTAAAAGGAATTTAATAAAAGGTGATTCCAGTGAATAATTTCCATTCAGAGACATGCTGTCTTCACTTAGAGGACTGATAGTGAACTTCAGGTGTTCTTTGCAGAACATCATAATGTTACAATTTAGTGAAGTGAAGCTGATCTTTGACCTTTTGGATACAAAATGTCATCACTTCATCATTTTATCCTATTAGACATTGGTGTGAAATTTTGTCATAATCAGCACATTAGTTCCAAGTGGATGATTATAACAAATTTGAAGAAATTCTGTCCAGGTGTCTCTGAGTTATCACGAGTAAGGGACAGACATGAGGTCAGAGTGATTCTGACCTTTGACCTCCAAAATCTAACCTTGGCCTTTGATCTCAAAAACCTCATCAGTTCATCCTTGAGTCCAAGTGGATGTTTGTACCAAATTTTAAGAATATCAAGGCATTCTTGAGATATCATGTTCACAAGAATGGGACAGACACGAGGTCACAGTGATCTTTGACCACCAAAATCTAACCAGTTCACCCTGGAGTCCGAGTGGACGATTATACCAAATTTGAAGTCACGATGTTCTTGAGATATCACATTCATAAGACTGGGGCAGACACAAGGTCACAGTGACCTTTGACCACCAAAATCTTAATGTTTGTACCAAATTTGAAGAAACTCCAGCCAAGTGTTCCTGATGTATTATGTTCAGAAATGGGACAGACATGAGGTCACAGTGACCTTTGACCACCCAGATCTAATCAGTTCATCCTTAAGTTCAAGTGGATGTTTGTACCAAATTTAAAGACATTTTTCCAAGGTGTTCTTGAGATATCATGTTCACAAAGACAGGACATGTTTACCGCCATGACTGTTGCGGCACAGAGGCATAAAAATGGTTTGGTCATAGAAAGTGAGAGCGGAGGAAAAAAGAAGAGGGAATAAGTGCAAGAAAGGTAGGAAGAGCAGAAGAGGAGGAGAAATGGGGGGGGGGGGGGGGGGGGTGGCCTTCCTCTGTGGGTTCTGGTATCTCCAGTGAGCAGGACTGGGCCTCAACAGACCAGAGAGAGAGAAATGGATGGGAAGGAAACACAGGAGGTAGTGGATGAGAAATTTCTCGCACTGGCTGGCTGGCTGTCAGACACCTGCCTCTGACTCACCAACCTCCTCCTACTCTCCCCCTCTCTGTCCAGTAGGGGGGAATGAGTCCGGGCAGAAAGAAAGGCTGTTAAGAAAGAAAGGAGTCGGGAGAAAGCGGCGGGGTTTCCAGCTAATGATGTGTGAGAGCTAAACAGAGACACGGTTTTAGAGAGAAAGAGAGCAGGAAGGGGCATATAGCTCTGATGGGCAACAGGACACAGCTGTATGAGAGATGTCTCCCCTCCGCACACTTTCCACCTCATTGTCGGATGGTTACGGTGTGTAGATGTGTGTGGGAGTGTGTGTATGTGTGTGTCCAAAGTACTGCAGATACTTCACTTCCAATTTCAGTCGACATGCCACTTCTATCTCAATCTATCTCGCTGTCTGCCTCTTTCCACCTTTCTCGAATCTCTTAATCTTTTCAGAAGAGCTCCTAGGTCTTCTCTCTCTCTCTCTCAAATGTCATTTGATGTTCCCCACAGCATTATGGGTAGACAATAAACCAGTATGAACATATCTCTATGTGAACTCTGCCCACCTCTCAACACGCTGGAGCTGTGACCTCTTTCTTTACAGGGATGGGTCAAGACTTGGAACAGTTCTTTATGGCTTTAGTTGTCCTCTATAGATAGAGAGAGCACTGCGTCCATTGAATATCCCTAGACTGCAGTGCATAAATCCATTTCTGAAGTGCGGGGTGTAACAGATAAGTATTATATGTATATGCTATAGAGAAGTGTCAGCATTTGGTGTTTTTATTTGGAAATTACAGTAGTTTTCCACTGGAATATGTGGGCACCAGAAAACTCTGCCTGACTTTGCCCAGGTGAAAACTAACTTGGTGCTAGTTTTGTTTTCCAGCAGTGAGTGTTATGGCGATCATCTCAAAACAGGTGATGTGTGACATTAAGCTTGAATTAATACATCTTTAAAGCAGCATTAATTGATTTGGGGGCACTTGGGAGCAGTGCTACATGAAGCATGAAGCATAAAGTTGTTATGGCAAATTTAATAGAAAGTAGTTGACTGACAGCACATCCAGGAGATGTGGAGCAACATTAGCATTTATTATGTCCAATAGACACTCTGTTTTAGCTCTGTTTTGGTCTCCACCAACCCTTCAGGGAAACACCTTGCTCTTTAAAGGACCAGTGTGTGGGATTTAGTGGCATCTAGTGGCGAGCTTGCAGAGATCAAATATATCGCCTCACTCACCCCTTCCAGGTGTATAGGAGAACTTACAGTGGCTGTGAAAATCACAAAAAAAAAACTGAAAGCCCCCTTCTAAAGCCAGTATTTGGTTTGTCCATTCTGGTCCACTGTAGACACATAGCAGGGTATCATGGCAGACGACACGGAAGACGACTCTGTCCCAGCAAACATGAGACATCTGCCAGATGTGCAGATCATGTCTGCATTGCGTCAGTTGGTCCAGGACCATGTTTGCTTGTCTGCACTATGTGCAAATCAGGTTCAATATCTGGACGTCTGATAACGACCCCTAGAGGACATTGACATGAATTACAATATTTGAATGTCAACACTGGGTGTTCAGAGGACATCATAAAAAGACGTCATAAAAACTTTCACTCTGGCTCCTAAAACAACACTGCATCTTTTCATAGTGGGACAAGATGTTAAAAAGATGTCTTTTAGACTTTGATTAGTAGTAGTACTGGTAGTATTAATGGCTTATTCTACGGTAACATAAATACAACAATTCTAATTTTCACAATATTATATTCAATTTCATCCATATTCTGCCTACAGATCCCCCTAAATCTTCCACAATGGATGTTTAACAATTCTGGTAAATGTGAAGCAACATTAGCCTGCATCATGTCCAACATTCACTCTGTTTTAGCTCTGTTTTGGTCTCCACCAACTCCTGAAGGAAATATCTGGCTCTTTAACAGCTAAATGTTCCACTGCTAATTGCTAACCTTGCACTTGAAACAGCTGCAGCTATTTGGACTCTATCACATTCATGTGGGTGCAAAGTTATTATTACTGTGTGCATTACTTGTAACTGAGGTCGTAACTACTTGCAGTTGACGTTGTAATTTCTTGTAAGTGAGCTCTCAACTGGCCTGTAAGGGCTACCACTGTACCACAGGCATTTCTCACATACACAGCTCAGCACAGATCTATTGAAAATCCCATCATCTCTAAGCCTCTACAGCAGATGTAGAGGCTTCTACAAGCAAGTGTATAAAAATGAACACCATTTCTTTTTTATGTGTAGCAGTGTGTGGACTGAATGGTCAACTTACACAGTGTATAAAACCATATTTGGAGTACAATATTGTGTGCTGAATCAAATCAATCCATTTTCACAGCAGCTTTACAACTACAGCCTACAAGCCAGTTGCTGAACCAGTAGCCCACTTTTCTGCCTGGACTTTTTTTCTACTCAGATCCTGAATGTAATCATAATAGTCATGACAACAAAAGCCCCATGGGTCTAGTGCCAAAAACAGACTGTTATCCCGGTGTGCATAGCGAAACAAAGAAAATTAGGTTTGGTAGACGATAATTTTAGATGCACTGATTACACAGTGGAAGGCTCTGGCTAATGTGTGCAATAAAGGCTGGATGAATGTGTGTGAACATACGGTGGCTGCCTGCTTTCACTGTTTTCTATCACTGTTACTGCTCACAGTCATTGAGTTATCAAACAAAGTTTCAGAAAGTAGAGTCTGAGTTTAGCTTATACATGTTAAGTGGGTACTGTACTCTTGGAAAGAAAGGTACTAACTGGAACCACAAAGTGTTCTTTGGCTTGTATCCAAAGCAGAACCCTTTCAGGTTCCTGGTACAGACTTTTCTAAAGGTCTCTTTCAGCGAGTTCTACCTAGAACCCAACATAAAGGGCACATCTGAGAAGGGTTTTACCGAGAACCCCCTCTATGGTGGATTGGTTCCATGTGGATTGATTCTCCCTGGGAGTTCTATCCAGAACCTTTTCACCTTCTAGGGAACTTTCATCCAGATCCACTTGGGGGTTCTACTGAGAACACTTTTATATTCCACAGGATTTATCCAGAACCCACGTGGGGATTCTATGGAGAACCATTATATATCCTGTGGGTTTTATAGAGAGCAAACCCAGGGGTTCTACTGAAAACACTTTGATATTCCAAAGGTTTTATCTCGGACCTACCAAGGGGTTCTACCAAGAAGCTATCATATTCCAAGGCTTTTATCTAGAACCCACCCCGGTATATTATGGTACAAAGAACCTGTGACAAGCCCTTGAGTTCTTTGAACTGAACAATCCTTGAAGAAGGGGGTTCTTTGGATGAAAAGGGTTCTTACAGGAACCTTGACGAAGACTTTCTTAAAAAAAGTGTTGTTTAGAGGCAAATGTTTCTGGGTAGAACCTCAGCCCTTCAGGAAGAACCGTTATTTCTAAGAGTGTCCCACTGGAGGAGTGTTACTTGCAGTAAGACTACATGTACTGTAGTGTGAACCGTGCTGTGTGTTTCTAGTATCTGTACCTGTGAAGGCTGATCTCATGAGGGAAAAAAAAGCACTTCACTTACGAGTGGAGAGGTCGTTTTCTCCTTGCAGCTTTCCAAGGCTCATTGTCATGGAGTTCAGAGGATACTTCCATTCGCCCACTGGGGATCTAGGCAAAGATGAGAAGGAAAAAACAACAAGTGTACGGTGAAAAAGTGTCGACAGGAGGCAGGGCGCAGAGATAAAATACTAACAGTGTAGAAACAGACGATGAGGAAATTGTAATTGTGGGCATAATGATACAAATGCTCGTTACTGGCAGATCAGATCACAAATGTTTTTCTTGTTTGTCAGCTATCAAGGTTTGCATGACAAAAAAATAAAATGTATTATAATTATAATACCACAGTCGCTTTTTAATGAACATCTGCTGCATTTTATGAGAAGGTAGCAGGGGGGTGCATCTTACACTTCAAGTGACAAAGAAATGAGGGCACGGTAACAATGTGCCAAACAAAAGCAGTGCAAACACAGAGCGAGAAAAAAAAAAAAGTCAAAGGTGTAGAGACATTTTCACGCGTGTTTGTTGCAGTCTAAACATATCACTGATGACGGGCTTGTTTGTTAGGTTTGAATGACAAAAAATATAATGTGGTATAATTTAACAGCAGCTATCTGAGAAACATCTGCTCTGCTTTGTCTGCAAGTTGCTCTGAGTGGAGATCATTAGTGACAAAAATATGAGTTCACGATAAGAGAAGATGTTCAACAGAGAACAGAGGGCAGCAAGAGAGAAAAAATATTAAAGGCTTTGCCTGATTTATAATATCACGTTGTCTTCTTCAGATCATGTCACTGATTACTCACTTCAAATGACAAAAAAAACTCCACATTTCAGGAACAGATGCTTTACTGTATTGGCTGGTTGCCGTCTGTACCTGTGAGAGATGTTATTTTTTAATATATATATATATTATATATGTTATATATATATATATATATATATATATATATATATATATATGTATATATATATATGTCTGCATTGCATGGTAATAAATTAAAGGTGCGGTAACCGATTCTGGAGAAAAGTAGTTGAGTGTTGAGTCTCATTTCCAGATTGTCAAATTACAGAGTCTTTTAGGGCCAATGTCATGATTACATCACAGTGTGAGCTGGAGGCTAAAACAGTGGAAAAACTGGAGGCAAACACAACTCATGTCAGAGTAGTAGGCCATGTAGCCAAGCAAAAATGTCATCTTGCTGTGTTGTTGGGTGCCAGACTTTAAGTAGTAAAGGATCAAAATTGTTTTATGGCATACTAGCTGCCACTGCCAGTCAAAAAAAAGAGACATCTATGGTTAAAAATGAAAGGTAGGAGATGTGTGTGAGCTGCAATAAAATAAACAAAACAGACTCACAAAAAGTCAAGAAAGAAAATATTCTCTCACCTATTTTCCCTATTAAACAGAAAAAAAAAACCAAACACCTTCTGACTGAGACAAACTTTAATTGTCTTGTTAACTCTGTAAAATGAACTTCATTTAAAGTCAACAGACAGAAACAAAAACAAACAAACAAACAAAAAAAAAAACCTCACCAATACCATCATGGCCATCATCTCTACAATCACCAGCTCTGGTTTGGTTGAAATAAATCCTTAATTCACCACGTTAGATGTGACAATATTCTGGCTCTACGGGCTGTTTTCCTCTCACTCTCAGCTCAGTGGGTGTGTACTGTGCCGCTGAGTGCACTGTGGAGCAGCGACTCTCACTTTGCAGACCATTAAATTAACAAAATAAAATGACAACCCACCCCCCACCCCCCAAAAAAACAACAAAAAACCCCCACACAACTAGTGATAGACTCAGTCAATCACTGATGTATTTTATGGCAATTGTAGAAAGCTCATCAATCCATTAAGTGAGTGTGTACGGGTTGGCAAGCCTGGTCTCATTGGTTGATGTTAATTTTTTCTAGTAACTCTCATGGTTCTGGAGAGTGAGTGACTGCACATATTCAGACATTGTTAAGAAACAATCCAACAAAACTTTTAGCTAAGTTATTTAAGGAACTGTTTTGCCTCCACCTACGCTCTACCCAAAAACACGTCAAATGGTAAGTGGTTCGAAGATTGTTGATTTTTGAGATGCAGATTCTTCTTCTAAAGCCTGAAACTGAGCCAAGAGGAGGAGCAAAAGTCTCATCTTCTCTCATATTTTTGCAGAATGACGAGACTCTTTAACAGTTGCCATTTTTGCCATTTTGAGGGGAGGACCCCAAAAATCCAAAATCCAGAGAAGGCAAAAGTGGAACACAGAAGTCCATAAAGCAAATCCAAAGTCCAAAAAAAAAAAACAAAAAAAAAAAACAAAACAAAGAAAACAGGACTCTGAAACACTGGGGATGGCAGGGGTGAATCAAATCAAAAAGGGCGGGAAAGGAGCAAAGGCAGGAAGTAAAGACAAGACAAGACACATGAGGGAAGACAAGGACTACAAAATAAAACAAGACAATAACCCTGGACCATGACACCCAGGTTTCAAAATCCTTCCTGTTTTTGTGATCTCAAGGTTGGCAAGGATGCTTGGTGCTCAGTGTATAATTTCATAAGTCAACACTGCTTCCAGCAAATCCTAGAAAGGAGTCTAAGGGAGCAAGGAATCCAATCTTTGATGAGACTTGTCTTGATATCATATTTACTTTTCCTTTTAACAAGTAGTTTAAGCATCTTTCTGATGTTCCCAGAGGCAACAAATGAGCAGAGAAGAAAATGACTGGTCCGAGGACGCAGCGCCTTTCAAAAAAAAAAAAAAAAAAAAAAGGTGTGTCTGTGTGTGCGTGTTGGTGCAGGTGCACATGTGGGTGGGACAGGTTCGGGAATAGAAGGTATCTAAGCAGAGACAGAGGCAGGGGGAGAGAGGAAGAGAGGGAGACAGATAATGAGAACCAGGGGGAGGTGATGCTGGCATGGGGAGAGGAAGATAGAGACCAGAAATAGACATGCAAAGAGCAAGGTGTTGAGTCACAAAATGAAAGAAGAGATGGCAGGCATGGAAGGAGGTGGGGTGGAGTGGGGTAGAAAGTGAGAGGAGGAGGAGTGCAGAAAGATGGAAGGACAGAGCGAAAGAGGCAAGAGGAGGAAATGTGAAATGAAATGTGAAAAAAAAATAGATTAAGAGCGGGAAATAAAGCAGGAGAGGGAAGGAAAATGCGGGAAAAAATTGTTAAGAGAATGAAAGCAAGGAGGAGTTACTAAGAGCAAGATGTAGAGAGTAAGAAGACAGAGACACAAATAGACATGTGAGGTTGAGTCACACTGGGAACCTAGAACAAGCTGAAAGCATACAGAATTACAGCAGGAACCACAGGGAGCATCACACTCACACACACACACACACACACAACACACACAATCCCTTTGCATATGTGATGTAGTGATGCACTTCTCAAGTGTGGAATGAGAAAGCAAGGGCAAAGAGTGCTTATAAAAGGCTCCCAGATAAAAGGAAGGAGGAATAAGAAGAGACGAAGATGGAGGTGGAGGTTAAGCAGGTGAAACACAACACGAGAGATGAGCACTTGGCTTGGCATGCATACGAGATGTATATAAACACATACACCCACCCACACACTTTTAAAACGAGGTTAATCTTTCCTTTCTCATCTCTCGTTGCCCCCCCCCCCCCCCCCCCCCACCTACCCCCATTCTGAACCCCATTCCTTATTTATACCAACACACAGAGAGCGACACAGAGAGTGAGACAGTGATGGTGGCCATGGAGGGATGTGGGGAGCTTGTGAGACGGAGTATGTGTGTGCGTGTTTATGCCCTAGAGAGGCATTGGCCCGAACCAGTAGCCAGCTGAGGCGACAGCAAACGGCAGAGTTCAGTCTGACACACTCTGTCACAAAAATATTGTCACTAGAAAGCTGGCGGTAAGCAGCAGCAATTAGTGCTGCCTTCCCTGTTTTTTTTTTTTTTCATGCTCTCTCCACAGGAGTGTGAAGGCCTGCGTGTGTGAGTGACAACTGACAGTTAATACAACAATGGGGTATGTGAGTGTGAGAAAATGAGCGAGAGACAGGAGCAAAATTTGCAACTTAAAGAGGCCTGCTGGGTATGAGTCTAAAATCAAGGTTTAAATCCTCACACACAACCAGTGACAAGCAGCCAAGCCAACATGCAGCTGAATCAACAGGCGAGAGAGAAATATATATGTGTATAAACATATACACAAAAATATTGTCAAACATCTCTTCCTTTATTGTAGAGGCGGTGAATTAAAATTGCCTCACACAGGGCACCAGAAATTTGTGGTGGTCTCACTACTTTTATTTTTATTTGCACTTGTTAAACTGGGGGCACCACTCCACGTTCTTCTGAATTCACTGATCTTCATCTTAAAGGGATAGTTCACCCAAGAATGAAAATTCAATCTTTATCTACTCGCCTTCATGCCGATTGAGGGTTGGGTTTAGTTTTTTAGTCTGCAAAACACTGCTGGATTTTCACAGGAAAACAGTGTTGCAGAATATCTGTTGACTTGCATGTGCACAACGTCACACCACACACACCCAGTATACAGTAGATGGTGTGCATACGCATGTGAAAGTAGCTCCAGGCTAAGGATCTACAGTGAAGATTTAGGCTAATAACATGGTGGAAATGATGGACTGGATTACACCAGATGAGCAGTATGGTGGCATTTTATGTTGGTCACCATTCACTTCCATTGTTTGGGAGATTCTACAACACTGTTTTCCTGTGAAACTTGGACTGAATTTACATTTTTAGGTAAACTATCCCTTTAATGTCAAAGGTACACACAGGAAAATTAATTTAAATAAGGCAGAACATTGATTTATCTAATAAATTAAACAGGATAAGTGATATGACTCAACTAAAAATAAGCAGTTATAACACCCAGACACTATGAATCTGAAAATGATTATGGAATTAATGTGAATTATTGTTATAGTGAGATGCCTGTACAATATCTCTGGGGTCCATTTAAAGCACACAGCAAGATGTCGTCGTCATTCAGTCGAGTGTATCTGTGTGTGACTTGGTTGTCTCAGGGCTCAAGGAGACAAAACATCCAGATAAAGCTGGATCAACATATGTAACTATCATTACAGTGAAGACAAATATAGAGTATGGAAAGACATGGCAGGGAAATGAAGGAAGGACTGAAGGAGAGACATTAAGTGGAAAGAGACAAAAGAGAGACAAAATGGGCACGGACTAGGGTTGGGTGATTGGAGTATATATATTGGCTATGTGTGATTGGCCACCAGTTGTTTTCTTTTTGGGCGAATTTTTTAGTGATTTTTCTCATTTTATTCTAATCCAATGGTCTGCAGAGTGAGAGGCACTGCTCAGCGACGCACTCTCATTCTGCGGCACAGTGCACACCCACTGAGCTGGAGGATGAGTAAGAGGAAAACAGCCTGTAGTGTCAGACTGTTTTCACGTCTAACACGGTGAAGTAAAGATTTATTTTGACAAAACCAGAGCTGGTGATTGTTTGAACCGTGGAGAGAATAAACAAGACGGTCTTGGTGGGTTTTATTTAGTATTTCTGTCAAGTTTGAATAAAGTGTAGTTTACAATGAGTTAACAAGGCGTCTTAGTCTTTACTGGGGACGGCTGCAACAAGTTTATTTATTGTACCTTTAATCAGAAACATTGCATACTCATACTGCACATGGTCACCACCAGGAGGACACATTTGACACACTGGAGTGTGACAAAAAATACTGTTTTTTTTGTTTTTTGTTTTTTTTTAAAGTTATATTTTTGGGCTTTTATGCCTTTAATGGATAGTACAGTTGAAGAGTAGACAGGAAAAGGGGCAGAGAGAGAGGGGATGACACGCAGGCAAAGGGCAGAAGGCGGGAGTCGAACCAGCGGCTGCCGCAGAGGACCAACAACCTCCACACATGCGTCGGACGCTCCACCCACTGAGCCAAACGTCCACCCCCCCAAGAAATACTGTTTTTTTAAAATCTGTTGCTGTTTGTACAATAAATACCATTTAATAAAATTTTGGTGCATTGCAAATTCTTCACATTTAAATACAGAGAGATACACATCTGTAACATCTGCACATTGACTCAAAGTAGGCTGACGTTCTAGCCATGAACGAACAGAACTCAACCAATACTGGATTTCTGGGGCTGATGCAGATACTGATATCAGGAAGTAAAAAAACAAACAAACAACAAAATTTAGTGACTGTTGACTGTTTGACAAAAATCAAATAATACAATATTATTATTGTGAAACAGTGCCTGTTTTCACAATGATATGCTTACTGAGGCAAAAATTTAAAGTTAACCAGAAAAAATTGAAGTATTTTAAACATGTTGCAAGTGTCCTCAGAGGTGGGGTCAGTTGCAACATCTTATTTCTTTCATTAAAATAAATATTGTAAATAAATATATATTGTGTTATGTCATATATAATAATCTTTAAATGGAATAGATCAGGGTTTTTCAACTTTTGGCAACTTTTCTCAAACCACGTACCCCCTCAGATAATGTTAGGCTGTCCATGTCTGACATTAAAATATAGTAGTGTAGGTCTACCCTAATCAGCTACTGACAGTTTACACAGGAGGCTGGTTTATTCATAAAAAGAAGATTATTTATTGTTGACTGTTGTCAGCCCCAGCCACTCTGAATTGACAGCAAGGCAGTGGAATACAGCCATCAAGTTTAGCTTGTAACTAATCATGGATGACATATGTAGCAGGCTGATATTGAAATAAAAATATTACAGAAACTCATTTCAAATTACATTTCAGCAATCTCATATTTTAAGTATTTTCTTTTGACATTTTGTAGTATTTTGATTATGTGTTTTAAAATGAATTTATTTCATTTTTAACATTTTAAGGAGGGAGCTTGAATGTCATCAGCTTGTGCCATAGTTAGAGAATCTAGGGTATAGGTAGCAGACATATGTAAGTTTAATATATAAAGATTTGGTTGGTCTAGTTCAAATTGTCTCTGAGTAACTGAGAAAAATGCAAAAAGTGTTGCAACCGTCCCCAGTGTCCCCTACAAGCCTTCTTTGAACTTGTATTTAACCAGAAGTGAGGAGTTAAATAGTCACTGATATCCTTCAGCAAAACAACAAAAATCTTCTGAAAAAGCGATGTACGCATGTAGGCTTTATCCAGTCAATTTACATTTCTTTAAGGGGTTATTTGAAGGAAAAGTGCAAAGACTCTCCCTCTGACTGCAACATCACACAGTGTTTATCATGATTCTTAGAGGCATTTTCTCATCTCGACTTCAGTCACTCACTGCACGTCAGGGTGTGCCACTTCCTCATCTGTCTCTCTCACTTAGACTTTCTTAGACTCCATGTCAACAAGATGATTCGCATTGGTGCTTTAATCCTCCTCACTTAGCCCACCCGATCAGTTTCAAACACTCACAAATACTCACACACACAGAGAGTGCTAGGACTCCCTTGAAGCGCAAAGGGTGGTAGGAAGCAAAGGAGCTCTTAAAACTCATTAGAGGAGGGAAGGCCCACTGCAGATGATGAGATACACTCAATTAAACAGGATAGGGTTCTACTGTGCCCTAGGGAGCCATGCTAAACCAGTAGGAAGAGAAAACCATGAGAGAGAGAAGATTTGTAATATCCGTGGGATGTGTGTGGATGTGTGTGTGTGTTTAAAAGAGAGCCTGAGCATCACAGAGTTGACAGATACATCTGGATGTTTGGCAGTCTGTGTATGATGTGTGTTAAGGTGTGTGTGTGCTGGATGAGCTACAGCCCGCCCCCCCCCCCCCCAAGAGACGGCGGAAGCGATCATATGTTGACGACGCATCCTGATAGGTGTGATAAATGCTCCAACACGTCTGTGTCAAAGCGAAGGGTGTGTAATTTCTTGGAAGGGCCCCTGAGGGACGCATGTTGTGATATTCATAGTAAATGAGAAATGGATGGACAGTGCAAGAGAGGAAGAAAGAGACAGAGGATCATGGGGGAATTGGGAATACAGGCAGATAAAAACAAATAGAGACTAATGGTCAAACAGACAGACACTCCATGCTAATGAAAGAAGGTTGCAATCTACAGCCAGTCTGGAAGCTGACTGCCTATGAACATTGTGATGTATTGTCTGACATGTATGTCTATGTGGCATCCTGGTGACCATAATTTACCACATTTTATAGTAAGTATGTGCATAACTTACGTAAGATGTTATAACATGTTGTTTGACATTCTATTCAGGAAGATGATTTATTTGGTTCAACCCAAGTGATTGGCATTTCATGTTTTGTGGCATTTCAAAAACGTGCATAAAAGCCACTTGACAAGTGACTGAGAGCACAGAAGCAGCGGCAGAAAGAGAATGAAGTAGAATAATGTGGGTGGCACACAGCCAGTAGTGGGGGAAGTGGAGAATCCTTCACTTACGTAAAAGTAAAAATAAACCACACCAAATAAAAGTCCTTCATTGAAAATGTTGCTTAAAGTAAAAGCATGCAAATGAAATCAGGAAAATGTACTTAAAGCATCAAAGGTACTCAAGTACGAAATGCAGAAAAATGTTCCCTGTGACTGTTAACTATTATATCATCAGATTATCATAACCGTTGCATTCATGTCTAAGCAGCATTTTACTGCTATAGATGGCTGAGCTGATTTCTAACTACTTTATACTGCAACTAATTATTTTCCTTATGGATTCATCTGCTGATCATGTTTCTGAGTGATAGATTTGATTGATTGTTTGGTTTGTACAATTTCAGAAAATAGTGACACTTTCACAATGTTTGCTTTGTCTAACCAGTAGTCTAGAGCTGCAACAATTAATTGATTAATCAAATATTAATTGATTGTTAAATCTATTGCTAACTATTTTGTTAATCAATTAATCAGTTTGAGTGATTTTTCAAGAAAAAAGGCAAAATTATCTGATTTCAGCTTCTTAAATGTGATTTTTTTTTCTTGGTTTCTTTACTCCTCTATGACAGTGAATTGAATGTGTTTGGGTTGTGAGTAATACAAAACATTTGAGGACGTCATCTTAGGTTTTGGGAAACACTGATTGACATTTTTCACCATTTTCTGACATTTTAAAACAAACAACTATTAATCCATAATCGAGAAAATAATTGACTGATTAAACGACTATGAAAATAATCATTAGTTGCTTGTAGCAAAGTTTGTCGTAGGCAACTGGACTTGATAGAGTTCTTGAAGACGTTTCGCCTCTCATCCAAGAGGCTTCTTCAGTTCTGACTGACTGGTTTGGGAGTTCAGGTATTTAAACCACTGTGTGGTCGTTAACACCTAGATGGCATGGCTCAACACAGGAGAGCCACCTCCTCAGGTCAGGACTCAGCAGTCCATCTACACTTGAAGGAGAAAGGACACTCCTTTGAAGACAACAATGTCCATATTCTGGCCAGGGAAGACAGATGGTTTGAGAGAGGAGTAAAAGAAGCCATCTTTGTTAACCTGGAAAGGCCATCTCTCAACAGAGGAGGTGGTCTAAGACATAATTTATCTGCTACATACAATGCAGTTTTAAGATCTCTCCCCAGACAGTTTGATACCCACCTGAAATCATGTGACTCCAACAAGGCACATGGTGGCAGGGTCCTTAACGACTCTCATTCACACCTCCCCCCCAGGTGAAACCCAAGGTCCACACAATGGAAGGGTGGGCACTTGAGACACATGCCCCCTCTAGGTGTTAACGACCACACAGTGGTTTAAATACCTGAACTCCCAAACCAGTCAGTCAGAACTGAAGAAGCCTCTTGGATGAGAGGCGAAACGTCTTCAAGAACTCTATCAAGTCCAGTTGCCTACGACAAACTTTGCTATGAATACCATGACCTGGATGACTGAGAACCTTCACAGACAATCATTAGTTGCAGCCCTACAATAGTCCAGATCTCAAAATTATTAAAAATAAATCAAAATTGTTGGTCACACTTTATTTGAACTGGCATGCATAGGACTGTCATTACACTGTCATAACTATGTCATGACACCTGTCATGAAAATGAAAGAGACAGACGGTGGCCAGTTTGATGACGTGGAAACTGTACTGTGGAGGTTTGCTTGACGGGTTCAGCTCCTGACACCCAGTGATGAGTCGGCTAACTAGGGATATCTAGCTCCACAGGTACCTAAGCTAACTAGATAACACCAGCTACAGATAACAGCAGACAAGCTAAATCACCTTGGTACTCTATCAAATTATTATATAAGAATTGTTAAGAATTGTTAATTAAAATTATTACATGAAGCAGTAAATCAGTAAATCCTCACATTTAAGATGCTGGAAATGTTTTTGGTATTTTATCAAAACAGTTTCCATTCATTTTGAATTTATAACAATGCATCATATTTTATAAGCTCTTCATATGTTTCGTATGTAATTCATCTGTGAAGTACCCACACCTGTCAAATAAATGTAGTGAATAAAAACAGATTATTTCCCTCAGAAATTAAAGTGGAGTAGGAATATAAAGTACCGCAAACTTATCAAGTACAGTTCTTCAGTAAATGCACTCAGTCCAATTTCACCACTGCACACAGCAGGTAAATAGACCAGGTTTTCATTCCCATTTTCCAAAAAAATCCCAGGTGGCAAGTTTATTCTCCAGCCCTGGGAGCCAGTCTGTTTAAAATCTATTACAGCTTGTGTCCTGTGGAGACCCACCAGCAATAGGCCCACAACCTATTTTCTGGATCCAGCCCGAGTGGAAGAAAGAGGTCAGCTCCCAGTGAAGCTGACAAGATAGGTCACACATTGTCTTTTCCAAGAATTTGTTGTTTTCCCCCTAGGTAGAAATCTTGGCTTTTAAAGTGCATTTTTTAGTGATTGTGATGATTATTTGGCCACCACACTGCACTTTATATTGGCCTGTTGCCTATTTGTGTACTTTTAACATCCTCTGATGTATTTTACTATGACCTGGTACATTAGAGACAGCAGCGAAGAAGGTGACTAAATACAGAGCACCAATCAATGACTTCATTGTAGCAGACATTTCCAAAACACTTGGTCTCTCTCAAGGCGTACTTGGGAGACATTCTTGAGGTCACGCCTTGTGAAAGAAAGAAAGTGTGGTTGAGATGTCTTTGTGATGCTTTATGTACTAAAACAAAATTTCTAGTCTGACTCAGTAGATGCACACTGTGGTTATAAGTCTGCTATTGGTTTCTTGGTTTCAGTCGGCAGTGCAGCATCAACTATCTACATTTTCAAAGTCCCCGGGAAACAACAACAACCTCAGAGCTGTAACCTGCACGCTGAAAACAGCAAATTAGCGCCTGGGATGCTAATGGTACGAAGGTAAACAAGCTAACAGCTGTTACCTTTTCTTTGCGGCGAATGAGCCATTTCAATGCCAGAACTCACCTCCAGACGTGCAAATGTTCCACCAAAACAAGTTTCCCCTTGATACTATTTTGCAGGAGCACTGTCACTGCCACCCAAGACGTTTGTGATTGGTTTAAAGAAATGCAAACAAGGCAGGGCGTTTTTTTTTTTTCCCCACAGCAGAACGTGCCAGTGTGGAGCCAGACTCTTCTCCAGCACTGAGCACTGTGGAGAGAGGTCTGACTAACAATTTCCTAATGAGTTTATGGCCTCAATTGCTACTTTCACGTCTTCTTCTATACAGCACGATCATTTTGTAAACTCTCCTATTTGTCCTATTTGGAGTAAAACAGATGGACGAGACGAGAAAGATTGGGGCGAGGCAGGCGACCATTATTTCTTGCTGAATGGACCCAAAACCAAATGCAGCCCAAGTGGCAGTATGTCACCAACCAGCTTCTTGCTCTTGTTGGTATTGTGCACACTCTGGTTGCAAAATAAATAAATAAGATGGCAACCCCCATAATTAGTCTACTTGCCAGCAATGTGAACCCAGGAATGTTGAGTACAACAAAGTTTTATGTCACAAGTGTGAAGTATGGGTCCCCAGCATTATGAAACTGCTGGATGCAAATGTCCGTGGACATTCTCAGTCATCCAGGTCATGCCATTTGTAGAAGAGTTATCATATGCAATTGGATTTGGTTGGGTTCTTGAGGACCCTCTCATCCAAGAGGCTTCTTCAGTTCAAACTGACTAGTGAGGAGTTTCAGGTATTTAACCTCTGTGGGGTCGTTAACACCTTGAGAGGTAAGTGACTCATGTACCGACCCCTCCTTAAAGTGAACCGTTAGCAAGTAAAGGTGTGAATGAGAGTTGTTAGGGTCACTTGTGAGTTGTTGACTCACTCTGCCATCATGTGAGTCATTGGAGTCACTTGATGGAGGGGTGGGTACATGAGTCATTCACTTCTCAAGGTGTTAACAACCCCACAGAGGTTAAATACCTGAAATTCCCCACTAGTCACTTAAAACTGAAGAGGCCTCTTGGATGAGTGGTGAAATATATTCCAGATCCCAACCAAGTCCAGTTACCTAAGATAACCCTTCTACTGCTGGATGCTAACTGGCATATGTTCGGAAATTTGCATAATTAGCATTAGTTGGCATAATCACCTATATGGAGAATATTTCAGCAAAAGCTGAAACAGAATTTGGACATTATTGGAGTAGTTTTAGGAGCTACGGAGGACACTGAATTAATTTCTGACATTTTCAAAATTCAAAACGGCCATTTAAACCAAAAGTGGCAATATTTCAACTTAAGATTAAGTCAATTTAGAAGTTTGAGAAGATAACTTAATGTAATAACTGAAATAATTCAACTCAGTTGGAAATTGTAGTACAATTATCCTAATGATGCAGAACAAACATTACATTTTAATTCACAGCCCATTATACTTTGAGGTGACTCATAATTGGGTACTGGAAGTAAGAAAGGCAAATACCAAACTAAGCTAGAATAATTTACTGACTGTGGCAAACTAATATACTCAAAAAGAGAGAAGGGAATATAATATAAGGAAAAAATGTTTAACAAAAACAGTAGTCCCCAAACCAATGGATGATGTCAGGGTTGGTTCATACTTGGGCAGAAATCATGCTCATGAACAAGGCCATGTATTAAAGTTTTATTCATGTTATGTTAAGTCAGCTTCCTTCTTCATTTTGTGTATTGGATGTATCCCATGTTTTCCCAGAAGTCATAGCAACTAATGACCAGTAGGAAACGCACTGTTACCTTGAATAAATTATGGATCTCTCTACATTTGACCACTGTTGGAAACATTTGGGATAATGTAAGTGCACAAATGAGCAAAATGTATGTTCAGCGTTTTTAGACTTCTTAATGCAGAAATGTTACGTATTAAAGCTTTGAGAGAGGAATCTTCAGTCAAGCAAACCAGAGAGAGAGCAGGGGATAACTGACAAAAGAAGAAAAAAGAGAGTTTAAATGTGGACTGTGTAAAAAAAAAAAAAAAAAGAAATGGTGCAGATGCTGACTGAGGTACAAAGGCGACCATGGAGACCGACCGGCGGCTGCCTGACAGTGAGCCAGATAAACAGACAGGAGGAGTTGAACCACGCAGCAGGAGGGGTTCAGCCACTCCCAGAGTCTCCACAGTGAGAGAGAGGGAAGACGTCTCCAGTAGCACACTCTGATCGAGGTGGAAATGAGTAACCAGTGGAGCCTGTCAGAGCAGATGGCTGAGAATCCATTAGCTAATAGTGGAGGAGCCTCCCAGCCAAACTAATGACGCCCTCATTACTACGCTGCACGCGCTCCCGCCCAGCCAATGGACTCTGGCTGGGCCTTTGTGTGGACCGGGATGCGGGAACACATACACACACAAACAAACGCACACACACTGGTACACACATGAGCATGTATCTGTACAAATGTATACAGACATGATCACACACAAAAAAAACTTGTGTGCCCTCTTACATCCTCCAAGGAGTGCATGCAAGCACACACACACACACACAGCAGTACTGTGATGCATGCAGGGAGGGGCTAAATTTGGGGAGAGAGAAAAAGACAAAAATGTGTGCGGACTGAGAGACTATGCCATCCATCTATCCATCCTTCTGCACACATGACTGCCACCTCAAAATATGCCATCTGCTTTTCACAGCACGGAGAGATGAGAAACGAAGCAGAGATGAAAAACGCAATATCACAGCTGCATAAATAATTTAGCCTGTGTGTGCTCTGCATGTGATAATGCACAGCAATTCATTCATCTATCTGTTATCACCTGTGTGTTTATAAATACACTCAACCCCTCTGCAAGCTAAAGAAACAACCATGTAGACTGACAGGCAGAGACACAAGGACAAAAGTGAGACAGCAGCTGCAGTGACAGCGGTGGTGTCTAAATATTGTGTAACTCTATTGAGCATTCCAATTTCCATATTGTTAAGAGCTGTTTATGTATATTTTAGTGCTACAATGAAGAGCTGACAGTGCACAGGACCCACTGTGGGCTGAATGAACTACATCTGAACCGTGTTCATTTTGCATCTACCTTCTCAGAAGAGGATTCACCTTCTTGGTACTTTGGAGTCAATGAGGGAATAATACTGACATGAACAGTCATTAAATTACAAATGCTTGAATAGTTTATGGCTCTATCATCTGATCCTAAAAAATACATTTCCTTTGTTTGTCCAGCACCTGCACTACTACTTTTCTGAGATGTTATAGATGCATGTAGCGGAATATGCTTGACTAGGGTTAGAGCAAATACTTTATTTTGTTAAGAGGAAGTAGAGGAAATACACTCACTTCCGGCTATCAGAAATAGTCAGTAGCTACTTATATTAAATAGCCAAATTGAATTTAAATTAAATAAACCTCTGGGCGCCACCCTTGAGAAAGGGAAATTGATAGCCTATTCATTAATTGAGACTCAGTCTGAGGGTTGCTACGGAGTTCTTTTTCCTGTGTACAGTGACCGTCATATTTCATACACACAAACTCACATGATCAGTTCTTTATAAATGAAGGATTTATTAAGTACTAACTAGACACAAATACTACCAAACATAAATGGACAAACAAATACGACCACACATAATGTAAAGACAAACACGAGCGAACATAATGAATACAATGAGAACAACGATGAACGAAAGCATAACTGATTGAATGACTGAAGCATCAATACAGCATCCTATGTTTGTGAATAAGGACCACCGAATCGGATCAAGCAGATCTTAGTCAGATGCATTATTAAGTCATTAAATCATAAGTGGACAACATCTTTAAAACAAAGCAGTGAAATTCACTGTTTAAGGCACCATTCAGCAGTTGAGAGAGATGGGAAACCAAAAAGAGAATATTTGAAATAGTTAGTTGTCGAGTTTTGATCTGAACCTAATCTTTACTCTCTATAACCTAGAGCATCAACCCCAAATGTCACAGGAAAAGCATTTGTATCACCTGGTTCTTTCGATGACCAGAAAAGGGGTTGCTTTGGAGGAGGAAGGAGAAACATGCCGGGTCTCAGGCTCTTGGGTCTCTCAGAGGGTCCCGCGCCGGTGGCGGATCTGTCCTTTCCTCTCGTCTGGAGCTCGTTGGAGCGGCATGCTCGGGCATTCTGGATCTCTTGTCTCTGCAGGCAGCAGAGTCGTACCATCTTCACAACACACCTCCACTTGGGTGGAGATGCAGGCAGCTGCCCTGGTTCTTCTAACTTTGGTTTAATTAGAAGATCAGGCATTTCAGAGTTCTTGTAGGTTTCTCTAATTTGAAATCTGAGTCTTTCTGTTTCTCACAGAAGTCATCTTCACGCACCATGTTCCTCACGTTTGGTGCGGCTTGTGCTAAATTGTCCTCTCTCTGTCAGGCAGAGAGTTGGCCTCTTGGCAGGACAGGCCAGAGGCCTGTCCTGCCCTCAAGCAGAGGGTCAGGCGTTGACCATCATGAGGCTGAAAAGAGTCCAAAGAATCTTCATCTCTGTGTCTCTGAAGACTGTGTAGAGTAGAGTAAGTGTGAAGTGAGTGAGGAGAAGCTCCTGACTTCTCTTGCTTAGTAGTCTTCTGTAGAAAGGGGCGGGGGTCTGGTCTCAGTGGCGCGAAACTTCACCACTCCTCCCTATAAATCTATCTTTCTAATTCTTTCCCTTGTTCCAAATTCTTTCTTAAAGGATTGATAAAGTTTATTAAAAGTTTAATGCTTCCATGTTTTCCATGTATGACCTTTCTCAGTTGCTGAGAAGTGCCACATTAATACACACTTGATTAACACTTTAATAAACCAGATGTTATCAACTTATAAGAAGTAATATACAAGATTAATCAGGTTTGCAAAGTTATAAATGGTAATCATGTCACAACATCATATTATATAGGGTGTAGGTGTTCCTATATACACATCAAATGAAATAATACAATAAAATCAAGTTAATGTCCACATCTTAGGGTTTCTTAGGCTGAAGGAATGTGTCTGCTTATCTCTCCTGAGATGGGTGAAAGAGGAGGGGTTGGCAGACACACACACACACCCCAAGGAGTCATCTGAAGATCAGGCTAAGGCAGAGTGACATTTTAACTTAAAACTTGTCATATTACAAGGTATGACAAGTTTTCCAATTAGACATTGATACACTTACAATCTATGTGTCGTTAGCTGTTGAAAAAGTCTAAACGCATGACATTCATGTGGAATGGAAAAGGCACAGACCAAGGTTATTACTAACGTTATTAATGTATGAGTACAGGTTAACACCAATATCAAGAAGAATGAGAAATGAAAAATATATATATATCAGTTCCTAAAATGTATAAAGCAAGAACATACACTCATGACTCAAACATCATGAGGTTCAGGACATACGAAGCAGAGCTTGTTGCTTGATGTCTCCATCAATCGTGTGCTTCCTGTTGATTAGTTAGGTTAACGTTTATTAGCAAGAAGCTAATACTTTTCAAGTGGTTAGACAAAGTATATTGACAATATACACTTTAATTTTGCATGGCACAGGGTGTTCTTTGTCTCTTGTTCCTGGCGGGAATTTCTCTTGGAATGTTTGACGGAGTTTTAAGTGTCATCGTAAATTTGATCACTGTCACTTGGCAAAGTCTCTGGTTTAGGTCAGTATCGGGGAGGATACATCTTTATGGCTCAAAGGTCAAATGAGCAAGAGTTTGACAGACCAAAGTCTTGGGTTTCTATCTTAAATCTGAAAGTTGTTTTCCTTCACACAAATCTCTGAGTGCCGGTCGGCATTCGTGCACTTTATGGCTCAAAGGTTCAAATGAGCGCGGGTTCAGCAGAACTTGATAAGTTCTCTGTGAGGGATGGAAAATTCCATCTATCATCATCATGGTGATCCTACATGCAGTAACAAATGGGATGCACACAAGACTGTCATTACACTGTCATTACCATGCCATAACACCAGCCATTGACATGTAGGAGTCTTTATGAAGTGTCACTCAGTCACATTTTGTCATTTTTAATGCAACACTGACATTGTTTGAGATGTTCTTGTCATGACAGCTTGGCATTAATCAAGCCAATAATGTCTTTGTTATAACAACTTGACATTAACCAAGACAACATAACTTGTCAATGTCTTTGTTATGACAGCTTGACATTATCAAACTTACAGAAACTGTTTAGCTTTGTGTTTTAACATTGTACTGTTGTTGTACTGTCATATGTGGTTGGTTTTGTCACTGGCTGTCATGAGACCATTTCAAGTGTGTCATGACTATTTTCCTTGACCTCAACTAAAGTGATACATTTTGGACCTGTCATGTCAACTTTGTATTAAAAACGACATAATTGACGGAATGGCACTAAATGACAAAGTCATAAACATTCATGAAGACTCCTTGTGCTCATGACAGGTATCATTACATGTTTATGACAGTGTAATGACAGTCTTATGAACTGATAGATGCTACAGCCTAAATTCTCTACTTGCACAAATATATATCTGTTTTAAAACCACACATCTGTTTACTTTCTGTCAAGTCTTCAGTAATGTTACACCTCCAAATCTAGTGATCACTTCCATCAGTTTCAGTTAGTTACTTCAGTTTTCACAATTAGCCTTGTAGATATTAACAGTATTTACCATTTGTTTTTTGTATATAGTGCAGCCACTCAGTGTAGCATGTTGGCCTGATTTTCACAGCTTGGCTCTTTTTTAGACTCTGTGCTTGGATATAAATACCTGACTTCCAACGATGACCATCTATCACTACAGATTTCACCCCACTCTCAAACTGTGTGGCTTCTCATTCTTCTTCATCAACCTGTAGCAACAAGCTCACACGCTGACACAAAGGAAGATGTATAATGTTACATGAAAGATTCAAACTGAAAGCCACCTAGACTAATTTGTTATTGCTCACATGTACTCTGTAGCTAGCTAATGTTAATGGAATAATGTTGGTGAATGTGTAGCTGATGTTAACACTTGCTGTACACAAGACAGTATACATCAGTCACTTTCATTTTTGGCAGCTCTTCTGTGCACCAAGTCTAAAGAAGAGCTTCAGTGACTGAATGTTTCAAACGCTGAGCAGCAAGCAGTTGCCAATGGTTATCTAAGACATTGAGGTGATGATCAAAATGATCAAAAACACTGAAAAACAAACAGTAAAGTGAAGTAATTGCATGTTACTGTAGTGTTGAACGCTATAACATTTCACAAATTGGGTCAGACCATTAAGGCTAGTTACCTGCTTCAAGCAAGGCTAAATTAGTCAACAGAAACCAGTATGCTCTGTACTACATTATCCAGTACAAAAACTTTGAAAAGTTAACACAGGCGAAGCTAGCATATCACAAGTCTACGACAACTATGCACAGCCATCTGTGAGTGAAGAACTCTCTCTGTTTTTCTCTCTTCAAAGAACTGTCGAATAGTTGCCAGTGCATATCGAATAGTATTTTGGCTTAATGTGGTCATTTATGCAGTCAGAACACAACAACAAACTAGTTCTCTGCAGGAATGCTGATCTTGAACTAGATCAGTTTACCCTGCCATAGTCTTTAATGGGTGCATCCACAGCAGAGAACATGTCCTCGATGATCCCACTGAACAGAGGCAGGTCAGTCGAGGTCAGCTTAGCAATGTTCACAGACCTTCATAGCCATTAGCGATATTTGAGGGCAGACAGTCAAACACAATTTCACTTCCTGTTGTTTGACCAGAGCTTGGTTCATTTGTAAAAGCAGTGGAGAGGTTAGTGCAGCTACTGCAGGTTTAAAGGTGCTGGTTCACCTATATTTGCATTTGGCAGTGGAGACAGACAGGACAGTAAAAGAGAGATGACAGCACAGCTTGGGTTCAGATTCCAGCTAATGCAGTCACAGCAACTGCCTGCTATTCTCATGCAAGTTTGTCCTAGACCCATCAGCCATCAGGGCAACCCCACAGAGAGAAAGTTGACAGCAGCTTGCATGACTAATATTACTCTGAAATGCAAGCTAATAGGCCTTCAAACAATAGCAACATTTTGGGGTAAAAACTGAGAACTGTGACAACCAGTGACTGTTATTGGTGAATGATTGGCTTGCATTTCCCCAAAAAACCTGAAGAAAAGATTTTGTGATCAGGTACAAAATGATGAGGTCTTTTCAAGTTTGCTGTTTCAAGTTTTATCCCCTCTTTGATACATTTTTGATCACAGCCAGATTCCCTGTGGGGCGTTAGACACACATTTTCCTGGTGTCAAGCCTTCATCTACAGTCACTGTCTCATCAACTCCCTGTAAGAGTGAGTGTGCACAATCGTGTACATTTGTATGTTAGTACGTGTCTGTGGAGGCAGGCCACTTTTCTAACAGAGTCTGAAGGACAAGCTGAAGCAGAGAGGGAGGACTGTTGTAGACTGATAGCAAAAAGGACAATGTGAGGTCAGGTAAGTTATTAGAGCAGATGCACACTGCATTCTGCAGGTCTCAACTGCCTGTGAGAACTTTCCTTTGACTGTGAGACAGAGGCATGCAATCTGAAGGACAGGGTTAGCTTCTGCAGTTGGGTGGAGGCAAAATAAATTGTTAAGTTAATGTTTTTGTGCGTTTGGGAGATGTTTCCCTCACATTTGTTTGGCTATGCCACAGAGCTGCACTGGTCATTTTGCGTTGTATGCGCATTTGCCATTTTGCATGGCACGGCTCAACTTGACTCTATTCTACTCGCTTTTTGGACCTCCACTGCAGATAGTGCCCCTCAACATAGGTGGAGGTGATCGTCATAGTGACACTATTCCAGCAGCTGGAACAACACACAGGAGCTTTACTTTGGTCTTGAGAAGCTGCAGCCTTTATTCACTGACAAACTCACTCACTGTCACTCTCAGCCACTCAGAAATATATTTATAAGCACTGAAAAAGGAAGCGTGGGATTTGGATTAAAGAGCAGCGGACCTTGAGATGATTATCAATGCACGCAGCATCTTTCAAGCATCCAACCAGGTCAGACTGATGCGTCACCGTAGACCACCCCAGGAGATGGTGAGCGGAGACAAGAGCCATGCTGACCCAGTCTGGGCTTGAGGCTGGTTCTGGCTAACGTCTGGTCAGGAAAATGAAATGAGACTCAGGCTGGCCAAGCAGCAGAAAATCAGAGACAGTTGTGCCCACATCTTACAGAACCCGATCCACAACATCCTGGATTTAGGCATTGCACTTGACGGGTGCAACCTACAAGACTCTAAGACAAAGGGAGGTGGACTCCGTCTCTACATCAATGATGGTTGGTGCTCAAACGCAGTCAAAGTTGACGGACAGTGTTTCCCAGATGTGGAAGTTTTTATGTGAAGATATCAACCTTATTATCATCACCGTATTGTTGATGCTATGTACATTCAACCTGATGCAGTTTAAAACATGCACGACAAAATGTTTTGTGTATACATAAATGAATGCATGTGTTTTATTTTGATCCTATTCTATTCTGAATTTACTTACGTATATATATTGTATGTATGTATAACATGAAGAGATTACAACTCTCATTTCATTGTGCAACTATATTTATGATAAATTATCTAGATACCTTGCTTGGAACCTCGACCCAGGTAACACCAAAGGATACTATCCATAATGAAAAACCAAAAAAGAGCAAGTTGAGTCAAGCTGTACCATGCAGTGGAAACACGGCTACACATTATGCCCAGTGTTTCAACTGACATGAAGAGTCAAACTTTTCCGGCGACGTGTCATAGATTTTGTGGGTGAGGAAGTATGAGATTCTGAGGCTGCGCTCCAAGACATCTGGTCCTTGTGTAGCTGGAGGGAGAGCTGTGTCCTCAGCAGTAGGTCGAGTGCATTCTCGATGGCTACTGGACCTTGCCACAGCTGCGCCTTGTTGGTGACTTTAATACACAGCAGAGGAGTTCAGATTGCTCAGTTTGTGACCTCAGCACTGCATCGCTGCCCCTTGCTGATGGTTTGGTTCTGCTGAATTTGTCATGCTGTGGCCATCGGTGCACACAGAGACAGATTGCAGTTGAATCTGAAGCAGCTGGGATGACAGTCAGCACCTTCAAGACCATGCGCACAATATTTTAGGCGGATTGTGTCATTTGGTTGGTGATGAGGGTTCACGCCAAAGTTTACATATCTTGCAGATTTTCTCACAAACGGGGGGATTAGAGCATGAGCATGAGATCAGTTTTCGGTGTTACTGCGTCGTGCAGATGCTGCTGTGATGAAGAAGGAGCTCACCTCTGGCAACACATTTTGAGTAGTGACCAAAAGGATAAGATCATGGATAAAAGCAGCTGTAATTCATTTCCTTTACAGGATATCTAGGCATACCCTTCAAGCCAAAACATTACCTACGTAATTTCTCAAACACAGGCAGCTTGAACTATGCAAAGTCGAATCAAAGTCGACTGTGCTGTTGTTACATTCCACAGTGGCCCAGGCAAAATTCTTAGCACGATGCAAGTGTCAGCTCCAGTTTCAAGCTTTGCAGTGAGGTGTTTTGTATGGTGCAAGTACAAGAGCTGCCTTTTGAAAGTGTTTTTCAATTTGTTCTTACATCTGTTCACTCTTTCACAATTATCATGGCACCCCAGGAAGACAAAGCCCCCTTGTGGACACAGGGGTATAAGAGCAGTCATTGAGTATACAACTATGACATGCTCTTATGAAGCAAAAAGCAAGATGTTGTACATATTTATTGCACATAGAGTATGTTTTAGCCATTAAGGATAGAGTGACAAGACAGAATATGGGAGGTTTGAGGATGTGGAGAAGATTAGTATTGTGGTGTGTCTTCTCCATCCGGTAACAAGTGTCCTAATTGTAGATTTTGTGAATGTTACACTATTTTCCTGAAAACTGTGGTGGAAATTGCAAGCAACCTTTAGTGTCAATAGCACAAAACTCACTGAAAAAACCCTTAAATCTTCATTTCTGTCTAAAGTGGGTTGAGTGAGGGATTTAAGTATGACAGCCCATGTTTTGCTGGGGGCATGCCTGGGGCTTTTGAGGGCAAGTTTTAATTAATGGATGAAGGCTTCATGCCAAACACATTAGCTGATTTGTCAGCTCATTTATTGTAAATAAAATTAACCTAAAAGATCAACACATGAGGTGAATATTTTGCTGCTGACCTCTAGAGAGCTACATTTTCCCCTAGCTACTGGAAAACATAGTCATTAACAGCCTTTTAAAGGAGCAATATGTAACAACTGCACAACCAAAAATGAGTACAGCAGTACTAATAGTTAGTTGTAGCCATGGATGGTGTCTTAACTACGTTAAAAATCTATTTAATACACACTATGTGGTTAAAGCAAGTTGTTTTCCTCCTGCCCCCTCCTGCTCAGACTTGATGAAGCTCAGGCAGGTTGCAGAAGTGCTGCAGAAGCACAAGACAAGTGCACCATTGTAATCTGAGAACCTTCAATTATCTGTCAATGCAAAGTTACGCCTCTATCCTGAAAACAAAAGCCCACTGATCTGAAAATACATGATCTGGAGTTTGAGTTCAGGTGCTGCCCGTCTCACCAGACTTCACTAACATACTGCTCAATTTAACTGTTATAAACATCTACTCCTTCTAAAACATTAATCATGATATTTTACAACTGATTTGGCAAACATTTGGCATTAATTTTAACTCTAATGATCATGAAATGGGCAAACAAACAGTTATTGCAGCCCAGAATGATGGGTGACATGTGGCTGTCGCATTGTTGTCAGAGTAGTGAATATTTCACTGTATGTTCTTATTTCTGATGATGGTAGTTTATGATTTACTGCAGTCATTTTTTTTCACACATTTCTCCTTTAGTTGAACTATGTAGTACAGAAAGCCTGGGATGGAACAAAGGAGTTGGTACTGGAGACCAAAACCTCCATCAGTGTGTTCTAACATAATAAACAAGTTTGCTTTATTTTCATTCAAGCTCCTCACTTAAGAGTGTGTGAACAACCCTTATTACCCTTATGCATACTGATAAAGGTTGTAATGTGCCTGTAGCAAGTGTTCAAATCCCCATTACATGTAGAATAGTGAGACTGACCTCATCATCTTTCCAGCATAGTGGAGCAAGGAGGTGAAGGCACGCAGGAAAAAAATCATAGTGGTCCTGTTTAGACAGCTGCCACACCGCCACGGAGTACAGGGTGAACACTTTCTTAGCCAGGAGCAAAGGAGCAGAGAGACAGGTGGAGGAGAGCGTGAGAGAGGGATGAAGGCATACAAAGAACCAGACGTAGGGGAGTATACAGAAACATACAAACAGATACAAAAAAAAAGAAGAATCAAGAGAGACAAAGAAGAAGTATAGAAGGAAAAGGACAAATTATACAAGGCTGTCAGCTTTGGATAAATAGGATTAAAATTTGCAGATAAACCACAGATGCGCCAGGGTGACGAAGAAGGGCAGTGTGCCAGTAAAGCATGTCATGAAACATAAATCCATCAATTCCCATTCCCTGCCTCGGTGGACTTCAAAGACAGGTCTCAAATCATACATCCATTCAACCATAAAGCAAGCTTGCATTGCAGCATGAAGCGTATAATGTGAGCTGAGCATGTGAAGTGTGTGTCAGTCTGTGGACATCCACTCAGGATGTCCCAGCCTGTTGTAGTGGTGTAAATCCTGTTTTGGCAGTTTGAGAGTCAATATGTGTTTTATATCATGTAGTATATGCTCTATTTAAAGTAGAAATCTGTAATATCTTTACTTTAACTAATCATAAAATGACCATGATACGTCATCAGAGATCAAGGAAACATGCCAATTTGAAATATTCGCTACTCTGACAACAACACTACAGCTGGTGTTCTCCTTTAAAATTTCCTTTCCATGCTGGAAAAACTGTTTCAGTTTGCCTGTTTACATTAATTTGAGTTTAAATTCATGCTAAATGTTGGGTCAGGGTTAGTTCATTAGTCATGTGAATCATGAATAATCTTTTAGATGGAGTAGATGCTTATGATATTTTAAATTGAGCGATGTGTTAACGTAGTCTGACACACAGTAAGGCAGCCAGTCACTGAACTAAAACTCCAGAGTGTATATTTTTGGAGCAGTGGGCTTTGTTTTCAGGATAACAGGCTTAACTTTACATTGACAGACAACTGACAGTTCTACACAGCAGATCAACTTGCAGTCTAGGACTTGTCGTTGCTTGTATTTTCAATTTACGAATACTAACAGTGCAGCAAACTAGGGGTGCAACTAAAGATTATTTTCATTGTTGATTAATCTGTTGATTATTTAATCAATTAATCGATCAGTTGTTTGGTCGATAAAATGTCAGAAAATGGTGAAAAATTCACACTTAAGAAACAGGAATCAGAGAATTTTGACACTCTTTACTTAAAACATTTAACCGAGAGTTGACAACTAATTGATTAATTGTTACAGCTCTACTGCAAACATTTCATTTGTAAAATGATTTTTTAAACATTCATTAAACATCATACTATCACTACATGTTTTGCTCATGTAAACAGTTAGTTTGTATGTGTACTGGAGGATGGAAGAAGAGAGACAGGGAGCCGTACTGTAAGTGTGAGTGAAACAGAAACCTCTCTCTCCCACACATATTTCAATCAGCGTGCAGGACTCCTGGGCCACTATGTCAGTTTGTTCTCATCAAAACCTGCTCCACACAGCTCATGAGGCGCACACACAACACACACACACACGCATACACACAACACACACACACACACACACAGCACGGCTGTCATACTAGGCGGCGCAGATGATGGGCTTGTGGGAGGCAAATCCACCTCCGTTCTGTTCCTGCTCAAAGAGTAATCAGAGAGCTCCCAAACCAGGCCAAAGCACACTGAAGTAGGCCAGTCCTGCGACCAAAGTCTCCTACAGTGCCAATTTGATTTTTTTCTACTGACAAGGACTAAGTCCTGGTCTTGTCAGCACCTGGCAACTAGTTACTGGTGGGCGTGTGTATTTAAAGTGTACATAAACATATTTGAGAGTTTTGTGTTTGTGCACAAGTGTACATCTAACACAGTGAATTCAGATTGAACTTAAAGTTTTAAGCATCATTTAAAATTATTGTTATTTTAGCTATATGGCACTAAAATGTCTAAAAATGCTATTATATGTTTTGTTAGGTTATGTACTTTCATTATCCCAAATGTTTCAAACAGTATTCAAACACAGAGAAATCCATAATATATTCAAGGTAATATTCAAGGTGTGTTACCTGCTAGTTGTTGCTAGCTAGTTGCTAGTTGCTATAACTTCCAGGAAAACATGGGACACGCTGGATACGTCAGAGATTGGACATTTAAGCAAGAATTTGGGTTTACAAGGTTAAAATAAGGATAGCGTTTACCTTCAGGTAATAGCTTGGCATGTAGTGGTGAGGATTACATTTGGGCCATTTAGAGAAGGCTTGGTAGCCTTGTCGGAAGGAGCCTATAAAATAATCAAGCTCATACACCACAGTATTCAGCTAACATCGGGTACTGAGTGGCTGTGTTGTTTCAGTCTTAATCTGTTGTTGTTTGCACTGCTGCTTGGTTAACACTCCTAATTCTCTAGCTGGCACATAATTACAGCTCCCAACAGGATCCAGTATGGCAAGACTGGTGCCACGCTAGCATTCAGCCTGGTATATTTGTGTGCCTACGTCTGTGTTTGTGTGTGCATGTGAATGTGTCTGTGAGTAATCGAGAGACTGCTGTTTTGCTAAAGTTTTGCAAAAG
Organism: Lutjanus argentimaculatus; assembly: GCA_034769285.1. Classification (NCBI taxonomy): domain Eukaryota; kingdom Metazoa; phylum Chordata; class Actinopteri; order Lutjaniformes; family Lutjanidae; genus Lutjanus; species Lutjanus argentimaculatus. The sequence continues at coordinate 15,038,334 of JAWZSL010000018.1, forward strand.
TTGGTGAAGGAACTAAAGTGAGGATGTGTGTTTGTCTGTGTGGGCGGCACTGTTGGATTTTGCTGAAGTCTCCAGGGAGCAAAATAGGTGTTCATGTTCAGGTGCAAGACAGAATTAGGATCTTGTTAAACACACGCTGGTTAGGAGGCACACACAGCACCATCACCTCTTCTCATCACTCTGTGGCAAGCAAATACAGTCTGCACACTAATGCGCACCATGTCTCACGATGGAACACACACACCACGCACACACGAGGCAGCATAGGCTCCCTGGTGAGTCAGCAGTAATCCTGCTTGAGCTCTGGTCCCAGAGAATCATGTGTCTGTGGTAATCATCACCCGTTCATACGTACACACAAACATTAATCCTCTCACACCTTGGCCCTGCACCAAACCCTACACTGACACTCATCCCAGACCAATGCTTACTACTTAAAGGAGCTTGAAATCAGTGGGGAAACAGATGGATCAACACCCACTGCTGATCTATGTTCAGCTGAGGCTCCAGTCGCTCCAAATAATGGAATCCAAATAATGGAACGGAGTCTAGCTCTAGGGTAGATAGAACATGATAAAGTGGCTTCGAGGGTGCCCTTCCAGCAGACAAAATGTGAAAGAGTGCTCTTTCAATGGACAAATTTGTAAAAAAGTGCACTCTCGGATGCACTTGCAGTAAACAAAACTAAAGTGCCCTCTAGAATGTCCTTCCAGTGGACAAAAAAGTGGGAAATTCAGGGAAATAAAAACATGAGGAAGTGTACTCCATAGGGTGCCCTTCCAGTGGAGAAAATGCAGTGCATTGTCTCACAGGCTTGTTGGCCTCTACATGCCTCTAAATAGTTAAATAATAGTTCCCTATGTATTTTTTAATTACAGAAATGTTGTAGTTGTTGTACTTTTAGTTACATAACAAAACTATTTTAATCTAAACCAGGGATTGGAACTGTCTCACCTTACATGCATCACGACTTTCGGTGCGCTGGTGTCCCACAGCATTCAGCTGGTGCCGTTTTTATTTATTTATTTTTTTTTGCCCCTGCCCCTCAAACAGTCATAGTCCGCCACTGAATGAAATGGCACAATTCCTGTTCAGAATCACTTTACTGACAGTGATATTGGTTGGGACAATGACAGTGCAGACATTTGTCAGCTAAAAACCCTGTTAGAAATCTATAAAAATAAGTATGTAAATCTATCAAAAAAGTCTCCAACTCTGTAACTTTGACATGAAAAGGCAAGCAGGGTATTTTTAATTGAATCCATCAGATTGATTTGATGATATTGCATCTCTATCAGTGTAGAAGAACTCAATCTCATCTGCTGATTGCCTGAGCTCTTCACATAAAAGAAGCGGGGATGTTTCATTAAGGCTGTGATAATTCAACAAGATATACTTTAGAAATCAGTGCATATTCAGAACTGTGTACAGGGTAAAAATAGCACCCAGACAGAATTCATTAAACGGATACATCCACTATAAAGACAAGGCCTTGTTACTGAGAAGTGAGACAGATGCAGCTGAAATGAGGTATCCTTATAGCTGTGTAGAGTGAGCTATCTCTCTGTGTTTCCGAATAAATGGCAACGCTTTGTTGGTGGCCCTAACCCAGCAGAGCAATCCTGGCTAAACAAGTCCATACTCTCCCAGCATTGTTCCAGCAGAGTGAATGAGGTGCCAAATCAGGGTTTTGTTGCACAGAATCACCATGGCACCGTGCTTGTGTTTGTCCAACATCTTATAATGGAACAACAACTGTTTCAGAAAGAATTGAGCACATGAACACACCATAAGTCAGTGGCAGACATTTCAAATGATTCTGCATTTTTAAAACAATTATATGGTGAATTTGTTAAAAAAAAAAGACAAGTATTGCATATACAGTGCATTGTATTGGATTATAAACAAGTCTAAACAATCTTAAAGTCTCTGTTTTTTTCTCGTACTGAAATGTGAAAAAATACATTATTTGTTGGCCAAACAAAAAAAAAAGGTCACTAGTTTCATAATTTAAAGTTACTGCAAGGAACTTTTGTTGTTTTTAGAGACCCCTGTGAATAAAAGTGATAACCAGAAAACATAATGTCAAAAATTAAATTATCAAAATAAAAAAAACATACTTCTAACTGTATGACTGTATGCCTGACTATTTTTACTCTTGTAGGTTTACATCATGTAACTAACTAACTCTCATAATCATCCATCATTACCACATCATTAACTTTCATAATCAATCATGTCTCCTGTCATCTATGTTGTCATTCTCATCCTCCTTCCTACCAGCGGCAGGAACAGTAGATTCTGGTTCTCTAGTATGAACAGATATTGTTTGCCTCAATTACTACTGTGCTGAGTGCGACAACTAATTTAACTAATAACAGTACTAATCCTTTGGACAGGTATGCATACAAAGCAGAGGTGTTAACTGATGATTATACTGATAATGCTAATTCTAGCTTCTATGCGCCTGAAAGTCATTTATTATTATAAATTACACTAATCACAGTTAAAATCTACACTGGACTTCCAGTGAGGGGAAAGTATTACAGTGTTTGACACGCAACACTGATGCAAAGATTCTCTTCCAAAAACTGTAGTACTACCTGATCTATCTGTCTAACAAACTGTATTGACACAAACAAGTGGGGTTAATCAATTGACTGATGTGCGACAGGCTGATTGATGTGTTTTAGTTTATGCTGATTGAGGCACTGATTGACTTAATGTCATACTGACACCTGTCATGAAAAAGAGCAATGACAAGCCATCCAGAGGTTCCCAGGTTAATTGTCGCCATATGTAAATTACGTGATGGTCTGTCAGTTTCATGGATGTATTAGGAGAACTGGATACATTGTATCAAGACGAACATCATTTGTATTACAGGCTATGTATTAAGGTTTTTTTCACACCACATGTATTAGTGTCTCTTCAATGGTCTCATGTACATAAATAGCTTTTCTAGGCTTGAAGAAATTTATAAACATCAAATTTAGCTAAGTTAGCCTGTTATCCTATGTCTGCCAGAGATATACATATAATAGACAGGTTAGGTTAAGCAGGCACCAGTCAGGTTTCCAAATGTAACACAAACCTTCACAAAATTTTCAAAAAATCTACAAAAGAAAAGATGAATTAATGTGTGTTTCCATCCCCTGCTGCTATGCAAATATAAGAAGTGGAGCTCACTGAGATAAACAGCTGGTGGTCCTCATTTTACAGATGGATGTCATTAAACCATTGCAGAGGAAGAGGGCGCAATGAGATTATGTTCTCCTCAGAGAAATAAAAACTGTACGTTTGTACATATAATTAATATGCTTCATGTACGTCATGATTTACTTGCTAAGTCTGTTTCACCACGGTGCATTTTGATTTTATGGATATATAAACCTTCCACAACACCAAGTGTAAAAACTGTTTTACAATTATTTCAAGTCAGGGTTTGACATTAAGCATGGCTCGATTTGCCATGGCCACAAAAAGTTACTCTGTGGCTACCAAATATTCCATGTAGGTGGACCCTTTATGGCCACAAGTTTTATCCCCACACTACAAGCCTTAAAGAACACAACATTACAGTTCCACAAATATTACAATTCCTTCCCACCTGTTAGTTCGACATTCTACAAAAACAGTGAACAGCTCTTGCTGCCGAGTTTACTGAGCCTATTCAAACTGTTAACACGATCCTTACAGAAAAACCAAAAACACCACAGCCGAAAAAGCACAAGAATAGCAAAGAAAATTTAGGAGTGACTGGGAACAGAAATTTTGGTGGCTAGATTATGACACATTATGAATGTGATGTACTGTGGTGTGTGCTGCCAGTTTCCTTAACTCACGGAGAAGTTTTTCATTGGAAATAAAGCTTTCAGGAAACACCACATGATAATTCATGGGAAAAGTGGACAACACAAGCATCACAATTAATTGCCTTTTCTGTATTGTTTTTAAATAAGATTACATGTGGGCCTCTGGCCACCAAAAGTAAATTAAGTAAAGATGGACTGTGAGGCCAGTGCTTAAAAATATTAGCGTCCATCCCAGCAAGTTTTTTTGTATTCTTACTGCTTCTTGTCACGGTTTATTTAACCACAAATTATGTTTGGATGTAACATGTCATGACAAAAGTCACTGCTGTTGATTAAATCATGCTAACTGCCTGCTGCTAACACATCCTTAGTTTTTGACTTAAAGAGTGTCTGGACATGTCATTTATGATGGGTTGAGGCAAAATCAAATCTTCCTCCCACTCAAAAAACAACAAAACAAAACTGCTATCACTGACAAGAAGGCAATGTTAGACTGAATAAACAGAGTGGCAATGAAATGGCTATTCAGTCTAGCAATCCCCCGATCCGTCCTGATGGGAAGAACAAACAAAACAGGAAATGGACAAGTTGAGTGGATGTTTTTTCGGCCTCCTGCTTTTGTCTTCAGACTAAATAGCAGTGTTCAGATGTGGTGTTCTCGACAACACCCCAGCCAAACCTACGTCACACAAAACAAAATGGTGCTCACATTCACCATCATAATCATCTTTATTATGTTCATTACTGCCAATGTCATCAGGATTACACTCAGACCTATCATCATAACACCACCTTATCAGTGTCATCAGCTCTATGTATGCATACATCGACATTTTTGTCTTTGTCCTATTTGGTTCAGGCCTCAAAAACCCATCTCTGCTGCCGTTAAACAGGCCAGCAACATAATCAGTGTCGGTCGAAAGTGAGAAGGGCTGATAATGTGGGGAACAAATGTGAAGCAGAGAGAGGCAGTTAGTGCTCCAGTATCCTTTTTAAATGTTTCTTTCATTGCCACAAACTGTTGAATGCAGGAAAGCTATTCATCTGCACCCTCTTGTTCCATCACACCATTGATTTTGGCTTTTAAATTTCATTAATTCGCAGTGGCGGAAAGTGACACGGAGATGTTTTAAGATTCATTTCCGCTGCATGGCTTACAGCCGTCATCCCATCGAACAACCTCTAAATGAGCATTAACAACCACTTTCAGAGGTATCAATTTTAGGTGTCCATTTTCCAGTTCCTACTTTTTCTTCCTGCTCTCCATCGACATTTGTTATTTCTTTTTTTATCTTCATAAGCTTTTTTTATTTCCTTCCCTCGGTGCATTCCTTTTCTTCATAGATTTTCACCTTCTATTATCACTATAAACAGACATCTGCATATGAATGCAGAACCTGTAGGCTCAGGACCAGACTTTGGTATCAGAAGCATTCTGTTTCCATTTGTAGTCCTTTTGTAGTCTGGATAGTATTGACCAATCATGTCTGAGCAGGCTTTGTTTTAATCCAAGGGTAAACAGTCCGGTGGTAAACAGTGGAGAGTAAATAGGGCAGAAAACACTGGCAAAATGCAGTCTTGGGACAGACCGGCTACTGTCTCACAATGAATTAACAGCACCAACAAGATGGTGATGATAATGTGCTTGACATGTTTGCATAAAAAGTTTAACACCTGGGAAACAGTGTTCATCGACTTTGATTGTGTTTGTGCAAAAAGCATCACGGACGTTAACACAAAGACCTGTCCTGCTGGAGTCTCGGATAAATTGACTGCTCGTCAAGTGCAGAATCTTGATCTGGGATGTTATGGAGCAGGTCTCGGTAAGATGTGGGCATGGCTGTTGACCCCGCACTCCTCCACTCCACCCGGGGTGGTCCGTGGTGGTGCATCCAGCTGATATGACTGTGGTCGAAAGATGCCTGTGCATTTTTATTGTCTCTTCTTTTTCCAACACTTACAAATGTATTTCTGTCATAAGTGTTACATGTTTCAGCAATAAAGCCAAAAATAATCATGTATCTACATGCACCACTATTACTTTTTTCCCTTGCATCTCAACTTGTTAATCAGAGGGAGACATTACAGCTAAAATTTGGATATTCCGACCTGAGCCCTCTCTTAATTAGAAAAGGTTTAAGTTTGTATTTTACAGAATGTATTGGTAGTTTCCATAATTTCAGGCTTCATTTGTTTGCCTTTACAATGTAAAGTACTTCATATCTGTCAGTGATGGCAAATCAACTTTTAGTGGAGATGGAGAGGCGTTATTATCTAGTTCAGCAGGGATGAGGATTTGTAATATAACAAAATCATTGTGGATAGTGTAATAGGCTATACAGGAAGAAAAGAACAAGGATGAAAAATATGGGACATCAAATTGGTCATCAAATGGGATTCAAAATGGGAAAATCCATTCGAATTGCTTTAAAATGCAGCTTATTTTGTATGACCTTCAGAGACAGGAAGACGAGCGTGTCATTGCATCAGTCTCAGTCCATATTGTCAAAATGTCAAAAATGCAAAAGCAGAATGGGAGATTAAAAAGGGAAGAAAAAAAAAATCATACCTGGCCCAATCTCTGATGCATTTGTCTCTCTGTCCTGTCTTTGTCTTCAGACTCAATTCGGATGAGGTCTTCCCAACACCACACAGACAATCCTAAATGCACACAAAAGAAAATGCTGCTCACATTCACCACCATAACCGTCTTTAGTGTGTTCATTACCACCAATGTCATCATGATTACACTCAGATCTATCATCATAGCACCACCCTTATCAGCGTCATCAGCCCTCTGTACGCATTCATTGGCATTTTTGTCTTCCGTCCCATTTAGTTCAGGCCTTCAACAGATAAAGCGCAGCTGATCTTAACTTACTGGTCCATCCTCTCTCTTTCTTATGATCCCACACATCAAAAATACATCATCAAATGACTGATGATGTAAATATGTATGCATGTGTTAATGTCTGGCAGTGTATTATCAGGGCGCTTTTTTGATAAGCAGAAGGTGGGTGGATGTGGGTTAAACAAGGGTTATATTTGGCCCAGAGGTTCTACTTTGGATCCGTCTGTGCTAGCGCCTCCGAAGTCCTCTTCTGAGATACTTGATTAAGGCTTAATAAATGGCATCCATGAGGTGAATGTTATGTACTTATGTACCCTGAGTCCTCCTGCTGATGGAGTATCACAGGCCAGTTGATCCTGAACATCTGATTCATCATGTTGTAAAATGCTGAAATGGGGCTAGATCAGCAGTCCTGCTCCTCTGGCACACTCAATAAATGTAGCCTTCAGGTGGAAAATCAGATAAATCCTGGCATATAAGATTTTCAGACCCCATAAAAAAATAGCATCATTTGGCAAGGGGTCTATGAAATTTTGATTTTTTCTTAAATTGAGTAATAAATGTCATTGGGTTAGAATCATTTCATTTGTTTTAACTCCAAATAAATCTATTTAAAGCCGAACTAAACATCACCATCTTGATTTTAAAACTATATGACTTTTTTTTACGGGATCATGTGATCTTGCGCACTTGCATGTGTGCACGATCAACAGACCTGCAGCTTGTCCGCGGTTCATCTGGAATACTGCTGAACTGATCAGCCTTTTGTGTCCACATTCATGGCTGTATGCTGAAGGACCTCTGTGATTCAGAATTTTTTAAAAACCTTGAAAAACCTGTTTTTATGGCTCCACACCGGTAACGGCCGTGGCCAGAGGCATTATGTTTTCAGGACATCCTATTCTTGTGGATGTGATAGTTCGAGAACGCCTTGAGGGAATTTCTTTAGACTTCGCACAAAGTACCACTTGGACTCAAGGATGAACTGATTGGATTTTGGGGGTCAAAGGTCAATGTCACAGTGACCTCACAAAACACATTTTGGCCATAACTCAAGAATTAATATGCTAGTTATGATAAAAATACACACAAGTATCTAGTAGGATGACATTTCACATTCAAAAGGTCAAAGGTCACCTTGACTGTGACATCATAATGTTCAGCTCTCTACCAGTCCTCTGTTAAAATACTCCAAATAAAGACAGAATGTTTCTCACTGGAAATTATTCACTGAAATCATGTCAACATAGAGATTACTTCCATTTTGCCAAAAAATGCACTTCGTATCTTCGATTAAATTCCTTCAAAGTTACAGGTCAATATAGTGATAACTTCCTGACAAAATTCCTTCAACTTCCTTCACTACATACATTATATGAGTCTGGATGTAAGTGGATGTAACTGCAACCAACTTGGTGGAGACATACAACTGCGAGCAGTAATTCTATATTTTTACTGCTCTGTTTTATACGATCATTGACAGCTGACTTCTCACTCCTCTTAACCAGCCACTAGAGGCCCCAAGAGATCAACAACTGCTTCAGTTTGGCATATTGTTTCAGATCAGGACAATGTATATGGGGGTCACGGTAATGTTGCAGAACTTTGCAAATCTATGTCAGTTGCATCTGGCAGTTGTGGTTGCATTGCAGTAGGTGCTTCACCATTTGTTGCCTGGTGGGGATCTGCACTTTACTGAGTGCACTCAGTATGAGTTGTGTATGAAATATACTTCTGTCACTATATTAATTGTATTCGTCAACCGTTGTGTTTTGGAAATATGACTTCTGAGGACTTCAGAGGAGTCAGGCAAAGGTGGTTTTCCAAGCAAAGGTAATGTTATCAAAGTCTTATCTCATCAGCAGCTGCTCCCTGATGTCCTTTCCTCAAATACTGTTCTGGAAGGATGGAGAAGAAAGGGAGGGGACGAATGACAGGCAGAGATTGAGGCAGGGTAGCGGAAGTAAAGACAGAAAGAAAAGGAAACCAAATTATCAAAAGGATGACAGGAGGAAAATGGAGGTACGAAAACTAAAACCAGCTGGCTGCCACAGAGATAAGACCAGAAACCCTGAGTTCAAAGTGTGCTGGTGTTTTACAAATGAAACGCACACACAAGGCTTCTGAAACCCTTCAGATTATTGCCCTGTTCATACATCCAGAGTGAACAAATGTGCTTCAGGACACTGGGAGCAGATTACAGAGGGGCTAACAGCATGCTCAGGGGATTAACTGAGTCTGCTTGTTTAACTATGTGTAAATATTTTGCACAATGTTAGGTGCAGTGACATTTTATTATGGATTACTTCAGTCACCTCAAACAATCCGCACACTAATGAGTAGAAATACAATGTTTCAGAAGATATCCAATCTTACAGCGTCAGGTCCAGTGAGATTTAATGCTTACCAAGAGGTAAATTTCCCACTCCCCCATTACTGTGTAAAAATATGATAGCAGTGAAGAAAAATCACATCCAGGCTAAATCGAATCAGTTATTAATGAGCACTATTTACATATACTTTCTTTAATAACAACATTTAAATGCAAAGTCAGTCTCCCGTCCTCTGCACATATCACAGTCTGCAGATTCATAATGTCGCATTAACCTTCCCTTAACAAAGTAACATGGATTTCAGCCATCTCTTTTAGCTGTGCCATGGCATCAAAATGACCAGCACCTATTACTTTGTTTCCTCCAGGTTACACAAATGATTAATCCTGCTATTTACTGTACATGTAGTACCCATTTTACACCAGGAGAGAGAACAGAAGAAGGGTAAAAGGAAAAAAAAAACAAGCAAGATAGATGGTTGTAAACTGGTATCTGTCATATTTTAACTGAAAACAAGCCACAGTTAGTATATGAATATATATGTGTAGTATGAGTGACTGCTGAGACTGAAATTGGTCGCACTTTATTTTACAGTACACTAATAAGACATAACAATCTGTTTGTTGCATTAAATTAGACAAAACTAAAATGATGTTCTTTATTACACAGTATTAAACCCTTATCAGACCCTTATTAGGCTTTATTAAAGGGTAATTAGGGACCCAATTTGAACACAACTGTACTGTAAACTAAAGTGAAATCACATTTCTGCTACTTGAGACACACTTACTTTGACTGGTCGCACACAATTGGCAGAGTGGTCAAGACTGATGCCTACTTCTTTGATCAAATCACATTATCTGCCCACAGCAGTACAGTATTTAAATGAAGAAGTAGAAGATATGCGATTTCATTTTAGTTTACAATACAGTTCTGTTGTAATGTGTCCCTAATTACCCTATAATAAAGTCTTAAAAGTCTAATACCGTCTGACAAAGAACATATTTCTAATTTTTGTCTAATCTGATACAAAGTGTGGCTTTTATACCTTATTAGTGTAAAACAAAGTGCAACCCTGAAATCTAACCGAGTACAAGTTCACCTAAAATACAAGCATAATAAGTAAGAATAATAAGCAAATACCAAAAGCAAAGGGAGGAATGGGGAGTGAGCGAGAGACAAAGAGAGGCCAAACCAGACAGAATGACAGACAGACACATTCATCAGACACCAAGGTGGCGGGCATGCTCAGATAACCTCAAGCCAGCTGCCATAGCTTCAGGCAGGGGCTCTCACCTCCCCATGAGCACAAGAGGCTCCTCGCTGCTCTGGAGACAGAGCTCTTTTGTTACTGTCTATTGTTTCTGACTACTATCACTTGTGCTTCGATATGTAGTTAGTTCAAATTCTCATTCAAATTCTCATGAAAAATGCCCGATGACTTAAAGACTGCTGCTCTGCATTACGTTCACATCCTGCGCCTGAATGCCATTTTGGTGATGTTCATAGCCTGAACGACTTCTAATAAATGTGTAAATCATGACTGACCTATGAATCACCATCACTGCATGTTAATTAAAAAAGGCACAAGGGACAACACGACATCACAATCATAGAGATGTCTCGCTGCTGGTCTGGGCATATTTTATTTGACTCTGAGTTCTGACAGTAAGCTTGGCAAAATGCCTTCTAATTATCATTAGCAAAGAGCACAAAGCGTACAAAACTTTCAGGTAGCAGCTCCTCCTTTGAACCGTCGCTTACAATGTCAAACAGCAGGTCCTATCAGCTGTCACTGAGTAATGAGAGTAACTTGTCTGTTGTTGGGTTCAAGGGATTGTTAATTGTTGATTAATTTTTTCTCAACAATAATTAATTATTCATCTTAGTCCTTTCATTTCATAACTAAAATAGTGACAATGACGTAAATGAAAAAATACTGACAACAACAATGGATGAATATGATGAAATCTCTGTTCGTTATGCTGTGACGAATAAAGACAAGATGAAATTGAAACTGTTGCCTCTGTTCGGGCAGACAACGCAAGTTAGATCATAGTAATCAGCCATCTTAAAGTACTAATATATCTAGCTAGCTTAAAATGTGCGTGCCTCATCTTTACCAGTGGAGGGGAAGAAAGAAAAGAAAGAAAGAAAGGACGATCTGTAGCCACTTTTCTTTAAATTCAAACAGAAAGAAAGACTGAGTGTGTCATTCCCAATTAAGAAAGAGCACCTTGTGGATTTAAGATTGAGGATAAAACCCACCCAAATTGAAACTGAGACAACCGAAGACAGGCTGCAGGCGCAGTGTCTGCCAAGGTAAATATCAGTTATGTAGGTCTATTGATTTGGTTTGAACAGTCCCTTTTAGGGCTAAATGTAGGCCTAATGTCAGTAGCTCAAAGTTCTTGAAATTCAGGGTGCATTGTCTTGCTCTGTTAACATTTCAGGGTTTGACATTAACATCGGCCCGATGGGTCTGTGGTCACCAAAAATTGCTCTGTGGTTGTCAACTAGTCCATGCAGGTGGCCCCCCTGTGGCCACCAAGTTATATCCTCATACTGTCATACTGTGAGATAATGCCAACAGAACATTACAGTTCCACAAACATCCAGATTCTTTTGTGCTTGTAAGTTCAACATTCTACAAGAACAGCAAACAGTTCTCACAGCGAGCTGCCGATATGTTGGGGCTGCTGAGGTCTGGGTTTACTGAGCCTACTCAACACACTAACATGATCCTTACAGAGAACCAGAAACGCAAAAGGAGGACCATGAAAACACAAAATGGCAAAATGTCAGGTCTTGGTGGCCTGTGTGGCCAGTGTTTAAAAATACTGGCATCCTTTCCTGCATATTCAATTTAACAAAGTGCAGCTCACATCTAGTCTTTCCTATGACTCATTAACAGTCTCTGATTTATTCAGTGAATGTTCAGCATAATTTGGTATTATTTCCAGCTCCATGTAGAGCAAACAAACGTGATGTTTCCCAAATAATGCATGTCTGCCTTATGACTGTTTTTTTCATTCAGGTGTCACATGATGTCGAACTCAGCAGAAGACCTCATTACTATCTAAGAAGTCTGTTTTGTCAGGTAGTAAATCAATAATTAATTACAAGTACATTAAGTACATTAATACATTAAATAAGTACATTAATTTTTTATATGATATTAAAGAAATGTGTCAACAACACATTATCAGGGATGAGACACAGTTTGAGGTACCTTTACTTCTCACTGGAATTCAAACAGTCAGGTGAAATATCCTTCAGCAACATCCATTACTATATCATAAAACTGTCTGACAAAGTTATGGCTAAAACACTAATTAAGATGTGACTTTAACTGACTACAATTTTCAGCAAAGAACTAAGACTAAAACTGATTTTAAAAAATCTAAAATGAATACCGCTCTGTAACACCACTGCACAACAGCGACTGTAATGAGTGTTTCTGTAGTGAGATGGCTTCTGTCTAGGGGATCAAGTCACGTCCATCAGGGGTCGGACCCTCCCAATTTAACTTTTATTCATATCATATCAATAATTTAAGCTTATAAACTTAATATTTATGAACCAGGGCCTCCAGTATGTGGGACAAGTAGCTTGTGAAATATAAGGTGTGTCAGACTAAGTAGGCTACAGCTGTTCTTCAACTTCCATGTGTAAATAAATAAAAATATCTGACTCGTTAGCCTGTTACTGATTTGGAAAAAAAAGTCTTAAAAAAACTGTATTGCTCTCTTTAACAGCAGAAAAAAATGAATACCCTGCAGAATCAGACTCAAGTGTACTCTAAAGCAATGTTTCTGATGGAATACAGAATATGTGTATGCATATGCAAACAGATGCTCACAGGTTCACACACTACAGACGTCAGAGGTTTCAGAGGAATATCCATTATGTAAACATTACAGTGGCCCAGAAGTAGGACTCATGGGCTCCAACCACAGTATGGCTTGCTGATCCATTTGTAGGTGAACAAATAAAACACACACACACACACACACACACACACACACACACACACACACACACACACACACATAGATGAGGCGTGCCTTGCAACAGAGGCCTGACAAAATAAATACATATGTGCACCTCCTGACACATAAACACATACAGTACACCAGAGAAATGAGAAACACCACATCCTAACAAAGAGGTCTGTGAGATGCTGCAGGGAGGGAATATGGGCTATAAGGAGGGGAGCTCCTGCGCACACACACACACACACACACACACACACACACACACACACACACACACAGAGAAGGGAGGAAAGGAATATAGTGATGCAGCACTGGTCCTCTCCCCCCTGCTTGGCGTGCCTGGAAACCATGGCAGCAGTGTCTCACGGTACTGCAGCCGTCACCATGCCAACAGCGGCGGCAGCTTTCTGTGGGGATCAGACTCGCTGGGTGACACCTGACGAATGCACACACACACACATAGACACACTTATACACACAAGCAGGGAGCCGCTGAAAGGAAAAGGGAACAAAGGAAAGAGTGCAGGTGAGCTTTACACAGGTGGGTAAAAATACATGCCGAGATGCACACAAGGGCATGTACATGACATAAAAAAATACACACACATACATGCAATATAATGCCACACACACGTACACACACACAGCGTGATGCTTTCACCAGGTGTATAGAAAGGCAACCTTTCTTTTATTCCTCTCCTCCTGTTATGAGTCTGTGTGCTCCACTCTGTCTATCTAATTAGAGAGCCTGCCCGAGTCTGGCTGTCTGCATGGGGGCACACACACACACACACACACACACACACACACACACTCACATGCACAAGCACGTTCACAAACACATCTTCATCTTTCTCTCAACACAAATCACACAACATCTAGTGCACACAAATGACAAGAGCACTCTATCACTCTCCATTGCAGGCACACACACACACACACAGACTCACAAAACACACACACACACATCCACTACCCACATATTAATAACCAGGTCTCCAATGTCAATTTGAGCTCTCAAGGACTGTGGGTGCTGAGCGAGGCAGAGGCCACACAGAGAGAAAGAGCAGGAGAGATAGAGAGAGGAAGAGTAATGGGGTAATGCATTCAGGTTCTTATTCATGCTGATTCCCCCGCTGGGTGCACAGACTCATTTACCTAAACAATACATTTCAGACAGGGCAAAGAGGACACTGAGGTAGGGCTGGTGCACTCTGAGAAAGAAAGGTTCCAAAAAGGTTCGTCAGGGGTCCTCTGTAAGACTAACAGTTCCATTACGAACCCTTTTTGGAAGAAAGAGTTCTTTAAGGATCGTTGAAATCTTTTGTCAAGGGTTTGTCAAGGGTTCTTTGTACCATAACATAAAAGGGTTCTTGGTAGAACACCCTGGGCGGGTGAGATAAAATCCTTTGAATAAAAAAAAAAAAAACATTCTCAGTAGAACTCTCTGAATGGGTTCTACATAAAATAATTAGAAAATAAAAAGGTTCTCAGTATAACCTCCTGGTTGGGTTCTTGTTAGCACTTAGACGTGTAAAGGATGGAACCCCCCAGAGAGGATTCTAGACGCAACCACTATACCATATGAGGGTATTCTGTAGAACCTCTCATAGAAGGTTCTGGGTGAAACCTTTCAGAGGTGGTTCTGAATAGAACCCTCTGAAAGTGGTCCACGTTTAACCTTTATAAAAGGTTCTACCAGGAACAAAAAAGGGTTCTCCTATGGTGACAAGCCACAGAACCTTTTGTGGTTCTAGTTAGCACCTTTATTTGTAAGGTGTGAGTGTGTGTGTGTGTGTGTGTGTTGGAGGATGAATGATAGCCTGTTATTGCCCTTTGTGCGCTCTAAAACATGATTTCTGTGTGTGTGTGTGTGTGAGAAAAGGCTTTAGGTACAGTATGCATGTGTGTACTTGTGGTCAGAGCTTTACTGTGAATATCTGCTGTCTGCATCTGATAGAGAAGAAAAAAGGCTAAAAAGGCAGTCGAGGAACGGGGAAAAAAAGAGAGCAAGGGAAGAAAAAGAGAGAGGCCCTTGAGTGAGAGTGAGGTTGAGAAATGTAGTACTTGACCTCCAGTGTGTGCTTAGCATGAAGGGAGGAGGCTGAAATCTCCCTTTCTTTATCTGTCTACACCTTCCTGAAGGCTGCCTGCATTCATTCAGTTAGCCAGATGCACTATTATTTGTACATTCATGGAGTACACGGTGAATGGTTGCATTAAAGCATCCACATTGAAGGATAATTCTCATTTATTAACACTTGGATCTAACGTCATTAGCTGAGAGCTGGGATCAGTAACACAGATGAAAAGAGATAATCATAGAGGTTATAAACAAAACCCAAGGTCCCTTCCTCGTTAACCTTTGAAAGCAGTTATTTTTTTAATTTAAGGTTTTGAATTTTCCATTGCTTGTGTCATTGTTAGCTAGTTTTCTTCTTTTCTGCCTTTGCTGCTGCACTGCAACATTTCTTGGTTATTTGAGTCCTACCTGCACACTTAAGGATAATTTATGTACGTGTTAAAATAGATAGCTACATTTTAAACATTTTAACCATCACTGCCCACAGATATGATGATGCTGGTGGAAGGTGTAATAATCTACCTTTTGAGAAAGAGGCAAAAGCAAAGGCAATGCAGGCCATTAAATGAATCACAACATGAGGAAGGGGAATTCTTTTTTCTAATGAGCTGACGACAAACGTCACTTCCAGAACTTTGAAACTTCTAAACTTCTTCATTGTGTTATGTGGAACTTTGGATGGGTAACCACCCCTGCCATCAATGGGCTTGCATTAATGTGCATGATATATAAATATGGGTGAGGTTTCCATTCTTCACACATTCTGGCCTGACGAAGATCCAAGTGGGATCAAAACATTGCCATTCTAAAACCTTTGTGGCATGAATTAGGTGCGCAGGTGTTTTCTTTTTTCCTTGACGCTGTGTCTGACAGCCCTGCACCTTCATGATGAGTGTCTAACTATTGGTGTACTGCCACCAACTGTCAGTTGGGAAAAAGAAAAAAAAAAACAAAACAATAGGGATGCAGTTGCAAAAAACTTTGCTCCATAGCACTATTAGTGGTCAGAATATCCACAGAGAACCTTTAATTTTCTAGGAAACCCATTGAGAAAGTGACAAAGATAATTCACTGCACCGACAGGAATATGCCATATCGTCTCTTAGAGATATTGTTTCTCCGACTATTTTTTGACTCTCCCCTCAGAATTACACCAAGCTCTCATGTTTGGGGTTAAAATAAACGTCTAAATATGTGGTTTCCTGTTTGTATCTTGAAGAAATTCAGTATGCTCTGTCCAATACCCACACAAGTCTCTTAACATCTGGGGGCCCTTTATTGATCATATTAGAAGGGAGAGCTGTCAACCTGAGAACTTTTTGTACTGTACTGCACTACATGGTATTGTGCTTTGATCTGCCTGATTGTCAGTTTCTATTTCTGCCCTCAATCCACTTGTGTACATTTGGGTCACCGTACGGGTTGACATGCATATGTGCACCTTTTCTGTGAGGTCACTGTCTGGATTATTTTGCTCTACTTCGTCTGTGCATTTTTTCGTTTTTGTCCAAGATGCAATAATGCTCTCTTGATCACTGATTTGAAATATCTTCTGGGTAAGACCTTAAGCACCCTCAGATATTTAAGGGTGAGCTACCTCGGTAACAGTATGGCAGAATCTCTGACAATAAAACAATAAAAACAATTTTATAGTGTGTCACAGTCTATACCAGGACTTCTCAAAGTCTAAACCAATAAATCATGTTATGAATACAATACATTATGAAGTGTACAGTTTTATGTTTTGAAATGAATTTTCACATTCACAGTGATTCTGATGAATGCAGTTTCAATGAGTGTTGTGTATTTTTGCTGCCGAGTTCCCACGTCAATGTTACACTAGAGAATTTGCTATCAGCTCTGTTTTCTCTAGTGAATGATTTCTACAACTAATGTAAATGTAGCTGTAAGAATATGTCCGAATCACAAATAAATTGTGTCTGCCTCAGTTTCGTGCTCACCCATCACAGGATGTTGTGTAATGCCTTGTTGTTTGTATGTTGCTCAGAAGTTTTAAGTGAGCTGCTTAAATGCGATTTTGTTATCGCCAATTGTTGAATAAAAATCAGATGCAAACGTTTCAGTTCAATATAAGTTTGAGAATCACTGGTATATACTTTTATATCACCAACCCCCTTTGGAAGAGAAAACAAAAGGCAAGCTGTAAAATTATTATATAAACTGTCCAAACATCCATCACAGTTGACAGACTTCCTACCATAGATTTGCACGTACACAGCATTCCTTTCCACTGCTCAGTTTCATTTTGTTTTATTTACTGCTTCATCATAGCTATTCCACATTTCCTCGATCTCAGTAATTACTTGGCTGATTACAAAGAAATCGTTACCAGTAGAAATGAAACTAAAACTACAAACATAAAAGCCACATTGTATTGAAGCAGAGCTCAAATGTGCACATGCAGCAACATTATACCTATACACTGTTACACAAAGTATGATCTGAATCTGTAGGCATATCACCCTGACCTTTGGTATGAGCCTGAAAACAGAACCACACGCGCACACTCGCACACACACTCTCAGCGCTGTAGTAATGAGATGCTGACTCAATGCAGTGACTCACTACATCTACTGTACACACAGTGATAAACTCTGACCCAAATTATGAGCACGCAATCTATCTACCCACAATAACACCAACAAACAACAATTCATGATGATGTACAATATCCTTGTAATTACATAGGCTGACAGATATAAATACCCTGAGGAGTACGTGTGCAATAAAACATACTTGGAAGTTCTGCTACAGCAATAACTCTGAGACGCTGAAACCACAAACTTATTGACCCAGATCTCTCTCTCTCTCTCTCTCTCTCTCTGCACATGTGGATAACTTTAAACTTTCACTCTCTCTCTCTCACACAGACACACACACAGACCACATGTAGTGTAATACACTTATCGATCTGGATACTTAAGCACACCAGGCCAAGGTTTAGCCTGTTGGCCCATAATACTGGCTTCATGGCTGAATTTGGCCAAGGGGCAAAGCAATGGGGAGATGGAGATTACACACACAAACACAGATGTCCAATGAGAAACAGTCATTACTGGCATGCTGTTTAGCCCGCTGCGTCTGCGTGTGCATTTTCCATCACACAGAAAGGCTTGAAGTGCCTGACGAGCAGTCTAGCATTATCTGCTGAATGTCTTGCGTTGATGAGTGTGTCTGTAATGCACCGAGGCAAATGTCTCTGCGTCTGCAGTGTTTCTTCTACTTCATGTTCCTTTTGTTGTTTTCTTTTGGAGGGATCTTTAACAATTGTAGTCCACACTTTATTTTACAGTATACTAGTAAGACATAACAAGCCATACTTTATTAGACTTCTTTATTAGACAGTTTTAGTCCCTTTATTAGACGCTTATTAGACTTAATTAGAGGGTAATTATGGTACATTACAACAGAACTGTACTATAAACTCAAGTGTATAATTTCCCACTGTTAGACCCTTAATAGAATTTATTAGAGGGTAATTTAAGACACCTTAAAACAGAACTGTACTGTAAATTTAAGTGAAATCATAAACCTAATAAGTGTCTAACAGTCAAACAGTGGGAAACAATACACTTTAGTTTACAGCACAGTTCTGTTGTAATGTGCCCCTTATTACCCTCTAATAAAGTCTAATAAGCGTCTGATAAATGATCTTATGCTCTCTAATAAAGAACATGGCTTTTTACATCCTTTTAGTGTACAGTTAGGTGTATGGTGTCTAATTAGAATATAGGTGGGTTCGTTTAGTGTCAAATGAAGAATATATTATTTCTTATTTTTGTCTAATTTGATACAAGGTTTGGCTTGTTATGTCTTAGTAGTGTACTGTAAAATAAAGTGTGACCCATTTTTAAAAAGTAGTGACATTTTTTGAGGTTTCCCACCCAATGTGCATTTGTTACTTTTGAAAATTTGTTGTGTGTGAGTTTGTATATGTGTCGCACCTGCCTGAGGGCATATTTGCATGGCATGGTGTGCTGATCCACTGCAGGGTTTTGCGTGTGAGGAACAGGTGAGAGACGAGAAAAGGGAGTCAACAAGATGCCCTCCCTGCACTCACACATCAACAGAATCATATCCTGATGCACGCACAAACCTGCACACCACTGTACGAGGGGGAAACGGAGCTAGAGCAAACACTCTTCAACATATTTTGCTATTCTAGCACAAGAAAAAAAATGCTGCTGTGCAGAGCATTCACTGGAGCAAAGTACACAATCCCGCAATTGTTTCAAACTCTCCATTTTCCAAAGATGCCAGTCTGGCATGAGTTAAAAATCAGAGAAATATGCAGCAGATAATTGGGAACATATCCGCACAGCACACTGTTTATATGAGCCAATGTTTTTGTGCATTATGTCTCCAAGGGCGCTGAGTATATTTGACAGCATCTAGAACATATGAGAAAGTAAGTTCCACTGGATGTATGTGTCCTACAGCCACCAAGTCAATATGTGTGCGTGGAAATATGGTGTGTGTATGTTTTTGGAGATTAGGCAGATTAGGCAGGTAGGTATGTGTACAGCTACGTGTGTGCATGCGTGTGTTTGTATATTTTTGTGTTTTGGCATGAGTAAGCCGCAGTTATCATCACATGTAGGTATGTGTGTCTGTCTTACTGTGCTGCAAAAGTCTTGTACAACCCCAGGCCTGTTTTCCACTGAGACCAAGATTTGTGCCAGTAGACTATTCACACAACACAGACGCACACTCTTCTTTCTAATCACTCTAATTCGTAAGGTAGGATACCCTCGCAATCATTTGTTGTCAGACAATGCACTCTTAGAAATAAAGGTGCTAACTAGAACCATCCAGGTTTCTTTGGCTTGTCCCCATAGGAGAACCCTTTTTGGTTCCTGGTAGAACCTTTTATAGAGGTTCGACTTGGAACCCTTTCAGAGGGTTCTAACTACAACCCAACATAAAGGGTTATATTGTACCTAGAACCATCTGTGAAAGGTTTCACCCAGAGTCTCTCATAGGGGGTTCTGAATGGACCCTTCTATGGTGTAATGGTTCCACCCAGAACCGTTTTTCCACATTCTAACGGTGCCAACAAGAACCCACCGAGGAGGTTTCACCAAGAACCCTTTTATATCACAAGGGTTGTATCTATAACCCACCCAGGGAGTTCTACCAAGAACCCCTCTATAGTCCAAGTGTTTTATCGAGAACCCATCCAGGGTGTTCTCCCGAGAATCATTCTATATACCAAGAATTGTATCCAGTACCTGCCCAGGGGGGTTCTACCAAGATAATTTTTTATATTCCAAGTATTTATCTAGAACCCACCCAAGGGGTTTTATCAAGAACCCACCCCAGGAGTTGTCTTGAGAACCCTCCTATATTCTAAGGGTTTATCTAGTATCCATTCAGGAGGTTCTACAGAGAACTCTTTTATATTGTGGTACAAAGAATGATTGACAAAAATCTTTCTTCCCAAAAGGGTTCTTTGGATGAAAAGGAGTCCCTTAGTTTTACAAAGAACCCTTGATGAACCCTTCAAGACAGGGTGCTTTTGAAGCAAATGTGTCTGGGTAGAGCCACAGAACGTCAGGTAGAACTCTTTTGGAACCCTTACTTCTAAGAGTGTAAGGTCAAATAAATAAAAGAAGAAAACTGCGTGGAGGATTTTTGGACCCTCTAATACGCTGCTTTTGATTAAAAACACTACTGACCGATGAAAGAATGATTACAACAGGAGATGAGTTTAAGTCTTAAGAAACTATTTTGGCTCCTTTTGGAAAACAGAGATGGTTTGAAGGCATGTATCCATTTACACTGTCATATTCTGACACATATATCCTATGTTTTGGTGTGTTTCAGATGTTTTATTTGCTCATCAAAGTTGGGAAAGTAGTCGCACCACTCAAGTTTTGCTTTGCACAATGACAGGTTTGTTTCCATCCGTCTTGGTCCAAATATTATGAAGGCGAACAAGATGCTTATCTGTAGGGTCTTTTTTCCTTTATTCAATCAGCTTTGTCTATTTCCTCTTGTTTTGCTCAAAAGTTGGCACAAGTCTAGTTTTGGGAGGCTTTTTCTTTCTTCTTTCACCACTGCTGTTGTTGTTGAAACTGTGCTGGCATGATTTGCAAGAGCAAAAGACAATGTACTTCCAACTCTCTGACAATATTTTATTTTATCTTGATCTCTGGTGGGCTTTGCCATGGGCTGATATATTACTGATCAAACATGTGACATGACCTCAGGCATATCCCACAGCAGTCATTCATGTTTCATTTTCCGGTTGTTTCTATTTACCTTTCAGATATTTTCCACCCATGGTTAATTTCTCTGAAGAATTCATTTAGAAACGTTTGATTTGTTTCATTTTCGGTTGCTTTTGCTCATGCTCCCTTTCCCCCACTCTTCGCTCCACAACCCCTCCTCTCTCCATCGTGTTTACTGTGGGCCAGTGGCTGACTGTAGCCTTCCCCCCTCTGCCCAATCAGCAGCACTGGCTTGGGCTGCTAATTGAATTGGGCTGGAGGTCTAATTCTAATGTGCAGCAGATGGCCAGGGCATTCCTGCATTCAACCGGCCGCAGGCCGCCACTCTGTTCCACACTGTTCTGCCCAGGGTAATGTAAACCACCACGGAGACAGACAGAAAGAGCGAGTCACCCCTAACTCAGTCACCTTGAGGTTACACACAAATGTACAAGGTCTGTGATTTTTAATCAGCTGCATTCACTGAGTTGACTGCGACTGAGCTATTGAGCCACACAGCAGTTAATAAGCAAAACACACTTCATACAGGCTCAGTGTTTTATATGTATTTAGCCTCCTATAAACAGATATGTATTCCAAAAGGGTTCGTCCTAGAGGGCTGAGGTTCTACCTAGAACCATTTGCCTTTAAAGAAAGGTTTCATTAAGAGTTCTTTGTTAGACTAGGGGTTCTATTAAGAACCCTTTTCATCTAAACAACCCTTTTTGGAGGAAAGATCTTCAAGAATTATTGATGGCATGGGTGTTAAAAGTTTAAACAATGGTAATTGTAACATAGATTGTTGTCTAATCTGTAGAATATTAAGAATATGACTCTTTGTAGAACCCTTGGGAAGACAAGAAGGTTGTGGGTGAAACCCTTAAATATATTTTTAGATCCACCCTGAGTGTGTTCTACATGAAACTCTTGGAATTATAAAAGGTTCTCATAGAACACTTTGGGCGGATTCTTGATGAAACCCTTGAAATTTAAAAGGGTTCTCAATAGAACTGCCAGGGTGGGTTCTTGTTAGCACACTTAGAAGGTGGAAATCTTCATGACAGAACCCCCAGAGAGGGGGGTGAAACCATTTCACCATAGAAGGGGTCTCTGTAGAACCTCTCATAGGGGGGTTCTGGGTGGGACCACCAAGTATAATTCTTTATGTTGGGTTCTAGGTTCCAAATGGAAGCTTTCTGAAAGGTGCTACCAGAAACCAAAGGGTTCTCCTATTAGGACAAGCAGAAGAACCCTATATGGTTCTCACTCACACTTGTATTTCTAAGAGTGTAGAGACAACCGTGCAGCTCAGTCACTATATGTGACACAAACACAAGGATCTGCTTCTGCTCTTTTAGTTAAGCACCAGTGGGTTAAACCATCACTGGATGGCAGTGTTGAGCTGCACTGGGTGTTAGGTTCTGGTAATGCTGGTGAACAAGGTTCCACTGAAGACATAATAAAGACACAAATCAATGGTCATAATTTGGAGAGAGACTCAGCCTGGGTTAGAGTTATAATTTCCCTGGTTTCTGGTGCTACATTGGAGAGTAAACACTGTAAGCACTAAATCACAACAGACAAGAGCGGGAAGGAAGGAGGAACAGAGGGAGGTAGATAGACAGAGGAAGAAATAGAGCGATATAAAGCAGAGAGGTGGAGAACTGAAGAAAGAGAGAAGGGGATAAAATCAGGGCTGCTAATGTAATAACAGCACAACACAGAGATGGGGAACATTGCTTCTCACAATGGCTACTATCACCAGCTATCAAGTGCACTGGGGATGAGGCATCAGGAAGCATGTGTGTGTGTGTAATGGTGTGTCTGTGTGTATGTGTGTGTGCACGAGCAAACACAGCGTACTTTATGCTTGCGCGGGGCTGCGCTTACTGTTTTGAGATGACTCCCCAGAGTGCAGCCTGAGTGCTGTGAGGAAGATTATGAGTAAGATAGAAAGCACACATGAATTTGGGCTTTGTTGTGCGGCAAGATAATAAAAGATGGAACTCTTTGTCAGAGCGCGTAAGTGTATGTTTTGGGAGTAAATGACTGACAACTCAAAACAGCCATTTGGGCTGTGGGCGTGACAGTAGCTCTTTTGTACAAAGATCTTAGATTTGTAAGCAAGTTGTGTTTATACATTTTTGCCCAAATGTATGAGCACAAGTAGTTATTTGGATGCATCTCTACGGATGTACGGTGTGTTTGTGCCTCGGCCTGGGAGAAGTCAGAGATAAATGGCTGAGACTGTGGGTGGTAATTGCAGGTGATTTGGGTAGAGCACAGTGTATCCTGCCTTTCTCTTATTATAGACACACTAAGACAATGCAACTTCATCTGCAGGGCTAAATACAGACAGACGAGGTTTGAGGTCAAAAACCAGTACAGGAATAAATAGAACAGCACCTCACTGCAGCATATTCTCTGGCAATATGTTGTTGATTCCTTGACACCTACAGTGCTGTGTCTTGTGATGCTGAGAAACAGGTGTCTTCTTCATTTAAAGGCCCAGTTTGTAAGATTTACAGGGATCTATTGGCAGAATACGGCAGAAATGGAATATAATATTCACAAGTATCTTTTCATTAGTTTATATTCACCTGAACTGTAGTGTTTTTGTTTGTACCTTAGAATGAGCCATTTATATCTACAGCAGGCACAGGTCCTCTTACATGGAGTTAGCCATTATGAACCACCATGTTTCTATACTAGTCCAAAACAGGAAAAAAAAAACTCTGGCTCTAGATAAGGCCTTTCACATTTTTCATGGCCACCATAGTCTTATATCTTGAAAGGGGAGAGTGCAGTGAATGGTATCCAGTTAGCTGCAATCTTTAAGCTCACAGCTTGGTAAGGGATAATATAAAGAGAGCAGGTCATTATTGCGTAATAAACCCTGACAGGGTGATGCAGGATCCCGGTGCAAAGTGTAGGGGTCTTGACTCACCCTGACAGGGTTTATTTTACAATAATGACCTGCTCACTGTACATTATCACACTTATTACATGGCTACCTACCAAAATAAATTAACAATGTGACACAAAATATTCATTTTAAAATGATTTTATGGATTTAAAAATCATCTTGTTGCTCCTCCAGAGTTTATGATTACAGCTGCATCCATAGCAACGGTCTGCTCTTCATAACAACAGTCTGTTATACATAGCAACGGTCTGCTATAAAAAAATAACAGAACTCAGAACGTTGTATTTGACCAATGAAAATCGAGCATTTAACAAAAGCCATGTAATAAGTACCACTAAATCAGGCAGAACTTTTAACTCTGGAACTGTTCTGCCATTAAGCCTTTTGCCACTGTTGGCAAACTGTTGTACATGTGAATTATTTAGTACACGTTGCCGTATATTTGTGTAAAAAGGCGAGACTCTGCCCACTTTGTTGTTATCTTAACCTCTGTGAAATTTACTTATTTTAAAACAGTGAATAAACATAATCAGGTTGCAATATCATTGTCCTGGGGTTGGCGATGTCAGTTGGTCGGGTCTGGCCGCCAGATTTCGCCTCAGATTGCGCCTCAGATTGCGCCTCTCAGGTGTGTACATTTGAATCACAGAGGTAAACATTCATTTCCAGTGAAAAATCATTACCTGTCCAAGAGTCAAAACTGGGGAAACGTATTAAAAATCTTTTTTGTCTTGCACCAGACAGATTAGTTTTTCATCCAGATGGTTAAAGGAGTCTGAGGATTTTGGAAATACCTTCGGAAGGGCGCTAAGTGTTGTTAAATGACCTTCTGGGTTTTTCAAACAAGGTTGGGTGTATGTTTTCAGAGAAACAGATGTTTAGCTCTGTGACTCGAATGAGAATAGAGGCACAAACTGGGGCTAGCTCAACAATCAACAATCGGATGGATTGCCAAGAAATCTGGCTGAAAAGCACCATGATCAGGGCAAGTACCAGCACAAGTAAGAACCTTCCCATCAACTTCGGCTGCACTTGGTGTTTACTGTTGATTAACAAAGTTAGCATGCTTGCATGCTAAACTCTGGTGGCGAACATTACAAATATTATACCTGATAATCATCAGCTCGTTAACATAATCATTGTGAGCATGTTCCGATGCTGACATTAGTACATAACTCAAAGCCCAGCTGTGCAGAAGAGAGACAAGAGAGGTGAGAAACAACACGCGACAAAGGTCCCTGGCTGAAAGCTAACAAGTGACTAGTTAATGATCACCATGCTAAAGAACTATTCTGGATTTTTAAAACCAAAACCTTTTTTTTTTTTTTTACATATTTGGATGGTTACTTTGTATCTGAACTGATGTGATGAAACACCACAGTAACACAAACACTACTCCAGGTGGTGTTAGACCAGCAACTCCCATGTTCTGTTAGGTAAAATGAATGTTTTTGTCAAAGTCCAGTGGCGTTGATGGAGTGATAGAAATTCAATTACCATTCAGAAAGGATTGTCAGAAATTCTGTCTCAATAGGGATCCTTTCCATAATGTTGTCAGACAATAGCAATCTGAACCTGTCAGTAGCAAAAAAAGAAACACCTCTTGTGGATGCACTTAGACGGCTGCATTTGCCCCCACAGATTATGTTGCAGCCGTTGCAGCTCATTTTGTGGCTACTGGCTGAGATGATCCGTTGGACCAATCCAAACCTTTTTGTAGTCATTTAGAGCAGATTCACACCTAAAGGTCCTTTTCCTGAATTGAACCAATGCGAGGATGATACATTGTTGATTGTTGATGGTTACAAAGACAAAACTCAAACAGCCCATAAATTGTAAACACAAGGCATGTGGTGGAAATGTGGTTTGATTACTGGTTGTACAGTCGGCAGTAACAAAAACAACAAACCCCGTCTAATTTCTGCCTGGAAATACAGTGTAACACTGGGTGTATTAAATAATTTAATAATGCCTCTGTGTTCTTATGCATTGTCTCTACTAAGTGAGAAATGTTCTCTTCAGGCAAAATATTCAGTTGGCATCTCACTTTGTCTTAACTCCAGGTTTGTCCCCGGCCAATTCACATTTTGGTATCAAACACGCTAGTTCAACAGTCACCAAAATAGGAAGAGAAAATATTTTTAACCAATCAGATGACACATACATCAGTACATTTCCTGTGATTGGTTCAAATGGTGTTCACACCAGAAATGAACCGCTCCTGAGTTCACTTGACAATGGTCCAAGACCACGCCTTTGAGGTCAACCAGAGAATGGTTGTTTGTTCCACACCAGAGTCTGGATACGGCACCACACCAACCCAAACAACCTGCACCCGGAGCGTAAATGTTCCAGGGTTTGGTTCAACCAGACGAAAAAAGCCTGGTGTGAATAGGCAGTTAGAACCCAAAACATGTAAAGATAAAGCCCAAGTTTAAAAAAAATACCAAAACTAACCCCTCAGTCAGGTAAGCTTGTAGTCCATACAATGTCAGAAAATAGTGAAAAAGTTTCCTAGAACCAAGGTGATATGAAAATCCTTGTTTTGTCTGACCAATGGTGCAAAAAAACAGAGAAAAGCTCATCAATCTCACAATTGAGATGTTTTGCATTTTTGCTTGGTAAACAACTACAACAAAAAAAATTGCTCATCAAAATCCTGATTAATGATGAATCATTTTCCCAACTGACTAATCATTTCATCTGCCTTTGTGAAAACCTTGAAGACTATTTCAGAGGTATGTTTTTCTCCTCACTAACACATGACAGGCCTTTGAGTGATATGTTAACGTATTGTAACGTATTACAGAATCACTTGTATTGTGATGGTATTATTATTGCGGGTTGCGCACCGTATCTTGATCGTATTGTATTGTGAGCTAACCTATGATTTCCTCACCTGCTTATTCTATTTTATGGCCTCACATACACAGACACGCACACTGAACTCTCCACTGCTCAGCACAAAAAGGAGCAGTGATGTCTCTTTCCCCTCAGTAATCACCACCAGTTACTACACACACAGAGTTATATTTTCAGTGTGTGTGTCTGTCGGCATGCAGGCGATAATGTCTCAGTGTGTGTCTTACTCATATTGTCCATAGTATCATCATTAATCATTTCTCCTCCGCCCAGACATGGCCATCAGTTATTGAGAGGTGCAATAATTTGGAATTGATTTAGTCCCCCCCCCCCCCAGACGGAGCCTGGCTCAGAATATAAAATGCTCCTTTGGCAAGACAGAAGAATGAAAGCTAATGATAAAGGGCTGTCAGCATCTGAAGCTCGACAATTCTGCAAATAGCTGTGAGAGGTGTCTCTTTCTCCGTCTCTCTCTTTCTCTTATTGTCTATTTCTGTCCTTCTCTTTTTGTCGACAGAACAACTAGGAGGCAAGACTGTAGGGAAATTGTTCCTGTTGTGTGCGTTTACTTGTTTGTGAGTCAGTTTGGAAGAAGAGAAGAAGGAGGAGGAGGAGGAGAGAGGAGAAAACCTGATGGACGGAATCTCTCCCCCTCCTACGCAAAACCCCTTGTGTTAACAAGGATACAGATTTAGGAGAGGGAGCGTGAGAGAGACAGTGACAGAAACCTTGAGAGATAGTTAGAGAGAGACAATGAGAGACTGGGAGAGAGGGCTCTGAGCTGGAGAGCAGACTACTAAGCCTCTATAAATAGGGAAAAGATTGACATACGCGGGTTGAGAGACCCTCTTACAGCTTTGTTCTTTCTCTTTTTTCCTTCCTCTTTCTCCACAAGACTTCTCCCATTGATGCGACTCCAAATCAAGAGGCATTGGGAGCATTTTTAGGAAAATTTAAAGAAAAAATACAATTATACATTTATTGTGTTGGCAGCGATTGTCAACTGACAGCCCGCGGGCCACATCCGGTTCAACAAAGCTTCACATCGAGCCCACAGAATGCCCACTGATGAAAGCACTGTTTTGCATTTTTTATATATTTGCAGTACTGTTAACTAGTGAAATTCCTAGAGAAAATTGCTGTATAAAGTCACTGTGAACGCAAACCAAACATTTCCTACTGCTAAAGCATCATACTAAAAGCATTCCACTGATAAAAAATGATTTGACTTTTACTTTGAAGTAGTCGCGGGAAATGCTGTGGGTTTGTCAGAGAACTTAGCACTTACTGCTGTCATTCATCAAAAATGTCTCTACAAAACAAGACAACAATCCTTTTCGCAGATCTGAGAGCAATTTGTACTTAAGTACCTAGTTATCATTATAGATTTTTAGCAGTGTAAGGTTTACAACTTAAGTTAATTCATGTATTTTAGTAATTTGCTAAAAATATATTTACAATGTTTATACAGTTAACTATTTACACATTTATGTTCAAAATTATGATTTACATTTTTACATGTTAAAATATTTGCAGCAGCTTTGTTAAAAACAGTTAAATAATCTACTGGATCTGCCTCTGTAATTCTTGCATACATTTACCTCAGTCTAAGTCCTTCTAGCTTCTCACTGGTTAGTTAAGAGACATGTGACCCATAACAAGGAAGTGTAACCAGGGAAATGTTGTTGTGAAGCTGCTGAAGTGTGGAGAACAGTAATGTGCTGCTTAAGAAAATATCCATCTTCATCCTCCCTTCATCCACCACACATCGAACCCTCACGTTACAGCAGTCTACTCCCACCGATATAATTTTCTAATAAAGTGAAAATATTAAACAATAATACGCTAATTAATAGATAAATGTATTTATTTATTTACTTATAAAAATAATACATGATAATTAAACTAGTTTTTTGTTTGTTGTCTTTTTTTATTTGAAATTCTGGCACCCACAGTATCTGCTTTGTAAAATTCTGGCCCCTAAATTTAGTTGATGGCTCCTGTGTTATAGCAGGCATACTGCTGATTACATAAATTGCAATAGCATCACTACTATTTTTAAATTTTACACATGAATTCTTTACAATAAAGTTTTGTGGCAGCAGTGATGATGCCTCCCTGCCAAAGAGTACCTCGTTAAATGAGCAGGATGATATCACCAATGGAGCATTTCACAAGCTATTGATGCCTGTCAATTCTGGCTCACCGTTATCAATTCCAATTCCAATTATTTCGCTATCGCTTCCAAATGTGAATTGGCTCTTGATATCGAACCCTTCCTTCTCAACTCCTCTCTGCTGCTCTCATCCACCGCTGTCTAATCTCTGCCTCCCTCAGCCCACCCTCTCTGTTCCACAAATGCATACACAAAACACAAGTGTGGTAAGCCCTTGTGTCTCTCTTGAATATTTCCTCGCAAACTAAAGTATTTATAGATTGTTGTGGAACCAAAACCTCAACATCTATTTGGATTTTCGCTGCCTGATGCAGGTTTTTGTAAACTCAACATCTCCGGTCTTAACTGTGAGCAGACTCGCATTGTGAGAACAGATGATTCTGCAAAGGTAGCAGGCTTTTAGACAGAATAGCAGCACTGCCTGCCTATTGTCCTTTATTTACAGGAGAGACAAACAGGCTAGTATTACAGACAGGGCTTTATTCATAATTCCTGTAAATCTGATCATGTTTATGTAAGAAGCCTCCCTGATGCTGGTTCTGCCCCCATTTGCCATGTTAATTTATCATTGCTGTTCTTTGCTGTTAATGCAAATTCAACACTTCCTCCATCTGTTTCAAATTACAGGCCTTTCAGCACCACAGAGAACATTATCCTCTCCCTCTCGCCGGAAGGCTTTTATTGTGAAACATCGGAAGGATATGTTGAGTTTGAGCTGCAGCAGTTTTATGGCAGCTAATAGTGTGACAGTGAATAATTGAATTAAATTTATCTGAGAGAGAATATTGTTACTGTTACAGAGGGGGGAACAGTGGTGAATATGGCATAAGTTTAAAGGGAAACTTAAGCACTTTTCATGTAGATATCAAGTCAGGGTTGATGGTAAATGTAGTCAACTGAAACAATAAAAATCTGTTGTTTTTCCCCCCGCATCCAGTGATGTCATTGCGTGTAAGGAAGAACAACAGGCTATTTCAGCTCGGATTTCTAGTCTCTGCCTCAGGGTAGCCAGAGGCTGTGCTAGATGAGTTTTTTTTTTTTTTTTTTGTCACCTAAAGCTATGTTTTGGCCAACAAAGTAATAGCAAAAGGTTAGGGTGGTGATAACATGACAACATGGGTATGGGAGTCACAGGCTCGCCTGCAATGCATCCAGGTACATGGAGACACTGCTGCATGGTTTCCTGCTTGAGCAAAAGAGCACACACTGAGGGATTTATTGCTTCGAATGACTACCTTTGTCCTCAACACTGACTTGACATCCACATTAAAGGGCCAAAGTTTCCCTTTAAATAATCCAAACTATCCCTTTTAATACTGGCTTTTATTAGAGAACTTATGGTACAGTATCTGCCTGTGATCATTCTCTTCTCTTTCTTTTCTTGCTTAGCTTTCTTGTTATACTCATCATGCTGTTGTCTGCAGCTTTTGTGTGTGTGTGTGTTGTGTGTGTGTGTGTGTGTGTGTGTGTGTGCACGCAGGCAGCGGCCTGGCGGAGGCTGGAAAGCAGGTGGGCGAGAGGAGTTGAAGTGACACCTGGTAACAGGTTGACAGCCCCAAGGAGAGATGCGTCACTTTCATCCCTGACACGTCTCAACCTCCTCTCCTCACCATCATGAACTTTTAGACACACAAACACACTGTATACTGTAATGCTCACACACACACACACACACACACAAACGCCAAAAAATAGCATGCATATACAGTGCACACAGAAGCAAGTGACAGAATACAGCTCCCTGAAGGAAACAGATAACATCACTATTCTCAATGTTTCCGTACTGCTGCTTCAGCTGATTGCTACAATAGAAGTTCATCCAAGGTATTTCCACTGAGTTCATTAGTCTACGTCTGCTGTGGCACTTACCCACACAATAAACGGTGATAAATAAATCAAATGGAAAAAAAATAAGTGTAATTAGGGAACAGCTGTTGATTTCTAATATATGCAACACCTCCTACAACTTAACCATTCCCACCACATCCACAAAAAAATCCATAGTGTATTTTTTTGTTTAGTTAGACACTATAATTAACACACAAAAGAGAGGTAGTTGTACACAACAACAACAGCAGACATGCCTCAGGCTGATTTTAAGCACTTGAGGACAGAAATCTACATGTAAGTACAGAAAAACAAACATTTCAAACCAACCAAGAACCTCTTTTTGGACTTGTTTGTCACAAAGCTACTTGCAAAAACAAAATCCCACACTTGAAGGAGTGATATGTAATACTTGCACGTCCAAAAACTGAGTACTGCGGTCCAAGTAGTGAGTTGGAGGTTGCAATCACACTGAATATATTGTGTATGGTTGAAGTGAGTTGTCTCCCCCCGCCCCCTCCTCCCAGGACTCAATGAAGCTCAGGCAGGCTGCAGGAACACTGCAGGAGCGCAAGACGAGTGCAACATTTTAATCTGACAATAACTAGTGATGTCAAGTCCTACTCTGTAAGTTGATCTGCCATTTATAACTGTCAGTTGTCTTTCAATGTATAGCAAAGCCTGTTATCCTGACAATAAAAGCCCACTGCTCTGAAAAGATACACTCTGGAGTTGGGGTTTATTGGCTGCCTGTCTTACTGCCTGCCAGACTCCATTAACATACTGCTCAATTTAACCATTATAAACATTTACTACTTCTACAAAATAATTGAAGATCTCTTATGACTCATAAACAGACACATTCTGTGAATATTCAGCATTAATTTAAACTCTAATGAACATGAAAAAACAGTTATTCTGGCCAGAAAAGAAAGAGGGACACTGCAGCTGTATTATTCTTGTCAGAAAAGAGAGCATTTCAACTTAGCATGTTTCCTTAATCTATGATGACATGTTGTGGTCATTTCATGATAAATTACAGTAAATATATCACAGATTTCTCCTTTAACTGACATTAAAATGTTGCAATATGTTCATAAATCAATGCTAAAAGCTCTTTACACCCACTTAAAAGATCTGCCATCAAAACCCAACCATGTGCCAGACGCCACAGAGGCCCTGTTGCTGACAAGCCGCGGAGTCAGCCATTGTTAGGCCCACAGATTTGAAAAGTCCCCGCTTATCAGAACTCTTCAAAGCTCAAGCTTTTTCACTTTAATCCACCTCTTTTTTTACTCTTTTACTTCACCCCCGGTACCCCAGAGCCAGTGAGCTACGCTAATACGGCGATGGCACCAACATAAACACTCCACGAACCAACACGCCTCTAGATGGACTAGCTCCCCAAGGCGCTACACTCCATCAGCCTGAGAAATGGACGCTCCTGCTGTTTACTCCTGCTCAGGTATTGCTATTGTTTTTTCATCCACATCGCACTTATTGGATTCATTTTCTATATGGATGCTGCACGTAACTGAATGTGATGGAGCAAAACCTGCAGCTTCCACACAGACATGCACAACTCACAGCACTCAGCAGCAATTACCCGTGACCCGGCCAGCCAGGGAAAGGCATGAAAGTTATGGTTCAATTAGGAAAGAGGGTAAAAATAATCTAATCCATAAATTAGCTAAAGTCAATTAGGACAACTCACCAATTAAGGACAAATCTGTTACTTGAGGGCACAGCTATAATGAGGTTGCGGGAGGAGCCACGCTGAGACTGTGTCCTTGCTTGTTTGTGTCGCGCTCAACAAACACAGAGCTTTGACCATGTTTTTGATATGGAATTAGACTGCAAATTGAATTTTGCGGGGACCAAGCCCATGTCTGGCCGCACGAGGAAACAGGAGACAGAGAGGGAGAGACGCAGAGAAGGAAAAAAAGAGCGAGAGAGAATGAGAGAGTGTGTTTGCGTGACTATTTATAGATGCTGTGTCAGTCTGAATACAGCAGAAGTAGAAGCTTGTGTGTTCTGCTGCAGAGTGACTGATTTTCATCTAACTCAATGCTGGCAAAACCCCAGTGTTTTTTTGGAAGGGCTGGTGTATTTATAGATGGCTGATTTTCATTTTAAAAGAAAAAAAAACTTGAAAGAGAAGATTACCCTAAATGATATTAAAAATAAACACTGATGAATACTTTCAATTAATCCCCGAGACAGGAGATAAACATAAAACCAATCAGCTGATTTTCAAAACACTCTTATAATCACTCACCTCCTGTGTCATGAAACTTGATCTTTAAAGCTGATTGATGTTTGACCCCCTGACTCTCCACCCAAAAGGTTCTTTTCTCACCTGAGCCGGCAGTGACCCTCATAAGTTCATAAGGTGAAACAGAGCAGCGAAGTCTCTCGTCTTCAGGTGGGCCCCATGGGACTTCAGAAAATCTCTAAATCTCTTTTCTTGCACAATATACATCACCAACACCAATACTGCTGTCTCATGTAACATTATCTTACCTGAAGCATTTTATCCAGCGACCCCTGGTCTTTTCATCGGCTGAGAAGAAAGAAATGAGCGAGATCCATTGCTCGTGTGACTACATCACGATACAAAGCACCCAGGTAAAGTAGCTTCAGCGGCTAAAGTCATGACATAATTTATGTGACTTCTGGGTGTGTAGTCTTTCTAACGGACCCTTTACTAAGCCCCTCCTCCCAACAGCGACTGTCCAATCATAAAACACAAGAGCACATGTATGAGGAATGAAATAAACATAGTCTTTATCTGCTCTAACATAAGCTGCAAATGTTAGCATGTCTGGCTAACTAGATGATTACCTGCAGTAATGCTATCTCCAGCCAAACTCGTGCTGAATACCAGTTGTTTTTCCAAACTGACTCACTCTCTTCAAAGCCAGGTAAGCTTAGCTCTCATCACAGCTCTCTTCCTGGTTTGTCTGGCTGGTTGACCGTCTCAAAGTCTGATGCACTTACAGTATCTAGTCCCTGCACTTCCATTTCCCACGTTAATGAGAGTATTTCTGTCATCTATCAGATGCATATACATGTCATATAACACCATCTGACCACACTGTATGCTAGGATGTAAGCTAGCTTTAGCCTCAGTCTTTTAGCATTAACATTATATCATGTACATAGCCATTCACAACTTTATACACTTCCATAAGGTTCTTGTTTTAACATGTGTCAGATGGGAACATTAAAAAGTTAGCTTGAGACAGACTTCTTTGCTAACACAAGAAGTTCAAACGTTAGCATTAGCTTACATTAGCCAGCTGCTGGTGAGAGTCATCATTTTAAACAACAAAATCCACACTTGTCAGCTAGAAATAAGAAGCTGATTTTGTCTACTTCTCTAAGGAATCAGAGACCTCATGCTTCAACAATTACTTCCAGTTCTGAGGTGAAATCTGCCACCGTTATCACTGTAAACGGTATATGTGCAGTGGGAGAATGGAAAGCTCAACAGACGTAACAATTGTTACTAAGAAAGGCAGGGCCTCCCTAGTAACTATCAATACTATCAATAATGTATCTTCAAAGTCTTATATTTCAACAGTTTTACAACAAATGGTGACTTTCTTGACTTGTAAAATAATCTTTTAAATTGACAAACATCATATGTGAAATTTGTGGCACAATGATCAAAAAAATTATTCATCTCTCGCCATTGACTACCGTTCGTATTTTTTCCCGAAGTCAGGTCCCATGGTGGTCCACCGGAAGAGGAAAGACTTTGCCTTTCCATGTCCAGGAACATTTCCTGCCTCATCTTGGTGATTCCCTCTGGATGCTCCAATATCAAAGCCAAAGTTTAACGCTA
The DNA here is from genome assembly GCA_034769285.1 of Lutjanus argentimaculatus. Lineage (NCBI taxonomy): Eukaryota > Metazoa > Chordata > Actinopteri > Lutjaniformes > Lutjanidae > Lutjanus > Lutjanus argentimaculatus. Next base: position 15,073,288 of record JAWZSL010000018.1, read on the forward strand.
ACAGACAGAAAATAACTCTGGTGAAAACAGTCGCAGTCAAGGGAGAATGCAAAAGCATAGAGCAATGTTCCTTTTCTTTTTCTTTTCCAGAAGACCAACAGTAACTTTTTATGATGATATGAGGCAGCACTAGAGGCAGGAAACCATTGATCTTAGCAGCTACTGAGTGCTGCAGCTTTCGCACATCAGAGACTGAGAACCTTTTAGAAACAGGCGTGATGATGACAGCATGTAACGGCGTCTCTTTTATGTGTTCCCTCTTCTCTCTCCATCTACCCTCCCTCAACACGACGTGACTTGCCAGTGAACTGTGGTGAGATTTGTGGGAGCGAGTAAGGGGTTACTGGGAGGTCTGAATCAGACACCTTGACACTTCCCTAAGCCAAGGTTACTCAGACACTAACTCTGCACTCACGTAACCCCAGCGAGTGCTGGAGTACATGGTGGGGAAGTGGAGAGGGGCAAAGGGGGCAGCGCTGATGTTGACACAGGCTGACAGGCAGACAGGGCTGCACCACAAGCTGGTTCTACTGCCCCGGGACAGCAGGCCCGGAGGCAGAGAGGAAGGAGCCAATCCATTCTCCCACTCTTCCCCCTAGTCCCACTTCTGCACTCATAGAAATAAGGGTTCCAAAAGGGTTCATCCTAAAGGGTTGAGGTTCTACCAAGAACCATTTGCTTCTAAAGAACCCCATTTTTGAAGAAAGGGTTTGTCAAGGGTTCTCTGTAAGATGAAGGGTTCCATTAAGAGTCCTTTTCAGCAGAAGAAACCTTCTGGGAAGTAGAGTTCTTTAAGGAATTGTTGAATTCTTTGAAGATTTTTGGGTGGGTTGTAGATAAAACCCTTGGAATACAATAAAGGTTCTCTGTAGAACCCCCTGTGTGGGTTAAAGGTAAAACCCTTGGAATATAACAGGATTCTCTATAGAAACCCCCTGAGAGTGTTCTCGATAAAGGTTCTTGGTAGAAACCCAAGCTTGTCCTAGATAAAACCCTTGGAATATGGAAAGGTCCTCGGTAGAATGCCCTGAGAGTGTTCTAGATAAAACCCTTAGTACATAAAAAGGTTCTTGGTTGAACCCCCTGAGTGTGTCCTAGATAAGACCTTTGGAATACAGAGGGGGTTTTGCTGGAACCACCTGAGAGTGTTCTAGATAAAACCTTTGGAATATAAAAATGTTCTCTTTTGAGCCCCTTTGCTGGGTTCTAGATAAAACTCTTGGAACATAAAAAGGTTCTCAGTAGAACCCCCGGGGTGGGTTCTTACCAGCACTGTTAAAAGGTGGAAGGGTTATGGACAGAACCCCCAGAAAGGTTCTAGGTAGAACTACTATATCATAGAAGCATTCTCTGTGGAACACCTTTCACAGATTGTCCCAGGCATTACCCTTCATATTGGGTTCTAGTTGGTCTCAATGAAAGGAGTCCAAATGGAACCTTTATAAAAGGCTTACCAGTAACCAAAAAGGGTTCTCCCATTTGGGGAACCTGAAGAACCCTTTATGGTTCTAGTTTGCATCTTTATTTTTGAAGTGTGGTCTGGAGGAAATTACGCCTTGTCTCCATTTCCCCTGCTTGCCTTGCCTGAGCTCCAGACCTCATCCCTTGGAGATGTTGGGGAATAAGCTGATGAGCTGCTGCCAGAGGCTATGTAGGGCTACGAGGGCTACAGCTATGAGCTGCCACAGCCACTTAACCCTTTCTGTTCCCCTGCCAGCAGGGCCAGGAGCCCTCACCTGAGGTGATCACCACATGGACCTCAGCACCTGGCAGCCATTCATCATTCCCAGCAGCACTGCGGCCTTTGATACCCTGTTATGGCTCTAATGTCATATGCAAGAGGCACAGGGCTCACATACACATATATGCAAACAAAATGCAGGGTTGCGGGGTAAATACGATTTGAAAGGATATCCATTTTGCCCTTCGACCCCCTTGGAACCATAACACGAGTCTCATGTGGCTGACCCATGAGACAAGAACTGTACTACCACAAGGTCAAATGAATAACTTAGCCATGGAGAATTCAAACACTAATGCCGGTGACCTTTAGAACGGGGCGAGGAGACAAATGGGGAAAGAGAAGGGGGAAATGTATGAGGGGAAAGGTGAGTAAATCTGTAAGCCAGTGGGAAAACACAAGCTTCAAATCATAGCAGGCATGGCAAAAACCTAAAAATAGACGCATCTGCACTTATCTGCATTACAGCAGCTGTCTCCATACCAGCTTTTTCAGAAGAAAGGTGAGTGTCAGAGTGAATGGGAGCAGGAATAGCAAGACAAAAGCCAGCTGAGAGTCAGTGCAGAGGAAGAGACTGGATCTGTTTTACAGAGAGCTCCAGAGATCTTACAGGTCCTGTCAGACCCAGAGATATGATCTTCACCAGGGTGAATTCAGTGCTGGTTTGGTCAAAGAAGCGCCACAGCTCATTGTAGATGTGCATCCAGTTCTTGAAAGAAAATGGCAAAGTGGTACTGAGACATTTCATTGGGATGATCCTTTGATATATGAATGGTTAATTAGAATTACTGCCGCATGACCTATTTTGACATGCATGATTCCAGGGAATAAGATCCAGTGAGAAACATGCTGTCTTCACTTAGAGGCTGTTTTTATGAAGCACAGAGGACTGATAGAGAGCTTAACATTACGATGTCACAGTGAGGGTGACCTTTAACCTTTTGGATATAAAATGCCATCACCTCATCATGTTATCGTATGAGATAATTTGTGTAAAATATTGTCATAATTAGCATCAGCATATGAATTAATGATTTACGGCCAAAAACATGTTTTGTGGGGTCGCAGTGACTTTGACCTTTGACCACCAAAATCTGTTCATCCTGGAGCTCAAGTGGACATTTGTGGCAAATTTGAAGATAATTCCCTTCAGGCGTTCAGGAGATATTGTGTTTCATGAGAATGGGATGGACTGAGCTCACAGTGACTTTTGACCACCAAAATCCACTCATTTCATCAAGTGGACATTTGTGCCGATTTTAAGAAACCCCTCAATGTGGTCTTATGACATCTTGTTCACAAGAATAAGACGGGAGGATGTAAGGACAGACGGAGAACATAATGCCTCCAGTCACGGCTATCACTGGCATGGAGGCATAAAAACTAACACCATTTACTACAAATGAGAATCCATTAGAGTACAGTTCAATTTCCAAACTCAGGCTTTTAACTTCTCCTCATTACATATTTGAATGACTTTAACTCTGCTGGTGTCTGATTCTGAGCAGCACTTTCAAAACGAGCTTTTGTCTTAATTATTTGCTTCTCTGAGAGCGATCAGAGCCATTTGGCTCAGTATTTGATTACCAGGCGACACTTCTTTTGTGGAGACTACAAGTGCAGTCATCAGTAATGCTGTTACTTGATTTGCTAGGTAAAACTAGAGCGGTTTGATTGTTCTGTATGGGAATGTTACATCATTACTTTTAAATGACATCGTTTAAAATATTAGGAGACTAATAACCTGGAAATGCTCTATTTGACATGGTGTAAATTGCTTACAAAAAAGGATAACGGAGCTGTGGGAAGATTTGTGTGAAAACTTGCAGGTATGGTGTGATGTTGAAGATTTCACCACCTTGACCTGTTTTGTTCATTAAACACTGCTCAGCTATGAACACACACTATTTGCACATTTCACAGGTTTGATAACATCCAAGAAAAGAATAATAATAGACAGGTGATAGACTGTTTGGCAAGGTGTATCTTAAGTGTAAATGTTGCAGCAAGCACTTTTAATGACCTGAAAGCAGCAACACCGTGTGTGCACTGTTACTAGTGATGTCTTAGCAAATCTGGGTCTTGTTTGGACAGCAACAACCCAGTATTCACCTGTGTCAGCAGTGTGGCAAGAATGGGTCAAATCTGGGTAAACATGTATTCGTTATCCTGCAGCAGACATGGGGTCTGTGTGAAAGTGGTATTAATGACCACAGCAGACCACACAGGCAACTGTAAAGCACTATAAAGTGAATGTTTATGGATGGTGAATTGCTTATCCTGCATAAAAAAAACCAAAGTATACAAAAATAGGCCATTTGTGGAATGCTTACATATGAATAGAGAGGTATCTGGGCCTGACAGATGTATCACCGTGCTCTGAGCTCTGTGAGGGAGCATCATTAGCACACTGACTGACATAACTGACAGCTGGCACTGAGAGGAGAGGGATGGAGGGTGAAATAGAGGGGGAGGAGACGGAGCAGAATCTGTGCCAACTATCACCCTCTGGCTGTTCTCCACCGTTTTAATCACAGCAACAGTGCTCTCACTCGGCAACCCCTTAGAGACCCAGGTACCTTAGCCACACTTGACATTAACCACAAGGCGAATACACCCATGTTTAACACAGACAAGACTCCTTGCCATCTTCCTCACTGTGTTTCTTTCTCTTTCATTACGTTCACCTACTACCATAACAACCAGGGGACACACCGAGCAAAGGAATATGTGTTTTCTACCTTTTTTTTGCCTTCTTCTCTTTTTTTCGCTTGTGCTGTTTTGTGGTGTAGCTTAAGATCTAATCCTCTGTTTATTTTCATTTATTCGAGGAGTGCAGTGAGCGTAGGAAGGCTCTTTCAAACAGTTACATCACCGATGATGAGACCCATCGTCGTCCACCACTCATATTTGCTTGCCTTTGGCTTCTTGTCAAAACAAGTCGTGCGGACTCTGACCCATGCGTATTTTTGGCAGTGCCAGCACCAATTCTGACTAAATGGACACGATGAGTCAGGACGGGGACGCTGGTGCAAAAAAAAAAAAAAAAAAAAAAAAAAGTGGGAGATATTTCTTTAGAGGGAATTCAGATGTGGCACCACTTCCCCAGAGTGAGGACAGAGCTGTCAAAGGTCTGGATGGCCCTCTGGGAATTAAGCTATAGACACAGCTGAGGGGAAATAAGAGTGAAAGGAAGAGGGCAGAAGAACAAACTTCAGGAGGAGCACACTCAACCAACAGTAATAAGCTTATTCTGGGGGACTTGGTCATTTGCCAGATCATCATTATCCCTGAACAGCATTTATGGTGTAGCTCTGCGGAGAAGAATCAAACCCAGCATTTAAAGTGAGAAAATTGAAATGAGGAGATTTAGAGTACATCTGAGACACTGTACAGCGTGTAAGAGGAGAAATCTATTTCCCACTCCTTATCCTGCAGTCAAACAAAGATCACGTCCACAATACAAGGCTGGAATTTCACGTGCCCCTTCACTTTGGCCTTATGCCCCTCAAAAAATGATATGCCTGTGGTCATGGTGGCTGTGATATCCCACTCGCACTGCCCCAGCTGATTTCACTGTTTTCTCCTTTCCCTCTTTCCTGTCGTTGGGCTTTTTAATTTTAATTTTTAATTGGTTGGGCTCGTTGGGCTTTTTAATTGGGCAACATCAAGTGAAATGTGGCGCATACAACCAGTGGTGGTTTAGATTTGGAGCCTGATATGAACCACTGGAAAACCACTGGGCTATTTAAGTGTGATAACTCACAGCAGAGAGGGAAAGTGCCCATGTGGACAGGTGCGAGAAACTGAGCTTGCAAGTAATGGACAGAAATGTCAGTGTGATGTAATCTTTCTTTGATGTTACTGTACATTTCTGTGGTTAACACTGCAGACTGGAGTCTCCGTTAACAAACAGCTACATCCACGTTATACAGTATACGCCTGTGTCCTCTCCTTTAAAACTTATGTATTGCACTGCTGTCAAATGTTATGAAAAAAAGAGATCATGTCAGTATAAAGAGAAATTAACTCAAAATAATGAGAAACTTTACTAACATAATATTTTGATATTCTACTCATTATTCTGAAACAGTTCATATTTGAGAAAATTTCATTATAAGCACGGACAGGATCTTGTTTCATCACACTGCAGGATGGGATCTTCATCTGCTTGCAGTTGTCAGGCATTAGTTTCGTGTTGTTGACTGTATATTTGATGTGGCAGCTTTGACAAGAAGTGCTGTTTTTAAAATGTTGTAAAATGTTGTTAATAAGTATTAGATATAAGTTATCCTGGCCACTCAAATTAATACAAAGCACATCTGTACTGTGCACCATTTAGCTTGATGTTGTTTTAAAGACATACCTTTCAGTAACTGTAACTGACTTCCAGTGTCCCTGTACTTAGTGTTGAGAAATTAGGGAGAAAATGAATAAAATTAAAATAATTGTTAACCATTAAGTTTAATTAATTATCTAATTCCTGGCCTTGCAGCCTTGGCATTTAGTCTTTGTGCCTTCAAAAAACATCAACAAAAGCAAAGTGGCCTTGCCCCTAAAGTGATGAAATGCCAGGCCTGCTACTGTGTTTTCTTCATGTTAGATCTGCTGAGGTTTTGGAGGAATTTTTGTGATATTACCACCAAATTGTGTGCATCCTGAGGGAAATCCATAGAATGTTTTAGCTGTCACAGTAAAGTGCATTTTAGGCAGAGTTTGTGGGTCTTAAGCTAAAAATACTTCTAATGATGTCCCCTAAGAGTCTGCAAACTTTGTATCCATTATTAAACACAAAGTGTAATTCTCTGTTCTTTCTACAGAGACCGTGATCAAAGTACAAGTTTAAGATAGTACTGTACTGAACAAATTAATTCTTTTGGCATTTATGTTTTATTTGCATAAAACAAAAACCTAACTTGACCCAGGTAATATATTAAAGCTAAAACGTGCCTTTCACACTGTAGCAATAATCCAAAACCTGCAGCTGTTTAATAACTCTGTGTGGCAGAACTGACCTTTAGTTCTCTCTGGAGTTTGTGGAGTTTTTTGGAACGCGTCCTGTGCTGTGCTCTCCATGCTCTCCGTTCACAGTGTAGTAAAGTGACCAACCTGCCAGATGTTCCAGATGGCACTTAAGTCCAATACCTACACATACCAAACACACACGTACGAAAAAAAAAAGCCCAGTGATAGCATGCTTTTTGCAACACACGTATTGCTGTTCCAAGGTCAGCATTCACAACCGAAAACATTTCCTTCAAAACCCATGGCTGGTACATGAATGCAGCCATTGTCAACTCGCTGCTATGCACAATAAAATGGAAACTCAGGAGGCAACTGAGCTGATCAACAGAAACGTATGAGAGTAAATCTCCAACAAACATATACATCTTCTCTTCTATGTGCATAACTTAATAACACACTGGAGGGCTCCACAAAATGCAGCTAGGTCAAATGAGGACAACAGGCTAAAATTTTCACACCAGAATCTAAAAAAATATTAACCTCTTAAACTCCACTAAGATTTAAGATTCCTCTGTCCTTGACCAGCATCATTGTCTTTCAGCGGCTGTAGTGGGCTCACAGCTAGAGTGAAAATACTGGTACCATACGAAACTAGATGACCTCAGGCAGGGATACTTAACTTGTTTTGCCCGGGGGCCACTTTTGCAAAATGACAGGAGGTCAAGGGCTAGTTAATAAACAAACATTAATAATAATGTTATTTAAAATGAATAAACATTAAACTCATCTGTCCTTGGTATTCTTTATTTTCTTATTAACCGACTTATAAATCAACTTTATGCAAGGATTGACTGATAAATCAGATATTTTACTGCATTTAACTGCAACTGAATCTTTGTTGCAAGTGTTTCTGTAACATCTGAAAGAGTTTATACCACAATGAATATAGCTGGAAGCTCTTCCTTAATGAAAACATTGAAATGTTGGGATAATTCATAAACATAAAGCATAAGCATAAACTGCTCCAACCAGAGACAGAATTAGCACATTTATGTTCTTTTAGAGTGAAATACACATTTATGAATTTTTTGTGTAACTTTTGTTTCCCCTGCATATCTTCTCCCTCCTTCCTGGAAAAAAAGTGAATTAATTTATTTTCATTATGAAACAGAAAATGGTCAAGGGGCCAGATTTGGCCTGCGGGCCACAAGTTGAGTATCACTGGCCAGAGGCAACAACTGGTACCAACTATGTTATGCTCGTTTGTCGGCGATACGCCCCAAAGTGAGGCTACATTTTTGCGAGGGAAAAACTGGCATGGCCATTTTCAAAGGGGTCCCTTGACTTCTCACCTCAAGATGTCTGAATGAAAATGGGTTCAATGGGTACCCACAAGTCTCCACTATATGAATCCCATACATTTGTGGCAAAAAACAACAGTCCTTTGCATGCAGTATAACTGGGTTATTTTCATCTATTCTATTTGAATATACATATTCCTGGATACTGCATGGGTTCCCTAAACAGGATTGGAATTTCATAAACTGTGTCTCACTGTAAAGCCGAGACTCTTGTGGATTCAGTGAGCCTAATCACATTCATGTGTGATGATGTTAGTCCCTATAGTAGCCATTCCATTGTGTGAGATCATTTTTTTGAAACTTGACCTCACTGTAAAAAATGACCCATTGTGACCTCTAAGGGAATCACAGCCTCATGAAACTTCACAAACACACACTAGAGACCCAGTGCGTGCATGTATGGATTTCCTACGTATATTGACATATACAATTGCGGAAAAATGCAGCTGTTACAGAAACATCCAAATGTCAATTGTTTTTGATGCCAAATCAAAGCATGGATTTGTCTGTGGTGTTCCTCGAGGTCTTGGTGTCTTAATGTGGCATTTTAGAGAGATTTTTGACCATTTTTATGAACTGCAGCAAAGTCAAAAAATGTTACATTTTGCACCACATCTGTGTAATGAATTATGTCGACCAAAAAATTGATACGCAACAAAATAATAGACATAACGGAGCTTTTTTATGGCCATCAGATGCTTCCATCTTAATGTTCTAAGTCTTCATGCACTCTAAACTTTCAAGTTTTGAACAGGCACCTTATCAAAACACAATATTTATTATAGATTTATGACTAGAAAAACTTGACACAGAGAGCTGAGCTGCATCTTAAATTTCTGATGATGCATACCACTTCTGTGTGGCAGATACTGTGTCTCTTGTTATAGAAAATAGAAAATCATTGTTGACTACAACCTTGATTTGGGAAGAAATGGAACATCTTGACAGTCAAAGGAGCAGCCTAATATTTAATTAGCAATACTAGTAGTGTACAGAACTATGCTTCTATCTTCACTATCTGAAAAGAAAGCCAGCAAATGTTTGATTGTGATTAGAAAATGAAAACGATAATCAATATTCTCATGAAAGTTGCTCTGTGTTGGTACATTGTAGAGCTGAAGTGAAGCTATTGTGATAAACAGGATGAGGGTTCTATAAAACAAAGACACAAGAAAACAATTGGACTGTCTGTTCGCTGTGGACGACATCTGCTCACTCACACTAATTACACCCGCAGTCTAACTTTAAACTGTGAAAAGTAATGCTGGGAAGGAGAGGAAAACAAAGCATAGGGGCGGAGGGGGGGAGTTACAAAAACTGGTCTCCCTTGCTCACATCTTGCCTTATTCACACGTCGGTCACACACTTGGCGCAGTCTCCTTCTGAGGATTAACTGCTTGTGCTGGTGGAGGTCTGCTGGAATGTGACTGAGGTCAGGTCATGTCAGGACAACAATACAGTGTGTTAAGACTGCAAGAGCTTAGTGATGAAACACACCTCCTTCATTCTTATTGTTTTTGAGAGGGAACAGTTTGATCTCGACAAGGCTGTGGTGAATGGAGCTCTCCTGCTGTTTTAGAGCCTCTTGTTTGCTGCAGAACCCTGATATCTGCTGCAAGTAGAGGTGCACAGACACATCATGATTTCTATCTGTTCAACCAACAAAACTATCTGTCTCTGTATCTGTATTCGGATCGAAGGAGTGTGGTTTATACTGGAAGTCACATTAAATCAGGAAAACCATGTATTCATTGACATGATATTCATCAGCAATGCAACTGTAATAAATATATTTCCACATCCTCATACTCTACTTTTCATCTCTCTCTTTTTAGTTTTTACACTTAAGTTTTATGAACTGCCTGAAGCCCACCACCTCCCCCTCAACTGGGGTATACTGTAAAATCAGACACTGAAAAAAGTTTCATAAATTGAAAGATTGCGTTTTGCATTGGAAATAGAAACTCTACACTAAAGATATACAAATACATAAAAATATCCTTCAGTTGAAGGGAATAATCTCGGTGCATTAAATCAGTGATTGATTAAGTTAGATGCGACCTTTTTAACTCTGCCGTGGTAATCACGGAGCTGACTTTTTCCAAATAATAATGAGCACTTTCAAATAGAAGAAATATCTGTTTCCATCGCATTATTTATGCTTTCCTGAATAACATATTTAGATCCAGGTGTGTCCCAACTGTAAGGCTGTTCAGCACGCTGCTAACCAGACCTAAACATGCACCACATGCAAGTAGGAGCAGTTACATCCAAACACAGATGTTAAGCAAAAAATAACTAACACAACACTTACTATCTAAAAGAGTCAGCAATAAAACACACATACTTTTGCATGTGTTGTGACAACATCCATACAGACACGCACTGTGTTAATTTACACAGTAGAGAGAGAGAGAGAGATGCTGGAAAAATATCTAATATCATAACTCATCCTAATGAAGTCGCACCCTACTTCATGCACGCACACACACTCAAGCACACACGCACACACAAACACCCTCCAACTGATCTGACACATTACATGTGCTTGCGACATTAAGCCAAGCCGCTAATTTAAGACCTCTGTGACAACACACACAGTGACAGTTGCGACATAATTAGACAGTGGAGGAGCAGGAACATTGTGAGATGGTTATCTATGCGATATTTAGTTTAAGCAGCAGCCATGTTGCTATGTGTGGGAGAGGGGGCGGAGGAGGGAGAGCAGGGGAGAAAGAAAGGAGGAGAGCGAGCTGTTTGGTGTGTGAGGAAAGGAGTGGAAGGAGAGGAGAGATGAAGGGGAAGCAAGTGAAATCAAACATGGAGGACAAATATAAGCAGAGCATGTTGTGTCTATAAAGGGACTCAGCAATGGTGGGTATACTAGGACAGGGTCTCCAGATATACTTGTCTGTCTCATCGAGTTTGAATCATACTGGCAGGCATACAAATACCTTATATATGTACTCTGAAGACTTTACATCAGACTATACATGACAACAAACAGAAGCAAGGCGATGTGGCTAAAAAAAGAAAAAAACAGGACATTTATAATTACACAAATCAGTGGACCCCACATTTGTACGCAGTCACAGAAGTCCTAAAGTGACAGATCACGCTGTTATAGGCTACTTGGCTATTTTACATTATTTTTAAGGTGGAGTGCATTTCAGAGGACACCTCATGACTCTTTCTGTTATGATTTTCTGATCAATAGAGATTTTATATTTATAAAACTGAGTCAAAAAAAGCCATTTTAAAATCCATGACACAGGCAGGGACAGCTGGAGAACAACTACTGCACATATTCAGTGGGTTGCATAGAGTGGAAGCAAACCCGGAGGCTAGAAACCTTTTTTGGCCCATGTGTCAGGTGAGCAATTCTCATTGGACTGCTTTTGACCTTGGTTTTAAGTTTACACTGTTTGGTAACTAAGTAAAATGTGCTACTCTCAGTTAACATTATGTTTTAATTGCTTCCTGGCGCTAACTTAGGCGGTGTTTTTAGTTGTGGGCTGCAGGCTGTATAGAAGAGCATAATAATAAACATGCTGTGCTGTGCAATGACCAGCTCACTTATTTGAGACCCTTTGATAAGCAATACTCTGTTGAGAGTGAATTTGATTTTCCAAGCAATTTTTAGGAATTCACAAGAGTGATGCTTACACCTTACAGCGTGAATATGGGGGTGACAATAGTATAGTTAACAAACAACAAGAGAGAGTTCATGTCTAACACTACATACAAGTATTGAGAAAAACTACCACTAGTTAGTGCTGTAAATTGTTAAATATTAAAACTAAAGAGAGTGAATAATTAAGTGCCTTAAACCTGCATTCATTCTAACGGCCAGCAGGGGGCGAGTCCACTGGTTGCACAAAGAATTCCGCCTCAGTAAACAGTTTCCTAAGGAGTTTATGTCCTCAATCACTTGTTTAAATTCTTCTCCTATACAGCTTGATGTTCATTTTGTAAATGACAGTCCTATTTAGGGTAAAACTGACAATAAACCAGGGTATGCTTTAGGGGGTGGCTACCCTGTGATTGACATGTCATTCTCAGTGAGTCCATCCAGTGCAGCTCACAGGCCTCCAGAAACCTAGATCATACTGTCAATATGAATCAAGATTCTGTCACTGCATTACCTATTTCTTACTTAAAATGTTTTCAGAAGCATAATTTGGTGCATTGTTTGGTTGTAAAATGAGCAAAATAAAAACTCTCGCAAGATTCGTATGCATGGTTTCTTCAGTTGCATGTTGTAGAAACTACTTATGTTTTATAATGTGACGATACTGTGGTTAAGATATGAGTAGGTTTGGTGACAAAAAACACCTGGTTACTGTTAGGAAAAGTCCATGGTTTGGGTTAAAATGGTCACTTTGTGAGATCTTTACCAGGTCTGTGGCTCCCTTCTAGACACGACCAGGCCATTGTGTTTCCAGTTTCCATCGGAGCCTCCCGAAACTCAGATGAAACAGTAAAACTAGACAATGCTCATCAAATATGGATCAATATTCTGTTAGTAAATTGCCTATTTCTCCCTTAATAGGTTCTCAGAAACATATTTTGGTGTAACTGTAATACAGGAAAGATCACAACCAGACAGGCTGCCATTATTTCTTAGCTGAACAGACGAGCCAAAACCAAGCACCGCCCAAGTTCCAGTACGTCACCCACCAGCTCCGCATTCTCTCACGGTACTGTGCATGGTCTGGTCACATAAAACCAAGATGACAACCCTGTAATGCCAAACGTGAAGCCTCAAAACGGTAGTCCACAAATGAATGGGTGACGTCGCGTTGGCTCTGTCCACTAATATACTGTCTATAGTGGTATCCTGTGTATAATACATCCATGGTTGTAAGAGTACAGAAGGGTTGAGGGAGGCGGAGATTAAAAGAGGAAAGGTCAATTATGAACATAGGAGAGGAGGCTTGGGGAAAGTAAAAGGGAGAGGAGAGTCACATGGGACGGTAGTAGCTGGACCGAGGCCCAGGTATCCTCTTTGGCCCTCGGCTCAGGCCGGGAGCCCCATACACACCGAGGGCTCCCGTGGCCTGCTCACATGTGTGACAGCTTTGATTTACGGGATATTTGATCTTCACAGCTTTCCCTTTCTCCCATCTACTCATAGTCTGGACCCGCATTCACTGCATACACACTGCTTGGTGGCGAGGTCCCAGCTCGCAGGCCCTGGTGAGACAAACACATACTGTACTCACACACACTCACATCTGCAGCTCATATCTGCTTTCACTTAGGTCCTTTACTGCACTTTGCTATTCTTTCTGTGGTTGGAAGCTGGCCTACGCTGGAGTGAGGGGGGTCCTAATGAGGAACCAATAACTCACAGAAGCTATTAGAGATGTTAATGTAATTCATATATGATTAGCCACTTTATCTTAATTGAAGGAGCTGTATGTGTGGGGGTAGAAAGAGAGGAAGAGTAGCCGAGAATCAAAGAGAGGAGGGAGGGTCGGGGTGAAAGAGATGGATAGAGTGAGGAAAATGGAAAAAAAAAGACAAAGAGACAGTGTAGGACACAGCTAATGATTAGAAAGTATGAGGAGGTGAACATTTGATGAGACTGTATTTCTATTAAACTGTCAAAAGAATTCCCTCTTTTTTCTGTTTGTGTGTGTGTGGGTGCCCTTCACAGAGGCACAGTGATGTGGCTGACCCAAATGACTGGGATATTATTGGGAGAGCGAGCGCGGGAGGCCTCTGTTGAATACTGATGAAGCTCAGCACAAAGCTGCCTCCTGGCCTCATTAACCTGCCGAAGACTGCCTTTGTTTTCCTCTGCAATGCTCCAAACACTTCCTACATCCTGTCCGAAAGGGGTTTTCGGAAGTCACGCCTTGGACAGAGAAGAGGCAGCCTTCAAGAAGCTCAGGAGTGGCCGCATAAGCAGTGATGTACGGTCAGGGGAGGCTGTGCCTCGCCAAAGCTAAAAGAAATATTGAGATGATAGTTGTATCTATTGACCATTTTTTTATTCATAATTCTGTTTTTTGGTATTTATTTATTTATTTGTTTTATTTTAAGTGTTCATTATTAATAATCAGTATTTGTACAACTCCCTTTTCAAAAAAGTTGGGACATTGAGTAAAACACAAATAAAAACAGAATACAATGATTCTGAATTTGATGCCTGCAACATGTTCTGAAAAAGTTGAGAACGGAGGCATGTTTATCAGTGTGTTACATTTGAAACTCTCTGCTGTCCTATTTTGCGCTTCATAAATGCATTACGAATTTTAAACAGGAGACAGGTCTGGACTGCAGGCAGGCCAGTCTGGTACCCGAATTCTTTTCCTACGAAGCCACACTGTTCATTTTGTATCACATGCAGAATGTGTCTTCGCACTGTCTTGATGGAATAAGCAGGTACATCCCTGAAATAGCTGTCGTCTGGATGGCATCACATATTGCTCTAAAATCTGTTTGTTTACCTGTCATGTAGTGATGGTTCCCAGTAGTGTCTATATAAAGGAAACACTGGCACTGTGTGGATATTATCTGTGGTTTTAAAGACTTTTTTCAACAGATTTATGGAGTCGGACTACTCCTTAACTTCTGCCACTTTTTAGCATGGATATCTTAAGAGCGGTGGTCAGCATTGATATTTCTGATATAAAATAATTTTCAACATTGTCTGATGAAAGAAGAAAGAGCTGTGGTCACCAGCAGCATAACGAGTCATTGCTAAGCCCCAGTGCAAGACAACAAAGCAGGCCCTGCCACTCACAATCAAACATAATAAAACATGATGCCAGAAGTGAATTAAATTGAAAGCATACAGCTTTAAAATGACCAACAACAGCAAAATGCTAAATGTACTGGACAGTTGTGTTTGTGCTCCATTATTTGTTTGTCACTTAACATGCTGTCTTGACACTTCGCTAACTAAGTTTACTGTGTGTATTTTGCCTTGCAGTAGTATTCCAAATGTTCATAATTGTAATAACCCAGAATTCTGCACAGGCACACTCTGTATACTTTTGAACATCAAATTGCCCATTAATCCTTATTTATACTTAATTTAGAAACATTGCATAGAGGTATGACTCAACAAACTGTATGCTTGTATATGTAAAACTTATTTTGTGTTATTTATTTGATGAATGACACCAAGTGTGTGACACCATCCAAGTGTCTTGACTGATTAAGCACTATAAATACCTACCTCACAATCAGACTGAATGAAATCAAATGGCTTTATATGCAACTAGTTAGTCGCGGCAAATCAAAGAAGGATCAGGGCCCATCCGTGCAATGTAACCCTGGCCCCTAATGCAGCTGCATTACTTGGTAGTTCCGCCACTGGTGAACGCCACTGGGAAACCGACTCCTGACCTGCAGAATCTGACCCAGCGGTGAACAATTAGCTACATAAACTTTTCAAACAGACTTTCCACCTTCAGATCACCTTGAAAACCACCAGCAGTCTCACTGACACGGCCCTGAGCTGTGTGCAATGGTGCTCAATGTAAAGGCAAAAGAATACTGAAATCTTCAAAAGCCTCATTGTTGTAACCTGTTACATTTCTAAACATAATAATTTCTCACATTTCCTGTCACAATGACACGGTCTCTTTATTTGCGTTTTTTGTGTAGATGTGTCTATTGGTTTGATTGTGCATTAGTCTTACTTTACAGTTGGCCTCAGGCATATTTGTTGATTTACAGTCTTACTAATGTAGGCTATATTTTGTCTATTCATGCGTTATATGAACTTGGGCTGCTGCATTAATTTAATGTAAAAATATGCAACACGGATAGGTCACTGCCTACCCAGGCAAAGACTTCGCCGCACGTTACTGAAGCAGAACCAGTTCAGTGTGTGTTGGGAAAACTGAGGAGGAGCGGAGTAGTTTGTGTCTTTTCTTGGTGCTAAATGTTGTCACAGAAACAGGAAGACTTACAAAGAGGAAATTGAGCAGTGAGGTAAAAAGGTGTTGAATATGTGAAAAACTTTTGTAAAGAGGTTTTAAACGGGTGGAAAAGTGCCAGATGGAGAAAGGGGAAAAGTCAGTTATTTTATGATGAAGGAGAAAGCAAAATAAAACAAAACACAACACAACACGGAAACACAAAACACGGATCACACCGTCTCCCACTGCACTTTGCAACGACTAAAGAGGAAGCAGAGGAGGTGGAGGCGAGGACAGAGAGTGAGCAAGTGGAGCGAAAGGATGAGAAGAAGGTAAAGCAAAAGTAGGACGAGAGGTTTGTGCTCTTTCATATGCCTTGGCACAGCACGTCGCTGTTTTGTTAGTCGATGCGTGTGGCAGTGTGTGGAGTGATGCCTGTGTGTTTGCATGCGCCTTTGTGCGTGTGTGTGTTAGCACAGGAGATTTCAATTTCATCTTTAATGGAAACAGCAAATAGGGGAACAAATAAAATGCGAAGGAGAAGAGCAAATCCTCCCAGCAGAGGCCCAGTCAGAATGGATGATGAGGCCGACATGAAGTAAACATTCAGCTGTTCACAAAACAAGGTGGGTATGAGGATTGAGGAGGCAGAGAGAGAAGACACAGGGGAAACTGAGGTGAGCAGGGAGGAGGAAGAAGGAGCTTGGAGGAGGAATGACGGGAGTGTCCAAGAACAGAAGAGAAGTTAGAGGAGCAAAAAGAAAAAAAGGCAGGGAGAGAAAAGTGAGGAATGATGACGGGACAGGGGGATCAGTCATGGTGTGTCTTCCAGTCAGAGTCGTCACTTATACTGTGGAAGGGAGCAGCCGTGTAGTCAGAAATCACCAGGAGCAGGAACAGATTAGATACAGGCTATTGGTTCTGATGAGGCCTCGTATAGATCAGTAATGGCTCAGTAGGGACAGAGGAAAAGAGCAGGAGAGACAGTCAGAGCAGCAGTTAAGGTGCTGGCTTTCAGTCCTGGTGGCACTTTTCCACTAAAGTATAGTCTCTGTATGCATAAGGAAATTATATTACATACATGGCAAGGGAAAGATGTTGGTAAGTCCAGCTCTACAGCACAAATTAGGGCTGCGCAATTAATCAAAATATCAACAGGGCGTAATATCCGAATCGCAGAAGCATAGTTGGACAAAACAGCATGACAATGAAGTACCGTAGTGCTGCAGAGATTCCCCGGCCTACAAATGTTCTTCTCCAAACCAGCCTGACACTTACTGCTCACTTCAGTTACAACATCCTGGAACTGAAGAAAAAAATTACAATTCTGTTGCTGATTGAGAGGGATGAGGTTGATTGTTGGGTAAGTCAACGTCCTCTGGCTCGGACTTGGATCCTGGTTCTGGTGGTTCAAACGCATTTCTGTATTAAGGTTGTCAAATGTATCGATACTTTAATATTTTTTCAATACCACCTTTAAAATTATAGTACTGTGACAACTCTGGTCTTTACTACTCAAATAATGCTGACAGATGGAGCATCCACTTTCCAGGTCGTAGTAGCTAGGTTCGAAATTAATTATGGCCTGAATGCCCCTGGCCACAAAAAGTGATACTGTGGCCACCAAGTTTTATTCCCATACTGCAACACAACACTACAGTTCCACATCTCAGCATCACAATTCCTTTGCACTGTTTAGTTCAACATTCTACAAAAACAGCAAACAGTACTTGGCAGCTAGCTAACCATATGTTGTAGCCACTGAAGTCCGGATTTACTGTGCCTGCTCAAACTGCTAACAAAAAAAGAAGATCCAGAAATACAAAGTGACAAGGATATAACACATCTAAAGACTGATCTGCATGCTGTGAACTAGCCAATAAGTCTACCTTGTATACCTTGTTGATGGCATCATAAAAAATGCCTCCAAGAAACACAATTCATGTGAAAAGTAGACAACACAAGCATCATACTTAAAGATGGCTGTGTTAAGTTGCATTAAATTGCCTTTTCTGTATTGTTGTTTACAAAGGTTTACATTTGGGCCACCTAAAATGTACTGTGGACACCAACATTAGGGCATGGTGGCCCGTGTCGCCAGCGCTTAAAAATATTTGACAGACAGTGGACATACCCCCAGCGTTTCAAATCAGAGAACACAACTCATTTTTTCACGATTTTGAAACCTAATTTTGTATACTAATTGGCTGGTTTGTTAACACATTTTTCTCTGGTGTGACAGACTCAGAACACATTTATTATTCCTTTATACAGACTTTAATAATTTTTTTCAGTGAAAATGGAAATTTTGATGCAAAAATGATCATTCCTGCTAATTGTGAATCATGTAGCAATGGTGATATGACTTTTTATTTTTTACCATATAGTGCCGCCCTAGCACAAATATCTGTGCTAGGGCTGAATGTGATAGTATTTCACCATATGTGTAATACTTGATAGTTCCACCTTTCCTTGTTAATCCACTTGACAGTAGGATGAAAACAGAGGGACAGCGAGAGGAGATAAAGGAGTGGAGGGCCGGAGGTGGTGGAGAGAGATGCCTCAGCCTGCTGCTCTGCCATGCAGGGACGTGACCACCCACCGGGCCAGTCAAGGCTGAGGCCTTGCATCATGTCAGACACGCAGATAGACACCCAGCTGAGTCATCTGGTCTTTGGGGGATGGGACAGATGGACAGATACAAATGCGCAAGTGCACACATAGACACACACACGCAAGCACGCCACATAGACATGTGTGCAACATAAAACCATACTTCAGAAAAGATTAGAAAAATATCTGTGCACTCGTGTGTGCGCAAGAGCAATGCCAGCACACGCAGAGACAGGCCTGGTTGCTCTTAATGAAGGCTCTTCAGCTCCTTTGTTGTACTTTTCTTTAATCCGTTTAATGTCACTTTTGCAATGTATAATGTAAATGCAATGTGTCCAAAGGCAATTAATATGTGAGACTCATCTCATCTCTGCAGGTAGGGCTGATTTAACATTCTGGCAAAGGACCACTGGAAAAAAATGTGTGAATCTTGGCCAAGTTGGGCGTTTTGTTTTTTTTAAATGTTGATTAATGTGCACTGTCCATGGCAAATTAATACAAATGCAAATACAAAAGAGACATGCAGACACAAAAATATACTCATGCATACATCTAGCAATCAGAAATTACAACAATGTACAAACACTCTAAGGGATAATATGGTTGATTCTGGTCAACCAAATATAAGCTGGTAAGAATAATACACTTTTCATCAATTGGCTTCTTTGATAAATTGGTTAAAGAGTTTAATTGTTTATAAGTTTATGACAGGTCAGCATTTTTATCCAAAATGTTGTACTAGTAGAACATCAGACTACAAATCCTAAAAGTCTTAGATATTATTATATATAAATGTAAAGATCAGTTGATCACCTACTTTGGCTTTTGCAATACACACAATTGATGAGCTGATGATGTGCCTCTCTCACCAACATTTAGTTTAAGGTCTTCATCAGTCTATGGGCTCAGCAAAAATCAAGCTAATCCATAATGTCAGCATAGGAAATAGAAGGCAAAATTGTCTGTTTGTTATTCCTAGAAGAGAGAGCAGCTGGTAAGCGCTTTACTATCTATGAACCATATAGTTTCTCAAAATGCTGTGCCCTTTCCTGCTGATCAAGTCCTTTTCTGCAAGTTTTAGCAGCTTACACACATTTTCCTGAACTTTTCAGAGGTTTAGACGTCCTAAAGTCAGGCTGAATTGAAAATTCAGGGTGTAATCCATTCTGCTGAATTATATCCCAGTATCTCCACCGTGACGGACCCTTAACAGTACGTATGTGTGTCTCAGAGGAAGAAAGAGAAAAGAGTGTGAGATAATGTCTGACCTGTGTTGCGGATCTTCTTATTGAAGAGAAGACGGTGAGGCAGTTCTTTAACTTCCATATGTGTATGAGGTAGCTGTCAACCAACACCTGCTGGAGCCACACCGACCTCGATTCAGCACCTCATACATATCCTGCTCCTGCAGGGAAACCAGCTATAGCACGGAAATCTATGTGAAAATAATGATGAGAATGTTTTCCAAATAAATAAGATAATAATATATTCTGTGCCAATGACTTCCGCTGATGACAGTGTTTAGATGTGACAGTGTATCCACACAGATAAACACAGACTTCATTATTCCACTTCAGAAGGGTCAAAAAGTCCTTCAAAAGCTTGTGCCTGATTAACATGAAGGTGAAATGATATTTATATAACAAATTCTTGTTACTGGGTCACATCTTTCTTTCTATCAAAGAGCAAATGAGTAATTTCCCTCCCTGCATCCCTGCACAATTACTACGATCAGCCGCACAAAGTATGACAGGCATTTTAATTTGCACTCTGTAAATAATATTAAAGTGATGGAGGGTGCCTTCTCTCACTAACTGTGAGATGTTAGAGAATGGTCTGAGGATGTTAACAGAAAATGCTGACAATACTCACTATTGTTTAACAAACTGTAACCTAAAGGACCTCCTATGCCTTGTTAGATATATATGTGTGAATCTTTGTATTAATCAGAGAACTGCTTACGGCCTGTTCCACTGAGACTTCATACTTGCCCAGGATAGCAATCTGTTCATGGATGAGAGGATTCTGAGCTTCAGTCTGGGGCCAAAACGCCCTGCAGAGTCTCCAAGAGCTTCAGGCTCTCACCAAGCTCCACCAGTGTCTGAAGGGGTAGGTCACACTTGTGCTGAACTAACATGGAGTGGCTTGCCTGCTTGCATCAGACATCTTAGCTTTTGAAGATGCAATATGGCCCAGAGACAGTGACACTCTCCATTTCACTCTCTGATTTGATCATTTTAGATATTTCCTGATAGGGTTATATCAAGTTTGGTTTGAAAATATTAGTTTATGTTGGAATATTTTCCATCTGAACAAACAGGATGCCGAGCAGCTGCTCACTGTGTCACTTTCTCAATAAAAATTAAAGTTTATCAGCTGAGATCATAAAAAAATACATTCATTTGGTCTACCAGTAGCTTTCATATAGTGAAGATTAGAGATGATAATGATGTATAGTTCAACTTCATAGCCAACAGGAAAGCATCCAGAGCAAACTGACATTTACCTCATTCCTTCTAGGTAAGAATGTCAAAGGCATGCCTTTCTTTCACTGTAGACTTATACAACACCAAATACTTCTCTTGCTCATAGCATACACACTCTGAGATCACCAGACAGACTAGAGTTAGTCCACCATGTCATGCATTGAAGAAAGCTGGAAAAGACTGCTGGATTTAAAGTGTCTTTGGTATAAAGTATCACTAAACGGTAATACTGAGAAACCTTGAGGTAGTAAATTGAAAAAGTAGTGGGAAAATTAGGCAGATACCTAAAATATAAAATAGATTATTTCCTGATTTACAGGTTTAAATTATGCAAACAAACCTCACCTGCAAAGCTCAGGCTTCTCAAAACAACCTTAATGCTGCAAGTTGTCATTTGAGCTGTGAGACACCTGTGTACCTTGGTAATCCAGCACTTGACATTACATTGCAGGTACATGGGTAATTTTCCTTTCACTCCTCACCTGTTGCCATTGTCTTGTGAGGAGGCAGGTGTTGGCAGCTGAGGCAGTGAACTTGTTCTGCCACTCACTGCAGTGAGTGTACCAAGGGCGCAATAACAGTCCAGCATGTCACAATGGATGTTCAATACCGCCTCTTCCTGATGAACACTATTGGTTTTCTGTGACACAAAAAGGACACAAAAATGCAAGCGTCAAAGTGTTTTACTTGAAATAAACATAAAAACTGAAACCATTAGAATACCCACCCTTTTTATTAGATACACTAAGTCCTACAATAAACCCCACCTTCAAGAAGTTTATTGAAACTGTTTTACAGAGGTGCTGATTCAACTGTGTGATCATTTCGGAGGATGTTGTTTGCGGTGCTGTTGCACTGTACTGTGTAATATTCACATGTGTCTCTATTAATTTGTCCACCCCATCACATATATCTGAGGGTGAGGGTAGACTAAATACGAGTAACACCTCTCTGTATAATGTTCAACAGTACCACAAACTAAATCAACAAAAATGATGATAAAGTTTCTACAATAACTGAACATTATAACCTTTAAAAATAGGAGCATATCTACATTCCCAGGGTTCTATGTTCCGAGGTTTCTATGTTCCATAGGCCCTATGTTCCCAGGATCCTATTTTCCTTGGGTCTTATGCTCCCTAGGAAACTATTTTCACAGGATCCTATGTGCTCAGGGTCTTATGTTACCAGGGTCATATGTTCCCACTGTCATATGTTCTCAGGGACAAGTGTTTCCAGGGTTCTTTTTTCCCAGGATCCTATGCTCCCAGTGTCATAAGTTCTGTAGGTCCTATCTTCCCAGGTTCCTATGTACCCAAGTTCCCAAGGTCTTATAGTCCCAGGGTCCTATTTTCCTAGTCCATTATGTCCCCACTGTCATATGTTCCAAAGGTCATATGTTCCCAAGGTCCTGTTTTCCCAGGGCCCTATGTTCCCTAGGAACTATTTTCACAGAGCCCTATGTTCCCAAGGTCCATTTTTCTCAGGGTCCTCTGTGCCCAGGGTAATATGTCCCTAAGTCTTACGTTCCCAAGGTCCTATGGTCCAAGGGTCTTATGTTCCCAAAGTGCTATGTTCCCAGAGATGTATGTTCCCAAGGTTCTATGTTCCCAGGGTTTTATGTTCCCAGGGCCGTATGTTCTATGCTAACCTCTGAGCTTACCCTGGTATGCTATGTAGAGCTGGGGAACATAGGACACTGGGAACTTACGGTTGTCATGATCCCACAATGTGCGATATAAATCTAGGGAACACAGGAAGTAAGTTAGTAGTTAGTAAGCTGCTGTCTAAACAGAAACAGAGGTCAGCACCCTTTTTAAGCCTAAAACAAAAGAACTAAATCCTAATTAAATTGTGGTCCTCAAAGCATTTTAAGATCACGAGTTTGCATGTTGTGACTTTTTGAATACCAGAGACAGCCTGGAGTGACGCAAAACAAATTAGGTTACTTACTTGTTCAAACATCAGTACACGCTTTGTCAAAAGACATTCAGGTACTGCCTGAGAGAGAGAGAGAGTTTGTGATTGGAAATTTAAAAAAAAACTAATCTAAAAGGAACCAAGTAATAAGCACAACCTGTGCTATCCTGAAATCATGGTTAATAACATCACTACCACAAAACACAACAAGCAGCAATACAATGCAAACTTCATTCCAGCAATGAACAAAATCAGATTAGTTTTATTGATGGAGGAGCGTCATCGATGTGGACATGAAAGCCAAAGTGCTGAGGCAGGTGACTGTGTGTACAGAGCAGTGTTGACACTCCAGTCATTTACATACCAATGTCTTTGACAAATCCATAAGGCAATAATGCATACTTGCACTGTGGATGTACAGTATGTGCATGAACACGAGTGTGTGTGTGTGTGTGTGTGTGTGTGTGTGTGTGTGTGTAGTGCTCAGCTTAATGTTTGCAGTGATTGTGTGAATGAGGCTCAGTGTATAGATTCCGATAAGGTCACAGGGACAGTGTTCTTTGCTTCAGCCTCCCTGTTTCTTCTTTACTTTTCACCACTAACTCACTTTCTCTCCTCTCTGAATCATTACAGCTACTGCACGCTTCAAAGTGTTGTTCACAAAATAGCAGACAGTGTTGGAAAGCTCTCTGATAGCTGACCCACGGAGTCACACAAACACTTTTGTAGTGTCCTGAAACTGAAATTGTGAGATCTGCAACAACTCGCTGCAGCTGAGGCTGGCCAGGTGTGCTTAAGTGTGAATACTGGCAGAGCTCTGAATGCTCGCAAATACTATTCTGTTCATTCTTCACACATCGCCTACACTTCTTCATTCATGTTGACTGCTCAACTGCTTTCCGTGAATAGCGCTGCATACAGACGCGGTGAATGTTCTTTTTTATTCCAATTCGTATCACTCCCCACCTTCTTAAATCCAAACTCGCACTGCAGGTGTTCAGCACACAGCGGGACATCCTGAATGGACGACAGTGGAACCAACATTCCACAGTTTACTTGCACATTTTCATTCTGACAAATTGCATGCTGCGAAATTACTTTTACCACCTCAAATCTCTATTTTTTGCACAAAACAGCTTGTATATCATCAATAATAGACATTAATACTCAAGAGCTGCTTTGTGATGTACTATTTATGTGCTGTGTTTGTAGTACTGTATGTTTATAGCAATTTCAGTCATCATTTTGCATTCTCATGTAGAACACCACCACCAGGGATTACACCACACACAAAACTCTGCTTTTATTACTTTAATTAAGTAAAAATATATAAAATAAACTGAATATAAAACAAGCACCCTTTGATTTGTAAACCAGTGTGCTGAGCGCTCATATTTTCTTTTTGGCTTAATATTGGAACTCACAAAGCTGTGTCCCATTTCAGGAGCTGGGTGCTTGAAAGTGGTCCACAATAGTGTCCCCTTGAGAGGACATGAAACCCAGCTGAGTGCGCATGTCTTCCCTGAATCAGACCACTCTGCCTCACAGAACCATATTAGCAGTGTGCTCTGTTGTTAACTTGTAAAGTAGTAGTAAAGTAGTAGTAGTAGTGTAAAGTAGTTGGAGGCTATATGAATGCAGATACATTTTTAAAAAGCAAATAGAAAGCCAAATCGTCATCAGATGATAGCCGATGGGTTCCGAGACAGCATTTCAGACATGCATTCTGCCACTTTTACCCTCCACACAGACTGTTTACCTGCATGCAACCAAAGCCTGCTCAAATGTGATTGGCAGGCTATAACAGCAGGCTACAAATGGACTACAACTAGAAACTAGAACGCTTCCAATATCAACATCTTGTCTCTTGCTTTCATAAACAGATATCTGTTTATAAAGATTAAACCTTATGATACCTGAGTTTACATTCAGAGCTGTTATATTTTACTTCACATGATACATGATAGATATGTGTTAAATACTAAATGTTGCAGAGCCATATATTTACACCCTGCTGTTGCTTTCTTATTGGTTTAGTACATGTGATACATCTACCAGTAAATGATGACCATCTGAAGAAAATACACATAGATACGTATTATTACAAGATGACATGCTAGATCATCCAAACACAAATAAGCTTGCATCAAGATTCAAGATTCCAGATTCAAGATCCACTTTATTGTCCCCCACGGTGGGAAATTTGTCTTGGGCTTATCACCCATGCTGCAGCCATAACAGGCAGTCCGGGTCGCAGCAGCGCAGCGCCACTGGATGGATTTTGTGTCAGGGAAAAGCGGTCTGCATTTCTTGGCAGCATTTGTAGGAGACTTTGAAGAGGAACAGGCCTTGTTGGCCCCTTATGATATACTGATTCAAAAAATGCGAGTTTTGGAGGATCCAGTCCCTATTTGAAGTTTAGGGAGAGACCAACTTCTCTGCTTTTCCTCTTTCCTCCTGTTTTTAGTGGCAGAGAAACAACAACCCTCTGATGACTTTATGTTTGAGATGCCATCCATCTGTGATAACTTACACAGCCTTCGCATTTAGATACTTTGGGCAGCATGAACAACTTAATTCATCGGACAAATACAAAAGTTCAGCTGACAGTATTTGAGACATTCTCTCCTAACATCTTACAAAATTCCCATTTGCAACATCTGCTTGTTGTAGTTCTTTTTTTACTTTGTCAGGAAAAATGAAAGAAGGAAAGGGAGGAAAGGATAGGTTGGATAATTTTTTTCATGAACTACCTGTGTGTGAAGGAGGGAAGGAGTGCTTGTTGATCTCCCACGTCCTCTCGTGGCCCAGGTCTTAGGTCTTCAGGTATGCCTGCAGGTATCCGGTGTTGGCTGTCATGCCTGTGGCCACTGCAGTCTTTCATCTCTTCGTCTTGCACTGAAGGATTAAAGAGGACCAGGGTCAAAACAGCGACTAAAGGTTGCAAAATGGAAGCACAGAGAGACAGACAGGCATGAACATGCCAACAGAACATAAATTTGCAATTCCATAACAGGATGTATGGTACGCATTCAAAGTAGTTAACAGAATAGAAGCTCAACAATACAAGTGCGCAATGATCGCACATAATGGGGTTGACAGCTTCTGGTCGGTTGGCCGATAAGCTTTTGTTCAACCAAATTCTAATTGATCAGACAATCGCTGGTGTCAAAAGGAGAGAAGTGTTTCTTAATCCATTACTTTACTGAACATGTACTGCCTCCAAACTAATGGACATCTTGTCAAAGTACCAGCACAAATACAACGGCCCTTGTCCTCAGAGGACAGAGGAGCTGAGTGGATAAAAAGTTCAGTTTTGATAACAACATGTGTGTGGATTTTACTCCGCTGCTGGTAATGTTTCAAGCTCAATGATGGAAAAATACTAGCTATTTGTGACCTGACATCTTGTAAGCTGTACGCTTTGCCATGTGTTACCGTTCATTTTATAGGTTAGCCTGTTGAACTTGTATTAGCATCTTGTACAGCTAATACAGCTATTCCAACAGACTGGGTCGATATTGAACTAATGTTGTTATATTGAGGGACAGTCAAGAGAAACTGAGTGAATCTTAAGGCTCATTTGAAGCCAACTAAATAAAAGAGTAGTAGGTCGGATGCTGTAACTGTTTTTTCATGCTGCTTTTTGTGTATGTTTATACTGCAGTGCTAATGTTAGCTCTGCTAGCGTTAGCTTTGTTGTTATGTGGAAGACAGTTTTGCTCAGTGATCCTTGCCAGTGTGTGCTGCCACTGTCTACAAGTTTCAGCTCAGCAAAAAAAAACAGCATTTGGAGGAGCGGGGCTGGATGGACGGCTCAAACAATCACAGGACTTTGACCCAAGAGACTGGCATTCAAGTCCTATCTGAAACAAGAGGTAAGCATTTTAAGTTTAAAGTTTTTACTAACTTTGACTAACACGCAAATGACATCACTTCCATAACATTACATGCTTAATATAGTTATTTTAGCCCAAACCACAATCTTCTCCAAAACTTAACCAAGTAGTTTTTTTGCCTAAACCTAAAGTTTTAAAAGGACTCCTGCACACTGTCTAACTTGCAATACATTATTTATTTGCGACATTTCCGAACTAGACTTTCATCAGGATTTTTTTGCCTGATTTGGTCAAGCACCGAAACATAGCACCTAAATAATATATTGCAAGTTAGTGTGCTGGAGTCCTTTTGCAACTTTTTGGTCTACTTGCCTCTCTCCTACACACCTTTCTCATCTAATAGATGTGCGAAGTGTTCCTTTGATTTAAACTTAAATTAAATTAAATTTTAACTAACCAAACTGTAACCACGTGATAACGTCACTTCCGTCATGTGACATACATAATGTAGTTTATCACAAACCACTATCTTTACCTAACCTGTACCAGGTAGATTTTGTGCCGAAAAATATCCAAACCGTGACCGTTCAACAACATAAACCACATGTGTAATGTCATGTGACTTACATTACATCAGTGTTTCTCAATCCTGGTCCTCAGGCCCCCCTGCCCTGCATGTTTTAGATGTTTCCCTGCTCCAACACACCTGATTCAAATGATCAGCTCATCATCAAGCCTCCACAGAAGCCTGATAATGACCTGATCATTTGAATCAGGTGTGTTGTAGCAGGGAAACATCTAAAACATGCAGGGCAGGGGGGCCTGAGGACCAGGATTGAGAAACACTGCATTACATACAACTGTCCGGTAAGCCTGACACTGCTGGTACTCTTTACCAGTATGGAGTATGTGATTGGTTGAAGGTAAAATTTCAGTCGACACCATGACACCTGGAGGAAGTACATACAACCTTGAGAAAACACATTTTAATAAGCTTTGAACAATTCAAAACTAAGTGCATGTACCAGCTAATATTGAAGTGAATGAGTTGGAACATTTTACTAAGGCAGGGTATATCGGTACATGTCACTTGCACCTCCAACAGTTCCCCTCAATTTCATTAAGGCAGAGCAGTGTGAGCCAAGAGTCCCTGCTGTCTGTCAGACATACAGCACACAGCATGGTGACATACAAATCCATTCTCTCACACGCAGGCACACACTCAGACACATGTGATGCCTTGGTTAAAATGGATAGGTGGATGAACAGAGGAGACATGAGGAGAGAGACAAAGTAGCATGAAGAAGGGGGTAATGCCCAGGTTTTAAGATGAAGGGGATAAAGAGGTGTGGATCAATGGAAGGAAAAAGTGTCTAGTTGAGCTTGCAGAGGTCAACGAGTGAATATTTTGGAGGGGAAGGGGAGGAGAAGTGACTGAACAGGCTGAAGATGAGATTCCCTGGATCTAGCCTCATGAATTTTTCTGACTGCATTTTCAGACACATTTGTACTTCAACCTCATTTTACCTTTGTCATTTCTATGTCTGGCGCATTGGCATGCTCTCTTAAATTCACCAGATTCGATCAAACCAGTCATGATTTAACCTCCATTCCCATTCAGTCACAGTAGAAAATAGTTGTTTGACTTAAATAAAAACACATGCTAAAGGGAAGAAGCACAAGTGCAATATAAATATTTGATGTCAACAGCAGAGGTAGAAGGAATACCAATATTCTACTCAAATAGAATCACTGTAACCTTTCTTAACTTTTACTTCAGTTTGAGTAAAGTCATTTT
Source organism: Lutjanus argentimaculatus (assembly GCA_034769285.1). Lineage (NCBI taxonomy): Eukaryota > Metazoa > Chordata > Actinopteri > Lutjaniformes > Lutjanidae > Lutjanus > Lutjanus argentimaculatus. The sequence continues at coordinate 15,101,891 of JAWZSL010000018.1, forward strand.
TACTCTGTAAATGTTGAAAGTAGCTTGCACAAATGTACTTAGAATACATTTGATTGAGAACATTTTTGCACTGAGGTGTGTTATCTTGAAATTTCTCCATAATAACACAATGAGACAGACTGGTAATGTGAAGCGGCTTGGCGAAAAACAGCAAAAGATGAGGTGGACAGAGATACTTGATGCAGTAAATAAGTGGTCAGAAAGGTTGTCAAGTGGAAACAGACAACTTTTCAGCTCGCTAGCATTTATTTATTATTCTTGTGTTACTATGCAGTCCCCCCCAGGATTTCTCAGGCTTTTTTGGGGATTGTTGCAACCTAAAATTTCTTTTTTCTCAGCAGCTTCTCTGAAAAATTGTGATGCATGTTACAAAGTTTCACTGTGTTTTTTGCAATGACATTGTGGGAGAAGTGGAAATTGCAAAAAAAAAAAAAAAAAAAAAAAATGCTGTATTTCTTTTTTGTAAAAGTCTTTTACTTCATAATTTTAAGTCAAAGCAAACGATGTTGTCTTTTTCACTTTAAGCCAAAAATAAAACATGTATGCTGTTCGAATATAAGTTGCTTTCAATGACATTTGAAAAATCAGCTGAATTAAACTCACTGCCTCACTGTGAAAAGGTCACAGAGGAAATCTGTTAAATACAAAGAAAACAAAATACAGAAAGAATGATAGAGAAAACGTGAAAAGCAGAAGGAAGGGTGCTCTGGGGAGCGATGAAATGGAACAGGAGAAACAGTTTGGCCACTGGAAAAGGGATTACAGTGAAGGATTGGTCAAATATGTGTTCAACACATTGCAATAATGCTCACTACAGTTGGCAATTATTCAACTTTTCTCCTGTTTTTCTGCTTGTTTGTCTGCTTGTTGTTTTCCCATTAAAATAAATCTCATTCCCAACAAAACATATTTCGGAAACAGTTGTGTGAAGGCAGCGGTCTTACAAAACAAACAGCCATTTCTCTTTTTGGATTCCATTCAAAGGTTTATAAAAGTCTTGAAAGAATGTTAACAGATCCCCAGGCGATTCTCGGAAAAATGGTATTGACAGTTATGAGCTAGTTTTTTAAATACGGACCATCCAGATCACCATATGAAAGCTATGAAAAAAGTTTTTTATGATTGTAGGTTTGTTTTTCACACCAGAGTAAAACTGAGTTTTTGGGTTTGGAGAAAACTGTTTTGATTTGTAGATTGTCAATTTAGTAAATATATTTGCACTTGGTTTCAAGCTCCTAATCCTTTACTGCAATGTTACATCTGACTTCCCTCCTCCTCATTTATTGATTGAAACACTGCAAACGATGATTGGGAGTTTGGAACCAGTGAGCAGATTCATTTTTGTATTTGTGCTTCCTGTTGCTTTTATCCAGCACCCAGCCAGGAGATCTGCACACTGCTACTCTCTCGAAAATGTCTTCAAAGTAATTTTTTTTTTTTTTTACGAAGGAGACACTTAGGCTGGGTTGCAACAACAAAGATTAATTTTTACCTCTGATTAAATCATGGTTTAACCTGAAAACTATGTTGCACCAAACATTTAAACTAGCTTAAAATTAAGAAAGATCACGTTTAAAACTCACTTTGCTTTTTAGTCTAACCTAGATTGAATTTAATTCTCTTTCACCAAAACTTTAAACTCCAGTTTAAACTGTGATCTAGTATTAACTTTAAACTTACACTTATTAAACTGAACTATTTAATTTCAAGTTACATCGATAAACTTGGATTTACTAAACTGAGATTAGTTCCTAATTGTGCAACAGCTCACTTTAAAATGCAGTTTAAAAGTAGTAAATCCAAATTTCAAATTATGCAAAGTTCTGTTGCACAATTAAAAACTAATCTTAGCTTAGTTAATCCAAGCTTACCGAAATGAAAATAAATAAATAACTACATACATACATGAACACATAAATACATAAATAAATGGATCTGAGTGCTGTCGGGACCTATAAGTAGTAAGTTAACATTGCATTGTTTGCTAGCTGGCTAAAAAGGCAGCGGACCAGCAGAGCTTCTCTTCTGAGGATGAAGCTGTGGGTGTCTGGCATCACCTGTCCAGCACACCACACGGTCCTTCAAGCCATGAATTAAGGAATTATTTCCACCAAACCAGAGCTGGTAATTGTGGGAACAATGAAAAGATAAACCAAGATGTTTTTGGTGAGTTTTATTTTGTTCCTGCTCAATCTAAATTAAGCTGATGATGATGATGATGATGATGATGATGAGTACAGTGAGTTTGGTGACTTACCCTTTAAAAAAAGGTCTCTCACTGTCGCGGTCTTTTCCATATTGTTGTCAAACAGCTACAATAACAATTTGAGCCTGTCGGTGCCCAAAACAAGCACAAGTTAACAAGCAAGCCTCACCTGTCCTGTGCACCTTGCAGTGTGCCAGTGGGGCTGTGACTCATAGCGCGTCACCTGTGCTCCAACTTCAGCTTCCATTAGTTAGTTTTGTGGTTTCTGGTGATTTAGAGACTCAGTTTGTAAAGTTTACAGCCTGTCTTGCTGCTGGATTGCTTTGTGTACCATGTCGCAACTTAGAAGCAAGCGCTTAATTGTTTTTACCAACCACTCATTTCACCATCACTCTCAGTTGACTACCAGCGCATGTTGTCACCAGTTGTTAAATAAGTGCACCAGTTAATATAAAAGTATATTTTTGTAAGCTTATATCTGTTTTGTCCTGCAGCTGAAATTCACACTGACTGACAAAGGGAAAAAAAAAACTCGACTTAAAGTATCTCAGGAGCAGCCATACAGTGCTGTTGCAGGTACAAAAATTTGGGTGGATGATTTATGCATACACGCGGTTTTGGGTGACGTCAGAGCTGATCTGTGCATCTCTACTACTCATGATGGCTTGGCAGAGATGCTATAAGTTCTCCTTTGAGAAAAACGTGCTGGCAGAATTCAACTGGAGTGAAAGAAAGAAGAGACATCAAATGGGTTGAGTCTGCCCCTTAACTTTCCATAAGAAAACCGTAGAGGAATTATTTTGATCAATCCATCTCGAAAAAGCAACCATTTTGAAAGGTAAACCGCCTCAGGTGTAGGTTTAAAGTTAATACTGGATCGCATTTTAGAATAAAGTTTAAAGTTTTGGTGCAGCAGAATTACATTTAATATCAATTTGGAGTTGAAACTAAACAGAGTTTGGAAGATAAGGTTTAAATTTGATATGTCTTAATTTAAAGATAGTTTCAAAGTTTGGTGCAACATAAATTAAAGTTAAACCATGATTTTATCAGGTTTAAAAATGAATCCTTGTTGGTGTAACCCAGCCTTAGACTCTGAAATCATGTCAAAGAGCTGAAGCAGCTTCTGGCATGTTGAAGGAGAAGTGGACCTGTGGACGCAGATTGGAAACACCTACACCTACAGATTTTTATCTATCACACACAACCACTTGCCCTATCTGTATTAATATTAACCTCCATAGGATCAATGCTTTCAGCCTTGAGGCAGGACTACTCGAACAAGTCTGCTTCCTTTTTTTTTTGTTTTGTTTTACACGAGCAAAAAAAACAACAAAAAAAACAAAGTCAAACATCCGGCTCCTATCTCTGACAACATCATCGATTTTTGTGACATAAAGATTCATCAGGTTCCCTCTTCTCTAAGCCAATATTGTTCTATCAAGGCCATCCTGTCTAGACACTGAACACCAAGCTGAGGTAATGCATTGTGATGTGTGCTATAGCTTGTCTCGTTAATGCAGGTTACAGTCAAACAACATGCATAAAGCATGACGCACACGTCAGCCCTGATTTATACCCAACAGCAGCCTAGACATGAATGCATTCTGTAATAGACAGTATAATACCATCTCACTTTGTCTTACTGTGTGGGTGAAGTGTGCTGTGTGAGTGTCTGTTTGCATGTTTACTTACAAGACATTTTCCATATGAATATATGAGTATTGTGTGCATGTTTTTGTCTGTGCGCGTTCGGTGCTGTTTGACAAGGACAAATGGTTGTTTCCCTTCCCGATCATGCTGTATACAAGGTGTTGCCCTGTCTGCATGGGATTCTCAATGTGACTCAGACCTTGGAACTGCAACAAAGCTAGGGCATCACACAGGGAAGATGGATGACTTTGTTCAGCCCAAAAATATGAAATTCTCCCCTTTGTATATGTGTACGTGTTTGTGTCTGAGAAAGAATAATATTGGTAGAACTCCCCCGTCTGAAGTAAATGTCAGAGCAAGATAAATAAAGATCTCTCCACATGCCGTTATTGCCTATTGTTATTTTGCATTCCTTATGCAAAACTTTCCTGCGGCGGGGACTATGTGTATGATAATGTGTCAGCGTGTCCTGGCATCATATCTACTCTCCGCAGTACAACACTGCACACGTTGTTGGGACGCTTCTCTATGTGTGTATTTATCAATCTGAATAATAATGCTGCAACAAAGTGGTTTAATATTTTCCTGGACTCAAAACGTTTCCTTGGGGAAAGATGGCCCAAACTGATGCCTGGGAAGAGTTCATCTTCCTTTCATTCTCCACTCATCTTGACATCTCATGATATTATGAAATTACATCTCATTGAAATCATGGCCATTCTTTTTTGGTGGAAAATAACATCTAATTATCATTAAATGAGGCTCATTTAACATTTGTAGGATTTCCTTTCAAATTCAGGGCCATGTGTCAGAGCTAATTAAGTTTTATTTAGTATTTCTAGGACACCTTGTGAGGTTTACAGTAATTCTGCTTATCTTAACTGTTCCAGAATCAATAGAGAGCGTGGGTCATTATGGGTTGTTGTTTAATAAACCATAGTCTGTTGACAGATCTGTCTGTCTTAGGCCCGGTTCATATTATTCTACATTTTTCCAAATGCTATAATGTTTTCATCAAAGTTAATATAGTGAAGCAACATGTTGGATGGGAAACTGCTGCTTTGGAAAATGACTTTTTGACAAATAATGGGAAGGCAGAAGAAGCAATATTTCATGATGGGCAGACAAATCGCTGCTGACAACAATAAAACATGGATTCTTAAAACAGTAAATAGCAGAGGTAGGTAGATGAAAAGAGTGATTGTTAAACTACTGTGTTTTTTGAGTTTCTGTTAAGTCAGATAAGCAGCAGATGTACTACAGCAGTGATATCCAACTTGTGCCCGCAGGCCAAATCTTGTCCCCGAAAGGGTGTAGGTGGCCCTCCAACGAAGAGCAAGGCAGGGGAAGACAAAAATGAGGCAAAGAGGAGCAGAAGTGAGGATAATTCTTATGCCACAAATGTGCATTTCTTACTAGAAGACTTAAGGTGCAACAGTACCCCAGGTCTGAGCCAAACTCCACCCACTGCATAATTTGGAAAAATGATAAAAAGAGGGCAAGATGTTGAGGAGGGGTTGGGTTCGGGAGCACAACCACTGTTGGGGGCCGTGGCTACAGCAGTGGCCAGAGAGAACGACGCTCAGCTATTGGTTGGAGTGAACCAAACATAGGCAGCTGCTGTCAGATTCACTATAGACACAGAGAATCCACTGGCGCTTTGACAGTCACTAGAAGCACACTTGAAAAAGATTCTGTGTTTTACCAGTGTTTTAGTTAGCCGAGCTAATGCTAGTGGCTCACAGAGGCTGCTCTCTGCGGCGTCTGTCTGTCTGCAGGGGAGTGTCCGTACACCATAGCCCTGCTGTTGCAGTATGGTGGAGCTTCTACAGCTGTTAAAAGTGGCAAAATTGAAAAATACTGAGTAGAGTGTTATCAAAGAATTTTGTAAACTCCTGTGTATGATGAATCTTGATCAGAATATGTTTGAAAGTGAAGAATGATTTACAGATTCCCACTCAGGGGGTGGGGGACGTGGGCCGCCCAACTCTGACTAGAAGGCTTTAACCTACTTTCTTAAATATAAATCTCATGACACAGAGTCCCCCCTAAACAGTCGGCTCCATCTTAGTGTTGGCCTCGCCAAGACTCAGTGGGTGGCGTTTTGAAATGGTGATATTTTATTAATTTATTAATAAATGTCAACATTAACACTAGCATCAATGTGTTTCATAACAGTACAGTAATATAATTCAGTTTACAACTAAAAAAATATGTTCAAGTGTGCAGTATTTCTTTATGCTATTCAGTCTGGTAGGAGCAGTTTATGTTTTTGGTTTATGTTTATGAATCATTCCAACATTTCATTGATTACATGACAGAACAGGTTCCAGCTGTTTAATGCTGTATAAACTCTTTCAAATGTTAACAAAACATTTACAACTATAATGCAGTAAAATGTCTGACTTTTCTGTCATACTGGCCTCGTATCAGTCTTTGTACCATGTTAATTTAGTTAATAAGTCAGTTAATCTGAAAATAGGAACTACGGTTTTAATCTGGTTGTACAAACCTGTGTTGTATAATGATAATAAATTATCCTGATTAATTGTGGGCCTTTTTATGTTTATCCATTTCTTCTGATAAATAACCACCCTTTGTCCGTAACCGCTTATCCTTGACGGGTCGTGGGGTAGCTGGAGCCTATCCCACGAGAGTCGGGGTACATCCTGGACAAACCATTAACGCTCACATTGACACCTAAGGGCAATGTAGAGTTATCAATTAACCTATGATGCTGCATGTCTTTGGACTGTGGGAGGAAGCTGGAGTACCCAGAGAGAACCAAGGAGGACACAAGGAGAACATGCAGCTGGGGGATTCAAACTCACAGCATTTCCTTCCTCTCTGTATTTGCAAATTGAAGTATGAGTATCTCTGAACTACAAAAACATGCTATGTAAACAACATATGCAATATGCTTTTTCTGCACATTACCAGAATGTGAACGTATTTGTATGATCCCTCGGCCCAGCTGGGCAAAGTTACCTTTGCTTGGGACTAGAGGACTCTGTCGTACTGTGACGAGGACCCTGAAGACGTGCCGTCTGCTCCCCTGTGAGGTTCACCCAATGCTCCTGGAGCTTAGACACACAGAGAGGGAGAGGACAGAGAGCCAACTCATTAGATACAGCCACAGACTTAGTTGGCTAAACCTCTTACAGTGCTCTTGGAGTGGCAGAGAAAGGACACGCAATCCTTAATGACACTAGGAAAATGTATTATCTGCATTATCCTGATTTTTTTGGACTGCAATCCAAACAGCTGGTAGAACCCTTGCTGCTGGCGTACATCTGTGGCACTGCTCGACTATGTCATTCCTCAAAACAGTCAGATTGTTCAGTGGAGTGTAACCATTACATGGAGAAAATACACATGGCAGACACACACACACAAAGAGAGAGGAGAGAGAGAGAGAGAGAGAGAGAGAGAGGAGAGAGAGAGAAAAACAGTGTTTGCTGTAAAAGTTTTGCAGGCACCAGAGCAAGAAGGAATTTCAGAGCTGAGCAACACTGCTGAGCAAACTGTTTTTGAAATGGTTCTGCTGGTGAGCCTCTAGGTGGTCCTCAAGCTCCAACTCCCCTGGAATAACAACAGGAAAAAGTCCCATGATGCAACCATAAAACCAATGTGCATCACGTGCAAATGATGTGCAATGTGCGCTGCTTTAGACATCTTCTAAACTTCTAGAAATGCAGAGGCATCTCAGTAAGAGCTGGAGTCTTAAAAAAGGAAGTTGTTTACCGTTACGCTCTGACAGCAAGCAGCAAGACAGCAAGATAAATAGAAAACAACCGAAAGCCAAAGAGGTGAAGAATAAACTGTTCTGCTGTAATATTTAATATGCCACCCACTTCAAAAAGGACAAGCTTACCTGAAAATAGGTCTTACTTTTTAAGTAAGTAAGCAAACATAATTTATAAAGCATTATAAAACTGCAAGGTGCTGTATAATACAAACAGGGTGAAAGGTACAAAGATACAAGATTTAAACAGGAAAGTTTAGGAAATAGCAAAAAACAATGACTGTGGTTTTCTTTTTGTTTGGTAACCAGCAATCTACTCAACAAAAATAAAAATGCAACACTTTTGTTTTGGTTCCCCTTTTTAATGGGTCAACTGCTTTGCATGTTTTTTATATACTGTATTTTATTACTGCACAAACAATTGCCCTTCTAGGGACAAATAAAGTTCTACTTGACCTACTAACATATGTCATTTTCAATACCACAGATGTCTAATAGACCAAATAATATCCTGTGCTATGTATGTTTTAAATTTCATTGTATATTATCTAGAATCTTTTAGATCATTTATTGGAACATGGTGTGTGTGAATTTGCTGTATACTTTTTCAAGGGCTGTGTAGTCCTCTCTTTGTCATCTATCTATTTTGTTGATCCTTTTTTTTTTTTTTTACTACTACAGTGTTTATGTAGGTGAATACAACACATAATAAGAAGTAAAAACAGGGTTCTATTAAAATTAAAGCAAATTAACATTTATCAAGTGTGGTTGGGTGGCGAATCTGATCTTACCTTTTACTACTGGATTTTAGCAGTGAAAGGGCTAAAATCTCAGGTGCCTGCTAAAATAGGTACCTAAGCAATGGAGCAAGTGGAGCAAATGCATCCCGATTATTCAGTTAGGGGAATCAAAGTTATGGCCCCAAGTCATGGCTGCAAGCAAGTCTGACGCATTTTTCATGTTGCCACCCTCACTAGTCAGCACCAGAAATACTAGTCGGTTAAACAATTTATCAATATTTTATTCTTGTACAATGCCAAGTAACTGTTGGCTCTAGGCTGTTACACATCCCCTCTCGCTCAGTGCGAGCGCCCCGACGGCCCTGATGTTGTTATCAGCAAAGTCGAACAGATGACAGCTTGTGAACAGCACGGTTTGTCAGTATTTTGATGTACAAAATGAAAATAAGGTTGAATGTAGGCTGTGGCAGAATAAACTGGTATGTAACCACACAGCTGGAGCAATGTGTATCCACATTTAGCACAGACACAGACATCAACCTGCAAGCACAGCAAGCTGCTACTGCTACCACTGTACAAGTTAGCCACACTATGTGGCAGGCCGGCAGCTAACGTCAGCAAACACCGGGCGCTTTTCATTCAGTAAATCCTCGTCTCCGCCGCTCACTTCCTCTGCTCGTTTCCTCTTCCTCTTCCTTTCCACAGCTGTGTGAGACAGTGTGTATGTCGACTTAACTGTGGAATAAAAAACAAAAAACAAACACTAAACAAACTGCTGCTTTGTGTGATGCCACAATTCTTTGCAATGAAATTATCCTGTTATAAAGTGTTAGACACTCACACACAAGATGACGGCGCATTATATCACATCTCACCATGCAACTGAGTTTTATTTTAATTACCAGTAGATCCCTATACATGACACTACAAAGCATGCTGCTGCAGGTATTTTTCCTGATTAGTTTAGTCATTAATTCTGATCAAACACACATTGTTACACATTGCAAACACATTATGAACTAACATTTGCATTTTGGAGCATAAAATAGCAATTTTAAACTCTCGGCAATGCATCATGGGAAATTATGCAAATGAGGGCTGTCTCTCAGCCTATCAGCTGGTTGAAGGACCCCATTACACAAGTTACATTACACAAACTACACAAGCTCTCTAGACTGAAATTCAGTTTCAGCCTCATAAAATACTACTACTACGATTACTACTGATAATGATAATGATAAATAAATATAAAAATAGGAGCACTGATACCAGTATAGTGTCTGTTTTGGCAGATATAAAAAATTTCAGAGATCAGAATTAGATCAGAACTCAAAAAAAAAAAAAAAAAAAGAAAAAAAAAAGGTAGACCGGTACATCTCTACAAAGAATTCCACTGAGTTTCACAGCATTGCATCTTTTCTCCCACCTCTCAAAGGCCTTGTTCACAGTTTTCCAACATCCCTTCCACTCAATTTCCCAGTCCCTCATTTTTTTTCCCTCCCTGTCTCTGTTTGCAGCTCTGCAGATCAGAGGGGAGCTCATTACATAGGGATATCATGACTCTAGCGTCTCAGATACAAAAAGAGTGCCTCATATCCTCTGTCTCACTCTCTGGTTTAAATTACTAGAGACAGGCCTTATCCAGACAGCATCGGGCCAACATTACATCCAACACTTTCCTCTTCAGATTGTGGGAGCAGAGAGCACGTTCCCACTGAGATCCAACATGTTGCTGTCTCTCTCCACATCTCTTCCTGTACATATTTTTCTCTATACGGTGTATATCATCCCTCTCTCTTACTTGCTGTCTGCACTGCTGGACCTAATTCCAAAGGAGAGTAATTTTGCTCTCACTCAAAATTCCAGATCCAAGCGCCAATCTCTGGATTTTATGGCTTTCATGGGGATAAGGCACGGCGAGCAGAATAAGCCTCCGAGAGGAATTTTGTTGGTGAGGGAGGAGGGTGACTATTCTGAGCCAGTTTAGATCTCTTTTGCAGATTCCCTCTTTCTCTCTCACGCTCTCTGTCTGTGTACCTAGAAATGCAGAGACACACTGCCAGGCTTTTGACTTTGGGCTCCACAGATCTTGACATTGGCTTGATGTCGGCCTGATCTTAAATCCTTGGAGAGGAGCGCAGTGGCAATCCCTGCCAATGAGCATTAAGTTTTCATTAGGCATGCTCAACCTGCCGCGGCTCCAGCTGCCCCCTGGCAACTCATCCCAAGGCTTTTATTATTGTTTTTGAACTGTAGGCCAACGGCAAACCATGTACGGAAGCTGCACGGTGTGTGTGTGTGTGTGTGCATGCATGTACTGTATCTGTATGTGTTTATGTATCTGTCATCTCCAATAAATTCTCCATTCTAAAAGTTAATGCCTATTGCTCCCTGATGAACCGTTAAATGAGTTCAGATGAAACATATTCACATGCTTACAGCTGAGCAGACATGCACATACATGTGATGTACACACATATTTTCGCCCCTCTGGTCATAACTGAGCCTGTGCTGGAAGTAAGCACTGAATCTGTCTTTCCATTTTATGACTTTTGTGGGGTCTGACACCAGATTCCTCCCAAACAGCCCATGCATCACATCCTGGACTGCAGCCAGTCTGCCTCCACTGCTGCTCTGCTGCATTTATTTCCAACATTAGGCCTGAAAATGCAGATGACAGAATGATGACAGCTAAGCAGCCATAAAAACACAGGAGAGTGTGGGTGAGTGAGCGACTGAATGAAAGAGATAATTAGAAAAATGAGATGAGGAAGAGACCGCAGAGCAAGAATGTAAATACAGGTGGAGGAGCTTGAAATATTACCTGAAATAAGAGCAATGGAGGCAAACGGAAAGGGAGAGCATAACTCAATCCGAATTGTGTTACGACGGAGTTACAGCTACAGCTGTGCTCAGAAACACAGCGCAGAGAGGTCACAGAGGCTGTACACATTGCTGGATAAATCCATAACCCACATACAGTTCAATGCATGCTGACTTGACCTAAATTCATCAGCTCTCCTACAGTATATCCGCCGCTTTACAATCTGCTTGGATGGAATCTGTTTTTTTACACAGGCATTTTTTACAGCACCTGCACACCAAACTTGACAACTAAGATGATAAATGCTTAATGTAATATGCTTAATGTATAATTCAGCGTGATCTTCATCAAACGAGCCTTGCCTGTATAAAGCACTTGGCTCCCGTTTTATAATGCCATTGTTTTTGTTTAGCACATTGAAACCAATATCCCTCATTAGGCCCACGTCTTCACACTAAACTAGGCTTAATCAAGTTGTCCCACTTGTTTATTGAACACAGGCACAAACAGACGCCGCCTCACACACTGCTTTGTTTTGCTAGTCTTAAGAGGACCACTGTAAATTTCCACCAGCTTCCAGTCTTTATCTGAACCTTATTCTTTATGGTGAGTACGGGAAAACAATTTTATGAGAAATTCTTTTTAACATTTATGTATCCATGGCCATCAAAGCAATCATCACCATCTAGGGCTGTGACAATAACCGCATTACTCCATTACGGCAATACTGTGGTCACGTAATGCTTACCGCGGGGTTGAGCTAATTACCATCATCACCACAGATTTTATTTTAATTTTATATTCAATCTCATGTTGCAATCAGTGCGCTGATCTAGTAATACATCTATGGATCAGTGCTGTCACACACAGGTCAGGAACACAGCCTCCGACTTGCTTATACACTCAACCCATGGCATTTTGGGATTGCCTATGGGTGGCTAACACCATGCTAACAACAACAAAAAGATGGAAAAATGGATAAATAACTATACAATACACTGGGTGTTGGATTTACTTTACCATGTCTCCAAGATGACAAAGCACTTCAAGGCTGGATTACAAAGCTTCTGAAAGGGATGCGATTGCACAAGAGGCAAAGTTGTAAAGGTACATGCTAAGTCTGTGAAGGTTCCTCATCATCCAGGTCATGGTATTCGTAGCAAAGTTTGTCGTAGGCAACTGGACTTGATAGAGTTCTTGAAGACGTTTCGTCTCTCATCCAAGAGGCTTCTTCAGTTCTGACTGACTGGTTTGGGAGTTCAGGTATTTAAACCACTGTGTGGACCTCACCACAGGTGAAACCCAAGGTCCACACAATGGAAGGGTGGGCACTTGAGACACATGCCCCCTCTAGGTGTTAACGACCACACAGTGGTTTAAATACCTGAACTCCCAAACCAGTCAGTCAGAACTGAAGAAGCCTCTTGGATGAGAGGCGAAACGTCTTCAAGAACTCTATCAAGTCCAGTTGCCTATGACAAACTTTGCTACGAGAACAATGCTAATGTTAGCATTAGCTTAATGTTAGCCCTGCTTAGCTGACTTTGGGGCTAAGAGAAGCTTGAGAAGCTGCAGCAGTTATTAACTGACACACTGTAAGCTGTACATTTACTGCCAGATTGGAACCCTAGTGTTAAGTTTAAGTTTCTGCTCTCCTATGAGCAGCATCGTCACTCACCTGTTACTTGCTTTCCCTCTCTTTCTCACCACACACACTTATGTACTGCCCTATTCCTTAAGGCAAGGCAAGGCAAGGCAAGGCAATTTTATTTGTATAGCACCATTCATACACAAGGCAATTCAAGGTGCTTTACAAGAACTTAGAAATACACTAAAATAAAACATAAAAATTTCAGATCATTAAAGACATAGGCTAAAAGCAAGACAATAAATACAAAAATGCATTTAGAAAGCAAACATAAAGCAAAAGCAACAGCTGACAAATATAAAAACAATAGCTACAGATTATTCTAACAATAAGTCACATATCTACTTCACTGGTAAGCTGCAGTAAACAGTAGTGTTTTTAGCCCTGATTTAAATGAGCTGACCGTTTCAGCTGACCTCAGATATTCTGGAAGTTTGTTCCACAGATGAGGAGCATAGAAACTAAAGGCTGCTTCACCTTGTTTGGTTTTGATCCTGGGAACATGAGTAAACCTGTTTCAGATGATCTGAGGGGTCTGGGTGCTTCATAACGTACAAGTAAATCAGAGATGTATTTAGGCCCAAGACCATTTAGTGCAAGAATTTTTAAAGTCTATCCTTTGACACACAGGAAGCCAGTGCAGTGACTTAAGCACTGGTGTAATGTGCTCCACTCTCTTGGTGTTGGTGAGGACTCTGGCAGCAGCGTTCTGGACGAGCTGCAGTTGTCTGACTGTTTGCGTGTTCTTAAAAGAGCTACACTACACTAATGACGGTATACTTACATAAAATTCAATAAAACAGAATTATTAAGGCAGTCGCGGTAAACCGCCATTCCATGGTCATATGTTGCTTTGTCGCTACGGTAGGAAAAAATTCATACCATCACAGCCCTATCTCCTTCTTCACATTCATATGGCTGCACACCTATTCCCCTGACAGCTGTTGAATACAAAAACAGCTTCCACCTGATGCACATTTGGAGACAAGTGTGTAGGATTCAGTGGCATCTAGCTGTGAGGTTGCAGATTGCAGCCAACAACAACCCTTCCAAGTATGTAGGAGAACCTACAGTGGCCATGAAACCTGTGAAAAAAGGCCACATCTAGAGCCCATATCTGGTTTGTCCATTCTGGATTACTGTAGAAACTACGTTTGGGTAACACATGAAAATTTTCCAATTGGCCACCATTGGCCCAACAACCAGTGATTACCAAGTTATTCACGCAAGTGTGTGTGTCTCTCACAAAGCTCAACACCCCTGTTACAGCTGGGAAATGTGGGAAATGTATTGCTTCATCCAATAAATAAACAAAATACATTCACGAAATGTCAAGAGGAAATATTCTCACATCTCTTTTCCTTATCAAACAAGAATTCAAGTTTCTCTTTCAGAACAGAGGAACACTTCACACATCTATTAGATGAGACAGCTGCGTTGGAGAGAGGCGAGTAGACCAAAAGTTTCAAGTTCATCAGTTTCCCTGATAAAGGTCTAGTACCAAAACGTTGCAAATAAATGATATACTGCAAGTTAGACAGTGTGCGTGAGTCCTTTCGCAAGTTCCTCTCTTTTACCAAACTAAGACGAGCTTAACTGCCTTGTCAGCTCATCATAAAACACTTCATTCAAACTTGACAGAAACAAAATAAATCTCACCTAAACCATCTTGGTTAGTCTTTCCACTGTTCCAACAATCACCAGCTGTGGTTTGGTAAGCTCATTCTAATATAACAAAAGCACAACAATTCTTATTTTCAGCTGACTACACACAAATGAAAACACACTTATGAATATCACATTCCATTTTTTGCCACAATCTTCTGACAAATCCCCCTGAATCTTACAAACTGGACCTTTAAGCAGACTCAGCAACTAGAATTTCTGTGCTTTGTTCAACCTTTAGGCTATATTTACGCTCAGTCTAAATGCCAACAGATACCAAACTATAGTTCAAACAGTGACAGTATTTCTTTACACATGCCCATATAAGCTAGTTGTGAACTGCTTAAAAACCTCAATGCTCAGGAGATAGTTGCAGATGAAGATGCTAGAATATTCTTTAGACAGCTGCGGGAGTGTGGTGAATCTCCTTACCCTGAAAACAAATTTGCTCCCAAAACACACCCAACTTGTCAGCATACAGTACCCCAATTATTCACACACATACACACCACACACACACACACACAAATACACACAGGTCAGATGTGTGTAAAGTAAATATTTGTCACTGAGTGAGTATTATTGGAGCGGGCAAGATGATCTCATAACTAAAACTGCTGAGACAGCAAGTGTGTGTTCGTGTCTGTCAGTGTGCGTGTGTGTTTGTGTGTGTACACGTGTGGCTTCATTTTGCAGAAATGCCATGTAAGGTCTTGTACTGCTAGCTGAGAGAATAAAAAGTTTCATGGGAAAAGCCTGACAGGCTGGGAATTTCAACAAACCATTTTGAAAAGATTTTTTTCTTGTTGTATGTACAAACTTATTTGACAAATGTCTCAAAGGCTAGCTCTGTTTCATTTGTGGAGAAATATCAAGCAAAAGCCTGCCGGCATTAGTTGTGTTTGTGCATCCACTTGACCTTAGACTGGGGCTCTTCTTGGGTTATGAACATTCATGGCATGCCTGGCTGGCTAGATTTGTGCTGGCTCACTCGCAGAGACAGACACGCGCGCACACACACACACTGATTTGCACTTTCACTTGCTACATGGAGGTCTAATTTTCAGACGAGTGTGCGCGGAGCTTACGAGAGTCCCAGCCCTGTATACATATGAGCTCTCAGCTGCCACTTGCATTGTGCTGTCAGACAACACTATTACCTTCGTGTGATGAGGTTGTTCGTGAATGTGGAAGTGAAGTTTGCTTTTTTAGTGTTTACTGAGGGATTTTCATCCGCTTTTCTGCTCTCCAGTCTTCCTTGTTTGGGTCAAATCCTCTGTTATAAAATGTTTGTGATTATAGCAGCAGTGGGGTGGAATTCTGGGGTATCAGCAGTGGGTGATTTGTCAGAGGTTGAGGGGGATGCCATCCCCGTTGTTTGCAAAATGACCAAAATGTGAGCCCTTGTTAACCTGCCTTCCACCCCCTTCATCCCAGTGCAGGGACAGAGGGATTGTTTAGTTGTTATTGTAATATGTTAGTCTAGTCTGCCTCACTCATTGATCCTTTATCTGACTGGGGTGTGTGTGAGTTATAATCTGTGGCCCCCGACCACGGCCCTGAAATATCACCAGCCTAACTCTTCTGTGTATTGATAAAATCATGGCGCTGTCCATGGTGCTGAAATAGCAGATGGATTTGTAATTGCTGTTTTTTCTCTCAGTCCCACCCTTGCGTCAGTTTGTCTTGGATCTATAATATTCTCTTAACTATGTAGAACCAAATTTGTTGTGACCGAAACAAACCGAGTCCCTGCTGTTAGAAATAAACAAATTGCCGACTGCGAATCAACATGCATCAGTCTGACACAACACCCTTTTTAAGACCTGCATCAGGAGTCAAAATAAAACAAAATCAGAAATTTTCTAATCATGTTCATAACCCAAATTATATAAATTGATATAAACCATTTTGCAAATATGTAGTTAATACAGATCAGCTTAAGTATTTGTGATGATACTGTTTCAAAATCTGCAACAAAGATGAGACCAATCCGATCCAATATAGGTATCAATGTAAGGTATGTCAGGCATTTATCAGACTCATGTTGCCAATCGCATTTCAATCTAAATTCCACTATGCCACGTATTATGTATTTGTTAATACTACACTAGACAGCATACACTAAGAGATGAATAACATTTTTCACATCTTGTCAGCATTAACATGTAGAACAAGGAAAACATGTTTCAATATGGTGTTTGGATATACATCTGAAGTGAGGAAATGTACTAGGCCCCTCACTCATGGTGTAATAATTAACCTGCACAAAAATGACAATTATCATCACAAAGCAACATAAATCATCATGTTTTCAACAAACCCATTACAAATGTGTCAGAAACACACAACAAAGAGTAACAGAAAGTAACATTTGTATTCTGGAAAATAAAATAGCAAACTTAAACACTTGGGAAATGATGCAAATGATGGCTCTAAGCGTATCAGCTGCACATGTGAATGTCACAAGCCAGAATCCTACACACAAAGGCTGAAGGAAGCCATCACAAGTTATATTATACAAACTAAACAAGCTTTCCAGATGGTGAAAACTCTGACTGGACGCGCATCAACATCGACTGACACAGAACATTTCACTGCTAAAGTTCAGTTTCAACCTCATGTAATCTCACAACTACTACTACTACATACTACTACTACTACTACTACTACTACTACTACTGATGATGATGATGATGATATGATGATGATGATGATGAGAATTTCATCATCATCACATCATGAAAAAAGAGCACTTGTATCAGTTTAGTATCGGTATCGGTAGATATCCAAATTAAGATTTCAGAATCAGATCAGAGCTGGAAAAGGTTTGGATTGGTTTATCTCTAATCTGTAACATTATTTTACCAAAGCTACCTAAAAGTCACCACAACAAAAACTGTGTCTGTGTTTGTCTGAACACATTAATGTTTCTATGAAGCTTGTGATAAATCTACTGATGCTACTAATTCTGATGCCTAAAACATAACAAAGGGGGACATTCAAATCACATATATTCTAAGGACTGATATTCCAGTGCTGAAGCATTATACTTCCTAATATGTTGTGTTTATATTCAGTTTAGTGTTGTGTGTGTGTCAGACCTGTTACCGGTAGCGGTGCTCTCTTTCTGACCTGCCTGAAGATGTGTACGTCTCAGACATGAAACGAGGCTTCTCAAGCACCTGCAGGGTAAGGAAAGGGACAAGGCAGTAGGTCAGAGAAGGAGGAATGCAGTAAAGACCATGAACAGTTACTGTTCTCGCTCTACAAACAAAGCATGTTCACAGTATTATGCTTTTATCAAACTCTTGTCTATTGCATTAAAGTAAATATGAAGAAGCCACAAAGCCAATGAAAAGCAGGTGCTTCAAAACAAACACTGCCTGGCTTCTTTGTGAGTGGAGCACAGCGCTTTTAAGTTGAAAGTAGTGTATCGTTTCAGGAGGGCACACTAGAGCTTTGATTTGGAGCCAACACCTGATTGGGCCTGACCCAGTGCCAAGGGTACAGGCACGACTGGACTCCATCTCAGTTTAAATGCCTCAGGCTTGATCTAGTTGGGATTCATGTTATTCTTTTCCTCTCTAAATAGGAGCACATGAAACAACGGCTTGCAATAACATCGCCAGTCTGCCTCCCTGGCCTTCCCTGCACTACATGTGACAATTAGAAACCTATCAGCCTGCTGGGGGTTAACATGCATGTAGCCAATACAGATAAATGCAAGCAGATTGCGGAGAAAAAAAACAAGGACCAGAGGCATTTACTTTACTCTTTAAATTACTGCCAACACTGATAAAATATGGGTGTATTTCTGAGTGAGTGTATATGTTGATAGTGGCAAAAGCTGTACCCTTCAAATCTGCAGAGTGTACTACATTTTGACTGTATTGTTGTCAGCAGACTAATGATGAGGAAATAAGGGTATGGTAAGGTTCAACGCAATGACAACCATGACATCCAGACTAAAAATAGCAAAAGTAACACCTAAAAAAGCTGAGAGCAGTTGTTACTCTAATGAAACCACTGTGTGGTAGAGGCATCTGGGAGGGCAGAAATATAGATTTTGTTGCTTCTGTTCTGTAGGTGACAACAATGGAAGCATCTACAGTCTATTAAACCAGAATTGTTCTTAGGATAATAAATAAGAAAGAAGCAAAAGCAAAAAAAGAGGAGTGGCACAAATAGACATCCCATCATCAGTCGTCCTTTTCTAAGTGCGATCAGCTTTTAAAACAGCAAAGCAGCCAATGTGTCTATAACAGCATGTCTTTAACAGTGTAAAACAAAAAATGACATATTGAAGACATGCTATTTTTTGAAACGTTAATCTCTGTCACTCTATGACTATCTATAATCTTTGACACTTAATCCTACGTACCTGGTGAAATTCTAATGTTATTACTGCTTTGTTTGGGGTGCCATCCATCTTTACTTGATCTCTCTTCCTCTACAAAAGACATGAGAGCATTCACTACTGTTGGCCAAGAGATTATTATTGTTAAAATGGAAATCCCCAATTCTGTCTACCCCATACACACTGGATTAGAGGTGCGCTATATTTTCTTAAATTTGAGAAGATTAGATGTCCTTATCTGGTTCCACTGACAAACTTGTGAAAAATCTGGGACCCCTTTCTTTTACAAAAGTATTATCTTTCAGACTGTTTCAGACTGAAGTATCTTTTGTTGTGACAATGCCTTTTTTTATTATTTAAATAGTCACTTCCTGTTGGTCTAATTTATTATTGTTTTATGCTTTATTCAGGGTCCAAGAAGCAAAGATGCTGTACTTCTTGTGCCCTAAAACTATCTGGATCTCAGAAACTGTAACAGCTACAAACATGGCAGATAAGTTTGGAAATCTCATCCCCTAGATAAAAATAAATGTACCGATTGGCTGGATGGTGGCGCTATATCAACAAACTCTTTGGCCACAACTTTTAAACCATAAGACTCCGAAAACAAAATTATTTTTTCCTGGCTTCTGTGGGTCCAGATGAATCTAATTACAGAAGAAAACCCTGCTGTCACAAAAATTTCAGCTATTTTGAATTTTGTCCAAATCAGTTTTTTCACTGCTCCTAAAAATTGTGAGCCAACTGCATTAAATTGGTTACAGAGACATCTAGACCAAGCCAGAAAAAGTTACTTGGTTGGATTTTGGATATTGCCTACATTTTTGAAATTATACATTTTTAACCTGTGTCTTTACGCTCCATTTTACACAAATGATGGCTTAAGCTATTGTAACCACCGCGCGCATGTTAAGATGCTATGTCCAAGCTTTACTGAGCAAGTCCTGGGATATTCTGCCAGTAGGGTGTGCCAATAGGGGGCGTAAAGTTTATATTACATAATCTGCAACACAGATTTGTATGAAATTTGGTTTGAACAATCTCAGGTCATGACTCAGTCGATGTATGAAATTTGATAATCAATGATAAAAGTGGTCGAGACATAGACGTATGTACCATGGGGAGGGTTCAGCTCTGGTTAAAGTTGTTTAGTGTTTATTGTGTGATTGCACCTTGCTTTGTGGAGGAAGTCAATACACAAAGTAAAAAAAAAAGAAGCTGTATCTACAATCACATTATCACAGAGTCATTACATGTCAATTGTTCCCGAAAGCGTTATGTAATCAAGGTAAACAGATGTCAGTCTATCAAATTAGATTTTTCACAATTTTTATTAAAGACATAATTGTCTAACTCAATGCTTAAAACACTATATAATGGACAGTATCGTCACCTTGAGAAAACAAATGCAGAGCTGTAAAGTCTCGCCTGAGAAGGATCACTGCCTGGGGCTTTATTTCTTAATCATGAGAAGGTAATTTTAAGTTATCCCCTTAACAGCAGAGCATAAAAAAGTATATGATATTCAAGACTCACAGACACAACAGCATACATATATAATCTATTTTATTGTTCACAGGAGACTGTTGCTAGGGTTGTATTGTGCTCCTGTCTCATATTTCAACCTTAATAGAAGAATGTCTTAGTCCACAGAGAATATATGAGTAATGAATGAAGGGCAACACAATCATATCTGAGTACAGTTAAAGCTCCCCTACTGTTGTTCATTTTTGTCCTTTCTTTGTGTATCCGGATGGAGATAATAATGTTAAACAGAGTATGAGCTCTGTCTGTTTTTGTACTCATGTACATTTGTGTGTGTGTTCCCAGAGGCAAGGCAGCAACAGCTGTATTTAATAGTGACCGAGCCACCAAGGCCACAGCTGGACCTAGGCCACAGATACAGAACTTTGCTGGTAGGGGATTTGGGGTGGGGGGAGGTTTGGTCTGGCCTGGATAAGTCTGCTTTGGTATGGGCAGACACAAGTTTCAAACCCAAAACAGCTCTGTGACGTCCGAGTGCTGCCCTGGGTCATAACGAGCAGAGCGAGCTGGCCTTACTTGGCCTCCATTGGCTCTTTGAACATTGGACCATCAGTGCACTCCAAGTACTGAATAATGACTAAACAGTAACCACAGTCAACCACTATGTGTGAGTAAAGATATTTTCTCCTTTCCAGTGTTCCCATGTATGGAAATGTGGCTTTCACGTTCTTTTCAGTTTGAAAGTTCATGTTCAAAATCTTTACTGTGTGCTGACCTGAAAGAACTTCTTATTGACTATTTGTCATTCCAACAGTGTACAAGCAACGGCCTGCTTGTACTGTATGTTTGTAGTCTGCATGTGAGAGACACAAAGAGCACAGAGGGAAAGAAGGAAAGGATGAGAAACAGAGAGCGTGTACTTCCACTCATTTTCACTTCTGGGCATAGGTCCATCCTGATTTTTTACAGTTTTGGTTCAAGTGCAGGTTGCAGTGCTACAGTTTTGTTGTTATATTTGTCTGTTTTCTCTCTTTTTTTGATGTTCATTTGGGAATGGAGGGGTAAGAATGTTCCATTCAAATAAAGACAAAGCAAAGATGACTCAAAGCACCAATGCCAAATGAAAAATTTAAAGGTACAGGAAACACGTGAGTGAGTTTGTAAGTTTGTAAGCACGTTGGTGGAATTTGTGTTAGCAGTCTAAAGGTGCTTTCACACCATACTAGTTGGGTTTGGTTAAAATGGATCCTGGTCCATTTGCATGGTTAGTAGAGTTCATTTTGCTGGTGTGAAAGCTGTCAATCAAATGCTGATGCAAACCAAACAACCAGACCAAGACCACCTGAAAAGGTGGAACTTCATCTGGCACAAAGCAGACTCTGGTGTGGTCTGTTTGTGGTGTGAAAGCAAGTGAAACAATCACTAGGGCTGCGATGATAATGGCATTACCGAAATACCACCATCACCACAAATTTAATTTTATGGGTCAATCTCATGTTGAGATCAGCACATGGATCTATGAATACAACAATGGATCAGCACTGCTACACACAAGCCGGGAACACAGCCTCTGATTGTTTGACAGACTCCACTCAAGGCATCTGTTGTTGTTAACAACATGCTAACTACAATTGTTTTCAAGACAGATCATTATGGATTTATTTTACCATGTCTCCAAAAAAGACACTACAGTTCAAGGCTGGATTATAAAGCTTCCGAAAGGGATACAATCGCATCGGAGCCATCGCCAGTCAACGCGCTCAGTCTGCTGCTCACTTTCACTCACTTATGTCACATACACATTACGCACTGCCCCTTTTCTTAAAGGAGCTATGCTGTGCTTATGACAGCATGCTTCAATAAAGTTCAATAATAAGTAATAAGGTAATTATTAAGGCAGTCATGGTAAACCGCCATCCCACTGGAATATGTTGCTTTGTCACCACAGTAATAAAAAAATCCATACCATCACTGCCCTACCAACCACAGGATTTTATGACAATATATGTGGTTTTAGCATGATAGCTACTAATAAATCCATCTGCTGATCATGAAATTTGTTCAGAAACAAATCTTATATTATAGATATTATATATCTATATTATAAGCCATGTATAGGCTATGAGTATCTATGCAAATCAGATACATCATCATCATACATATCAAGTGTATGCATGTCAGTGCAGGTAGTATCCCTGATTAATAGGTCAAAAGCTCTTAAAACTGCTGTGCTTGTATCCTTCTGTGTATACTTTATCAGTTCATTAAGACCTTAAAAAATGTGTGACAGCAAGCCCACAGTAATAAGCCCTGAATCATTACTGTACAAGACGTCTCCTTTTTGTCTTCTGTCTACTTGTTTGTTATTATTCAAAACATGCAGCCAATTTGCAGTCTAATAATACTAATAATGTTTATAATAAGTTATTTCTTTGTGAGCTCCATGTGACACCAGAGAACATAAATATACACATCAGAATCAGTAAGTGCTGCATAAACTTTAGTCAGTCACCTCAATTTGATTTCCCCATGTGGGTCCTGATGATGCAGGATGGCAATTGCTGAAAACAGTTTCTGTATTATATGTATTAGTATGTGTAATAATTAATTTTATATGTAATATTCTTAATATGTATGTATTATTATGTATATGGTCGTGTCAGTCTGTATAACTTCATGTTTATTCCTCTTGGTTCATTTGTAAAAAGTCAACGTGAAAAGGACATGGCCCAGAACTAAAAATGCTATAATGTGTCATTTTTCTTTCCCGACCAAATGAGCTGAACTACAGGTTGAAATACCCAAATTTCCCTGTTATTTCATGATTTCATGGTTCAAACACAGGGTTTTGAATATTTCTGAATTTAAAAAACAGTCAAAATATGAATTTGTGATCTATCTTGGGTTGCATCTTTGATGCATGACTGACAGATAATTAGTCTAATTACACTGTAGCTTGTTAGAATTGACTACTTGCTGACCTCTAGGTAGTGTTGAGTGCAAAGACTGTCAAATGAAACACATGCTGATTTGAATGGATTTTCACCATAAAAATACTAAAAAACTTACTCAAAACAAGGAGGAAAAACAATATTTATATGCAGCAGGCATTTCAGCCAAAACTGGATACAAAGTGGGCTGGTAAAAAAGATTTTGTATGAGACACAGCATGGCAGCCCAACTGTAGGAATTTTGTGGAGCTCACATTTTCCAAAATGATTTGTGAACTGACCTGAAATCATACTTTCCTCCTAAATATATTTCTTTGGGCAGACACCCAATGTTGAAGGAAACAGCTTGTTAGCACACACAACAGTTCACTTCCATGTAGATATGCATGTGACAAAAAGGTCGGTTAAAGGGACAGTTCACCCCAAAATAAAAAAAAAACACATTTTTTCATCTTGCCTGTAGTGTTATTCATCCATCTAGATCATCCTGATGTGAGCTGCAGAGTTCTGGAGATATATGCTGCAGAGATGTCTGCCTTTTCTATAATATTACAGAACTAGATGACACTTGACTTGTGGTGCTCAAAGTGCCAAAAATACATTTGACTCAACAGCAATGCCTCTTTGCAGAAATCATGACATGGTTACTAAAACATAACCCATAGACTTTGTTGTGAGCAGTTTCATGTAGGACCTACTTTCTTCCTACTGTGTAAAGAAAGTAGCTCCTACATTTTTGAGCACCACAAGCTGAGTGCCATCTACTTCCATTATAATCGAGACAATGCACACATCTCTACAGTTGATAGTGCTAAAACTCTTCAACTTACACTAGTGAAAAAAAAAAAATGTATTTTTGATTTTGGAATGAACTGTCTCTTTAAAGTTTGGGTTGACAGAAGTTCATCTGGTATGTCTGTGGAATTCCTCTGTTAACTACCGTGGTTCATATATTGCCACAGCAACCTCAGTCACTTAGATTTGTTGTTGTGTGGGACATTAAGATACTTCCCATAGTCTTGATTTTATTTGTATCTGACAGAAACTACCCCCACTCCCCCAACACAAGCCAGAATAAATGATGATAGATTTGGACTGGAAACAATGCAGCTGTACTGTAGATCTGTTTCCTTGTACTTTAAGTAAGAATAAGCCAGAATTTAAAAGAGAGTTTTGCAGCTTTCTTCCTATGAATGAAGAGAGAATGGCAATGTTTATGAACAGATTACTAGCCCGTGCTCTTTTGCCTTCTGTCATTAATTTACTTCATTTACTTCAGACATGAGGCTAATAGAAATGTAGCTGGTGTACTTCTGCTTGCTCTTGGCAGGCTATGAAACCATCTGTCTGTCATCTCTGATATTTTCCGTTACAGTTTAATTTGTCTGTTTACTGTAGCCAATCACATAATACAGATATTGTCAATGATTACAGTACCTTTTCTGTTGTCAGACAACTACAGAAATGTAAAAAAGGATTTGATTAAGGGTCTCAGAGTGCTAAAATCCCGGTCACTACTGTTGTGATGCTTGAATAACAACATGGTGAGTATAAAGAATTGTATTACTGTGCAGGCATCACCTTCATGGTTCTCTCTAATGCTGTTTTCAAACGTCAGTAAACCTGTTAAAAACAGGCAATTGACACTTGTCCCACTGCTAGTAGATGAGTTTGCCTTTCTGTTCCTTTTTCTGGAAAGTTGAGACTCAACTCATGTCTGTGCAGGAGAGCAGAGAGAATTTTTAAAATTCCCTGTGTGTTCAGCTCTTAGTACCTTGTATCTTCTAACTGAATCTCTGTGGTTTGAAGTTTAGTTAACCTCCCGGGTCAATGATTGTACGTTCAAGTATCTGCTATATTTTACTGTCTGTATGTTCACTTTCAGCTGTACTGGAGTCTTGTTAAGTTACTGCTGATGAAAAGCCAACATTTGCTGATTTTCCTGCTCCATAATAAAAGCTTTTAGATAACAAGATAACAGGTTTTTTTTTTGTGAAGAATTTATAGAAAATAAAATGTTTATCCATTGTTTAGATGCCCGACTAAAGATGCGTTGTCATTGGTTAAATACTCACTTTCAACTGGGTGCAACCTCTGCTGTGCCGGGCTGACACACTGTGTCCAACTGAGTCAAACCAAGCAGCATGTGTATGAAATAAGGACAAAAGAGTCTGAGACGTTACTGACAGTGGTGACTAGCCTGCTTTGCCTTTGTTGGAAAGGGATGAAAATTAATGTGCCCAGATGTCACATTTAAATCAATGTCAATCAGAGATGAATCCAAACACCCGTGACTACTGCAGTCATTTGACCCAAGAACGAATGCTGATTGTACTTTTTCCCATTGAAGACAAAAGTCAGATTTTAGAGGATGTTAATGGGTTTTTTGTGCAGTGTAAAAGGGGCTCTAGCTATGCCACCGCCCCTAGGGCCCGGCCTTCTATCTGGGACCAGAAGAACATCTTGTCCTCTGGTGCAGCTTCATATCACCGATAATGTACACTTCTTGCCCATTTTCTACTGTGGTGTGTTTGATGGAAGAAGAATTTTAAAAGGACAAGAATAAGAGGACGAGAGAATATGACTGAGTGTTGGATGAAAATACAGTGAAAGAAGGAGCAAGACAATGGAAAAAGAGTCTTTACTCAGGAGAGTGGTGTTTATATCTATGGGTGAATACATAAAGTTGGTTGAGCGTGAGAAAGAAGCTTGCAGTGAATGCAGCACACACTGGGAAGCTGAGACAGACCTCGGGGCTCTCAGAAAGCTCAGAAATCAACGGAGGGTGGATAATCTACACACCAAGACTATTGTGGGAAAAGTGCCTTTGCTCTCTGTGTATTAAAGTGATAGAATGGGCAGTTCTCTATGGTCCATTTAGGGGAGGAAAATGGACTTTGGTGTACGTGGGCCATAGCACACTACTGAGACAATAGGCCTCCTACAATTTATAGCCAGGTAACTGTAAATACAATATGGAGAGAGCAGCTGTAAGTGACGCAAGTATAAAAACATCTCCAAACCCTTAACTAACGCACAAAACCTACATTCATGCACAAAAGACAGACACATAATGATTAGCTGAATAGAGGAAGTGATAAAATAGATCAAAAGCACACATTTAAAATAGGAATGCATACACACACACACATGCACACTCACACACTCACACAAATATGCAAAGAAGCGGAAGGGGTGTATTGATTTGACTAATTTCAATGTGCTGAGTCGCTATGAAACACCTGCCCCAGACACAAGCGCAGCTGTTTGTCTTGGCAACAACATTGCAACCCTGCAACCCCCCATGACCCCAATCCATCATCCACGTTGCACACACACGTGCACGCGAAACACACACACATATACATACACATGGTGCCAGCGGTCCCCTGTTCCCAAGACCTTTAGTGATGTGTCAGATCAGTGAGAGAGGGACAGTGTGAGCACGAGTCCCTGGAGGGTCGGGTCTTCACCTTCATGATTTTAACTGTGGAAATACACACACACACAGTCATACAAGGAACACATACATACATTCATACTATATGTACTGCAACATAAGGGATATACATATATGAATATATACACACACAAACACATGTAGTAGATCCACACACACACATGTATGTCACACAGGCAGCACATCCATCTTTGATCATGTAATTCAGATAACACGTCAAATGACCTGCTGCCCCCTTTCAGCTCTGAATGGCAATGAAGGGGCGTTCCTGCTGTGTGCCGCTGGGAGAGGAAAGGCCCCATCACAGATAAATTACATATGTGTACACACACACACACACACACACACGTGTAGCACTGCACGCTCATTTATCTGGAAGACACATACTAACTATGCATTTAATGTCAAATTTATGGACACACACTTCCACATGGACAGGCTGTCTAGACGCAACACTAATTTGATGCACTTTGGTTTCAAGCAATGGACAGCAGCCATTAGTCTGTTTGGAAGAGCTCTAGACTGAAAGATTTCAGCACGGCTCTGCAGCACTTTAGGAATTTATTTTGTGCAGCTTATTAAAGCCATAATATACTATTTTTCTGCACTGAAATGACCAATGTTATAAATTCTGTTGAGTTGTGCACTTACATTTAGAGTCTGATGGATATATCAGCTGACTGATATTATCAGCCCGATATTGGACTATCATAGCTGTATTGGTCTATATTGGTATTAACATATATGTTCTCTTCTCCAATATGTGCCTATATGAAAACTTTTTTTTCGAGAACATAATGCAGATTGTTTTATTTGTTAGCAGTTTTTTCTTAATTCATTTTATACATACATTTTGTTATACTGGTGAGCTGGGCTCACCTGGAAAGGACATGAGCTCCCCCGAAAGCCTCATTTGGGACATTTGGGGGGAGCTCTAATATATGATGGTCCTGAAATAAATAATAACAGTGAAAATATGGCAAAGTTTTGTGTTTATTCACACATTTTATGTATTGTCACTGATTAACACAGTGCTGTGTGCGCTGTTGTGTGCGCCGTGACAGCTGCGCTGTCCGTGGTTCTGATACGGAGCGGAGGTGACTGATAGATAGACTTAACATGTGACTTCGGTTCCTGTTTGCTTTTTGTTGTTGCAAATTGAACTTTTGGTCTGAATTCCACTTTCTCCCAATTCTAACAATCCACAGACAGGAGGGAAACGACAGTGAGCCGAAAGGACAGTCAGTAAGGAGAGAGTGTGTGAGAGAGAGATGCACGCAGCAGAAGAGCTGTTTCTCTGCGCCTGTGACATTTCATAAAGTCGTCCCATGTAAAAACAAATGTGAGTTCATTTTGATTTAAGATCTCTCCACATTAGTTTACATTCACAAAGATCAGATTATGACCTTAATATTGAGGCCAAAACGCACTGATGGCGTCTGACTTGGCAGAATGCGCACTGAGAGCATCTTGACACGCGTCAATTTGCCTTAACGCCTCCACTCCGAACTTGCTTACATTTTGGAGCATCAGATGAGGACCAGAGGATTTTTTTTCTGCACCCGCTTTACGTGTTTGAGGAGAGTTAAATGGAATAAAAAAAGGGTCATGGACGTGAGGATGGAGTGCTGATGGAGCTGTAGCTACACCTGAAACATTGGGGGGGGGGCAATTTATTGCTCAACTGTAAAATATCCTGCCTCCATTACATATCTGTCACATCTCTTTGTTATGTACAAATGTTTCCAGCAACCATGAAGCCCAGAGAAATACGTAATTTGTTCAAGGTAACGACATGTTTTCTACTAGCCACTTGTTGCTGTAAGTTCCGAGAAAAACACGGATACGTCAGAGAGTGAGGAAGGAAGTACGAGACTTAACTAACATGAATGAATAAAACTGAATACATTACCCCGTCTGTGAACATGATTTCTGCCTAAATCAGGTCAGATCGATTTTCACTGGCAATCAACGTTACTTCATGACATCATCAAAGTATGTCTTTGTAATTTACATATTGTATCTTACTTTTAACATTTTTCAGTTATTGTTTATGTTATTAAACTTTTCCTCTCTCAATTTCAAGACACAATGTTATGCTTTTTCTAACTATTTAAGGGAGAGTTCACATCAACACATAATTTCCCCCTGGCCTGTAGTGCTGTTTATCCAGCATATCTTTCTTTTGTAAAGAGACGCTGGTTTTGAATTTTTCATGTGTTTTTTCTCTGCATTGAGAACTACAAGCTGAGTGCCATTTAGTTCCAGAAGGCAGACAGCTCTACAGACGGTATCCCCAAAAATCTGAAAGCCACATTACAAAAATATATATTTTTGAACTGTCCCTTTAAAAAACCTTTTCAGGTTTGCTATGTTTTTATCCCTCTAGAACTGTGCTGAACATTTTTTTATCTTCATTTTGACAAGATGTTGTCAAATTTAGACACTGCAGCATAAATGACAAATGCTATCTATGACAACAATTAGCTTAAACAAAGAAACACCAATTTATCCACAAACAATTATGCTTTTATGTGAACAAAATGATAATGGACCATACTGATGTGACTGGATATTGGTGGGTGTGATGTTTTGCATACGTACGCATGTGTGAACGGGAAGAAAGCTGATTCCTGTCCTGTCTGACAACTGTGTACAGAAACCCATTATTACTTGAAAAATGACAAAAAGATGACAAAACACCCTTGTCTGGATGTGTGTGTGTGTGTGGTGTGTGTGTGTGTGTGTGTGTGTGTGTGGAACTAGCATAACGGAGGAGATATTTTATCCTGGCTCACAGGGCACGGCACCGACTCAGAGGGAAGAAACAAGATAGATTCTCAGCCACGCCGCATTTATCTCTATTACTTCCAGCAACACCAGGCATCTAAATTCTACTGATGACAGCCCAGGGATTTTATACCAGTTATCAGCATGATCCTCTCATATCAAATGTTTAACGCTCTCCTTGCTCAAACTTGGTTATTTTTTCAGCAGAATAAACAGAAAGGAGGAGATGGTCTTCTAACCTACTCTTTTGAAATTGCAAGCAAGACAGCCTTATTTACTCCTAAATTCGGTAGTGATGGGTGTTCAAGTCCCTTGACATCCCTCCGCTTGTGCTTGGCATTCTCAATGACCAAACACCTGAACACCTCAAAAATCACAGCACATTACAGCACAGTGGCTTTGACCAAGGCCTTGCTAAATTCTGCTGAAGCCGCTCTCCTGTTTCATCTACAAGTGTGACCTTTTGAAGAACTACAACAATACTTCTGTGTTTGCACCAGTCACTGATGTCAGATTAGTCTCGAATTGTCCGTCATCACAAGTATGCTCACTTTCATGAAACAGGACACAAACAACATGAATATGGCACATTTACTATACAGCTGCAAAGTTTAGAGTCTAACATCTACATGCACCTCATCGTAGCAACCTTAGGGAACATTTTATTTGAAAAGTTGTGCACAAGATTGTCATTACCATGTCATGAACACGAAGGAGTCTTTATGATTGTCATTAAGTGTTATTTGGCCAATATGTCACTTTTATTACAAAGACATTCTTTAAGATGTCTTTAACATTACATTAAACTGTTATGTGTGGTTGGTTTTGACACTGGCCATCAGGAGACCATTATCAGTGTGTCATGAATGTCTTCCTTGACCTCAAGTGAGGTGGTACATTTTGGACGGTGGTCAGTTTGATGATGGGGAATACAGTAATGAATGATTCTCTTGCTGGGTTTGGCTCCTGGCACCACAGGCCTGAGTCAGCTAATTAGGCAGCTAGCTCCATGAATAACTGAGGTAACTAGCTATAATATCAGCTGCAGATAACAACAGACAGCGGTTAGCCTATTTTGGAAACAAGCAAACTTTCTAACTGTAATGTGTCCGTCAGGCAACTGTAAGCTAAATCACCTTGGTACTGTACTTGGTTATCAAACTGGCCTTATAACATTTAATAACATATTTATGTCCAAATGGTACCACTTCAACTGAGGTCAAGGGAATTATTTATTACACTGTCACAAATGCTTTTTATTTTGTAATAAAACATCTTTATTAAATTAGAAAATGTACCTCTTTACTTTAGGTCAAAGAAAATATTCACAACACACTTATAATGGTCTCATGACAGCCAGTGTCACAAACAACCATTTATCACAGTATGCTGTAATGTTAAAACACAGAGCTAAACATTTTCTTAAGGTATAATAATGTCAATTTGTCATAACAAAGACATCTCAAACCTTGTCACCTTTGCATGAAAAGTGACATAATTGACCTGATGACACTTACAGACAACAGTCATAAACATTCATGAAGACTCCTACGTGTTCATGATAGGTGTTATGACATGATTATGGCTGTGTAATGACTGTAATGTCTTGTGCACACCCCTTGCAATAAACTGTAACCCAACCTTACAACTCAGTGCTAACCATTATGCTTCATTTTAGCTAACTGAACATTGCCCTCAGCTGACTGAGAGCTCATAATCTTGTTTAATAACACTTTAAAATGGGCCCCAGCAGGCTCTTAGTTGTATGTTCTCCATCTTTCCTGCTTTAATAAGAAGATCAGCATGTTTCCAATAATGACTGCATTCATAAACTTATATACACATACATATTTATCTGTCACATCTGAGCACACTTTCAGTCAACCTAGTTCAGCCTGAACTTTGATACTGCATCGCTACTGATGAAACACTTCTTGCCTGGCAATTTCCTGCCATCTCAGTCTGCATGGCTAAAAGATGTCATCTTTTTCTTGAGCTTTGAAAAAATTAAATATGCACTTTGAGGATGTAATTATCATTTCACTAACAAATGGCAACCTTTCATTTCACATTTTAACAACCTGTCTGTGTTGTTTCCTGAAGGAGACTCACCTGTCTAGTCAAACATATTCATTTACCTCGTCTTCTGTCGTTCCCTTTCGTGTCTAATTAATACCATACTGCTATAGAATTTTTCGGAATTGAACATTAAGGCTACCTGTGTGAGTGGGTGAATGTGCTTGTTTGAATTTTTTGGGGGAGGAATATCTTGTTTGTTTTTGTTGTTTTGACTTTGCTTTTTTCTTTTCCATTGTGATTCATTAAATATGAAAAAATATATATACCGGACCCTTAAAAACCACACTATCCAGTGATTAAATATGATATTAAAAAAGCATTGTTACTGATGTTGCTACTGGTTTTAGACATTTTTTTGTCTAAGTGCCTTTGTTTTTAAGATTCTGATAAGTACTGTCTGATGGGTAAACTAGATTTACTGTACCACCTCGTGGTAGAAGGGATGGACGTGATGCCACAGTGACCTTTGACCTACAAAATTTAATCAGTCCATCCTTGAGTCCAAATGGATGTTTGCACCAGATTTGAAGAAATTCCAGTGAGGTGTTCTTGAATATCATTCACAAGACTGGGACAGACATGAGGTCACACTGACGTTTGACTTCTCACCACCAAAATGTATCTTTTTTAGCTGCATTTTCTCCGTCTTCACCAAACGAATATGTATTTTTTTTTGTAATTTAGATGGCACATTAAATAAGGAGCTTGTTTATTGTTAATGCATGAATCTGCTCGGTTTTTTAAGGTATTATCAGTCAAGTTGTTCTAAACCTCAAGTGTAGATCTTTTAATTTTATTTATTAGATTAAATGAAATAATACCTATCACCATTGCTTCGTTCCAAGAAACTGGTATGTGACAACTCTCTGCTCTGACAACTCTTGCCAATCTAATAATAGTACTGACACCCACCGGGCCAAGAAGGTGACTGGGCCCCATATGTGGGAAAATAACGAAGAAACAGAAAACAGGTGAAAAAATGTAATTGTCCTTTAAAGATAAACAGCACTACCTGTTGTAATGATTGTGCCAGGTGGTGTTTGGACATCCAGGATGCCGTGCCAACAAAGTTCACAATCTGTAGGTAGCGGTGGAAGTTGCTCTGTATCTCCAGCAGGCTGTGGGTGACCTCCGGCCCTTGGCGCCCGCTGAAGCGCAGCAGGGCCCTCAGCTGACCCTCCTCCCAATGGGCAAGCTGCTACTGGCAGCTAACGTGGCCAAGAGAAAAATGATATCCCACATGGCAAAGCTGTTATGGAGGGACGGGTTAAGATAAGGACAAGTATGAATAAGATGTTAGGTAGCAACACTTCTCTGCATGGTATAATGTAGTACAATATATGTAAAATAGCTGCAGGTGGATCATAGAGATGAAGAATTAGGGAGAAAAGGCAAGGTAGACTAGATGTGAAAGGAGAGGACAAATGCATACTGCAAGAAGAGTATGTACGTGTTATATATATATGAGATAAGAACTGAGAAAATACTGAAGGCTAAATGTATTCAAGGTCACATCCCATGGATTTGTAAAGGAGGATATCTGCATTCAACGGTATCTTCAGCCAAAATCCAAAGGGAGGCTTGGTCAACAATAGCAGGGATAGCAGGGAGATGTGCAATATATGAATAGAATGGGAAAACAAAATGGGAAACAGCCGAAGGTTAAGCTAAAACATGTTAAAGGTCACAGACACGTCAATTTGTGAGGGCGGTGGTGAATGGAGCTGCATCATAACCCTGCAATCAATTATATCACAACATTCTTTTGCACAGGGCAAACGGTCATTTAAAAAGGCTGCAGACCAAAGTATTTTGACTTTTAAATTTTGTGTAGGTTTTTACTTGTTAAAATGCCATCCTTCATGTAGAGCATCTACATTGTGATCTCAAAACTATTTAAGTGTAAAACCAGGATTCAATGATTTGAGGATCATTTTCAACCGATATGCAATTAACTACAGTACAAAGACAAATAAAGTTTGTTTTTTTTGTAAATATAAACTCCTTCTGAAATTGATGCCTGCAAACACATTCCAAAAAAGTTGGACGACACTAATTGTTGAAGTTTTGACGCTTGTTGTATTTTGTGCTTCATAATGCGCCACACATTTTCAGTGGGAGACAGGTCTGGACTGCAGGCAGTTCAGTCTGGCACCTGAACTCTTTTACTATGAAGCCACACTGTTGTAACACATGCAGAATGTGTCTTGTCTTGCTAAAATCAGCAAGGACGTCTCTGAAAAGGATGTCATCTTGATGGCAGCATATGCTGCTCCAAAACCTGTTTTAGCATCAATGGGGTCTTTAAAGATGTGTAAGTTTCCATGCTGCCATGGGCATTAATAAGTCCCCATACCATCACAGAAGCCTGCTTTTGAACTTTGTGGTTGTAAACAATCTGGCTGGTACGTCTCCTCTTTAGAACATGACATCCATGATTTCTGAAAACAATCTGAAATGTGGAGACCACAGCACACTTTCCACTTTGTGTCAGTGCACCTCAGAATGAGCTCAGGCCCAGAGAAGTCTGCAGTGTCTCAGGATGTTGTTGACTTTTACTTTGCATGATGCTGTGACTGTGTTTACCGACTTCTGAAGTGTTCCTGAGGCTGTATAGTAAAATATTTTATAGAATCATGTGGGTGTTTAATGCAGTGCCGTCTGAGAGATCGAAGGTCATGGATATTCAATGTTGGTTTTCAGCCGTGCCACTCCTCTGGATTCTCTGAATCTTTTAATGATATTATGAATTATTGATTGTGAAATCCCTGAATTCCTTACAGTTTTGTGTTGAGTAATGTTGTTCTTAAACTGTTGGACTATTTACCCCCACAGTTTTTCATAAAGTGGTGAAACATGCTCCATCCTTGCTTGTGAATGACCTGGCTTATCGAGGATGCCACTTTCATACCCCATCATGATACCATCACCATTTATCAGATAACCTGTCGTTCCACACGAGTGTTTTTGAGTATTCCACAACTTTCCCAGTCTTTTGTTGCTCCTGTCCCAACTTCTTTGGAACAAGTTGCTGGTGTCAAATTCAGTATGAGTGTATAAATATAAAAACAATTTATCAGTTTGAACATTAAATACCTTGTCTTTGTACTGTTTTGAACAGAAGAGAGGTTGAAAAGGATTTGCCAATGATTGTATTTCATTTTTATTTTTGTTTTAACATAGCGTCCTAACTTTTTCGCAAATGTAAAAGATAACCTGAATTGTAGTTTATGCAGTGAATGTCTACAAGTGAAGGACTGCAGGACAGGAGACAGCGCCACAGCAATGTCACGGACAACAAAAGGAGAGACGGAGGACAAACAAAACAGACAATGCATTCCCACAGGAGAGATGACAGATAGCCACGGTTCTTATGACAAAAAGGTATGGGCATGGGTAAACTGAGGAAGCGATAAGAATGAAACATCAAGGATTCAGACAGTGTTTCAGATATATTCAGGAGTACAACACAAGTGGCAGCCGCAGCATGAAGACATGAGGTGAAGTGGATGGTATTGAATACGTCTGACACCTATTGCTACAGCATGAGCCTGCAGAGTTGAGAATTTGGACTCCAATCCCATGTGTGCAGGCGTGTGTCTGTATGTGTATTCATCGCTCCGTTTGTGTGAGAGAGCAATTCACCTCAAGCAGGTCTCTGAACCTTTGAACGAAGGCATCAACTGGAACAAAAATGCTGGTTTGGTCCAAGGCCCAGCCTTCGCAGAATGCCTGATGGAAATACAGATGACAGAGAGAGGCAGAACAAAAGACGAAGAGGAGGAGAGAGAAGTGGGAGCAGAGAAACCGATAAAGAAATAATGAGAATGTAACACTGACACTGACATACACAATAAAAGTACATAGAGTGAAGGAGAAAGAGCAGCACAAAAAGTCAAGCTGTCTTTCAAACAGATGAGCACCTCAGCATTTTAGAGCTGGGTCTCCAGCTGTCACAAAATTGTAAAGTGCACGAAAACAAAAAGCAGGCTGTCACAGTGGCAAACCGCCATCCATACAGGCAGAGGGATAAAGGTCAGCAAATGATCTGTCATTGGCATAATTGCATCCGCTGAAGTTGTGTATCGGTGGCCTGGCGTTTCTAAGATTGCTTTTCACACTTCATTCTTCCCCTGATGGAAAGGTAATCCTGAAGACACAAAAGTTTATAGTTGCTACGCACAGTGGAAATGGGAAGGTGGGAAAGAGGGAGAGATGGACTTCAGGTGAAGCCAAGGTGACACCAGGTTGACTAGAAAAATCATCCAACCTCAGCAAGTTAAGACAATGGTCGGCTGCATCAACAATGATTAATTTAATCTAAGACTAGTTCTAATTGAAGTTTATTAAACCTGGGTTTAAAGAGTAAATCCAGATTAAAAATCAGCAGAGCGGGGCGCCTCTGTAGCTCAGTTGGTGGAGCATGCACCCCATGTAGTGAGGCTATCAGCCTTCTGCAGCAGCCTCGGCTCGACTCCTGCCTACGGCTCATTTGCTGCGTGTCATCCCCTCTCTCTCTCTACTGCCTTTTCAATCATATCTTCAGCTGTCACCTATCAAATAAAGGCAAAACAGTCCCATGAATACAAAAATAAAAACATAGAACAATCAAGCAGACTTCTGTTATACAGTTAAGAACCAATATAATCTTAGTTTGGCGTCGTAAACCGAAATTAAACTAAATTAGTTTACTCAATATGGAGATGCTTGCTTACCCCAATTAAAACAAATAAATAAAAAATACATTACATTGTTTTCTAGCAACAGTTAACAAAACAATACATTGTTTGCTAGCTGGCTATAAAGTAGAACAAAAAGTTCTTATATTTGCTAGCTAGTGTAAGTAGTTAAAGTTAAAGTGTAAGTTTAAAGTTTTGGTGAACGGAATTAAATTCAATCTAGCCTCAGAGTAAAAACTAACCTGAGCTTTAAAGAGGTATAAATTGAATCTTTGTTAATTTTAAGCTTGTTTCAAAGTTTGGTGCAACATAATTTAATGTTAAACAATGATCTAATCAATCAATCAATTAATTAATGAATTAAAATGTATTCATGTTGGTGTATCCCAGCCTAAGACATGACTTCCGAAAGTGATGATCACTTCAGTAGCTCTTGCAACAAAACAGCGTGACAACACAGTGTAACTGCAATCTAGCTGATGACCTTTTGCTCCCATATTTTTCCTCACAATCCAGGAGTGCTTGTGTAGGCAGTACTGAAGAATTTATTGAATATTTTATGTTCAACCTGGGGGGACAGTTTTGGTTTTTTTTTTCAGTTTCTTTGTACCTTGGCAGCAGCTACTCAAAGAAAAATAATATGGCATACAAGAAAAGTGGGCATTTCTTCACTACACTGTCACTACAGTGCAAAAGACAGGAACCCCTAAAATGCCTGGCAGCTCATAGTGTCCATAAACTTTTATGTTATAGTTACACTCACAGAGTGAAACACCACATTTAAAGGCTGACACAAGGTAAAGCTAGGCTGTTTCATAACCGTACCAGCATGTACAGCCTCGAAACTCAACATGCATACATACAACACATATATACAGCGCATTTACTATCAAGACTGGATCACCAAACAGGGAAAGCAGGAAATTCCCCCAGCCCTCAGGGGCCTCCAGAAGTACCATATTTACTCTCTGACTTGGGATTATTTTATTAACACAGATGCAATTACCCTCCAGGTGTCAGTCATCAACAATGCCATTTGCACCTGGTGTGAAATAGCCAGTGTGGCTGCTTACATCAGGGTTTATACCCTTCATGGAAGAGACAAGCACCAAGGTGTCCATACACAACAAAGCTATTTGCACCCACAATATACGCAGTATACACCCACATGGCATACCACAGACATATCAGAATCAGAATCAGAATCAGAATACTTTATTTATCCCCGAGGGGAAATTGTTGATGTTACAGGTGCTCCTTACAAGATCAAGAAAGATATAGTGCAAATAGAAGTGAAATATAAAAAATATAAAAATTTAAAATAAGAATAAAAATATAGTGAGAAGTTTAAAAATATATATCTAACCTATCAAATATACACAGATGGTAAAAATAGATAATAAACAGACTATATACAGTGATGGTAAGGTATGTGCATTGCTTTCTGAAAAGAAAAATAGAACAAATTTGGAAAAAGTAGTGCAAAATTAAGGATTATGTACATGTGCATTGTGGTATGAGATCAGACATTTCTAAACCAAATCAAGTAGTTTTGTTTCCTAAACTTGTCCAAACTGCAACTGAAAACTGAAAATAATAATAAAACACCTGAAAAAAACAAGTCAGTTAGTTTCACAGGCCACTAATATGCCAGTCCCTCATGTCAGGACTCGAATCCCAGGTTCTGGAGGAAGGATCCTGTGTTAATCCCATTCATCCACCACAACCTGCTCTCTAAAGAAACATCGTCACTCTTGACAGCTAAACTAGGGGGCCAGGCATGACTATTCTCACCCAGGTGCAAACAGACACTGTGTTTTATTAATTATATTTTTGGGGGTAATATGTACGTCTAAAGATCTACAACAACTGAAATAATAAAGGTCCTGTTCCTGTGTCTTGTATTGCTGTAGTTGATATTGTGCTTATCCAAATAAATGTCTGAGGCTGTGGAAGTTCCATGGCTAAAAACTATTTAAAAATATGAGACACTAAAACATAAGGTAAAATGTTTACAAAATCCAAGTCAGGAGGATTAAAGCAGACTTGTCTCTGGATAAGGGGAAAGGGAAGTTCACCTAACTTGGCTGCTGGTGTTCAAAGTCCAGTGTAAGCATCCTGGTACCTCCAACCAGATGCATTAAGCTTATTGCGAGGTCACTTCTCCGTGGACTTGGTCTGGTTATTGTTTGATTAAATATGTGGAGGGATCTGAGAAATAGTGCAAAAACTAGGAACTTTTTACGTATTCCTTAACATACCTTGTCGTCTCACAATGGTCTCCTCAGGGTCAACCTGGCCTTGTGCCTTTGACAGGTCACTGGGTCCCACGAGCTAATAACCAGCAAATTCCTGACACACTGCTATTCTGGTTATACAGCTATATTTCAGACCTTTTAACTTCCCATCTGCTGTCACAGGCCCTGAGGTCTTAAAATCTGCTCTACTGGTTGTTCCTAAATCCAGACTAAAAAACAAAGGTGACAGAGCACCTGCCATCAGCCCCCCAGACTCAGAACAAACTTCCAGAGGAGATTAGGATGACTAAGTCTATCTCTTCATTTCTTAAAATGCACTTTTATAGTCTAGCCTTCCTCTGATCCCCAATCTTACCTGTTCTACACCATTTGTTTTTATTGTTTAATTTTCATTATTACAGTACGTTTTATTACTTAATTTTATGTTTTATTGCTTATCCAGTATGTTGTATTATTGATGGTGCCATTGTTCTTAATGCTTGTATGATTAACAACTCCATGATTCTTGTAGTTGTTTTTATCTTGTAAAGCACCTTGTAAACACTGTTTTGGAAAGGAGCGATATAAATAGTTTTTTATCTTTATTATTATTATTATTATACATCATCATCACAGTTTCACTTCTATTCCCATCTCTGAGCCTGCTGTGGTCATGTGACTACTTCTTCATTTGCACCTTATCCATCATGTAGGCATTCCCTATTTGTCCTCCATTTACACCGTTGAGACCATGTTTGTCGTCATGGCCACCATCCTCATCACCACCATCCTCATCATTATTGTCACTATTGTTATCTCCATGGTGAAGTGTCACCATGCTCCTCTGGCTGTTGTTCTGGTCTCGGTCTTGCTGTTTTACATGCTCTCTTTCTTCTAATGAGCAGCTACTGCTGAAGGGTGGAGCAATCAACTAAGACCAGAAGTGGGTGTGGTTGATATGAGAAACCTAAGCTAATTATCATTGGCAATGGAACTGATGTGAAATATATTTCCACAATCTCATACTGTCATTTCCATCTCTCTCTCTTTTTTCTTAACCAAACTACTCTTATTGTAGTTTAGAGTACTACAACATTATACATATGTATTAAAAGAGCAATGCGTAACAATTTGACATTTCAATCCAAAAATTAGTACTGCGGTCCAAACGGTGAGTTGGAGTCATAGATTAAATAGATTGAAATCCTATTTAATATACAATCTATAGCTGAAGTGAGTTTTTCCCCTCCTACCCAGACTCGAGGCAGGCTGCACGAATAATGCAGGATCGCCAGACAAGCACAACATTGTAATAACAATAACAAGTGATGATGCGTCCTACACTGCAAGTTGATCAGCTGTTTATAACTCTGTCAGTTGTCTGTCAATGTAAAGTTAAGCCCGTTATCCTGAAAACAAAAGCCCACTGCTCCGAAAACACACATTCTGGAGTTTGAGCTCAGTGACTGTCTCCCTCCTGCCTGCAAGACTCCATTAACATTTCACTCAACTCCTCCTTCTAAAAGATTATTGATGATTTCTCACATTTACTCATTCGGCAAAGATTCAACATTTATTAGAACTCTAATTAATTAACACTAATTAGCACTCCCAATCTAAAAAAACCTAGCAAACCCAATCTAAACAAGGAAATCCCTAGCATGCAAGTACAAAGGAAATAAAATAAAACGCTACAAGCTACATGTTAATCTAAATCTGTCCCTGCATATTCCTAAAGAGATGTGTGCTTCATGATTTTACCACAAATTGACACAAACCAAATTTGGGGTCAGACTGCAGTACAGTTTAGGGAGTACATTTTTTTAGGCCTATAAATATAAATAAAAAAATTACACAGCTGTGACATGATGTTTGCTGTGCTCACTATAGTTGATGGGTATTTGCAGTAGGCAGGGTGCATACACAATGTACAAAGGCTGGGACAGCTTTTTGCCCCAGCGGCCCCCTATTGGATGATTGTAGTTATTAATCTCACTTAATCTCAAAAAGTACACCACAGACATTATTGACTTACAGCGGATTCTACACTGAAACACCAATTATCAGCACAGCTAGTAGGAGACAGATGACTTTAGTAAGTGTAATCTAATTAATAAGTGTAACAAAACAGCCAGTTTGAGTTGGTACGTTTAATTTGCTCAGCAGCACTGCATGATTCACTTTAGATTAAAGACGAGTATTTCTACGGAAGCATTTTATTAGCAAAGAAACTTTAAATGTGTCGTTTCATCCCATCCCTTACAGTATATACAACACACACAGACACGTGGGCACATAGGTGTGCTGCACATACATGTAAGGTTGAGGTATGAATGATGAGGTTTTAGATTCATTTTAACAGTAGAGAATACATGAGGGATTGAGAAAATGTGCAGGAGAAGTGAAACAAGGAGAAGGGGAGAGGGTCCACATGTGTGACTATCCGTCTCTAACTGCAGATGAAAGGAAGTCGTTTGAAGTTGATGTGGTGCTATTTCTCCAATGACTCAGATTAAACACTGATGCCTGTGCCTAGCAGCACATTCATCACTTCAATGATACTTTTAGTGGCCGTTCCCCTGCTCAGGCGGAAATTAACAGCACTCTGGTGCCCTGTGTGTGCGCAAAAACCTGCACGCACACACATACACGTAAGCACAAATAAATGCCCAATTCTGCTCACATACAAAGGCATGCAGGTGTTTTGGGTATGCAAAGGCCATGTTTTTCATCTCTCCAACAACTTTTTCCCACTTGGGGGACATAATGCTTTTTTCTAAACTGTGTCCTCTTTTAACTCATCAGACTCATTCACCGGAGGAGCTCGAGACTCTTAAATTATGCCATTAAAACATTATGATGAATCATTCATTTACCAGGTTGATTATAATTTAAATGACAGATGATGCTTGTGAAAAATGTTAACCTTGTTATGGAGAAAGAAAATGACTACTTTTTAAGTGCTCATATATGATATATGTCTATGTTGTACTCCTATGTGAGGACCTCAGGAAGAATAGTTGTTACTTAGGTAGCATCTAATGGGCATCTTATTAGACAAGTAAATAAACAAATAAACTTGCCGGAATTTTCATCATAAGGGTCTTAATTGTTACTTGTGTTTTTATGCAGGAGAGCGGCTGTGTCAGAGTCCTACACCAGGCCTGTTAACAAAAGTAAAAAGTACTGTAAAGGGTAAAAACCATATTTATATAAATCTACCAGAGCGGGTACACGTACAAATGGACTGTCTGCTCTAATTATATCAAGTCTACTCAGCCACCAGGACTTTTTTAAATTGTGAGAGCCCACGTCGCAACCTTTGACCCCACATTCAGCCAAAAATTGGGACGTCACTATCTGATCCGACAGTGATGTAAGCTGGCTGATGGCTAAAATTGATGACATAAAAGCAAAAGCCAGTGGGGAATACCAAGTTGTGGCCAATACGCTGTCGAAGTCCAACTTTGGGAGAAATCTGGTGGCATCAGAGACTGTGAGAATAACATCAGTGGCTTTGCTGCTCCTGATAAGTGCCAAAAAGTATTAGCTTTTGATAGCCGCAAGGTAGACACATCATCGCTGAGAAAAACATCAACAGCTGCAGGAGCATCTGTGCTGCGCCAGTCGAGAACACAAGTGAGTGACAAGTGACAAGTGAGTGTGTATGTGTGTTTAATCTAGGGCTGCAACTAATGATTAGGGGTGGAACAACACATTGATTTTGATCGATATATCGATTCAATGTTCAGCGATCCAATATGATCATTATCTTTAAAATATGTCTTCATTTTGAAATTCTTTGGCACGCTGTGTCACAAATGTCTGGAAGAGCTCAGTCATAAAACTGACAAATCATAATTTATTAGCTGTGTGTGAGTTGATATAAATGTATCTCATATTGATTGAGTGCCCCTGAATCAAACTGAATCAAAGTTGTATCATGGCAGACTTTGTGATATCAGCAAATATTGTACCATTGTCCAGAGAACTGATTCATTATTGGATAATGATGAAACTTGTGATTTACACGCCTACTAACGATTATTTTCATTATTGATTAATCTGACAGTTATTTTCACAATTAATCATGTAGTATATAAATGTCAAAATATTGTGAAAAATGTTCATCACAATTCCAAGAGTCCATGGTGACGTCTTCAAAATGCTTATTTTATCCAACCAACAGTCCAACATTAAAAGACTTCATATGTTTCTTCATGTCATGTATGACAAAGAAAAGCAGCAAATCCTCATATTTAAGTAGCTGAACCAGCAAATGTTTGACATTTTGTTTGAAAATGATTAAAAGGAATAATTGATTATTAAAATAGTTGCCAGCTAATTTTCTTTTAATGACTTATTGATTAATCAACTAATCGTTGCAGCTCTATTTTAATCACGCATCAGGTTGGGTTGCAGGACTTGGAGATAATTGCAGGTAACAGGTCGGTTCTGGTACTCAGCTTTGAAGATGCAGGTTTATCAAATACCTTGCAGAAACTGCAGAAAAAAAAATCAAGCCTGTTACTTTTTTTTTTTAGAATAATCTAGTAGTAAGAGAAAAACAAACAATTTAGACTGTTGAGTCACCTTATTCAGACAGCTACCTTTATATGTGATTTAACATGTTTATAAGATTTTAAAGTCAAAGTATTTCGACTGCACACTGTCATCTCTAAATTAAAGTACTTTTTTCCCGAAAAACAGTTGTGGTGCTTGTGTGTATTCAGCGATGTGAGCTAACTGACTATGACTACTTTAAACTCTGCTCACAACAGTGTGGGGTCCAGAGTATGGCAGTGTGTGGCAGATCAGTATTTACTTTCAGACAGTTTGATCTGGTTTGGTGTAGAGAGAAGTCTGGCCTCTAGGGGTCTCTATTGAGGTTTCAAAGGCCCTTTCTCTTGTTTAAGAATCAAATAACTTACTTCCACTTTTACCGAGTGATAGGTTGATGTAGGGTCAGTCTTTATGTGTGTGCACTATAAATTCGCCCATGCACACAGAACATACAGTACTTAGCAGAGTAGTAGGCTATGCAGAAGCCTGAATCAGTGTAATTTGATCAGTGTGGCCCTAACCTCATGGGATAAATACCCAATAAAAGACATTTTGGCGTCTGGATAAGCGTAAATCCATCCAATTTGGGGCCTAATTAAGTGGGACTTACATAGCACACTGGGACAGGCGGTTATAAGAGACAGAAAAATGACCGGAGGCATCAACGTCTCTGCTGTCTCAGGAGAGCTCGAGATCCAATAAGGATGGAAATAAAAGAGGGGTCACTGTGGCTTACTTTAGTATGGAAGCACATCATCAGAATAGACTGACTGACACACACACACTCACACACATACACACATACAGTAAGCATGCACAGGCTCTAGCACAAAGACAAACACTATGCCATATGGCAAAAGCAAGAGAAATGTTGACAGATCTTAGAGTGGGTCAAAGGTGCAGGATTAAAAGTGCACTAAGTGATTTTTGACCACTTTCTGACCTACTCCTGAGGCACCACAACAGCTGGCTGACCCTTAACCCTTCACAGAAAGTGAAACCATAAATTCCCCTTCAAGAGTTGGAAGATGAAAAGACAAATATTCCTTTATG
This sequence comes from Lutjanus argentimaculatus, assembly GCA_034769285.1. Lineage (NCBI taxonomy): Eukaryota > Metazoa > Chordata > Actinopteri > Lutjaniformes > Lutjanidae > Lutjanus > Lutjanus argentimaculatus. The sequence continues at coordinate 15,146,029 of JAWZSL010000018.1, forward strand.
CTGAGAAACAGATCATCCCTCTTTTTATATCACCCTACAGCGGTGGAAGTAACTAATTACAACATCTCAAATTACAGTAAATATGTCATTTTTTGGGTACTTGCACTTTGCGTGTTTGTACAAGTCTGTAATTTTACTTGTACTTAAGTATGCAATCCACTGTAATCTACCTTGTTACTTTTAAAATCACAATTGAGTAGTGAGTACAATTTGAATGTGAGGACGCAATTTCTGAAGAAGCTGCGGGTGTGAATGCTCGCTGTTGAAAAGCTGACACTAAACTGCATTGCTGGCTTCATACCTGCCAGAAAAAACTACTTAATTGCAGTAACTTGAGTATTTGTAATTAGTTACTTCCACCCCTGGTAACAACACACATTTCTGCAGTGTAACAAACTCAGAACACACATTCATTCTTGCTTTACAAGATCTTTAAACATCAATGTTTAAAAAGTAACTAATACTCTCGGTAGTTTTTGAGAAGAATTTTAAAACACCAGTAATTAGGGGCCGGGCAGCCTAAGCTGCCAGGACCCTATTGTAATCCTGCATGTTCTTCTTCTTTCTTCTTTTCTTCTTTCTTCTTTCTTCTTTCTTTCTTTCTTTCTTTCTTCTTCCGAGGAAATCCTACTTCCCATGCACGAAAAATGACCAAACTTTGCACAAAGGTCCAGTCCCATGTCAGATTGCCTCAGCTGCAAAAACAGGCCAATAGTCCTGATGGTGGCGCTACAGCAAGCCTCTAAAGTTCAAAATTTTGAAAATTCATAATAAATCAACCATATGTGCTACAGATTTACAACTTTCACCACAATGTAGCCCCAATACTGAATAAAATTTTGTACATTTAAACCTATTGCAAATTATGAAGTCCATCACTCTGTTTTTTTCAAAAACTGTAAAACTTATTAAACCTATCTCCTCCCACAATTTTTGCTCAATTGGCACCAAACTTGCTACAGAGCATCTTCAGACTGTCCTACACAAACGATCCACACAGATTTTTGATTTATCAAAAATTGAGCCTACAGTGCATCAAAATGTTTGACTGTAAACGGTATTATAAACATATACTTGCAAATTCTTGCTAAATACATTTTCAATGTTCATGAAAAAAATGACAAAATTTTGGAGTCATGGTAGATGATGTTTGGAAAATATCAGAATTTTATCTCAAAAACTGAATTTTTTACAGCATTTTGCATCATGCGAACAATTGGAGTCAATGCAAAAATGTCATTTTTAAACATCAGTTTTTCACTTTTGGAGCCAATAAATCATTGTTAAAAACTAATGACCAACATCTCCATACTGTCTAGATGCAACTTGTGTATTTTGGGATTTTTGTCTCAATAACTGAATTTTTGACAGCCATTTGAAATCTGCCTGCCAGGACCCTATTGTAATCCTGCATGTTCTTCTTCTTTCTTCTTTCTTTCTTTCTTTCTTCTTCCGAGGAAATCCTACTTCCCATGCACGAAAAATGACCAAACTTTGCACAAAGGTCCAGTCCCATGCCAGATGTCCTCAACTGGAAACACAAGACAATAGTCCTGATGGTGGCGCTACAGCAAGCCTCTAAATTTCAAAACTTTGAAAATTCACAACAAATCAACCATATGTGCTACAGCTTTGGAACTTTCACTTTGAAATGTTCTTTTCCATGGCATGGATGGCTGCTGCCTGGCACCCTGATCCTTGGCTTAGTCAATTTGTGAAGCCACACATGAACTGTCACTTGCCAATTAGCTCAGTGAGATAAAAGGCGGACTTCAGTGTCAGAAGTTGTGAGTTCGAGCCTCAGCTAAGGCAGGATGGACTTTCAAATGTGAAAACCTTATGTTCAGGTATCATGCTATGTGGATTAGAGACTGCTAAGATTGCTGTTATCCCTTGTCTCTTTTCCCTGTTTATTTGGCTTAGCTATCAGTCAATATGCAGAGTCTCTTGTGCCAGAAATTGTGAGTTCAAGCCTCAACTGATGTAAAATGCACATTAGAATGCCACCTTTTTTTCATCTTCCTACACTCTGCTTGTTGCTCAGAATTGCCTAATTTTGCCTAAAATTGCCCGGCCCCGACCATTGCTGCGCAGCAGCTATAATTTTACTTGTGGTTGAGTAATATTTTAGTAAGGTAACAGTACTTGTACTTGAGTGCAGATATTCAGTACTCTTTCCACCACTGACTACATGATCACATCATGAGCTACAGCAGCTATTAAACTGCCTTTAATACAATATTTCCCATGGGCATAAAAGCACAGCTTGTTGCTTCCTCTATAAACAGCTATGGTTGCACACAAACATAAACTCCCCTGATAAGCGCTATCTCAAGATCATAAAAGTTTTTGGGGGGGGGGGGGGGGGGGGGGGGTCTCCGCTCCTATATGGACAAAGATATACACGAGTCACATCAGGCCACAAAACAAATTAGTCTCTGTCAGAATCCCTTTGGATGTCTTCCTGTGCATTTCCAGATTTCACAGGCAGAGCGAAAAAAAAAAATAAAATAAAGGCCTCCTGCGATAGAGAGACAGAGAGCCATATCAGGAGGTCATCTGTGCTTCAAAAGGGAGATATATTAAATTCATTCATCTCAGTCAGTGGGAGTGCCAGTACTGTGGCTTCCATGTGATGAGGGATAGAGAGATCTCCCCCTCTCATTCGGCCCTGCCTGGCTCACCGCCTTCGGAGGCATTGTCTGGGAAAATATCCCCTGTAATAGAGCCAATGATTAAATAAAGACAGAGAGGTGTGTGTGCATGACTGTATTTGCGTGCGTGCCTTGCATGGATGCACGTGCAAAGAATACAGTGGCCCTAAAGAAAGGGAAAGGAGAGGAAAGGGGTGATGAAAAAGGTTGAAAATGACAAAGACAGTGATGGAGAGAACAACAGAGAGAGGAAGAGAGGAAAAGAAAGCAACAGAGAGGCCACCGGGAGGACAGAGAGGAGGGAGGGCAGGCTGCGGCCAACCTCACATTCATCATGTGTCACCGAGCCATGCTCATACAACACTTAGATTCACATACAAGATAGATCTCGCTCACACACACACACACACACACACACACACACACAGAGCACAGAAACAAACTGTATCAACTACCACCCCTGAGGGTTATATAAACGAAATAAACTGTTCAGTGTGTGGCTGCGCGCACACATACTGTATAGCCTAATATAAACATTCAGTAAAGGAGAAGTTGCAGGAGAGCAGAGAAGCTAACTGTGATTCATAGCTGTTTTCATGGTGAAGTCTCAAGTTTGATCGATCTGTGAATGTTTTGCACTCCTGCGTCTCCTTGAGTCGTAAATTGGCTGTTGAGTGAGAGACAGAGAGCGGGAGAGTGCATGAAGAGGAGGAAGGTGAAGGAGACGAGGAGAGGAGGTGGTGGAGGCAAAATAAAGGAAAAGGAAAGGAGAGACAGGACTGAGGCCGAGCAAGGAAATGAACAGAGGAAATATTTTGAGCCAGATGGAGGTCTCAACACCTGGTTTATTACCTTATGAAGGTGAGGTGTTGTGTGATGAGGCCAAAGCTGTTGTCTCTGCAGCTCTGACAGCCGGCATAACAGGAGCAGAAATCACCAACATGGCTGCTGATTATCCACATCTCTTCATAGTCCTAGACTGGGCTGCACCAACAAAGATTAATTTAAGCTCATCAGAGTTTAGCAAAACTAGGTTTAAAATGAGTCAATCCATATTTAACATTATGCAGAGCTCTGTTGCACAATTCAAAACAGATTTCTGTTTTGTAAATCCAAGCTTATTGATGTAAACAAAAATTAAGTTTAATATAAGTTATGGGGATGCTTGCTTACCCAAATTTAAATAAATAAAAATTAATATTAGTGTTGTTGGGACTTAGTAAGTATAAAAGAGGGAAGAAATCAGTTGCATTGTATGCTAGATAGCTAAAGAAGAATAAAAAACATTATATTGCTTGCTCTCTAGCTAAAAAGTTATATTGTTTTCTAGCTAGCTAAAAGTTGGTTTGATAGCTCAGCAGAGAATTAAGAGAAAGCAGCCATTTTAGAAGTTACAACTCCTCAAGTGTAAATGTTTAAAGTTAATCTTGGATCACAAGAAGTGATTCAAAGTTTTGACCAAATGGAATTAAAAGAGTAAAAACTAAACTGAGGTTTAAAGAGAGGTTTGAATGTAATCATTCTTAATTTTAATACAGTTTTAAAGTTTAGTGCAACATAAATTGAGGTTAAACCATGATTTAATTTTAAAAAGTTTAAATAAGTCATCCTTGCTGGTGCAATCTAACCCTAATGTTGAGCCCTCAAAAACAACTCAGATATCTATTGAAGATGTCGAAGGCATCATTTGCAAATCATACAAGAGCTTTACATCAGTTAACAGAAATTCAGCCAATAAGGCAGCACTGGGCACTAAGGAGGCTAACACAATAATATCAGAGGAAACATGACTTCTTTCTTACCTGCAATCAGAAATCCAAATTCAGGGGGTCCCCTGCTGTGTGGATCATACATGTAAAAAAAAAAGGTTGGAAACCTCATAATTTCAAGGAAGCTGCCTTCACTAGATTTTTGAGTTTTGAGTCAAACACTTTAGTTTTGACATAAACTAAAAAAGGTCTTCTCACCTATAATCTTTTGAGATCATTTACTTTTCCTCCTAGAGTCTCAACAAATCATTATTAGTTGATAAAATCTTTTTTCAAATCTTAGATTGAGTTGGACTCAAAACTCAAAAATCTATTGAAGGAAGTTGCCTTGACATTTTGAGGTTTCTCAACTTTTTCATTTGTACAGTGCACATATTTTTTGGTCCTGACTATGTGTTAAGGCTTTCTGGTCTTGCAATCCGACTCCTCTTTTACCTTTTTGTGCCTTGGAAATATTCCTAAAGGTCTGAGCGACACAACTTTTGAAGATTTTTATGGCCACAAGACTGGGAGTACTGGGAAAAAATGCATGATACCAGCCACCTGGACTTTCAATCATTTTTTGTTGGTTGGTGTTGTTGTTGTTATTGCCTGAACCCTGTATGTGCATTAGTAAGTGTATTTGTACTTAATCTCTTTCCTCGTGTCACTGATTCTGCTGTAATGTCCTCATCTGTTCTGTGTTCATGGAAAAAAAAAGTGTTAAAAATAGAAAATACATGTGGAAGTGCCCATTTCCAGGAAATGATTTAAGATTACACAGTAGGATTTCTTAACTGTGTTGTTAAGACTGACTAAATTGAGTTAAAATGTCAGCTCTTAAGAAATGGGCATTTATACATCAAAAAGATTTACTTAACTGCAATTACAGCCTGTTCTGTTGTGTTAATGTGTCCTCGAATCACTTTATTGCACTTAATACTGCGTGGGAGTGACCATGTGAAAAATGATGTGTGTGTATGAGTCGGAGCTGCGCTTTAAGAGCAGGAAGGTGAGAAGGACGCAAATGCTACAGTCTGGCTACCGTGGTGCTGGTGACAAATTTGCAAGTCGACTTTCAATTTATGACTTTATTCTGTGGCTTATTCTATTTGCCACAGAGGAGGCTGCGTTCCCCAGCTGATGCCTAATTCTGTGACAAATTCAGCGATTTTGGGGATCCTTAGGGAACTAATAAATGGCTTTCCAAGCTGTCAGTATTGTTGTGTTGACGTTGCATCTCACAGCACTTCACCAATTTCCCTGGATCGTGCTTTTCACTGCTGCAAATATGTATGGGTTCGCTGGTGTCAGAGCTAGTGAGGTGTATTCTGATGTAAAAGTCCGTTTTTTGCTTATTCAGACTGCATCCCTTCAACGCCGGCTTCTCGAGTCGATCCAGCATGACTCCACTGGTCATATTTGTCTCCCCCCTCCCTCCTCCTCTCCCGTTCATCTCTCTTTTCATTTCATAACTCCTTACTATTTTCTGTTGGCAATTTGGTGTGAACTATTCTACACTCTTAGAAATGAGGGTTCCAAAAGGGTTCATCCTGAAGGGCTGAGGTTCTACCCAGAAGCATTTGCTTCTGAAGAACACTTTTTTGAAGAAAAGATTCATCAAGTTCTTTTTGAGACTAAAAATTTCAAAAAGAACTCTTCATCCAAATAACCTTTCTGGAGTTCTCAGTGGAACCCCCTGAGTGTGTTCCAGATAAAGGCTCTGGAATATAAAAATGTTCTCGTTACAACCCCCTTGGTGGGTTCTACATAAAGACCTTGAATATAAATAGGTTCTTGGTAGAACCTCCAAGGTGGGTTCTAGACAAAACTCTTAAAAATATAAAAAAAAAAAATATATATATATTATATATATATATATATAAATGTTCTCGGTAGAGAGTTCTCAGTGTGCTTTAGATAAAACTTTTGTAACATAAAGGGGTTCTAAATAGAATTGCCTGGGTGGGCTCTACATAAAAACCTTGGAATATAAAAGTTTCTTGGTAGAACCCTCTGAGTGTGTTCTAGATAAAAACTCTTGGAATATAAAAAGGTTCTTCGAAGAAAGCCCTGGATGGGTTTTTGTTGGAACCCTTAGAAAGTGGAAAGGCTCAGAATGGAACCCGCAGAGAGAGTTCTCTGTAGAACCTCTCCTAGGAGTTCTGGATGAAACCTTTCATAGATGCTTAGAGGTATAACCCTTGATGTTAATGTGAAGGCAGAACTTTTTGAAAAGGTTCCAAGTGGAACTTTTATAAACAGTTCTAACAAAAAAAGGTTCTCCTATAGGTATAAGCCAAAGAACCCTTTATGGTTCTAGTTCACACCTTTATTTCTCAGAGTGTATTTATTTCTTATGTATGTGTTTACTACATTAAGTAAAGTGGTGAGACAGGAAAGTTGAAGAAGATGCTAAAACATGCTGCACTATAAGCATATGGCCTGCACCCTCTTGCTCCGAGCCACCAGGACACGCCACAGTCACACATTTTTACCCTGGTTGACTTCTCTCTTTTTCTTCCTCATTTGATCCTCCCTCCCTCCTGCTCTCTCTCGCTGCCCTGTGACTGAACCCAGTGTGTGGACTGACTGTGATATTGGCTGTGTGGGTGACAGGCTTGCTGGTGTGATATCTGAAGGGGAGAAAAACAGATCAGCGTCTCTTTACTTAACACCCTCCCTCCTTCATGATGAAGGAAAGACTGACTGGAGATACTGTAGCAGGGAATGTTATTCATTTATTTTTCAAAAGGTGGCTATCTTTCTCCAAAGGCCTCTCCGAGTTCAAGGTCTCTTGGAAATTCCATAAATAAAGAAAACTGATGCAAAAGGAAATAATTCATATTCTGAATGTCTGGAAATTATGACTCTTTCTCCTTCTCTCAAACATATGTATCTCCCCTTCACGTCATGACATACAGTATCTACCAGTCTTTCTCACATACAAACTGTGAACCAAAGACAGTGATATATGACGATGTACTCTCTGCATTCCTCTGCATGTGAGGACACAATGAACTTCACCTCGGGGTCACTCTTAGTACTGAATTTACATTTTGTTGCTGCAAATCAATGCGAGTTCAAAGACTCAAATACCTTGGACAACATAACGTAGACCAGGGGTTCTCAACCTTTTGTAACTTAAGTTCCATTTCTGATTTTCAAGGGCCACCTTTCCAAATAAAGACAAAAAACAACCTAACAAAAAAGGAGAGAAATAAGCTCCTCTCTGTTCATGAAGGGTTTTTTGCAACAGCCTACATGAGCAGCAACTTTCAAAGTGGTTTTTGACTAAACTGTTAATGTTGTGATGCCTATATCCTGTCCTTTTTTCTTAGGAAATACTCTTTTGGCTTCCCAACAGATCCCTGATGCTTTATGCTTAAATGTCTCTGGAGCTTCTATGGTTTTAGCGACAGCATATCAACACATGCAACACGTGTTTTTTCTTAGCAATCTAAATTGAATGTATAATGTATTTAATGTACTCATACTTCCTCACCACAGGCTTTGGAGCTTTTACTGGTGCAGAGTTGTCCCCACATCACTTTTTAGTTTCAAAAATGATCCATTTCATGTCCATGCATCCGAGGGGACGTTAGCTAGCTAACAGTGGCAAAACATAGCCACTGAAACGGTCACTGGTTGTTAAAATTATGCAGTTTTTGCAGACAAAAAAATAACTAGCTTTGTAAATTACAAAAATTCATTCATTCATCTTCTGTAACCGCTTATCCGTGAGGGTCACGGGGGGGCTGGTGCCTATCCCAGCTGACATCGGGCGAGAGGTGGGGTACACCCTGGACAAGTCGCCAGTTCATCACAGGGTTGAACATGCAAGCTCCACACAGAAAGGCCCTGCCGGCTCGGGGAGTCGAACTCAGGACCTTCTTGCTGTGGGAGAGCAACTGATGCCTTTGGCACATTAAACTTGATGTCAGGTTGAGGAGCTTTAGATAGGAAAACCAAATAAAAACTCTGCTTGGGTCATGAAGTGGATCTTCCTGAATAGCTCCCCTCCTCTCCTGCTGTCCTCATCCTGCCCCACCCCAACCTCAGCCATCGATCAGGAACTAAGCGCCGTCTTTAATTGGTTGGACGAGGTCGATTGCCCGTGCAGACAGCGAGAGGCCTGAAGGGGTATTGGAGAGCCTGGAATGTGTGTGTGTGTGTGTGTGTGGTGTGTGTGTGTGTGTGTGTGTGTGTGTGTGTGTGTGTGCGTGCGTGTGTGTGTGCGTGGCAGCCAGTGAAAACACTGGGATCCCTTCAGACTCTCTCTTCGGGCAATCATAGTAATGAAGTGAAAATCTGTGGTTCAGAAAAACCATTGACCCACTGATTAACTGGCAACTGAAGGAAACAGATAACTTGAAAAACACTTTCTTGCTCGACCCAATAATAAATGCTCTATTTGTTATGTTTTGCGTGTTTTCATCTTTTGTGGGGAATATCTGAATTAATGTTTGGCTGTACAAATAGCTAGTGTATGTAAATTCATGCAAAGACAGCAAGAGCAAGGTAAGTAGCTGACAGGAAAGGCAGATGTTTGCAGTGATCTGCTGTCACCGCAGTACACTCTGCATCACTTTGAAGTAAGCAGACGCTCACATCTTTTGTCATTATATACAACTGCTCTATTATGCTTTCATTTAGTGAGAAGAATGTGTCATTATTATCATCAATCATCAGTATCATCAGTAGCACTTTCACATCTTCCACAGAGGTGATGTCGTTAATGTAACAACAAAACAAGAATTATCACAACTGCTTTTGTATTTAGTACTGGTGATGAAAGGGGCCCAGTCAATAGTTATTACAAGGCTGCAGCATTCAGCATGATTTTTTAAAGCAAATTACAAACAATTAATAAAAAGTGAAAAATAAATAAATAAATTAACCTGACACCACATAGCACATGTTGGTAGGCTTGTCCAAGCTACAACCTCTGACTCAAGCTTTGGTTTTTACCTAAGTACTACTTTGATTTGCTGTAAATCTGGTTCCGATCTAAACCTCCACTTCAAGGGATGGTTCAGAGTTTCGGGGGTGGGTTTGAGTGGGTTTGTATGAGGTACAACCCATCTAGGTACTCCTACTCCTACTGACATGCCACCACCCCTTTTTTGGGTGAAAACAATCACCCTAATTTGACTGACGGTACATGCAAATTCCAATCATATGGCCAGTGTGGTGAGCAATTATGCTGCTTTGCCAATCAACACTTGGCTTTGCTACTTAATAACAAATATAAAGAAACAGGGGCCCTTTCAGTCTGCCTCTTTTCCTCGTCTTCAGGTAATGTATTTCGTGTATTTTGTCGCCTATGGAGTCTGGTTGAGTGAGAGAGAGCTTATACAATGGCAGTTTCCAGATAAAAAAGGCTGTCTGACAGCAAGTTAAAGCAGTGAAAGTGTTTTGTTGCTGACCCTGATCACAGCAGTTCCAAACTGGAGGCTTGTCGACTGCTGTCTACTCTAGGTAATAAGCTGACTATCAATAACTACCTCATATAACTCCACATCAACTAATGTGAAATATCCCTTTAACACTCATCTTGCATTTTCTAGAGGCAGGAAAGCATTATATTCCTCAATAAGGACAACATGACTGTGTCTCATGTAGAAAATTAAATTGAAATTAGTTCTAGAGAGTGAGTTGAACCTGGCTAATCCGACACACAAGTTTACTCCCTGTGGCACCTTGTGTACTGATGGTAAACTGATCTCATGGATGATCTGATTGCTTCCAAACTTTTAAAGAACACAACAAAAACCCCAGCAAAATCAAATTTGTGAAGAATAAAAAAAGCTTAATGAAAGTACTGAAATAATAAATAAACAGCATACGTATATGGTATTTACCCTGTCTGAACTGATCAAAGCCTGGACCGGCCTTGTGGATTGGACGTGCATGTTAAATTTAACACGAGGAACTGAAAATGCGGTGCAGCTGGGAACACTATTTAAAATCCCATTGTAACCCCAATTTGGCTATTATGACTTTCTAGATTACAGAGTCTGACTGGTCTGCACAAAACAGGGCCAAGGACATTCAGCACACATTAACTCTGACTGTAGATTCAAATCCAAATCTCTTGCCTCCCAAATGAGGCTGCGGGCCAAACCCTCCCCCCAACTCTGTTTTGTAAAACGTTTCTATAGCATTATAGTCTGACTCATAATACACTTCCAGTTGTAAAATTGAAATAATCCATAAAGACCCATCACCTAATTTTTTTGTCTTTTTATACAGGACCATTTTACTTTTCTGAAATGCATCTACGGTGAAGACAACTGGAAAATATTGTTGAGAGAGCTACAAGATTAATTTTTTTCTTGGTATATCTGACCTTTCAAAGCTTGTGAAGAGAGTGTTACTTCCAAATAAGTCTATCACATTTTTCACTTGCATGTCTCCTGCAACAGAAATGGTCTCATACACACAATAAATATGAGGCTGGTGTCCAGTAAAAAGGCACTGCATACATAGTTTTATCCTCACGCTGTAGCCCAGTGGTGGAGCAGAGTTTGCAAAAAACATAGGAACTTCTTTTCTACAGTGTTAATTTTGTGGGCAAACTGTAAATTTACTGCCACAAGACAGCTTCAGTGCTAAACTCTAATTCCTCAGCACTGATTGGCAACACCTGTCTGCTCTGAGCCACCAACACTCTATTTTTCCTTTCTCCCTTTTGCTCATACCAACCCACTGCACGCACATACTTATGTCACAATCAAATGCACTGTGTTGATGAAAAAATAGATCAGGAATATTCACACATATTGAAGAAAGACTCCACACACTGCAGGAAGTCTGACTGCTCATTTACTGTTGAGACATTGAAATGCACGGACGGGGCAAAGCCTATTGCCTGTCGTCACGAGAGTGCGATGTTGGGATGATGTTGATGGTGTGTGAGAGTTCTTCTCATTGTTTTTCAGCTGCACCTTCCCCCTGCGTCACCATTTCAGGTGCGCAGAAGACTTTTTTTTTCAAAATACCACAAATGTAATTTGCAAAGGTCAGTCATTTAATGTGATGTTCAGAGTTGATTAGGATTTTATAAGTCGTGTGTATTTCCAGCCTAATAAACTGCACTAGATGATGAGAAAATAAATCCACACTACAGCCAGTCCCATTGATTTACCATGGCTTTAACTCAGTTTATTTTTGGCATACTTCCCAACTCTGCCTCAACTATCTATTTAATTTTACAGTTGTGTGAAAATGAAATTTAATAAAAGATAAATCTGCACAACACTGTGAAAAATTAAGACCTCTAATTACTAAGTTTAGTACTGCAATGCTCTATATGGCTTAATTTAGAATTTAACATTTTACAGATTGCGTTGAGACACTACATGGATGATATTTTTCTTACTTGTGCTGAATCTGCGAGGCATGCAGGTAAATTTCCTTCCAGGCGAGGCAGTAGCTGAGGTTTTGCTTACTGGAGATCACGTAGCCCTTAAAGATCTTGTCCAGAGAGATGCTTTGGAAGCACAGGCGAATGATCTCATTACTCATCTGCAACACAGCAGAAAACAAACACTGTCTCACATACTTGTCACAAATAATGAGCTTCGGGGGACCAAGTTACAGACACTGAGATTTACATTTATTACACGCTCAAGTGCTGAGCTATAATAACAAGTCACTGTTATACAAAACCATGGATACGAAGTAGTCTTACAGTACAAAGTCATTAGCTGCAAAAAGGGGACAAACAGCAAGCAAAACCAAGGTATTAGCTTATTCATTACTCGCTTCAGAGCACACGTTTTGGTTTTTATAAAGCTCAGCTGAAGAGACAGAATTATTATACTGGTTGGAGTGGACTGGCTCAGTGTGAATTCTGGCTCTGGGTCCAGTAAGGTCCACTGAGAGACTCAACTTACTCAGTAAGTGTTGAAAGTTCTCAAAGGTGGCTAAAATTACTAAAACTAACACACAAACTGGATATTAAAAAGCAAACCAAAATGAAAATGAACTAACTTAACTGAGAAAACATGCCTAAAATTAAATTGGCTGCACCACAGCTGTTACAGTTTAATTGGTCTGATCATCTTCACACAGAGACTAAAGAGGAAAGGTCAGACACAGGACACCAAGATGGAAAAAGTCACATTTCTTTCTTTCAGTCAGTCACTCTGCCTATCTAAGAATTTTCTCAATTTCCTCACACATGAACAAATAATAAACATAAATGTCAAAGCAAAATGTTAAAATATCGTCTAATAGCATTAATATAAAAACAGAGTTTCTGCAGGTTCCAACAAGTTAAATTTAAGACTTTTTAAGAGCATTATGAACAGAATTAAAGAACTTTTTCATATCAATTCTGATAAAAAAAATAGAGAGGTTTTCACAATGTCAGGATCAGGGAACATGATTTAGAACGGCTCTTCTGTCTTCAAACATGGAAAGCATCAAAATAACACAAAAAAGAAATGTCCAACAATGTGATAAGCTACACTAAATAATGTCACTCCTCAGCCAACCTGGTCATAAACCATGTTTGAGATGTGACATAGGTTGAATCCAGCCTTCAGCCTCTGTGTACTCCCTGTAGTTCTAGTCAATATTAAAATTCCATAAAAAAACATAAAGGGATCAGTCTATGACAGCTTGGATCTGGTGCCTCTTGACTTTCACACCAAAGGTCACATATGGCATTAACTAACTAAATAATTAACAACTAACTGAGAATTTTCATATTTACACGTGAACCAAGACATAAATGTCAAAATAAAATACTGAAACATTTTCTAACAGCATTAATGTAAAAAAAAAGGACGCCACCACTCCAGACAGGCGTCACCAGTGAAAAAAATATATAAATAAGTTCTAGCAGATTACAACTTCACAAAACATACTCAATGAAAACTAACAGTTGAAAAAATGAAGCTGAAATGAAACATAAATATAAATGAATGAGTAAATGAATAAATTCACGTCACATCTCATGTTTTAGATGTGACACAGGTTAAATCCAGCCTCCAGCCTGTGTATTCCCTTTTATTCCAGTGTAAATGGAAATTCCATAAAAATAGTCATAAAAAATGAAAGGGATCAGTCCATGACAGCTTGAATCTGGTACCTCTTGACTTTCACACCAAAGGTCACATATGGCACTGACTTAAATTGACAGACCTTAAACTTACTTTACACTTGGGGCCTTGCTGTGTAACACTTTGCTTGAACTGAATATTTGATCACATTCATAAGCTTAAAGCTGCAGATTGAAGTAGTTAGTCGTATATATCCCCTGCAGGTTCAGTCTAACCTCCAGATGTGAGCCGAGGCAGGGCTGTAGGCACATCTGTATTGATTCAAAAGGGGACTCACTCACACATGAGTGCGCATGTGGGCATATATATACACACATATCACATAAATACACAAATCTCAGACACACACACACACACACACGCACATACACACACAGGTGTGGCTTTATACCACAGAGGAAAAAAAGGGTAAGGTTTAAAGTGAGTGTAATTCAAGCAGGCGCACATTTCATAAAAGCCCCTATTTGATGTGCTGGGTGTCAGTCAAGCATGCAGTATGTGACACACACACGCACACACACACAGGTAGGAGGTTATAAGAGAGGAGGAAGCGAGGCGGAGGAAGGAGAGGGTGTAATTATTGAGGATGATGTGTATAGAGGCCTATGTGGAATGACAGCTTCCCTTTCATTTCTCTGATCACTGGTTTAATCCTGACAGAGCTACAGCAGCCACGGAGCTGCTCTGTCTGCTGTCTGCCTGCCTGGGCTCCAACACGCTGCGTCTACATCTCTGTGTGTGTGTGTGTGCATGTGACAGGATGACACAGTTAATGTAGGTGTAGGTGTACACTCTTAGAAATAAAGATGCAAACTTGAACCATAAAGGGTTCTTGTCCCCTTAGGTGAACCCTGTTTGGTTCCTGGAAGGAATCCTTTAAGATGGTTACACCTGGAACCCAACATTAAGGGTTATAGCTAGAACCATCTGTGAAAGGTTTCACCCGTAATCCCTATGAGAGGTTCAAAAGGAGAACCCCTCTACTGTGTAATGATTCACAGACCTCTGGATGTTCTATTCAGAATCTTTCCATCCTCTAAAGTTGCTAACAAGAACCCACCCTGGGGGTTCTACCAAGACACCTTTTATCTCCCAAAACTTTATGTAGAACCCACCCAGAAAGTTCTACCCAGAACTCTTTTAGAATGTGGTATAAAGAACCTGTGACAAAACTCTTTCTTCCAAAAAGGGCTCTTTGGATGAAAAGGGCACCCTTGGTCTTACAAAAAACCTTCGACGGATCCTTTCTTCAAAAAAGGACTCTTCAGAAACAGATGGTTCTGGGAAGCACCTCAGCCCTTCAGGTAGAACCCTCATTTCTAAGAGTGTATCTCTGCATTTGCATATGTCAAAATATCAGTTTTCTCACGTGTACCCGTGTATTTTTCTGTTTAGGTGTGTTTGCGTGCGTGCAGGATGTGTAAAGTGTGTGTGTGTGAGAGCTCAGCGCCCAGGAAAATGTGTTGTACAGGCTGATTGCAGTGGCAAGCAAATGCTGCTTTTAATGAAGGAGGGGGAGAGAGAAGAGGGAAACACAGGAAATTAAATTGATATGTAAATGACGGAAATTCTCATTTGAGCTGAAGGTTGAGAGTGCTACAGCATTAACCAGCTTATGAGTTAATAATGATTTTTTCCTCCCTCCCTCCTTTCCTTCTCAGTCTGACTGCCTCCCTCTCTCACAGAAAAAAAGAGGGATGGGTAGCAGAGAGAGGCGGGTGGAGATGAAGACAACATATGTCCCTGAATCTTAACTCTCAGGAGATTTCCCCTTAAGCTCTTGTATAATCAGTTTCCTCAGAATCTGGACCTCTTCAAAAGTGTGCATTACAACAGGCCAGTCCTGACTTTAGAAGTATATATCCACTGGACTTTTTGTTCTACCCTCTCTTCTAACTACACTTCTCATGTTATTCCCTCTGTAAAAACAACCAGATGGTGTTGAATATATCTCAGATGGACATGGAGGAGACGAAGGGTGTCGGACAGCTTGTAATAGTGGTGTAGCTCCATGTAGCGGAGAGTAACAAAACAAAGACAACATCAGCTGCAGCTACGGAGAGCACCAGAGGCAAATGACTGCAGAATGATCACTGCAGCTATTATCAACCACTAGGGTTATTATTTTCTCTCCCCTCTCTTTGGTATTAGCTGGAACGAAATAGCTCAGTCAAAAGTCCTTGCCCTGCAGCCTTCAGTGATTGGAAAATGATATTAAACCAGACATTGTGTTCCCCAGTGCAAAAAGAGAAGAGGAGGAGAAAAAAAGAGAAGAAACACAAAGCTGCAACAAATGAAGAAAATGGTTGAGGCCCTGCAGGAGGGAGAGGGGGCAGTGGCAAGTCACACACACACACACACACACACACACAGAAACTTGGAATACAATGCAGACTCACACATACACACACACAGAGAACACACAACGGGACACATTAAGTGCACGCATTACACATCACACACACACTGAAAAAGACAACCACACTCACTACCATGACACAAATGGACTCTGATTAGAAAGTATTAGCCAAAAAACATCAGACACAAATGGAAACCACATCAGTGATCTGGTTCTGCTCCAGAAAAAAAGGACAGGGCCTTGATGGGATCCTTTTTTTCTCCAGAAAATAAACAAGACATTTTCCATCTCTATTATTTCATACAACTGGAGGGGGAAGAAAGCCTCCAAACCATGAGAAGAGATGAAAAACAGAAAGCGAGCAGTGCTGCAGGAGAGGCCGCGACCATCTGAGCTGCATAAAACACAGCGAGCCACAGGTTTCCAAGTTCTTCCATGGCCAATGACAACATGCACTGCTGCAGAGGAAGCAGGTTGGTAAGAAAATACACACACGCACAACGACACACATACAAATGTACAACTGCAGTGCAACTGCAGTCTTTTTTTTTTTTTTTTTACACACACACTATAGTAGCAAGCATACATGCATAGATCCAGGTCAGTGGTCAGCAGTGAATCCTGCAGATGGTTGGCCAACTCAGCTCAGACAGGGTGATTTTATCTGACAGCAGTCTCAGCAATGCACCTAAATGGCTGTAAAAATGGCTTACCTCCACCTCAGGTATGAAGAATAATGAATAAGGGAGTAAGAGGACTCAGAGTACAGAGATAAGCCACTGAGGAGCACTGGAAAATGTGAAAACATTAAGCCAAACGATGGAGATGTAACCAGATGTGAGACGCTCGAGGCTGAGGCGCTGATATAGGTTACTCAGCATATTTGCCGTCTTCTCAAACTGAGTAAAACATTTCAACAAGATTAATGAAATTCTACTCCGCAAGCAAACTAACTTCCCTGGTTACAGATAGGCCAGGGTATTACCACAGATTTCCTGAATTGATCCGATTATGATTCACAAGGTCCAGATTGGATTTTATATTCTATTTGATTTATTATCGATTCTTTCAGCAGACATTGTGATGTTGTGATTGCAACAATTAACGCAAATTCTACCAGTTTTCGTGAAGTCTGCATGACGTTGTGATTTTGTGATGCATGTATATCTCAATGAACTGTCTGTGTTTTACTGTTCTCTTTTCTTTTTTTTAATTTTGTCATGGGTATTGAAGAGAACAAGAGAAGTCTGTCACTGTTATTAACACTTATCAATCTCCTGTGCACTTTTATTTTATGATTTTGTGTTTTGCTGTTTCAGCTCCAGAAAGATTTTGCTTCGATGTGGAATACGCCACAGGTGCACTTCTTCTTTACAAATAAAGCGTATTTTTGTAGTCCCGAGCCTTTCTGGTAAGGTCAGAACACCCTGAACAGAGTGCAGTTTTATTCTCCTTGGAACAAGTTGCCTTTTATTTTTAATGAATTATTCTGTAATTTTTACTTGCTCCAGCAATTTCATTGCAAAAATACTTTAAAACAGTGCAACATGCATCAACATTTTTTTTTTAGAAAAGCTGCTGTGAAATCGGGCATTTTAATCTAACAAAAGCCTGCAAAATCCTGGAGGGACTGTTTTAGGGAATTTCAGTTACAATACAATTTTGCTTGGATATAAAAGATTCTGGGAGAATCAGTGCTGTAAAATGTACAGGGAACCCTCTAACTGGTTGCATTATTAAACATAATAATATTTAATTGAACAATTGACCCTGCGGCATTACTGGCAACAGTCATGGGTCAGATGATCAGAGCTACACTGTCGATAGAGAACAAAAAGAAAAAAAAGATAGACTGGTAGATGTGGTTGATGGACACTGTTTCCCAAATGCTGAACTTCTTTATGTAAAGATATCGAGCTTCTTATCGTCACCGTCTTGTTGTTGGTGTTTACATTCAACCTGACACGTATTTAAAAAGTGCACTACAGAATTATTTCCTGGGTGTATACATGTATATGTAAATAACTGTACATATTGTGCACATATTGTTTTATTTAACTTTGTTTTAGATTTGATCCTATTCCATGCTGAATTTAAATTTTTTTTTTCCTTCACAACTATCTGGCAACCCCAGAAATTATCTGGCGATCTCCTTTGGGGTCCCGAACCCCAGGTTGAGAACCACTGTGTTAAAAAAATCAATCTTACATTTTATTAATTGATACTGGATCATTCAAATGAAGATTGTTTTGAATCTGAAAATCAATTATTTAAACCCAACCAAAGTGAAAAAGTCTACAACCAGAAATAGAGCGCTCTGCATTGTTCCAGGTGTGGGTTAAAGGTGTGCATTTATTGGTACAAAAGGTTTAAAGGCACCTCAGCCGTTGTGAAAAAAGCATCACTTGAACAGTGTTTGGGCTGTCACATCATTGCAGCCACATTACCACACTTATAATTACACTAAATGTTTTGTTTGAGTCAGTACGCCTTGATGTATTATCAAAGGAATAAGCGAGCGAGAGAAAGAACAGGGCAGAGAGGAAGAAGATGAGGAAGCTGTTGAAATAGAGGGACACATAAAAGACTAAGAGAAAAAGAAAAGTCGTGCAACAGGGCAGCAAATGATTGTAACAATGAGGGTTCAGAACATAATTATTTAAGGTTAAACATTTTCCCCTTGGTCTGCAGAGCTGTCAACTGAAATGAAAAGAGCTGGGGTAATGAAAACAGTGATGGGGCCTTTTATTCGCTGCATTCACTCTCGTGGTATTGTTAGTCTGATGTCTGAGCTCCCAGGATGAGTGGGAGTGGGCCTCAGTGATGATGATGCCTTATCAGAACAAGACAAAAACCTAATCCAACTGGAGAGCTGATCTACAACTGAAAGGACATGCTGACAGCAAAAGGTTATCTGTTCATGTTGCTTCACTCACTTATCTGTGCAATACATGATTGCTTGTGTAAAGAAACTTGAAGTAGCGTGTCTATTAATTGTCTACAACAAAGATTTTTGAAATATTAAGGCTCAATCATTGGACAAAGCTGTGTACATGCAGCAAATAAGTATGAGCATCTGAGTGAGAGTGATGGGAGGTAAAGACAGAGAGGGCAAAAGAGGATTAAGCAATAAAACTGGTGAAATGCAGGTACCTCTTACAGGTGTTGTAGTAGATGGAGTTGACCAAAATGATGCAGGTGACAGTCTTGCAGCTTAGGAACAACTTGGCTAGGCTTGAGCTGTGCATGCTCTTCATACAGCTCCTTCAGAGTGATATATAGGTTGACTGGGCCTGCATGAGAACAATCCTGGGAATAAGAAAGAAAAGCATTAAAATCTGAGAACGCACTGGGTTGACCTACCCACTAGGAGGTAAAAATCAAGTGTAACGTGTAACTATCCATTCCTATCCGTCTCAAACATCTACACTCTTTCCTATGGACAGTTGCAGGCTGTAATCTACAGATATTTTGCACTGTACCTCTGGTGATAAATGGCAAATGTCAAGCTCTGTTCCACACTTCACATAAAAGAGAAACATTGATAGAGTGTAGTGTGCTTCTGCCCCACAGCCTGCTTTGGCTCTAGAATGTGCACACACTGAGACTACACCCCACATCCTTTCCCATCTAAATACATTCAATAAACTCAAAACACTGCCCTCACTCTCGTGTATACAGCGAGGTAACTGTGTGTGATTCGAGCATTAGCCAGTGTCATCAGTCATGGAGCGCCTAAATTCCACATCCAAGCAGGTGCTGTTGGGCAGAGTTGGCCCTACAGTGTTAAATGGATTGTTTAGCTGGCTAAGCCAACTCAGAGCTGTAAAGCACAGTGGATAAAGCCTCAATATTCTCTGTTTGCCCATAATTCATCATACAGTGCCTCCATGGTGGCTTTATACCAGCCAATATGCTGTGCTGGCCTAAGCTACGTGCTGTGTCACACCACACAATGCTGCAAGTCGCACCTTGTGTGTAATTTGAAAGTCAAGTAAAAGCAGCCCGATGCAGAGATGCAACGGCTAACTTATCACCACTGTTACAGTGAAGACAGTTTTACTAAGTCAACGCAGCTTAACTTTTACATCACCAATAATAACTTTTGCATTTTTGTTGCGCAAACTTCTACTCGGCAGCTTACAAAATACACCATGTTGTTTATTGGGTATGACTGCAGTACATTTCAATGTTCTCACTTTTTATTTTTATTTTATATTTTCCTCCTGTTCCTTTACTCATTTGTGTATGGGATAGTATTCTATGTTTTCTCTATTATTATTTTGCTGTCACCATATTATACTATTTAACTTTTAATTTATTGTACAGCACTTTGGTCAACTTCAGTTGTTTTAAATGTGCTTTATGCATAAACTTGATCTGATTTCACCTTTTTCCACATTACATTTAATCTCAGATATTATAATGGCAGTAGGATTTTTTTTTATTTTTTTTTAAATCAGGATACGTACTGTTAAATGAAATTTTTGTTACCTCTGCAACTGCAGCAGGGATCAACAATAAGGACTGCTAGTAAATCTGGCAACTCACTTGCCCAACCAGGCAAGCTTAAAAAATAATTAAACGATTAAACTATTTGGATAATCAATTAATCATTAACATAAATTTTCATGCAAAATAGCAGAAAATGCTGATTTCTCACTTTTCCTTCATTTAATATTATATTTAGGTGACTATCTTTGGGTTTTAGACTGAAAAAAAAAGACATTTGAAGACATCTCCTGTGGACATATTTTTCACTACCAAATAGAGACAATTTGTACATTGACTTTGGGCAAGTAGATTTTTGACCCACTAGCCAAACCACACAAGAAACAATTACATTAAACCTTGCGTAGTTAGAATTTAAAGATACTGTTACACTGTTCATAGATCTGCACCTGTATCGCCTACAAAACAACTTAACTTAAACCATCTGCATGATAATCTTAATCTGTCTCACCTTTAGCTTTTGTACAGCAGCTCCTGCACAAGCACTCATCCACATCATTTGCTGGACATTTGATAGCTCCTTGGTCTGTAGTGATGGAGGACCAGGAGGACAAAGAGATGAGAGAGGTCAGTGTAGGACAAAGTAAATTAGGAAAAGGTTGAAATTATGTTGCCAACAGGACAAAATGAAAAGGAAAGCATGGATTGGAGGAGAATGTTTAGAAATGGAAGGGGAGAGATGATGGAGGTACAAAGAACCGAAGGCAAAAAAAATCTATGAAAAATGTGGATAGGTGAAGGTGAGAGGTGGCGAGCCCAGTGCCTCATTAAATAAAAACTCTAAAGAGTCCGAGTCAGGAAGCAGATGCTGGAGCTTCAATGGTTTTTGAACAGAGAATCACAGATCAAAAGATAAAGTCTGTGTGACCTTTCAGACAGCATCCCCAGAGAGACGAATGGAGAGACAAAGGCACCCACACAAACACACACACTAACACACAGACACACACAGAAGCCCCTGAGGCTTACTGTCCATTCTCTGTAGTGGCTTCTTGTCCTCACTGGCCTCCTCAGGGCTGCGCTGTAGGCCTTCCTTTGGGATGTATAGAACTGTATTGGCCACCTTCTTACACACGTTATCTGTGCAAAAATAACATTATATAAAATATTACACATCCCTCATCCACATCAAGGCTTTCGCCGGATTACACTCTGGTGTGAGATAACGCAAATCACGCAGAAAAAAGGTTGTGTTCCTTTCAAAATACAGCAGATGCAGTAAAGTCATATATATCTTCTCAAGAGAGCACTGCTCTCTGAGCTTTTTATGCCTACAAAGTGCAAGAATAGGAGCTGCATAAAGGAGTGGAGAGTACGGAGAGAGTGGAACTCTTTTAGGTTTTCTGTGTCTACAAAGCAAAAGGAAAACAGCTGTTAAGTTACATGGAATGAAATATGCAACTCACTCTTTGCACTGAGATCAAATGGATTTCAATCTGCAGCCCTCAGCGGGAGAAATCGAAAGTGTTTACAACTTCACCAGCAATGGACAAGAGAGAGCCAAGAAAAAGCTTCCCTCCACTCCACCATATATGCAGTGTGTACCACTTGAGATTTGAATAAAAGGTGAACAGGGTGAAAAATAACATCATATACTAACGTGAATGACACTAACAGCCATTCAGTATATGAAAAACACGTACATGAATGAAAGCAGAGGTGACAATGTGCAAGGTCATACAGAATAATAACAGACGTTAAAGACCTATGTGTTAAGTCCAGTTCACACTACAGGCCCTGATTTTCCATTCTCTGATCAGAGGAAAATCAGCTTTGAATGGTTATGTGTGAACTAGAGTTGTCACAATACCAGAATTTTAAACTTCAGTGCCTCTTTCAATACAACAGCAAGAAGAAAAAGAAGTCCTAGCCCCACAAAATAGCCTTTTTTTTTTCAAATTACCAACATGCAGACACTGCTGGTACAGAAAAACCTACGAAACACTGTCGGTTTTGCTGCCAAATTTCAGGCAGGACAATGAAGACTGAAGTGAGGCCCTGAATGAGTGCTTAGATCATTTTTTTTTTTTATAGCCGAGAACTTTTAAGTAGTAAGTATCAATAGTGTTGACAACCTTCATGTGTTTCAAAGACACAAGAGCCCAAGAGCTTGCAGATGCCTCAAGGACACCTGAAAAGAGATCAAGTAGGTTTAATATCTGGTAGTGTCAGCCAATGAGAGCAGACCCGGGCAGGAGAGGAGAGGTGGTGAGAAGGAGAGACGGAAGAACACTGGAACAGCAGCCGGAACAGCCCAAATATAGAAAAAAATAGCAAAAAGTAGTTCTAAAGTAGTAGGACTAGTTGTTACAAAGGTACAAAGCAGTTCAAACTAGGTCCACATATATGATATAGATATAAAATATAATGGCAGCTTATTTTTCTATGTTCCCCTTTGTTTCCAGATGTTCCCTCTCAAATGTCATGCTTGCATGACTATTTGTGCAATTGTAGTACCTTAATATTTACCATTCACATCACAACACTAGAAACATGTACCAAACTAGAATTACTGACTCTGACTTTGACCACCAAAATCAAACCAGAACTGATGGACGGACAGACAGATGAAAAACCCAAAAACATAATGCTTCCAGTCATGGATATTGCCGGTGTGGAGACATAAAAAGGGGTCTTGGGGCCCCTAACACCAAACAGCCTTGAGTTGGGACTGATTGTTTGTTGAACTTGTTATGGACCAAGGTATAGGCTAACAAGAAATAGTAATGAAGAAAAGGTAGCAGAAAACATCCTTAGCCCTTGTCGACTTCAAGATTCTCATTGACAAGACATGAGTCGTGTAGTGTGAGCCACACAGCAATCCAAGGACTTTGAAAGTCGTGTAGTGTGACCAAGGCATTAGTGAGACCACGGCTTCCTGTTATCAGCTTACAGCGAGGGGACAGTTAGGTTTAGCATTAAGAATATAGCTGGGCATCATCAAAACACATGTTCATACCAGTGGCAGCAACATGCAACCCTCCATTAGCCTTAAACAAAACAAGGATGGAGAAAAAGAAAAATAATGAGCAAACTCAGAAGGTAAGCAAAACAGCTATAAAGCACAGTGCATGTTTTTTGTCAGCCAGTGGCTGTTGTTTATTCCTGTTCCTGTTTGTGCTGTATGAGAACATATTTTAATGTGTTTCAGTGTATGTGCCTATGGCCACTTAACCTTTGTGAGCCTGAAGCAAATTGATGAAGACAAAGTGATTGAGGTACAGCCTTGCTCAGAGCTAAATAAGTGCTTTGCATGATTGCTACCACTCAGACTGACATGGGAGTGAAATCTGTACACCCAGGAGCTATAGTATTACCTGTGTTCTCCATTTACATACATATTTATGCAGTGCAGTCACAGGGGGCAAATCATTGTGACTTCATTGTTACTGAATCTGGAAAGTTTAGAATAAAGTTTCTAGAAAGCAAGAAAAAAAATGTTTACCCCACAGGCCTGATTTGAGTCTAGGAATTTTAAATCCGTGAAAGGCTTTTGATTGTTGGTGTATTGACTGAAAATGATATTGCAAAATGAGAATTTGCAGGGGGCTGAGGGAATGAAAAGGATTTCTGTCAGGATTATCCAATCTTTGTCTGATTATCCGGGAAACATGGAGCTGTGTCAGGTAGAGGAGGTTGTAATTGTGGGTGTGCAGTTTCTGTTTACTACCAGTGTGCGTTTGTGTGCCTGTGTATGGAGTGTGTGTTGCATCTTTGAAAAGCAGTGGCGTTTTGTACACTGATTGAAATAATTAGCATGAGAATTGAACCATCACAACTTACCAGTGCGCTGTGTGATTACCCATGTGTGTCTCTCAATTCAACTAGTCCGTCAGCATTTACCTTTGGGGTTTGCGAGCGTCTCTTTGGCTGCAACATGAAAGAACGAGTCCAAATTGTAGAAGCGCCTGTTGTTCCACATGAAGCAGATCAATGGCTGGCTGTCAAACTGACATTTTGTAAAGAGGATATGACCATAACCTTTATTGTGATGAACTCTTCTTTCAAGAGGAAATGTTTTGCACATTTGACAGGGAGATTTTTAGGGAGCTTTAGTATAACTGGTAAAAAAAAAAAAAGTGCTGCTGCTGAGGAAGGTTTTGGCAGAGACATGAGATCTTCTAAAGGACTGACAGGAAGAATAAAAACTATGTCAAAGGTTCAACCATAATAGTGTGATGGATTTGGAACCACATGGCGAGGGGTGAAATAAAGGCCTATATTCAATTTTTGAAATTCAGTTTTCAAAACCCTGCTCACAGAGGTGTCACCTAACATCCTGTTTAGTTACATTTGTTTGTTTAGCCCATTATAACACAATATCTCAAAAGATTCTAGCAGCCAACCACTTGCGGCTCTCCCTTGATAAACACAATGATTCTGCCCTGAAAAGACAGCTGACGACAGCAGAGAGGAGAACAGATTTTAAAGTTGACAGCAACGACTTGATTGGCTGATGGAGATAGCAGCTACATCTGTTGATTAACTGAAAAGTGAACACCCATAATCAGCTGATTGAGAATAAGCAGGAAAGAGAGAGAGATGTGAATGAATGAGGTGTAAAGATAATCTTCCTGATTGAACTTACACTAAGCTTCATATCAGTAAAGACTCATTTTACTAGCCTCACTAAGAATTAAGCTAACTGACTAGCCTAGCTAGCTTGCCGTGTATTATTGTGATAACAGTTCATGTGGTTTCAGTGTGATATTATAGCCATAATAGTTACTGCAACAGGTGATTCTTAGTAGTCACACAGTCACACAGAGAGTGTGCCAATCTCATTTTACAGTCCTTAGCTTAAATGCTTTTAGTTAACACTGCAATCAGCTGGCTCTCCAACACTCCCCCCTCCCCCTCACAGCCCACTCACAACATCACAAGAGGAAAGAGAGTGCAGTGCAGCTGGTCCTGGCATATCAATATTGCAGAAACTGAGTATTGAAATCGTTTCAGGTATTCAGAATCAATAAGTATTGAAAAATGTATATTTTTGACAACACTATATACAACTAAATCATGCTGAAAAATATACTGACATTTTGATATATTTATGTCCAACGACAAAAATTACTCAAATGGGTGGGTCTGTGTTCTGCTATCAGTGTAAGTATGTTGCATCAATAGGTTCCAAGCCCAAATGGGCTTACAAGGCAGGCTATCAATTTCCATGTACACAGGTGTGAGACCAAAAAGACAAATTGGAGGAAAACAAGAACAGTATGTTCCTATATGTCTTCATACCTACATGCATTCAATTATTCTAATCTCATATTGTATACATGTGCTCAGACCACGGGCTGAGACGGTCATTTTTGCCAAAGCGTGCACTGCTACATCCTGCAAAACCACACCCATTCGGGTGAAATACTAAGTTTGTAGAATCCCAACCGGTTGCAGCTGACAGTAGAAACCAGCCAGAGCCCTGAAGAGCAAATATTGGAACACAGCTACAGACTCCAGGACAGATCTGAGCTCCAGGAGGAGGTGAGTAAATGTTAACAGAAGTGATGAATATCTGTGACTAGTTAATCTTGTGCAGAGGAGACTCATAAACATCCTCTTTATAGGAGTGAAGAAGTTTTATTAGAACTACAACCTAGTGTAGTGGCGTTTGATGGTGAACTATCCCCTTCTGTTCAACTGAGGTACCCACCTGTGAGGCTGACGAGGCAGCGGTACACATTCGAGGTGTAGTTGTCCTTGCCTCTCTTTTCCCGGTTGGCACTGAAGGCAACCGAGGGGGCATGCAAACAGGTCATCTTGCTCAGCTCTGGTTGGGGTTGCGCTGCGCTGTGCCAAACTGTACGGCCTGCATCAAATGTCTCCTCTGTGACTACCGTCCCTGACACATGGACGTAGTAGGCCAGCTGCTCTGCCACCTGTCCACGTAAAAGACTGAAGCAGAGGAGAAATGAATCAGAGTTGTGATGGTGAAGAGAGGCGGAGGTATAAAAGGGAACATGGGGATAAAAGGAAGGGGTGAAAGAATTAAAGACGAGACATAAAGGGCAGTAGAAAAATGGAGAAACGGGAAAAAGGGAAGAAATGGAAATAACTGTTGCGAGAAAGAGAAAGCACAAGAGAAATGAAAGAGTGGAGCGGAAACAGGAGACAGGGGAAAGACAAAGAGCAAGATCATAATGGGGATGCAAAATTTCCAAAAGGCGCAATACATGCACAGACACCCTGAAATACATAATTAAATTATGGCATTCAGTGATTCCCTTTTGTGATCTCTCGAAAGCAGGAAACCACTGCAGCCATGAAATGGGAGACATTTTTATTAATTCCTGTGGGTCTCTTTAGATGCAGCTCACTTGGTATTCAGGGACATCATTACCAAAATCTACAAAAGCTCTTATCAGTTATAATACTGCACAGCACTGTGCCTGTGTGTGCAGGGGTGTGTGTGTGTGTGTGTTTTTGACGAGCCTTGGCAGCAATCTCTGCTTCACATCTTTTGGCTTCTGAGGAGAATGGGCAGTCCAGCTTTTCTACAGTGTTTTTGACATTTCCATTAGTCAGGATGAAAGCTAAACAGGTATCAGACAAGCTGGACAAGGCTGCATTTAAAGATGGTGAACAAAGGCATTCGAACACCTTTCTCTGATGGGGGCGTGTAGGTGTATGCATGGCAAACTAAACATACATGGCCAATTTAAAAAAATCACAGCTAAACATGCTTTGGTCCATCTCTACTTTCAGACACTATTTTCTAATGAAAATGTGTTTGCTACTTGAACCTACTCATAGGAATTAAGCAGCACCCCATGGGATTTTCAATGTCAGAACATTCATTATAGGGCTCAATGGGGCACAACTCTTTCATTAAGGGCTCCATAACACAGTCTCACTGGGGTTCAGTCGTTATCTGGCGGTGCAGCACTCCACTTCAGCTACATTTGGTTAGTGGGGGAGCGTCAGCTCCACCTGTGAGGGCACGGAGGACTCCAGCTGCCAGGGTTGTGGTGTCCTCTGTGGCGTTATACAGCTTCTTCTTTCTGTCCTTCAGCAACAGATCCTTGGTTACACCAGGTGTGGTCAACAGTACTAAAGCCTGATCAGTCAACTGATATCATCAACCTGATATTGACCTGTCGCAACTATATCTGTCTTTATTTTCCAATATGTGCCTTTATAAAAACTTCTGAATGAAATTCAGATTGTGTTTATTTGTTAGCTTTATAGGCAGCATTCTGTGTATGTTTGATCCTGTTTCTTCATTCAGATTTATTACACACATTTTTCTTATTTATAAATTAATTTTAATTATAAAAAAAGTACTGATCAAAGTTTATTGCTTCAGTTCCCTGTTATTATTTTGGACAGTAAAGTCTATTGTTAAACTAAAATATCTACCATTAAAGTGTTAACCAGTTTTGGGGATCACTGCAAAAAATGTGTATTTATTAGAGCTGCAATGACTAATCGATTAATAGCTAATTAATCAACTAAAGTCGGCTTAAATTATTCTGCAACTATTTTGATAATCAATTAATCATTTAGAGTAAGTTTTTACAAAAAAAAGTCCAATATCTCTTATTCCAGCCTCTCAAATGTGAATATTTTCTATTTTTCTGAATCCTTTATGACAGTAAATTGATATCTTTGTGGTTGTGGAGGTTGTGAACAAAACAAGATATTCAAGGACATCATCTTTGGCTTTGGAAAACACTGATCAACATTTTTCATCTTTTTTTTTTTTTGACATTTTATGGTCCAAACAGAAGCATGGGACCCTCCAGATCCCTTGTTCTTCCCACTTTTTCAATCCTTGAATGAACAGTAAGTCCTGAAAACAACTTATTTATGGTGGAGTCAGAGAATGAATTGATGAGTCTCACACTCATAGGAAAAAGCTGTTATTAAGTCTGGTAGTATGCCAGCAGATACTCCTGTATCTCTTGCCAGACAGCAGCAGGGTGCACAGGCTGTGGTTGGGGTGGATTTTTTTTTTAGTATCCACCAGCTTCATCCTTTTTTTTTCTTTTTTTTTTTCCACAATGCTGGGTTGGCTTTGCATCATTTTTCAATAGTCTGCACACCAGAATGAGCTGTTTGTTTAAAAGAGTTGGCTAATGTATTCCTGAATGATTTCCACAGATGCACAGTAAAATCATAGAATAGTCCAAATTATTAGGGAGGCCCTGAGACACTTAGACATAAAAAGTTAAAAGTTAAAAAAAAGAAAACTGTTAAACACAAGTTTATGAGGTGTTTTAGGGGGCCCTTTGTACCTTGGGACCTAAGGCAATTGCAGACCATTGCCTGATGGTATACATCCCCCCATTATCCGATTAAGTCAGAAAATAATTGACAGATTAATCGGTAATGAAAATAATTATTAGTTGTAGCCCTAGTTTTTATGTATATATTCTATATTCTTCACATGCATCGGACCCAAAAATCCAGTATCAGTCAGGCCTCCACAGAACTAATCATTTCTGCTGGATGGTGGTCCAAGGACAAAAGAGAGAAACGTGTTTTTTCAGTGTGATAATGTCAACATGCAACTGTGCACACCCCAGAGAAATGGCAGGAGAAGTTTGTGCAATTACACCCCATGACTTGTATGCCCCAATTATAACGATGTATATCATAATTGGAGACGGCGTGTTTCTAACTCCGTGAAGCCTCCCCCACCCCCCAACCCACCTGGCCCCATTCCTCACCAGAAATTTGAACACACAAGCAGGTGGTCCCCGAGCTACCTCCAATATTACCCAAATGATATCACTATGCAGATTATACATGGAGCTGTCTTGTCGAATAATGCTAACAGGCAGGTACAGCAAAATGTGCATGTGCCATTGTGTGATTGTAGGTGTGTGCGTGTGATCACTACCCACACTCAGGAGCTGTTATTTTCAAGGGGAAGGTGCTTGTACACACACTCAAACACACACAGAAGCATACCTAAACACTGCACAGAAAGCACTATGGGTCCCCGTATGTAAATGCCAACTGTATGTTCCCAGGAAGAGAGTGGTAATTAATTCTATTAATTCAATTGATGAGAGGACAGTGACTGTGCTGCTTCAGTAAGCGCACACCAGCAATCTCAACCTGCTCTCAATATTTGCCAAATCTGGTATTTTTCTGATTTTTACTGCATTAAAATTAGTTTGTACAATTGAAAAAAGGGAAAGAAAAAAAGATTGACTCACACTACAAAGAGGTTTGTCACCAATCTCAAAGCTCTCACACTACTTTGGTCTCTGTATGATCAGGTTGGATGGTTTGCCCTCAGTGGCATATTCTTAATTTCTTGTGGTATGCTTCCTTCTTACCCAGATTTACAGCCGACAAAAAAATTTCAGGGAATGTATTTTGTTTGTTCCCCAGACATAGTTCTACTAACTGTCCCCAGAGTCTGTGCTGAACTACGAAAATGGGCGTTTAAGTACGCTGCTCCCTCGGCCTGGCACCAGCTGCAAAGTTACCTAAATCTTCGGGGGCTAGTCTTATTGGACACTTCACTTCAAAATGACTTGGAAGCAGGTAAATCTGTCTTTAGATATTTGAATGTTTTGATATCTTATAATTCTGTATTTTGTTCTTTTTATTTTAAAATGTTTTAGTTTGATATTTGTGTCGTGCAAGTCTTGGCTAGGACACTCTTGACAAAGAGATTTTTAATGGGTCTTTTATTCCTGGTTAATTAAAGGTAAAAAAAAAACAAACAAAAACAACAACAACAACAACAAAAAAAAAACCTCTGCTGTGGCTTTTATTCAGATATCCTCTATTTAGATTTGGTTAACTAAAGCATACAGTAAATTATAGAAATGTAACCATAAAGTAACATTACTGGTATACATCATATTCATATACTTTACTTGTAAAATTGTTTCACATTTAATTTTATCAAAAATCAAAATGAATCTGAATGTAACTGTTCATCTTCTTTTTATGAAGTATGGAGTATAACCATTAAATAAGCTGATTTCCAGAGCTGAACAAGATGGTGTTTGTACATTTAAATGCTTTATCCAATTCCCTGCCTTGACCTGATAACCTGCTGCTTCACTGAAACCAAGCCAGAGCTACAAAATGAATCTCTGTTGAATTGCTGAAAGTCCAACACCGATGTGACTGTAGTACAAAACAAGAATAACATATGTCTTGAACTGAGTGGTATTCCAGTCAAATGTCCTTCTGCAATGTAGATAATTTAGCTCTAAACATGCAGAGCGCCACGGTCGGTGGCTGGGAGACCTTGACCATCAATTCTGCGTTGCTGACAAGGTTTCCATTAACAAGTTGATGGCTTTACCAGGTTACTAGTGCACACGGTGCCATTTCTTATTCTACCAAAGTCTTTTCACTTCATTCAGCTTCAGTTTCTCTGTGGTTTAAAGGGATAGTTCTTATTATTTGAAATCAGTCTACTACCTACATTTGGTGATGGTCAACATGCCCCCAGTTAGGAGAAGCAGTGAGGAGCATCAGCAATGGAAGCTAAGTAATGAACCGCTGTGGATGGAGTTGGAAACAAAATGTATATTAGCCCAAGCAAAAAAATAGGCATTATCAGTTTAAGTGTACGCTCTATTTAGAATATTTTCACCACTTTACCTTGCTGTCAGACAGCCTTTTCCAATGGGAAACTGATGTTATAGAAGATATCACTCTCTCCAAATAAACCAGGCTCCATATGTGAAATCAGGCAATCTGCCTCACCTTTTTGCCGATGAGGTTTGTTTGGTTTGGAGAGGGCAATATTTGTCTTATATAATGACAGATTCCCATCGTGAAAGGCCTTTTGACAGCAAAGTATAGCTGGGATAATATTTGAAATATAGTGTACACTAATACTGATTTTTTTTAGGTGGACTTTGTTTTAAATGGCTAAAAAAACCTTTCTGTTGTTGACCCTGTCCACAGCAGTACACTGCTTAGCTTCTCCTTTCTGCTTCTTCAACTGGGGGAGTGCCAACCGTACAACCTCATACAACCCCACTTCAAATAATCAGAACTATCCCTGAAGATACAGACATATAGCACTGAGTATGCACAGACATAAATCTTTTAATAGACATTTGAAATGCAGTGATATATTGAAGGACACCAATTTTCATAATTACATCTGGTTCACATTGTCAGAATAATCTAGCCTCACTAGTCTCGCTCTCCCTTTTTAGCACTGTCATTACTTTTGACAGTAGTCTGGACTTCAGGGTGGATGTAATTGTGGTGAGACTTGCTATTGTATAAATGAAAATATCAACATCCAAACTCCAGAGGAAAAATCGCACACAATTTCTTCTTCCCAGACGTAATCACATAATTACATAATAAGGCATTTTGGAGGAGAACGATACAGGATAATGATGTGATGCTTTGTCAATTTAAAGATTTGCTGGACACCACGTGAAAAGGAAATATTCGCAGTATTGAACTGTGAAAAAGTGTAGGAAATAGACTGATTTCACCTTGTGCGACCAAAATCATTCAATCCTAAAAAATTGTTAATACATCAAGAACATTAACTTCTACATCATTGCATCATTATTGGTGTTTTTTTTATCTTTGTTGCTTTTATCTGTGCCGTCTTATCTGCTTTTTATTGTATCTGCAGTTTTCATTGTTCTTTGTAGACTTGCACCGATTACAATTTTTTGGGCCGATCCCGATTTCCGATTTGCAGAGTGCTTGGACGGCCGAAACCGATTTCGAACGATTCCGATTTCATTTTTTCCAAACCACTTTACAGCACACAAGATATTGCAAAATTTTCTAACTTTCCTTTATTAGAACATTTTAACCAAGATACAACCAGCTTTTCAATAATCATGTCTTTGCTAAAAGACACTCTACATTAATAATATATAACTTTTTGTCAACTATATCATCATCATATCATAGCATGTGCTATATTATTCTTAAGATTTAATTTTCATTCGGGGTAGTGTGTGTTTTCTGGCTCCCATTTGCTACACAGGGTGCTTTTATTAATTGGTTAACAATCACAAATCGCCATGAATTCAAGTCTGATTATGAATGCACTTAATACAATAACTTTTGACTCTACCATCTTAATGAGACACATAACACACTGTCTGCCACCAGCTTTGTGTGGAAATACTTCAAAATATTAAACAATGAAGATGCAAACTGTGCACTGCGCTGGATGGATAAAATCTGCTGGACTTATGTTTGCTGCAACTTTTAGAATCTCAGATAAAATTCCAGGTGAAGCTCAAAGCTTCAAGACACTTATACTTTGTCCAAAACACGTCGGGGTGAAATACTGCATGTGATGGATTTACCGTCAGCAGCTGGTTGTGGCAAAAAGTGCCCCTCACTGAAACCTGTTTCAGCTCTGTATCATGACTTTGAAAACACCAACTGACTTTTTTTTAAACGAATTTTGTTAGATTAAAATATGTAAAACTGTAAAATATCACTTCCATGAGTGTTTTCAGTCAGACAGTAACAGATCACGGGCTGAACTTGGCATTTCATCCTCCTGTGCAGCTGCAGAGAAGGTCAAGTTGCACACAGCCTGCACAGTTTATTTAATGTTCATAATAATGTTGATTAATATTGAAATGGCGTTCTTCTTCCTCAATAACAATTATTAATACCAGCAGAAAATACACTAAAGTGGTCAGGTTGGGAACCTACATACATCAGGATAGAGTGCCTCTGTTTCCAGGATAGAAAATGTAATTTTCGGGAAAATATAATCCCTACGCCCCCAAAAGGCTCTGTCAAACTACGAAGTACAAAATTGTGCAAAAACAACTACAGAAAATAACAGTAAAACAGTACCGAACAAACAAACAAATGAACAAAGTCGGGATCAGCACCTTGGAAAGCGCCGCGGCATCAGTGCCTTGGGAGAGCGCAGCGGTACCAAACACCTGAGGCAAAGCATGTTATAGCACGCTATAAATATAATCATTAATTGTCGCATACTGAGCACTACTGAAAGCAACATGCAGAATACAGTGTATACTGGTGTCGTACGCAGTAAGCAGTATGTATGTGGTTTCGAATACAGTCGCAGTTGACCCATGGCTGTAGTTTGGACACCTCTGGATTAGTTGTACCAAACTTTTTCGGTGTTGTTCCTCCATGCCCTATTTTAGCCTCGCAGGTGTTGCATACTGCAAACTTGTTATCCTCCTCACACACTTTAAAAAATTTCCATACGGCCGACATGGTGTAGGTCGCCAAAGCCGTGAGTTGCACATGTGCGTGTTTGTGCGCTGCTGATGTTATTGACCAGGGCAGGCTGACATAAGGGCTGACGTATCCAGCGAGGCATTGTGAGGGTTCAAGGACTGCTCACGCTTTGCAACACGTTAGCATATAACCAAAAAGAAGAGGCGATGCGTTTGCTTTAGTGTGTGTTTCTTTTTTCTTTGTTTTGCTGCCGCAGCACGGTGGGAATTTGACCAGCGCTTTAGACCGGCAAATTTTAGACTGACTGGCCAGTCGCAGGTCATGGCCGATCACGTGAAAACCGGCCCAATTCCAAGCATTTCCGATAAATCGGTGCAAGTCTAGTTCTTTGTCTGTGAAGCACTTTGTGATTTTGTCAAGAAAAGTCAGGGCTCAACAATAAGGACTGCCCATTTGC
This sequence comes from Lutjanus argentimaculatus, assembly GCA_034769285.1. Taxonomy (NCBI): domain Eukaryota; kingdom Metazoa; phylum Chordata; class Actinopteri; order Lutjaniformes; family Lutjanidae; genus Lutjanus; species Lutjanus argentimaculatus. Next base: position 15,179,970 of record JAWZSL010000018.1, read on the forward strand.
CTGGGGCAAAGAAAATGCCATGCCAGGTAAGTAAATCTGCAACTCAGTTGCCGGACCAGAAAAGTGGTAAAAAGCTATTAAACTATTTTGATAATTGCTTAATCTTAAAGAAAAATTTCATGCAAAAATGGCAGAAAATGCTGTTTTCAGTCTCTAAAATATTTCCTGATTTTCTTGGATTGGATTTCCTTTGCATTTTAGACTAACATTTAAAGACATCACTTTGGACTTTGAGAAACTAGTATGGAAAATGTTCACGATTTTCTAACATTTCATAGACACTGCAGCCCTGGATTAAACATGATTATCAATCAGTCTTTGTTGTTATTTGATAGCTGCTAATAATCAAAGCAATTTGTACAGGGTAAAGTAAAAAAGAGACTTCAGGCAAGCAGATTTTTTAGTACAAAAAAAAAAATGTTGAAACCTTACAAGTTCTATATAAATAATGTTTATTTATTATATCATATCCTTATTAAAATCAGATCACATTCTCTCAATTATAAAACCATAAATTACATTTTGAAAATGAAACCCAGCCTACCATTTATATGGTTAATTTCAAACCTCTTGATCTACAGTACAAGATGTGTGTTATGTTTGACATGTGAAGTACGTACAATACATCCCTGTGTGTAGCCGTCATTATTTACCCTTAGGTTAGACCTCCCGTGGTTGACATGAGGGGCTTCGTCATCAGAAAGGCTTCATTGTCTTCTGCACCCCACCCCCGAAGTAAGCTACAAAATAGAGGCGAGACGAGAAGTCAAAGAACTAAAAGTGGAAACCATTACAGAAAGTAAGAGGCAGTTTTGTCTTCAACTTCAGTCTTCCCCACTGCAGCTTTGACTTTTTTTAAGTAAAGCTGAAATGATTATATGGTATCATGATAGCTTTTTTAGTTTTATCAAGATCCTGGCAAGTATCCATGCACCTGAGCCCATGACAAACTTACAACTCCCATCTTCCCGACCAACTCCTAATCCTAGGATTGACAGCTGGGGCCTGTGGGGAGCATGATGAATAATTTGTGGGCAGAAAGAGCTGCAGGCAGGCGGAAAATTCTGAGACAAAAGTAATAAAATGGTGAAGTCAACAGCTTCATGAACTATTTATCTTTCTGGAACCGATATGTCCTCCTTCAGTCTCATTCTGTACTGTTCCACTCTAGCCACCTCACTTGTCAAAGCCCACAGCAGTCCAGGCTTTATTGAAACTTTGATTCAGTTTCTCAAGTTGTCACTTTCTAAGGACTGTGTGCAATAAAAGAGACAGGTTATTGGGCAGAAGAACAGAGAAAGACAATAATGAAAAAAGAAACCTTTACTGGAAAGAAAAAAGCCCAGAAACCCCACAGTACAGTGTGATCTGAGGTTGGAGGAAGCACAAAAGTTGACAATGATCAATAACATTAATATGGGCTGCTGCAGACAGTCTGCTTCAGGCAGATTAACTATCTGCTGCTGAGAAAGACAATAGACAATAGTGACAGAGCAAAGCTATTGTGTATGATATTTAGCCTTCAAAAGCTTTTTTTGTGGGCTTGTGGCTTGCCAAGAATGATCCCACTTATCAACTGTGGGTTTTAAGTTCAATTATGTATAAAGTTATATTTATACCAAATCATACAGTCCAAATGGTTCAGTTTTCTGTACATTGTATATCTACAGGTGCACACTTCACCTGGAGAGTGTTTTGACGGTTGCTGATATTACAAAAGCAAATGAGAACCCAGAGCTTAAAGATACTCCTGTCATATTAATGACAGTATTGTGCTTTCCCACCACATTCACAAGCAACATGGGCCAAGAAGTAGTTGGTTATTCTGAGAACAGTGTTGACATTGTTCAGTCAAGTTATTGTCAATTACCTGGAGTGGTGCAAGGTTTTCAAGTAGCTTCTCGCTGCAATAATACACCAAATACGTGTTTTTTTTCTCCGCTGGATATGCACCCATACGCCATCATTAAGCACCCAAGATTCAAGCATGCATCTTTATTCCCACTCTATATCTTTCATTCAGGTGTGTTAATGCCAGAGCCCGGGTATAGACCTTTTTCACAGCAGACATTTGACTTGTCATAGCAGGACAAGTACAGGTGAAACAAATTCTGTCAATGAGTTTGTTTCACCAAGTGTCGCACTAAGACATCATGCAAAATACCAAGGTCCTGGACGTAGCTCACATAAATGCAATGCACTCGTTATGGTAGTAATTACACCTGTGTTTTTCCTGCAATGACATGTCAAAAGGCCCGCTGTGAAAAAGGTGTAATAGTGCATGCCAGTTATTTTATGGTTGACATACAAGTGAAGGAGAGCCATAATTAATACAATTAGTTACACCGGTGCTTTTACTGCCACGATAAGTCAAAATGTCTGCTGTGAGATAGCAAGCTTGATCTATAGGCTCACATAGTGTGGATAAAGTCTGTGTGTTTTTTTCTTTTTTTTTTACTTGATGTGACTTTTAAATGTTAAACAAAAGATGTTCTATCTTTTTCATTGTACTTTTTGTGAATGTACTGTAAGCAACTTACAACACTCAATCTTTTCCCCCAAAACCACAAAACCTAGTCAAACATTAATTTTTGCGTTACACACCTAATACATTTTTTTCTACATGTTGCATTAACATTAAGCCCGGGGAGTCATCCATTTATTGCAAGGTTGGTGGTTTGATCCTCTGTCAGTCTCCACCATTTGACTGTACATAAACTAGGCTGGTGCTCTGTCCATTTAACAAATTGTAACAGACCTTTTCCACGCCAGCCACATCGTAGGGTAAACACAGGTGTTACCAGTTACACTAATTAAGAGTTCTTTCTATTCAGGTCAGAGTCAGGGTGCTGCTATTGTGCATGTTGGCTCACTGGAGAGACTCTGCTACACTAAAATGTAGGAGTACCTGAATTAGTATCATTGGTAACACCTGTGTTTACACCATTGTTTCATATCAACGTGACTGTTTAAAAAGTTTATAAAATTACAGTCAAATAGTAGCATAAACAAGCCTGCAGGTATGTCAATGTACAACTTTAAAGAAACCATTTATTTGGGTATGAGTCAGTAGTCTGTATAGTCATTCTATCTCACTCAGCATTTTTAATTTTGCATCTCTGAAGGCTCTTCATTCATTAATACATGTTTACACTAATTCATATAAAATTAACAGGATTTGTTTTAATTAACTAGGCTTTCTCTGAGTTGCCGGCAGTATCAAGAAGGTACATCCCAGCTTCTGCGAGAGCCTATAATATGAACTCCAGCTAAAGCTATGTAAACACTTGTTAGGTTTATTCGTGTCTGAGGGCCATTTTGATATTTACATAGCTGAGAAAGCGCATCTTCATCACAATCTCATCTCCCACTCCCTACGTAGGTCTAAATCCACATCTGAATGAACGTGGTCTGAAGCAGCTGGCTATCTGTGTGGCTTTTCAGAATGTCAGTAAGCTGTCCCTGCGGTCGAACACAGGTACGAAACATCGCTGTTTTTCATGTATCACATCTCTGCCTCTTACTTTTGACCTACCACAAGCTTTTAACATGAGCAAAGTGAAAATGGAGGAGCCCCTGTAGCATCCCTATCAGCAAGTTGACCCCCAGCAGAGCAGAGCCACTTCTCTAACCCGCTCTAAAGGGTAAGTACTGTATTGTAACTGGGATGACTCTGCTCTGAGTGCTCTCTCGCTCACCCTCTTTTCTGCCGCTCGGATTGTCCAGGAGTTGAACCCATCACACGAGGCAGTAGCAAAGACAGAAGTTCATGGTCCCTCTTTTAGCATGTTTTATTTAAAAACAGAGATTAAACATTAAATTCCCTCCGAACCTTTTTTTTTTTTATGTGACAGAGCTGAGGGAAGCTCTACTGTTGGTGATAGTGTCAAGTCAGAGAGCTCATAATGCAGTTCACCTCAATTACCTGTCCAAAATATTGCTGCCTGCTATCGCCAGAGAGTACTCCCGGACACAGTGTGTGCTGAAGAGAGACAGACAAACACACAAAAAGTCAACAAATATTAAAAAAAAAAAAAAAAAAAGGCCCTCTCAGATGGTACTGTGAACTGTATTTCATTTTGGAATATATTAAGCACAGCGACAATGACAACTTTCAGGGTCGCCTCCTTTGCAGACAAATTTAATTTATTATTTGGAGGAAAATTATATTCTAAAACCAATAAAGTCTCGCACAAATCACTTTGGTTTGGGAATTACTTAGTGTTACATGTAATTAGTTGGGAACTTTGCCTTAAATGCTGTAATCCAGAGAAAAATGATTTCCTATTGTGCAAAGTACAGCTCAGTGATAATTTAAATGGGGGGAAAAAAGCATACAAAAGTCTATGTTAACAGGCCAATTAAGAAATCCAACCAATAGTCTCATGTTTCTCTGAGATAAACACATACAGAACCAAACAAATGTACATCTTATGTATGGTCTAGGTGTGTATTTGAAGGCTCATCCCACAGCTTGGTTGTGACTGTATGCACTAAAAAACAATTATCTATTTTGCGTCATACGCCTGAAATACACCCACTGCAGGGACCTGAACACCAAGGCTTTGGTCAGCCTCTATATACAGTACTGCACCTTGACACCAGTGCCATTTCAAATTACTGTATCTGTAATGTACTTTTCTTCTACATTGAGCTCTTTTATAAAAATACAATGATTAAAGGAGAATATATCAGTTTTTTTTTTTGTGATTGGTTGTTTTTTTTGTTGCCTTAAAAAGAGCCTTTTATTTCTACAGAGGACACAGATCCTCTTCCATGGAGCCCGCCATGTTTTAACCACCATGTTTCTACAGAAGCCCAGAATGGACAAACCAAACACTGGCTCTAGAGGGGGGCTTTCTCGTGTTTTTCATTGCCACCATAGTTTCTCCTGCACATATGGAAGGGGAGGGTGAGTGGAGCTGTATTCATTTGGTTGCAATCTACAGCGTAATCACTATATGCTATTTCCCTTCGGCCTGTTGTGCTATTTATCCATCTAGATAGTTTTGGTGTGATTGGCCACATTTTGGAGATATCAGCCGTAGAGATGTCTGTCCTCTCTCCAATGTAATGTGACTACATGGCCATCAGCTTGTGGTGCCAAAAAATCCATTTGAAAAATTAAACACCAGTGTCCCTTTGCAAATTACACAAGATAAGAAAACATCATTTGTATTGAATTTTTAAAAAAAGTCTTCTTTTTTTTTTTGGCTGCTTGAGCACCACAAGCTGAGTGGCATCTAGTTCCATTATAATAGAGACAAAGCAGATGTCTCTAAGGCTAATATCTCCAAAAGCTTGCAAACTCACACCAAAAAATCTAGATGAATAACTGCACTACAGGTAAGAGGAAAAGCAAAAGTATTGCTGCTGTTGGGCACAAACCTATGTCCAAAACAGTTACTTTAAAGGAAATGAAAAAAAAATCTGTTTTTATACTACTTGAATGCTGCTTATTCAAATTTAGCAGCTATTTTTAACACTTCTCAATGGTAAATATTTGTAAACCAACAGACAGGCATAAAGGGTGACAATAGCACTGATTTATTTAAAAAAAAAAAAAAAAGTCAAAATATGGAGATACAAGGTTTGTGCTTGACAGCAATGATATGTATTTTTGATTTTGGGGTGAACTGACCCTTTAAGTGTAGAAATTTTTCAAAGCAGCCATATTGATATGAAATAGAAGGGTAAAAATAGGTTACCAATGATACTTAAAGGTCCCATTCCATTTAGTGTAGCAGAGCCTTTCCAGTGAGCCAACAAGCACAATAGCAGCACCCTGACTCTGTTTGACATGAATGGAACCTTCATTAGTATCATTGGTAACACCTGTGTTTATCCAACTATTTCATGTCAAAATGGCTGCTGTGAAAAACTGACAATATACACATTTTTACCAGAAGACAAGATAAAAAGAAGCTTGTATGTATTTATTAGTGTAACGCCGCTTTAAAACATCTCAATTATTAAACTGGCATGTAATACCTACCCTCGTACTTGAATATACTGTGCATATGGCTGCTCTGTGCGTCACTGACAAGTGTTTTTCTCCCCTCTTTCTTTCTAAGTCAGATTATGCCCTGCTACCTGCGAGCGGATGTGGACATGCATGTGTTTGCGAGTGTTCTGAACTGAATGAAATGTGAAGGTGAGTCAGCGGGGAGCTGCTGTTGGAATGAGCAGGATTGATGTGCTCACAGCAGACGGCCGCGGATCCATCATCGGCTTGTCTAAATTGAGCTCCCGGGTTTATTCAGTGCGGAGTATACCTGCAGTATAGTGCCCTTTACAAGTCTCTGCTGCACAGGAGGCCACTGCAGAGAGGTCATTGTAGTAGCTCTATTCACACATGAACGCACAGTACACCAACACACACACACACACCACGCTCACGACACTTACTGTTGCTGAGCAGACCTGTGCGGAAGGCTAAATTAGGAACAAAGCTGTAATACCGGGGTGTTACTGGAACAGATTCGTAGAACGCTGTGCATCAGACGGGCCAGCTGTGTGTCTAGACAACGTTACTTAGCACTATAACAGGACAGATGCAGCACACAGTTTCACTTTTACTCTCAAGAAATACTGTAAACAGCAAGTGTTTCTGTGTGTGGACACATAGATAGTCAGTACACCACAAAAGCACCCAAGGTTTGGACAAAAATTTTGTATTTTTAAAAAAACACAACGATACTAAAACACTAGCACTGTTTTAAGAGGATTTGCTGATGGAAATGAAAGAAACACAGTGTACCTTTTCTGTTTGTTTAGGATTTCTGCAGGTTTCAACTAGTTAAATTTAAAGGGACAATTCACCCCAAAATAAGAAATAGGTATTCTTCCTCTGGCCTGCAGTGCTATTTATCCATCTAGATTTTTTTGTTGCAGTTGCAGGGTTTTGGAGATATCGGCCTCAGAGATGTCTGCCTTCTCTGGAACATAATGGGACTAAATGGCACTTGGTTTGTGGTGCTCAAAGTGCCCAAAGATTACATTGAAAAACCAGTGTTTCTTTCCAAAAAAATCATGACTGAATTACTTAATGTAAGCCGCAGACCTTTTTGTGAGCAGTTTCATGTAGGGAAGAAAGCAGTTCCAGTAGATTCTACAGCAGCTCTGGTAAATTCTACAGCAGAAAGAAAATAGCTCCACAGGTCTGTTGATTATCTTGAGTAACCAGGTCATGATTTCTGGAAAGGCGTAGTGTTGAATTTTTCATATGGATTTTTTTTTTGTTGTGCTTTGAGCACCACAAGTCAAGTGCCATTCAGTCCCTATCTCTAACTCTCTCTCTCAAAAAAAAAAAAAATCTACATGGATAAAACGAATTACAGGTAAGAGAAAATATATGTATTTTTGATTTGGTGGTTGAACTGTCCCTTTAAGACTATTTAAGGCCATAATGAGTGCAATTAATGAAATATTTCATATCCATAGTGGAAAAAAGTACAAGCACATTTGTGGTTACTGGGTCAATGATGGTTTTGTTTTGTAGGTGTTATACAATGATCAATACAAATTTTCCCTAAAGCACACTGAACTTTATAAACATGATGTTAACTTCATAATTCAAAATCATATTTAATATATTTTAAGGCCTAAAATTCAGATTATTGGATTTTGGACTTTTTAATGACCTGCAGAAAACCTGTTGTTGAGAAACATTTGATGAGTGTTTCACATAGTTGTTTCTGCACTTTCTAGACACTGCAAGCCCATCATGTTTTGCCCCTCAAATTTCAATAATGTTGTTAGTTCAGGGCTTTAAATCTGCTTCCATACACCCTTGAGGCTCAATGTCAGCCAATACGGTTCAGGGCAGAAGTTAAAAAAAAAAAAGCTATCAGTGCTGTCAAGAAAGATGGAGCTGTGGCAGTGCACACATATTATATATTAATAGTACATTTTTCGATGATTGATTGGTTTACATCAGGATCGGGTGAGGACATTGATAAATACACTGTAGCTAGAGTAAAAAGAAGAATAAAAAATAGGCATATCTTTTAAAAAAAGCAGTAGTTCATTCACATATCTCCACCATCCATTTTGGTGCTTTAAAAAACAAATATACAAATGAAAATCAATGCCTCTTTGAACAGCTGTAACCATCCTAAATATTAAGCCGTTACATTTAAGTCAAGCGATGTCAGTCATGTTTGTTTCCAGCGGCGTGACGGTGTCATTGATCCCTGATGGTATTAAGAGATTAAAAGGTTCCCCCGTCCTCTCCGTGTTGTTGACAAGCGTTGTGACTCATTACGGCCATTAGCATTAAGCTGCCTCATCAATAAGCACTCGGCCGATCCATCAGTCTTCCTCAGATGTAGCCCAGGGGACCCCCGCCATAGGTCCCTGCCAGCTCCGAGCACGTCCTCATGGGCACCCTTGATCTGTCGGTCACCACGCAAACAAAAACAAAAAACACACACACACACAGAAACACACAGACTCATAGATTCACCTGCCCTGGTGTTTGCCTGACAGGGAGGATTCAAGTGTCACAGCCAGGCTGTCTCTTCGTTCAAGTTCTTTGTTGATGCTGCTTTAACTGTTGTGTCAGTGTAACCACTTCTGCTTGTCAGCATGTTAGCATTTGTCAGTGCACTCTTGTTTGTCATTTGTTTTGTGTTGACTTGATCACTAGGGCCTTGAATTTGTGTGTATATGTCTGTGTGTGGCTGTACATGCGTGGGAGACAGAAAACACAGGGTTTTTTGTATCTGTCAACTTTAGTAATGTCTGGTACAGTTTCTTTGCTTATATGTGCCATGTAGGTGTCGATATGTGTGTGTGTGACTGTGTTGGGTATGGCAGTGTCAGTGTCAGTCAGCGCCAGACTATGCAGTGTCAATGTATGACAGCCAGCTGTAGTCTGATGTGATAGTGTGCCACAGTGAATGACAATGTCTTGAGTAAGAAACCAGTGCGTTGTCTTTGAGAGGGAGTGTGTGAGAGACAGAGACAGAAAAAGGATATATGTCGGAGGGTGCTACAGTTCGTCATGGAGGGGCTCTCCCTCCGCATGGTCCAGAGCTCCCATCAGCAGCAGTGCTCCGGTGGCGTTGTCTCGAACGAAGATGATGAAAGGGTGATCGGCGTAGAACAGCTTGGGCTTTTCTATGTGCTCCTCATCGAGCTCTCCTTTCCCAGCTTGAGCGCCCAGCTCCATGGAGGCCCACTGGAGAACCGCACTCAGGTGGAGTTTCCCCTTGCTCTTGTCTGACACCCCAGAGAAATCGGCCACCTTCTGGTCCCAGACGTCAGTCAGGCCCAGAGCAGACAACTGTTTCTGGAATCGAAAAACACAGCGATGGAATTTATGGACTGTCTTGGATTCAATTCTTCTAAAGCTTGTCTTTATAGAGATGTCCCACAAGTGTATGTGAACAAGCAGCTGCCAGGACACTGATCAATTATGCACGCAAGAAGACCAAACAATGAGTGGGAGGGAAAGCGCATTTTAAAATTTCATGATGCTGTAACCTTCAGAAGTTGGTGACTTGCGCTGCCCTTCCCGAACCCCGCCACATGATTAACGTGAACATAAACATACCCTCCAAAACAGTCAATCAGTAACTTTTCTAAAGGAGTTTTTTACTGTGTTTATTTACTTTCTATACCAAAAATTTGAGATGGGAAGGAGGCTGACAGTTGCCCTTGTTGTGAGCTGGCAGAACAAAGTGGGCGACAGGCAGAGAGGAGACGGAAGGAGGAAGCAGAGGATGAATAATTTAAGAGTGATGCCCCGTGACCTCAGCACCTCCTTTGTTTTGCCTCTGATATGAATTCCACAGAAAGTCGTCGTCATGACAGGTAGTTTATCCTCCCATGGCAGAGGGCCACTCACAGTGACAGGCTTCTCCAGGGGCCAGATGAGAGCATGTGCGGGTGTGAGTGTGTGACTGTGTGGACTTGTGTGTGGATGTGCGGAGGGGCCACGGCTGGAAGAAAACTTGCAGAGGAAGATGAGTGGGTGAAGATCTTGTTTTCTAGCATTGTTCAAACTTTAGATGATTAAACTCTTTATTTGAAATATATTTTACCAGCAGACAAAAACAAAACATTACTTGGATGAGTTGTCAGGAAATGTTCTGTGGGTGCTCTTTTGCCGGCTTCATTTTCAAAACCACATTGTTATAGCTCTGCTCAGCTCTAACAAACACATGCTAATGGGCAATTGTTATAATCCATGTACAAACCCCAATTCCAAAAAAGCTGGGACACTGTGTAAAACGTAAATAAAACAGAGTGCAATGATTTGCAGGGCAAACTTATTTAATGTTCAAACTGATAAACTTTTGTTCTTTTTTATAAATAGACACACATTTTGAAAATGATGCCTGCAACACATTCCAAAAAAGCTGAGACAGGGGCATGTTTACCTCTGTGTTACATCATCTTTTCTTTTAACAACACTCAGTAAGAATGTGGGAACTGAGGACACTAACTGTTGAAGTTTTGAAAGTGAAATTCTTTCTCATTCGTGCTTCCTAAATGACTTCAGCGGTCCGGCATCTCTGCTGTTTTATTTTGTGCTTCATAATGCTCCACACATTTCCAATAGGAGACAGGTCTGGACCACAGGCAGCCCAGTCTATGAAGCCACGCTGTTGTAACACAGGCAGAATGTGTCTTGGCATTGTCTTGTTGACATAAGCAGGACTGTCTATGAAAAAGACGTCATCTGGATGGCAGCATATGTTTCTCCAAACTTGTACGTATCCTTCAGCATTAATGGAGCCTTCACAGATGTGACACTTACCCATGATGCAATGAGCACTAACACAGCCTCATACCATCACAGGTTCTGGCTTTTGAACTTTGCACTGGGGACAATTAAGATGGTCCCTCTCCTCCTAGTCTGGAGGACACGGCGTCCATGATTTCCAAAATTTCCTATTTGAAATATGAACTCACCAGACCACAGCATGTTTACACTTTGCGTCAGTCCATCTCAGATGAGCTTGGGCCCAGAGAAGTGAGCTATGTTTCTAGATGTTTGATATATGTCTTTCTCTTTGAATGGCAGAGTCTTAACGTGCACTTGTAGATGTAGCGACAAACTGTGCTTACCCACAACGGTTTTCTGAAGTGTTCCCGAGCCCCCTGCGGTAATATCTGTCATGTCAGTTTTTAATGCAATGCTGCCTGAGGTGTCAGAGGTCATAAGCATACAAGCATTCATTGTTGGTTTTCAGCCCTGCCTCTTACATGCAGAGACTTCTCCAGACTGTTTGATTCTTTTAATGATATTATCAATTGGAGAAGGTGAAATCCCTAAAGTACAATGCAATTGTGCATTGAGAAACATTGCTATTTAACTGCCCTTATCCCAACTTTTTTGGAACATGTTGCAAGCATCAAATTCAAAACAAAAAACAAACAAACAAACAACAAAAAAAAACTCAATTAAGTTTGACTAGAGGTCAAAAAGAATTAGCAAGTCATTACATTCTGTTTTTATTTACATTATACAAAGCATTCAACTTTTGGGAACTGGGGTTATAGAATGTCTGCTTTCTACTATACTAAAGGTTGAGATGTGCATGCAACAGAAAGTTAAACCGGATCATGTCGGCTTATCTTGTAACATGAAATAAGTAGATGCATATACAGTTGTAGGCATCTGTCATTCCCTTTCCAGTTTTCATGCAAAGCTCCCCATCCACACAGACACACACATACCACCTCCTGCTCTAATGCACTTCTATTGTCCTCATCCATTATTCCTCCTCTCTTCCTCCACCCGCTACCACTACATCACTGTCTTCCTCTGCTGCTCTGCCACTTGCCTGGCATCCCCATCCCTCATCTGCCCCGCGTGCCTCTATTTTATCCCACTCCGTCTCTCTCTCTCTGCTCCTAACTCAGTCTTTTTCCTCCCCGCCTCATCCTTCTCTTCCCTCTGACAGGCCAGCTCGCCCCGTTATACGTTGCTCCCTCAACTTCTCGATCTCCATCGGCAATGATTTCAAGGTTTTCCGCTCCTTATCTAACGGGGGAAACAGAAACCGAGCCGGCGGATTCCTCAACTTGTGGAAGACAAATGTGTGTGTGAGGAAACGCAAATGGTTTCTGTGCCTCTCTGTGTCACTTTATGTCCATCCTTCCTCGTTTTCTTCACCAGTATTCCTTGGAGGGACTCCCTAAAAACCTGGTATTTTTCCGGATGGGCATGGTTTTGCAGGACGTAGCAGCGCACACTTCTGCAAGCTCATTGGCGAGCTCTGACATCTCCGCTCGTGCTTTTAGTACATGAAAGAAAGTTGGAGTGATAAAGTGACAAAGTATAAGCTAATTTTATTTCTAAAGCTTGGAAAATTGGGCAAACTAGATTGAGTAATAAACGCATAAGATAAGTTAATTTGATGTTTGTCAAAGACACTACACTGATATCAGAATACAGACCACACATCTTAGTATATTTTAGTTGTTGGACATAATTTAGTTCATCCTGTCAATGTATTTTAATACTATTTAGACATATTTTCCAGTATGACATTAAGATGATCAATTTCAGACCTGATCAACAGCCAGCGGTACGAAGAGCTAAAGTCTGAGCTTACCTACGTAAATCATTCACAATAAAATACATAATCCTATCTGCTCGAAGTTAAAATGAGGCATGAGGTCACCTGTGGGTTTAATGTTGGTGTTTAAGATTTTTATTCAAAAAGGCACACAACACTGTGTGACGGAGGACATAAGCCACCGCCCGAGTGAAATACCAAGTTTTTAGGGCTACTATTCCTTGAGGAGCCATCTCATCTGGCCTACATTAGTGCAGGTGCCACTATGAAGCATATAAATAGTGCCAACCCACCCCACATGACCTACCCCTCTTCTGACTCTCTTACTCTGCTTGTCAAGGCAAAAGCACTTAGTTATTTTTTTTTAAGTGTTTAAAAATTAAGGGACTCCGTGGCTGCCAGCCGGGAAACAGGCCAGGGGTGTCAAGAGGAGCCTATGGAGGTCCTGTGCACCGCAGAGGTGTGGCACTGCATTATATGGGGAGAAAAACCTCTGGGAGGTGCTCTTTGGCTGCCCTTTCTCTCTGAAGCACCACATGAATCTTAGATGGAACAGCACTGGGCGGACTGCTGATGCCTCGCACACAGCATCAACGAGCTATTTGTCTGTGAGCGAGAGCCACAGGCATTGTCAGCTGGTGGGTTTCCACTGTGCGTGTGTGTAGGGCTTACTTGGCCTACAGCGGTGCTGTGTAACCGGCCTGAGGTAGCATGGCATCAACCCTCAGGCATGCAGCACTCCGCATCACATTATCTCAGCTCAATGGGTGAGCCCACTAAGTAGCTTGTTGGGTGTACCTGTGGGGGGTTTTAAGTGGATAGGTTGTGGCAGCCAGGACATGTTACAGCTCCATCTGTGAGGGGTCACCGCGGCTGATGTTAAGTGACAGAGCAGCCTTGATAATGATGATGGGGAAGAAAGAAAGATGAGAAGAAAAGCAGAGGTCAAACGGAGACTGAACAGTGCTCCTTTAATACCGGCTGCTGCTTGCAAACTATGGGACTTAACTGGGAAAAGACTTTATAAAAACCTTGGAAAGACTATATACCAGATAAAACAAGTATCTCCACCAACACAAAGATATTGTTTATCTCAAAAACAAGGCTGCAACTAACATTTACTTTCATTAGCTCATAGTAATTTCCCAGAATGATGTATTCATATTGCTTCTAATTGTCCAAACAACAGACCAACACCCAATGACACTTCATTTTGTATCATAAAAGCAACAAATTCTTGGATTTAAGAAGCTGGAACCAGCAAATGTTTGATATTTTTGATTGAAAAATGACTGAAACAATTTATCCATTATCAAATTATCAAAATCCATTATAATTAATTTTCTTTCGATCAATAAATTAATAATTAACTAATTGTTGCCACTCTACTCAAAATTTACATAAGAGCACACACCGGATAGCTAAATATATGACAACAGATAAACTGATTTAAGTCATATCACTACGTAACATCTGAAAACCCAAGAAAAACCTTGTACGGGTGTGTGGTACTGAACGTGGTTGTGTAACTTTCCTGCTAATTGTTTTTTATTGTCTTGTGGGATGTTTTATGTCTGTGAATTGCATATTGTATTGCTTTTGGAAATGCAGTAGAGACAAGACAAATATCCCCAAGGTACAATTAAGTATATTCTTTTCCCTCCTATCACACAAGAACTTGAATATTTGTATTCCCGTACAAAAACAGAAATGGCCATCAATCAAAAACCTTGCTAATTATTTCCTCAATTTGTGAAGAAAAGCCAAAGAAACTGAGGAAAAAACACTCAAATTGGATGAGATAGTTGACGATGGAAACAAGGAGTGTTCTCAGTACTCAGAGAGAGCTGCAGTGAGGGAACTTTAGCAAAGTGAGAGTGTGACAGTTAACCTGAGCAGTTCTATGGATGTGGACCAGACTGCGTATAAAGATGGACAACGTGTATCCACCTTCTCCAACAGAGCAATAATGACGCGAAAATATCCTGGATACGAGCAATGCTGTCTTGCACAGGTGATGTCATTTGGAGCCAGAGTTTGTTTGTTTGCAGCAGCAGAGCTCAGCTGCCAATCATGACATAAAAACCCCCTTTTTACATCAAAAAAACAAAATCAATACTTGTCAGAAAAGTCAACACTTCAACATAGATCAGCATGATAAGAACTACTTAAAATGAAAAACTATTTCTTTTTTTGGTTTGATTTTTTAGTTTTGACCCATGACCTATACTGCAGCCAGCCACCAGGGGGCGATCAAAATGTTTTGGCTTCACTTTTGGGGAGCTTTGATGTCGTCCATCTTTATATGTGTCAATGATCTGGACCAAAAACCTGCTGAACTTGATAAGAGTGTCTATTTGCACCTATATGAGAATAGTCACCCTTGATTACGTATTATTTTCAGCTTTTTTATCATTACTTTCAGTTTTCAGTCGCAGTTTGTTGAGGTTTAGGCAACAAAACTACTTGGTTTGGTTAGTTTGGTTTGGTCTGTCAACACCAACTGACCCAGACTGAAACAACACTTGGTCCAACCTGGTCCAATCAGATGCCTACGTCATGATTATTATAAGCCTAACAGTCATAGGCTAGGGGTAAAAATATCCCGACCTCCACTGCTTCTGCACAGTTTACACCTCCTGTTTCCCTCCAGCTCACCAATCAAACCTGCCAAATGATTCTTTTAAGCTATCGCCACCTTTAACAACTACAGACATGTTCTGCTTAATTCAGTGCTGCCCTTAACATCCTGCGTGGGTGGTTTCAAGTATGCAGTATGTGGCACTGGCATCATCACAGCTTCAATTCATGGACACATTTGATGCAGGCTTTAAAAAAAAAACAAAAAAAAAAAAACCTTTCTCTTTCTATCCGCTCTCTTGAGGCTTCAAAGCCTCTCCATCTCTTTATTGAGTCTCATCAGCAAAACCGCTATTGGTATCTTATTTACATGGGCTTTTACCTCTTCTGCACGGTCAATACTCTCTCTGTGTCTCATTCACTTGCTCACATATACACATGAACCGCTTTTTATTCCACAGGGCAATTTTAGCACAAATGAAAAAGGAAAAAGAAGCCTCAGCTTTTAGTGAGATATTCAACTAATGGCCATGAAACACATCTGATTAATTCATATGATGCAGGGCTGTGGTGGCTGCGTTAAAACAGCTGTCCCTCGACACTGTATACTGTGGAGTGTGCTCTTGTAAATATTTGATGGCCTTTTGACCTCATTAGCCGTGATTGAGTGAGCTCTCCGGTGCACACTCATATGTCTTAGTCACCGACTGGAGATACAGCCAGAACAGAGCTTGAGCTCGACCATTAGTGTGTGCGTGTGTGTGTGTGGCCTGGTCAGCACTGGATCAGAGACAGAGGGAGAGAGCGATGAGGGGTGGTTTATTCAGTGACCTCTGGGCCAGGCTTGTTAAGAGGGTTCTCCGTCTCTGGCTACAGACTCCGACACAAGTCTGCCCTTCACCAGAGGAGAACGCCACAAATAGGGAGATGTAAAGAAAGAAAAAGGCAGAATTCTGAGGCTATTTATAGTTCTCTGTGACACTTTCCACCTTGTCCCCGAGCAGTCGTTGACCCCCCCTCTCGTCCTCCACCACCTCTCCTGCTCACTTGCCTGCCGAATGTCACTGCTATTTAGGTCAGCGGAGCCAATGTGATGCTGAGTGATGGCGTATTACAGTCACATGTGAGACCTACAAAAAGGAATTAGATCCCTGGGACTGATATGACAGAGAGCACGGACGTGAAGGAGGGAATGGGCTCGTTGGGATGTAGCAAATCCATTCAACGGCTCAGAGTAGGGCTGACCAAAATCTCATATCTTGATATAGGTCATCCATATCCAGATTACTACAAATATCACAATGTAGCACAGTTCCTGAAAATTCAATATACAGGATAAAACGACCACATGACCACATTTGTTGTTACATTTTGAATTAATACTTGACAAATAAAAAGTACTTTAGGATTCAACATCAATGTTTTTTGTTTTGTTTTCTGGAGAAATCTACTTGTCTGAAGTCAGTTTTTACTTGTACAAATTTTTCAATTTACTAAACGTTGTTATATATAAGTTAACTGTCATGTTTAATTTAGGGCTGCAACATCTATAAAATGTCATAAAATACTGAAAATTGTCCGTCCCAGTTTTTCAAAGTCCAGGGTGATGTCTTTAGATATCTTGTTTTGTCAGTCTAAAACCTAAAAATGTTAAATTTATTATGGTAATAAATAGAGAAAAGTGGGAAATCTCCCTATTTTTTCTGCCATTTTTGCATGAAAAATTCCTTTAACGATTAATCAATACAATTATAAAATTACTTTAATTCTTTTTTTTTACAACTTGGGGTAAAGTAAGATGCCAGATTTACTTGCCTGACTTGGCATTTTACTTGCCCCAGGCAAACAAGTGAACCTTGTTGTTTAGCCCTGTACTTATTCATATTTGATTATTTCTCTCCTTTTATTTAAAGCCTTTGTGCAAATACTTCATTAAGTATAAAACAAAATATAAATATAAATAGGTAACTAGAATACACTTCTCAACTATAGCTGCAACCAAAAAAATTATCTTCTTTTTGTCCCTCTTCTGTGTCTGTCTTGCATGCGTACATTGCAGGAGAACACAAAGTGTTGTCCAAATGAGGAAAAATATTGCTGTATTGCTTGAGTTTGAAAAATTAACAATAGAGTAGGAATAAAACGCTAAGCGGTTTCATGATAAAATGATAAAATTCCTGATGATTACTGTAGTATTATCGTTTCAGACTTAGCAAAACTCACCGTAAATACTGCCCTGCATCATCCAAAGTTAGCAACAGTCTCCCAGATGCAGAGGCAGCAGCAACGTGGGTTTGTTTTGTGTCAGTGGAATCATTGACAGCACAAAGGACATGATGCCAGTTTTTCAATATAAAGCTTTGTGAAAGGATTTCAGCATGTCAGTACTTGCTGTACATTTTCACATTTTAACAACACTGCAAAAATACTGATAACAGTAATACTTTGGTAACTATAATGGTGACGTGAAATTTTTATAAGGTTTTATCTCTATAATCAATGATATATATGAAATGATAAGACATTTTCCTATCATCACACAATATTTATCATCATATTGCCCTACCTCAAATGTGTGGAATTTGGTTGCTCTCTTGCCTTAAACTACGGACAAGAGTGTTAGGGCCGACATACACAGACACACACACTCCTATGATCTTCTGTGTGTCCAGATGCCAGCCTCTAATCTCAGGAATCCATGGCCGTCCCAAGCACTGACAGACAGAGTGGTAAACAGTATTAACGCACGGTGATGAGCAATTATTTGCCCGACCCAATTGGAAAAATGATTGTCAGAGAAGACATGGCAGGCCGTCAGTGGCCAGAGGGTCGAACAGACAGACGAAATGAGATCAGAGTGGGCTGAGGGTTTGTTCAGAGCTTTAGCCCTTTCATAATGATTCCTCAAATGCACTTCTTTTTCTTGAGAGGGCAAACGGAGGGAGACAACTCGTGACGAGTCGCAGAAACAGAGGTCAAAGCGTTCAAGTGCTTGTCCATAATTAGGTTCCATAATGAGAGCAAGGTACAGCTACTTCCAGTTATTTACAGGTTAAAAAAAAAAAAATAAGAGAATGATTTTTCTTCTGTCTGGCAAACTCTCCTGCAGAGAGAGAGAGAGAGGGATTTGTGCAACAGTATGTTTTCTGCTCCTTTCCCTGGCAAAGTCATTGCAGTGTCAAAAGGAGTTGTATCAAGCTTTAGTTCTAGATTACAGCCTCCTCCCCAGAGTGTCCTGACAATGTTAATGTCAAAAGCTTGTTCTTCAGGGCATGGCTAGCAGAATAACATGGCAGCACAACTCTTCAGAGATGTTTGTTAAACTAGAAAGAGGGCAAAGTGGATTTCATCAGTTCATGATGAG
Organism: Lutjanus argentimaculatus; assembly: GCA_034769285.1. Lineage (NCBI taxonomy): Eukaryota > Metazoa > Chordata > Actinopteri > Lutjaniformes > Lutjanidae > Lutjanus > Lutjanus argentimaculatus. The sequence continues at coordinate 15,198,450 of JAWZSL010000018.1, forward strand.
GTTACAATGTACATGTAAAGAGGACATGGTAATAGGTTCAAGTCAGTGTACCGTGCCCTGGGGAAATGGGTTTTACTGGCATGCCCTCTGTATCTGTCAGCTTTAACTAACCTCTCTCTCCCTCCCTCTCTCTCTTACTATGTTTGTGTCACTCATCCACGACTCTTATACCGTCAACCGCTGTATCTCTCTCTCAATCAAAGGGCGTGTTCACACTGAACGTGATGCAAATTTACAAGCTGAGTGACTGCATACAAAGTCAATGGAAAGATGAAAGAGGATGCAAACAGACGTGAGCGAGTTGGGGGAATTGAGGTGAAGACGCATCCATGCAATCTGAAAATGTTTTGAGTTAATAAAATCATTTGTGCTCATCTCAAGGTTGGATGACTCACAACTGTACAGAGACTACGCAGGAAAAGGAGATAAACTGAAGGGAAATAACAAAAAAAGCTGATGAGCTGATGAGATCTGAGATTAGCCAGTCCGAACTTTGCCCAGGGCAAGTAAAAATTCCATGTCAGGGTAGTAAATATAGTAACTAACTTGCCTGACCAAGCAAGTAATGGAAAAAAAAAATCAACTATTAAAATACAACACAACCGATTAATTGTTTAAGTAAAGTTTCCATGCAAAAATGGCAAAAATTCTGCTGTCAGCCTTGCAAATATGGGGGATCCCGCTTTTCTTCCATTTATTATATTAAACTGAATGTCTTGAGATTTTAGACTGACAAAACAAGACATTTAAAGAAATCACCTTGGACTTGGGATGGACATTTTTCACTATTTTCGGAGATTTACAGCCCTCTATTAAACATGACAATTAACTGTAGTCTTAATTGTTATTTGATAACCACTAATAAATATAACAATTTGTACAGGGGCAAGTAAAAATATTGGTGTCTGTTGGAAAAAAAACCCCACAACAGTAAAGGTGAACTCTGCAGTTCCATTGCTAGCTAGTTACAAGTAGCCACCTAAATCGGGTACTGTCTGTGCAGTCAGTACACTAACTCTACACCCTCTACAAAACAATCCAGCCATCAAATTTTGTGTAAATAATGCAAGTTGAAAAATTGCTTTGCATTACATCTAAGTGCATCTTAAGGACTGTTTCCTACTGGTGAGCAACACTGAGTACTTAAGATGCCTCCAGCTGTATCACTGCCAAGCAAGGAAGATTTTATCAGATTGGGATCGCCTTAAATGCCAGTGCTTTCTTTATTGTGTTTTGTTCACTTCAGCTTGCTTTATTTTACAACTGCCAGGCTCTACAGTGTGAGCATTTTGCAAAAAGCTAACGAATCTGTTACAGTATCTTTTCTCCACTCTCTTTCTTGTTAGCAAAGAGCAGGGTACAAAACATTCATGTAGCAACTTGTCATTTTGAGCCTCTGCTGACTGTTGTTTTTGCCAGTTTAAATGGCAAACATTGCCCTTGGAAGGTCAGATCAGATGTCACTAATTTACATTGACTCTGTCAGCCTGTGGTTTTCAAACTTTCTGTGCCCAAGGCACACCAAAGGGCACGGCTAAATCTCAAGGCACACCTATATTTATATCCCTGCAAAGTCACCTCTATATTACATGTTATCACTCGGTAAACATTTATTTGTATTCACTTATGTCAAATAAAATTTGACAAACAGCTATATTACTCATGAAATATTCTCAAAATAATTCAAGAATTCATTTGAAACTAATGAATTTGTGAAAATGAAAGCAGCAACACACCCAATTAAAACAGAAAGGTCACAAAATTATGTATTATTTTTTCTGCCTGTGATTGGCTGACCTTACCCCTTACCCTAATCCAACCCAACTAGCTTGATGCAACGCATACTAGCAAGTCAGAGGGAGTTCTTGAAGTGTGAGTAGTAAAAAAACAAGGCAACAGTCATGGTCTTTGATGTGTCACACCCTAATAATTCCCACTATCCGTCAACAAAAACTATTGCTTGCTTTGAAAAAAGGTTTTCAAAGGATTTTCTTCTGGGTGTAGAATTTGCCAGAAGAAATGTGTATATAAAAAGTACTGATATAGTACATTAAAAATTCTTAACGTTTTGTATACTTGTATGTTACAATAATAGCGTATGGTTGTCATAAATCCAATGGCACACCTGGACTTGCCTCACAGCTCACCATTTGGGAACCACTGCTGTAAGTAACTTGCTGAAAGACCAAAATCGAACTCAGCTGTTGTCAGGTTTGTGTGCTCTCAGCAAGCCAGTGTCTGCACTCAGCCAAAGATCGTTTTTGAGGGAAGAACCTTCACTCAGTAACACCACTGTACAATCACAAGTGGACTGAGTGTTCCAGTTCCAACAGCACCAACAGTGTCAATTCTTATTTATTAATCAATTAAAGAGTTTTAAACCAGGGCCATCAGCATGCATGTAGGCCGTAAAAAATAAGGTGGGCTATACCCGTTAAGCTTGAAAGCTTGAAAGGGAAACTTTCTTTTTTCGCCATGACCTGCATCAGCAGGCCACTCTCAAAGGTGTGGAGGCCTGTGTGATTGTAGCAACTTGTCTGTGCCCTTGCCCTTGCCATGGACCCTGTGGCCTGGTCAAATACGTGCTCTTCCACTCGCTCGACAACTCTCCAACCTTTCAGACAGCAGCACGACACGGCCTCCAGTTTGGCCTGTTTGAACCTTAACAACCCCCAGCACTCACATTAGCATCAGGAGCCACTAAGCTGCTGCCTGTCTGCCTGGTGCTCCTCCTGGCTTCCTCTCCTCTGACTCACACCAGCTACCTGCTGGCTGTGGGGTTAAAAAGAGCAGAGATTCAGGCAGACTACCAGCTGGACTGTGGCATGACCTTTGTCCTCCCAAAAAAGGAGGTCTGTGGGAGGCTTCTGAAGCCCACTGAGGAGCTACAGGCGATGGTCATCCTCAGGCTCCTCTTAGCCTCCTAGCAGCCAGGGTTTGATTCCCTGCTGAAGGCTGTTACAGCCGAACACTGTGTGTGCAGCTGGATGCCCATTACCCCAAGGAGAGAAGTATGGAAATAAGTTACATTCAAACTCACCTGAGACAGAGTTTGCATTGAACTGGAGGGGGCAAGAGAGGCCACTGCTTCAGTTACTAACGAGGAAGAGAGACAAGCAGGCAAGAAACAGAGGTTACAGGTGAAGAATGCATGGAAGAAGAAATGTACAAGATGGAGGCAGAGCAGCAAGGCAGAAGAACAGAGGCAACTGAGCCAAGTGAGGAGGAAGAGGAATGACATATGAATAGAAAAAGAATTACTCTTGAAGGAGGAAGAGAAAGAGAACCAAGATAAGCAGAGTGCAAGTCAGGAAGAGGAGATGGCCAAGAAAGAAGCAGAGAACAAAGAAGAAGAGACATGCAAAAAGCAAAGAAGAGGATGAAGAAGGCGAAGAAACAATGAGAATGATGACTGGATTCCTTAGAGATATGAGAAAGCGTATCAGGTGAAGTGAAAACTGACGCAGTGTGTGGACACAGGAAATGAATGAAAGATAGAAACTAAAAGAATAAAGTACAATCGTGGCTGCGTGCAGACTCCTATCTGTCAAATAGTATTAAAGAGCTGAGCAGCCACTTCTCCACTGCACATTTAATGCACTGTACAAGCACGTCACCTCATTCTGCTGTGTTAAGTACAAAAAGACGAACTAAAGCAAATCAATGAGTGTTACTCCCACAGATCAGACTAAAAAGAAAATACCACAAACTCCATGGTCAGGGCAGGTGAGGTGACTGGAAATTAGGCCAACATGGGCTGCGTCTGGTGGGGATGGAGCACTTGGTTGTTCACACTCACTCCAAGGATTTGCCAGAGCCAACCAAGGCCTATGGGGAATATTCAGGAGCTGCAGCCGTATGTGCACCACAAGAGAGAGGAAACAAATATACAAGCACAATCCTAGAGGAGGCACTTCGCATAAAGACATGATCTAAAGTGGAACAGGGTTTCACAGACGGGCTACGTTGGTAAAGTCAGTGACACAATGAAAACTACTGAAGCCCCTCTGATCTGACTTGAAGAGTTTCTCAGCCTATCACGTGAGGAATAAGACGTCAGCCAAGTCTTTTATCCAAACATGTCAGAGCAGTCAGCCTTAGAGATATCACTTTGCCTGCCATAGAACACAGACATGATGCATCAGTCTGAACTATATGGTTCAGTTTATGGAAACAAAAACATTACAATATAATCTATTTAGAACTGGAGAGTATCATGGAGCAAAGTATTAAAATTTAAGTTAGTAATTGATGGAGGCTGAGGTCAAGTGTGTTCCATCTTTATGCTTTAAGGCCTATTCCTCTAGTATAACTAAAATTACAGTAACTTGCCTTAAGTTCAAAGATACTGCAAGGAAATTTCATATTTGTTTCCGCTATAATAACCACAAAATGTAACGTCAAAAAATGAAATTATCTAGATAAATTCTCTCCTGCTTTTTAACTGGCTAATAAACTACTCACTATAACTTTACATGTGAAAATGAAAATGCAGACTTATTTCACCTGATTTCAAGGAGAATCTGACCCAGTGGCATGCATTACTTATAAGTATATGGAAATAGCCGATCTTCTCGCTAACAGTCTCGTTTGTTTATGTAGGTCATATAGAGGCATCAGTATTACATTGAGACCGTTTCATAACCAATTAAAAACTCCTTGTAGTAGCTTTAACCACCCTAACTTTAAAGTCATCATTATAGTTCTGAGTGGTCACCTTTTAGAAAATACATGCAAGTATTTTTCAACAATTTTACAAAGGAAGACCGGCAAAAAGATGGGGGTATCACAAAATAAAGAAATCGGTCATAACAAAGAACAATAAAGAAGGAGCAGAAGGGAGGAAATCATTATAACAAGACTCAGATTGGATCAAACAGGATTAGATGGCGCTGCGTTTGTACTGGGGAAACAGGCACTGGTGTGAGAACTGTGGTGTTTAAGAAAATGTGGCACACACTGTATTGCATTACACCAAGTATGAACCTCAAAGAGAGGTTACATGAGAAAAGCTAAGAGGCAGGATGGGAGTGGAATCTGATGGGGATACTGGGAACAGAAGGATGGGGGTAAGAGTCACTAGGAGGGCATAATCTAAAGTAGAACAGGGTGTCACAAACCCACGGTCAGGGCAGGAGAGGTGACTCTCTCCTAAGTGAGACAGTGTTGATGGGTAGAATCTAAGAAATACTGTCAATGACATGATGTTTAACACTCATGTACAGTAGGTGGCAGGATGCACTTTACAGCTGTTAGCAACTGTCAGTAAATTGAAAAAAGATGAACCATTTCATCAAGTATGACTAAAACTAGAAGTTTGCTGTTCTAACCTGCAGACTGAGTGTGCTGGTGATGTTGGCCTTGGGCAGTGAGATGGCCACACTGGTGATATTCGTCTTCTCCAGCCACCTGGACAGCCGCTCAAGGGTCAGAAGCTTGTCCAACCGTGTCAGATCCTCAACATGGAAGGGCAGCAGGAGCACCACGCTGGCCTTACCTCCCCACAGAGGCGCCTCCAGAACCTGCACCATGTTTTCTATGTCTTCGAGGTGATGGTACAAACCTGGAGGAAAGGACAGGCAGAGACGTGCGCAGAGTTGAGGAGAGATCAGTGAGTCAAGGAGAGGAGAAGAGGCTCTGACATAATGGAACATTTTTGCTTTTCAGCAGTAATTCAGAGCTGGAGCTCTGCTCTTAGAAATAAACCTGCTAACTAGAACCACAAAGGGTTCTTTGGCTTATCACTATAGGAGAACTCATACTGGTTCCTGGCAGAACCTTTTATAAAGGTATCACTCTGAGCTCTTTCAGGGGGTTCTACCTAGAACCATCTGCAAAAGATTTCACCCATAATCCCCTATCAGGGGTTTTGAAGCAGAACCTTTATATGGTGTAATCGACCCACCCAGAACCCTCTCTGGGGGTTCTATCCAGAATCTTTCCCCCTGCTAACAAGAACCCACCCTTTTATATGAAAAGCTATTTAACTACCTGAACTACTTATCCATGGTAGAAGGACAAAGAGCAAGGAAAGAGGACCAAATCAACAAAATCTGACAACATAAACATAGTCGGGCAGCCAAAACGCTCCACAGCTGAAAGGTTTTTCTGGTGGGACCTGCAGCCATGAATATGGATCAAAACTGTGGCACACACATGCCATGCCTTGTGGAATCAACTGGTCAGTCTTACAAAGAACCCTTGATGAGCCCCTTCTTCAGAAAAAGTGTTTTTTCCAGAAGTAAAATGGTTCAGGTACAACCCGTCTGGAACCCTTATTCCTTGGAGTGTACAGCAGTTCACTTGGAAGTTGGTTTAGACTTGCACTTTCAGCCATGTCACTGCAGTTATTTGGTGCCAGCTGAATTCTCACCTGCCTAAATGAAGTGAACAACAGTAGAAAACACTACTAAACCTGTTCAAACATAATGTAAATGCAACATTAGACAGGACGGCAATGGATCACTTAAACAATCTTTTTCAGGAATTGGAAATGACATTATAATATAACATTAAATATGATAGAATGTATCCCTCCGACATCTTTTACTGCTGTGATAGCAGAAATTCACTCTGCCTTGTTGTTGTTTTAAGACGACACATAAAATATGAAAAGCGTGTTAAATAAATCATAAGGTGCACAGTGATAAATAGGAGGGAAGCAGATTGGACCTTACAGATGTTCGAGCCGTTTTAGAACTCAAATTGCTTTTTGCTGCATTTATTTGCTGGCAGGCTTACAGCCCGCGACAGACTGCTTTTTACCTGCTCGGTGCATCATCATCACTTTGGTGTATTTCTTTCCCAAGAAAGTACGATGATCTGTGCTCTCCTCGCTGAACTCTCGCTCCCACAGCCCTGAACAAACAGCCAAACAAACACAGAGGACAGAGCCATTTTGAATACCCAATGCCTGACATGGATAGACTGTAAGAAAACACTGAATGATTGAGAGAGGTGAAAAGGTGGACACTCAGTTAAACAATGCCATGTTCATAAATACATATAGACCTGATAAACAGTGACACCGGCTGACACTGCTCATGAATTATCAATATCTACTGCCCATTAAAACATGTCAACTCTTCTCAAGGCAGATGAGTGCAATACTGAGACAGTTATGAGGTCCTTAAGGCCACATCGTCCCATTCACCGCTCACCACATCCCACTTGGCCCTGCTAACCCCATGATAGCTGTCAATTTACAACAGGATAGAGTAGAGTAGTGGAATTACCGTTGTAATAACCTTACAACACTTTTCTAAAGCCGCTGGACCATTCAATCGTGCAGGGGACACAGGATGGAGTGAGGAGGTCGACAGATTATCACTTGTACTTGTGTCACTCTTAGTGAATGTCACCTGGAGCCAGCTAGGGCCGCAAGTAACAATGATTTTCATTATCGATTAATTGCCTAAATGGATCACCACACTCATGACACAATACTAAAAGGTGCAAGAAGGCCAAAAAAATCAAATGGCTCATTTGATCAGATGAAAGTCTAGAGATGAATCGTTTGGCTTTATTATTAAATACTTGAATTGGACAAAGTGTGTGGAGCCTTCTATTCTCTATATCATCGATAATATATCAGTCTTAGAAATGTCCGGAAATAGCAAAAAATACCTACAGCAAGTTCCAAAGGTGACACCCTCTGTACCACACAATTTAAAATACTTAAAGCGATATTCCATTCTTAGATAATCATCCACTCAATATGTACTCACCCCTATGCCGATGTGAAGATGGGTGAAGATCTTCAGTTCACAAAACAATCCTGGAGTTTCAGCAGAAAACAGGGTTGCAGCTAATGGCAGTGAATGGAGATCAAATGTCGATCTCGCGATATTTTCACACGTGCATCCATTAAGAGATATACAAAGTCTCGCGAGATCGACGCCATGTTTACATGTTACCTGCTACATGCTACAGTTGACATTTCGGCTAAAAACTTGGTGAAAATTGCGTCTTTTGTGGTTAAATTTTAATGTTGTGGCTCGTGGACACTTGGATTACACCACACAAGCAGGATGGAGACATTTTGTGTTTGTTTTGTGTTCTTTTTTTTTACATCTACATTTGATCTCCATTCACTGCCATTGTACTGGATTTGGCTGCAACCCTGTTTTCTGCTGAAACTCCAGGATTGTTTAGTGAACTGAAGATCTTCACCCATCCTCACATCGGCATAGGGATGAGTACATATTGAGTGGATTATGAGTCTGGGGTGGAATATCCTTTTAAAGCTACTACAAGGAACCTTCATACTTTGTTGATTTTTGGAGGTCCCTGTGGACAACAGCTGTATTGTTTCCATCTTAATAACCATAAAATATAACATCAAAAATAAAATTATCTAAATAATCCGCCTGCTTCCTTTTAAGTAGCTAATGTACTACTGACTGTGACTTTACTTGGGAAAATGCAAACACAGGCTTGTTTCATCTGAGCATCTGTTTCACAGAGAATCCGACCCAGCGGCAGGCATAAGAATAACTACACAGACACAGCCCAACTTCTTGCAGATGGTCTTGTAGGTCATATAGAAGCATCAGTAATAAACTGAGAAAACCAGTTAAAAACTGGTTTAAAGTTAGAAATTAAAGCTACCTAAAAAGAAGTTTTAATTTCTAATTATATAAACCAAGAGTTAAGCAGGAAATGTCTCAAATGCCAAATATTCTCATTTAAATGACTAGCATTTTGCTTGACTTTAAAAAATACTCTAGATAAAGTTTTGGGAATATTTATTAAATACCACTAAACACAAGTACTGCAGAACTGATGGGAATGCCATTACTTTTGCAAGTATTTAGTCATTAACCAAAATATTAGTAAAATTAAAATTTTGAGCTGATAATGGGCTTACATGAAAAATTAAGGGATAACCTGAGTTATTAACAAATCATCTTGAGGGGGACATGAATGCCTGTGCCAAAGCACATGGCAGTCCATCCAATAGTTGTTCAGATATTTCAGTCTTGACTGCTAGCATGATTAAAAATAATTACCAAAATGAAACCATTCTCGTATTGATGTTTATTTTTTAAATATATAGCAAATTTGATCATTTTGAAGTTGAAAACTTTAAAAACGGTCAAACAAAACAAAAAAAAATAAAAAATTCAGCCTTGATTAAAATATTCCAATATGCAGTCTCTGGTAAGGCTTCTTTCAAATCCCACTTCCCTAATGATTTCATCAGAGTTGTTCAAGAATGCCCCGTCTTCTTATTATGGGATCAGTTGTACATGTTCATAATCACACCTCCATAATTATGTTTTACAACTTCATCATATAATGCTATCACTGATATTAATACTTTTCTATAACACAAGAATGAATGTTCTGCTTGGAGTATGACCTCCAGATTCTGAATGGCTTATGTCTATTGTTTATTTGCCTGCTTGTTTGTATTTAGTCACGTTTGGTTACTGTGCTTATCCTGTATTTTTGTTGTTGAGAACAGCCTTGAAAAGAAGATGGTGGTACATCTCAAGGTGACATTATTCCTAACAAAGAATTTCAATGTTATTTTCTTCAGACTGTGGAAAAACAGTTTTCACAGGTTATTCCTTGCAACAAGTAAACTGAAGTTGATTCAGCAAAACTGGTGCTGCTTTATTTTATTATCAAAACTGATGTAGATTAACTTTCTGTGGATGAATTCATCATGGACATGGCTTTCCCAAAACCCCACCAGCCTCAACTGGACCCCAGCCAATCACAAGTCACAGCAAAATGACATGTGATTCTCCCTCCCAGGCATGCTAGTGCAAGTCACAGATATTCGCTCCGCTTCCTTTAACATCAGAAAGGGAAATATGATCGCAGTGGAATTCAAAACAACTGGCTGAAGGTTACCTGAAGTGGCAGCCGTGTTGTTGAAATGATGTCCCTATGATGAATCATTCCTGCACACTATGTGTACATACATGTGTGTAAATGCTAAAAAGCTGTATCAAGCATGGATTTAATGACCTCACCAGCATGCACAGCAGACTCTGTTGATCTCTGTGTGTGGCTTTGTTGGCTTGTGTCTCAACAAGCGGGCCTGCTTTGGGTTTGCATTGCATTATTTTCTTTTATAGGACAGCACAGCGGCGGAGAGATCGCTTGAAACCTGAATCCATTAATATCCATCAACAATAAACAATGAGACAATTGCACAGCTAAGAAATCCAATCGCTCTCAGACTTACAATTCATACTGTAAACTTCAGGCAAAAAACCAGAGGAGAATCAATGAGACCGACTGGCTCCCTCTCCTCCCTCATCAACTTCTGATTACAAGTAGTTGTGGTATTTCAGAAGCTATTATTAGAGGTTAAATATGTGGGGACTTGTTGTTCTCTCTCGCCTTTTCTTTCCCCTTCTAGTTCTCCGTGTTGTTGTGTTATCTTCTGTCGAAGTTTCTCTCTACTGTTTTTTTTGTTTCCACAATCTTATTTTTCTTCTTCCGTCTCTAGTGTTTGTTTGTCTAAAACAGGAACAAAGCCTGAATTAATTAACTAGTGTGGACTGGAACTCCCAAGGTAGGCCTCTTACATCCCTCCACTATGTCTGTCAATCTCTTTCACTCTCTCAGCAGGCCACCCTCTCTTTACTTTTCTCAGTTTTTGCTCTTTACTTTTCTCCCATTTCTTTTAGCCTGCGTCTCTTTGTCCCCTTCCCACCCAGAAATCTCTCCTTACACTGCGCTTTCTCTGCGGCCTTTTTCTTTGCTTTAAACATCCCTCTACTATAAACATGTTTCACTACTAATTGCCCCTGACCTTCCCTTTCTTCGAATACCATGTACAGCCCAGGGAAGGAGGGACCACGAAGATGTTTTTAATTCTCCCCCTTCAATAATTAACTAAAGGGAGCGAAAGCGAAACAAACAAAAATGGGCAAGGAAGCAGATGCCTGTTCAGTGCCAAAAGAAATTCCGGCACCATCTCTGAAACCATTACATTATCACACACTACAAATTGCCTCAGGACCCTGAAATCAAAGACAAATAAAAAAAAAAAGTTACACCAGAGGAGAGGCAGCCTGTAAGTGCAAGAAGCAAACTATTGACCACTTTTAAATTATGAATCAAAACTAAAGGAATCCAATTTTCCATAATCTAATTTGTGTGCTGCAATCTGCTGTATAATCTAATTTGTATGTTTCCCCCATAAAATTAATGAACCGACCAACGAGGGCTGGTTCACAGAAAAACTAATTTTGTAATGAAGTCAAAACATCAAACAAAGAGAATTAATTAAATTGCTTATCAATGTATAGTCTGTCAGGGAATGTTATTTTCAAAAGGCTGTCTATCTATTGGCAACCTGTTTTCACTTCAGCCGCCTTGCCTTCTTTGCACCTAATAAAAAGAATACCTGCAGGAGGAAACAGAAGGAATAGAAGCAGATAGAAGCAGATAAGGCTGTGAACAGGAGGAGACATGTGGGAAGAAGAGGAAGAGGAGACAGGGGTAGATTAGAAATGCGATAAACAATGACAAAAGCACAAAAAAAACAGAGAGAAACGCCACAAAAAGAACAAGTGAAACAGAAGGATATATTTAACACATCATCATCTTTTGTGGGGACTGCAAACAAAAATGAGATTCTACGTCAGCAGGCACACAAATGTTCACCGTGCTCTGAGAAAGAGAGAGATGGTAGATTACATTCCTGAAAAGTTATCAAGAAAGTGGAAAATAAGCTATTTCTTTGACTCCTGATGCAATAACTCAATAACATGAAAACAGCCAAACAAAAGTTAAATTACTTTTTAAAGGAGCAATATGCAGCAATTAAGCGTCCAAAAAGAGAACTTCAAATAGTGAGTTGGAACCAAAGATGCTTATTAAATAAGTGTTATCCCTGCTTCATACACAATCGGTGGTTGAAGCGTGTGGTTTACCCCCGTACCCTCTTCTCCAGACTTGAGGAGGCTCAGGCAGGCTGCAGGGACACTGCAGGAGTGCAAGGTGAGCGCAACATTGTAATTTGACAATAACAAGCGACGAGTCGCTATAAAGTTAAGCCTGTTATCCTGAAAACAAAAGCCCACTACTCTGAAAATACACACTTGACTTGGAGTTCAGTGGCTGCCTGCCTTACTGCCTGCCACACGTCAGTAATATATTGCTGAATTTAACCATTCTAAACATCTACTCCTTCAAAAAGATTATTAATGATTTCTCACGATTCAAAAACACACTCATTATGCATACGTTCGGGATCAATTTGAACTCTAATTAACGTGAAGCGGGCAAACAATAACACAAGTTATGGGCCAGAATAGAAAAATGAAAGGATACCGCAGCTTTAGTGTTGTTGTCAGAAAAGCGAATATTCCAACTTGGCATGTTTCCTTAATCTCTGTTGACATATTATGGTCATTTTATGATTTATTACCGTAAATATACTACAGATTTCTCCTTTAAACGGGCACCATGATGAAAGATGAACTTCTGATAAGGATTACATGGATATGTTCTTGGGATGCAACTGTTCAATCACAGATGGGGCTTCTAAATATCTGACTGCATTCGTAGCGAAACACTGACTAGTTTCCACCACTGCAGCCCGTCACAAAGAACAGATCTGAGCCAAGCTGTGCCTGCCGCAGACTTGGAGCGCTCCAAGCACAGATGTTAGGCATGACACCGAGGGAGAGAGTCTGGACACTTGTTACTCAATTATTTAAGATGACACATCACCCCCCAATGGAAGATGAATAAGCTCTCAGTGATAGACCCCAGAATCATCCTTTATCTGCTGTGTCCACCAGCTGGAGTCCGCCGCATGTGCGCACACACAAACACACACACTCAAGCACGCTGCACATGGGTGGGCATGCTGGCACACACAACGTAGTGGGCAAACTGGCGTGTAGGCTCCTCAGTGCTGTCTGAACACTGAAAACGGTACATGTTCATGCAATATTAATATTCTAAGACTTCTCATCCGATGCAGCACACAAGTTCAGTTCGAAGACGTTGCATAATTGCAAATGACTCCACGATTATTACAAAGAACAACAGCATTAGTCAGGCCAGCCTGGCTGCTATGTCTGCAGCCAACCAGTTATGCCATTGGATACTCACCATGATGAAATATTCAGTGGCTGCTTCATTTAGGGTCACAGCCAGGACAGTTTTGGACTCACTGACAAATGATGACGTGTTTGCATACTATTTTACATCTATCATTTCCCATTACCCAACCAGTGTCATATTTTCCAAGCTGATGTGACAACAGACCAAAGTTAGCATGAGGATCTGAGTTCGGGGTGCAAAATGAGTCAAAATGTTATTGAAATTGTAGTATAACCAAGTACTATCCAAATCACAGAAGAAATAAGTCCTGTAGTGCCACAGACACCCTGGCCTGCAAATCTTGTTCTCCAGAAGTAAGAAAACATGTTTATTGGGTACACACCAACCACAACGAATGTCACACCATCATGATTTTAACAGCTTTTTCAGTGAAAATAATCACTGTGATGCAAAAATGATCATTCCCACTAAAGCTGCAACAATTAATCGATTGGTTGTCAATTATTCAATTAGTCACCAACTATGTTGATAACCGATTAAAGGAGAAATCTGTAATGTATTTATTGTAATGAATCATAAAATGACCATGATATGCCATCAGAGATCAAGGAGCATTTTTAGTTGAAATACTCGCTCCTCTGACAGCAATGCTTCAGATGCGATTTCCCCCTTTGAAATTCTCGTCCAGGTGGGAATAACTGCCTGTTTCACATTAATTAGAGTTAAATTTATTGCCAAATGTTTGCCAAACGAGTAACTGTCTGTTTATGAGTCATAAGATATCATTAATAATTTTGTAGAAGGTGTAGATGTCTACAATGGTTAAATTGAGCAACATGTTGACAGGGTCTGGCAGGCAGTAAGGCAGGCAGTGACTACAATAACCTTGCTTCTTATTCTCAATGTTGTGCTTGTGTTGTGCTCCTGCAGTGCTCCAGCAGGGCTGCCTGAGCTTCCCCAAGTCTGGGGAGGAAGGGGCAGGGGAAGCCAACTTGCCTTAACTGTAGATTTAATATTAATATTAAATAGGATTTCAACCTATTTAACATACCATCTATACCGTTCCAACTCACTGTTTGGACTGAAGTGCTCATTTTTTCCCGTGCAACTGCTGCATATTGCTCCTTTAATCTGTCGAAGTTCTCAGATCTGATTCCAGCTTCTTAAATGCAGATGTTTTCTGGTTTCTTTACTCGTCTGTGACACTGAACTGAGTATCTTTGGATTCTGGGTAAAACGAGACATTTAACAGACCATCATTGGCTGTGAGAAACACTGATTGACATTTCTCACCATTTTCTGACAATTTATAGACCAAACAACTAATCAGTTAATCAAGACAATAATCAACAGATTAACTGACAAGGAAAGTAATCGTCAGTTGCAGCCCTAATTAATTGTGACTCATACTGCAATCACAATATCTGTCAAAATAATCACACTAGGATTATTTTTTTTACCACATCGTACAGCACTAATCCGTTTATGCACAAGTCCACTCGTGAACTATTTCTACTCACCTTTAAAGCGCAGGGCATTGGCCAGTATCAGGGCTCCAGCCTTAGCCTGGATTCCAGCCTCTAAAGGAGCTCCCTCCTGGCCACCAAGCCCAGCTTTAGCCCAGCCATGGAGCTGCTTCAGGTCAGCCTTGGAGTCTCCTTTCCCCAGTGGCTGATGCTGCAGCCTGAACCTGGCCTGGCTGTCCTTCACAAACGCCTGGCTGACTGGAGGAGCTTCTTTGGAAAACAGAGCTGAGGATGAGTGCAGGTGAAAGCTGGTCCCGTTGGCTTCAGTTAAGCTCTTCAACGCCCCAGACAGAAGCTCCCCAGCCTTGGTGGGGGGTGAGGTTTTGAGGAGGTCTTGGAGCTGGCTAGCAGTGGTGCCCGCTGACCCTCCACCCAGCGCCCCGAGTGAGGAGGCCACAAGCAGAGGGGAGAAGAGGGTATTCACTGAGCTCGAGTCAGAGCGGAGCGCCTGGTACAAGCGCAGACCCAGAGCCCAGCTGGGGTCACCCAGAGGAGGAGGCGGGCGGGGTGGAGGGCTGGCTGGGACAGCAGGGGTGTCCTTGGATGAATCAGCAGTGTCTCCCTGCACCAGGAGAACTGCCAAAGAAACAAGGATATAGACAGAAAGCCTGGGCAGCATGGCAGATCTGGAGGGAAAAGCACAAGAGGGGGAGAGATAAGATAGACTATTTGTGTGTATGACAATTAGGGCTGGTCATCAGTACTCAATACCTTTAAAGTACCAACTGAAATAACCCACCAAATAGCATAGAAACTTCTCAGTCAAATGACACCTGCATTTGATCCTTTTTGTACGCAGATCTAGAATAAATCGCTATTTGCATGGTTTTGCTCGCAGCCAATCACATTTAATGCGACATGTGATTGGCCCACTACTGTAGCAGCAACAATCCATACAGTCTGTGTTGTGGTGGAGACGAGCACACTGTATTTGATGGAGACTTCAGTGTGCCCAGATGCCACTGAAATGTTCAAAAGTATGGTTACATTTCACGACTGTGGCAGCTGTTAAAAATAAATGCATAAAATGCAGGATTATTTCAGGAATGCAGGAAAGCTATCAAACAGAGCCTGAACAATATTATTGGCCCGATATTGGCCTATCACATGGTGATTAATAAAGTATGAACATACACAATACGTAATATAGATTGTTTTCATTTGTGAGCTTTATAGGTAGCCTTCTATGTATATTAGATCCTTTTTCTTATTTAAGGTTTAATATGTACACATATTTGCTCTATTGATTTTTTTAGCTTTAATTTATAGTTATTTATAATGACTAAAAAGTTTCAGGAAAGTTTCCTGTTTCATTGCCCTGAGTGATCTTGGACAAGTTTATTGTTAAACTGTAAAATATTTCGCCTCCATTACATATCTTACATTATATCTACAGTACATAAAGTATGTCAGTTTTTTTACTCCCCACTGTCAGTATCGGCCCCAAAGGTCCAGTATCAGTCAGGCCCTAGCATCAAAATGGAAGTATTTGGGATCAGTATTAGTGATTTTTTTTTAACAACACCCAGCTCTAATGACAGTGAGAGAGGATAAGAGATGCATCGCCAGCTATAACAAGCACATAACTCTTCAACACACATTTTGAGCGATTCTTAACAGTGTAATTCTGCCCGTGTTGTTATTGCACCGTTCATATTTGAGATAAAGCAATATAAACACAGCCTCAGGGTTCCCTCTTTGCTGTAAAACTCCTACTCGTGCTCCAACAGCGCCACAGCAGTAACCCTGATTTTCAGAAATTCTTCCTTACTTGACAACATGGTTATTATCTGACCCGCTGCGCAAAAATCAGAGTGTGACAATTAACTTAGATGAAGTTTACAAAGTAAGCTTTTTGGTCTGGGAGCGAGCGATATGAATGAGAAAATCAAATGCGCGTTTTTACCCAAAACCCCTCAAACTCATTGATTCTTTTTTTTTTTTTTTTTTTTTTTTTTTTGGGGAAACATCTGCTGTCGTAGTTCAGCCTCCTCTGTTATGTTATCCGAGGACCTTTAGGCGACAAGGAAATAAGGAAAGGCGTGTTTGTTCAAATTTACCGTTAATTAATTCGACTTTATCCCCGTCCTCCGCCGCCGTGCTGTCAGCTGTGTGCTCCAGAGGAAGTGGCGTTAGGACTGGGCTCAGACGTGGCAGCTCTCAAGAGGAAGTTTCTCCTCAGCTTCACCCCCGGTGTTAGCTCTCCCCGCTTCTCTCGAAACTTCCATGCTGCCCAGCGAAGCAAGCAGAGATTACAAAAAGTTGAATAGGCGGATTTATCGAACAAATTTCACCCCGAATACCTCTGTAACCACAGTGAGATATAGTTCTTATAAAAAAAAAAAAAAAGCGTGTAACGGTTTAAAAGTAACATTGTATCATAAAAGCCCGTGCATAAAACAGTGTGTAACCCCGTTTATACTACGTATCACAGCAGCGTCGCATATAAAAAAAATGTCCTTTACTTTAGCTCGCTTTGAAGTCGCTTGTGGTATCTTCAACTGAGGATGTCACCCCACTGCCTCCTGAAACCTCCGGGGCGTCCCAGTGGAGCAATGAGGGATAACGGAAAGTTGGATAGAACAACACTGGGCGGATGAACCGAACAAATATCACCCAAAATACCTCTGTAATCACAGTGACGTAGGAAAATAATAGTCTAACAGGAAAAGGGTTTAAATTGGAAAAAGTCAAGGTTCAAACAGTGGATAAAACACTATGAAACCTGGTTTATTATACTACATATCACAGCTGAACATATTTTGCATAATATTTTGATCTAGACCAGGGCTCTTAAGTCTTTAACCCCTCTCTCTGTGACTTTGGAGAAAAAAAATGAATGAATAACGTTATTATTAATTTTTTTTTTTACATTTTTATTTTCATTTATCATTGTTGTAGGTCTATGAAAAGTTGAGACAACCTCAAATTTCAAGGCAATGCACTGCAGAGTTTTCAAGTTTGAGCTCAACTAAACTCTTAAGTTTTGAAAAAGTTTTACCAATTACTAATCTTTTGTTGAGATAATTTACTTTTCTTCCTCAGATAAACTTAAATTTTTAGTTTTAGAAACCTCAAAAATGTGTTTAAAAATTATATCATAAATTCATTCAAGTGGAGGTGAACGTTATAAGCTTTAATATTTTCAAATAAAACCATTCAATTTTCAGATACCGAAATAATGTAAAATCAGGATCACAGTTCACTGTGACCAAATTTTGAAATAAGTTTTTTTGAGTTTCTAAAACTCAAAGATTCTAGTTTATCTGAAAAAGAAAATTATCTGAGCTAAAGACAATAGATTGGCAAACTTTTTAAAGTTAATCTCAAAACATAAGAGTTTGATAGGCTCAAAACTCAAAAAACTATTGCAGTACATTGCCTTGAAATTTGGAGTCATCTCAGCTATTTTTTTTAGTGTAAACTGTTGTTTACATTTGCCAGCAGTAAAAATTTGTAGCCTATACAGCAAAGAAAAAGTTTTGATATTTCGCCAACTAAAATGTGCGTCATAATCTATGTCTATGGCGCCATGCTTTTTGCTCTAAATTTTTACCATGGCTAGGCTTCTTGAGTGTCCATAGTTAGCTATGGATACCAAATAAAGTCTAAAGAGAGAATTTAATTTTTTTTTTCTTTTTAGAGGGGCAAAAATGGCTCTTTTGATCGTCAAGGTTGCAGATCTTAGAACTAGACCAACCAAATCTTTATATATTAAACTTCCATCTGTCTGCCATTTTACCCGTACAATTCAAAGATGATTACATATGGCATATTGTTCACAATGTTTACAATTACACAATTGTTCACGTAAATTTGTATTTGGATGAACTATCCTTTTATGTGACCCACATTGTCTTGTTTGTGTTAAAAATACACTTGTGTGGTCTTTTTTGATATGGCTGCTTTGCTTGGGTACGGTTACAACGACGTGGTTCAACAGTCCCCACTCAATCAGCCAAGACATGCTAAACATGTCACTTAAGAGCCAGCAAAACGAGAATTCAAACCACGTAAGTTTTGATTAATTCGTACAAAAACTCAGGACAGTATGACAAAAATGCAACTTGTGAAAAAAAAAAGGATGTTGAATGTGTCCTCTGTCCTCAGCAGAGGATCCAACTGAGCGTGTGCAGTATCTTCACTCTATAATGTTTCTGACTGAAGGAATAAGACAAGTTGCAGCCACCCCCTGTTGCAGGCATCCCCAGTCTACCCTACTACATATCACAGCTAAATATACTTTGTGTATTAAAAAATGTTCTACTTTGGTTAGGTCGCTTTAAAGTCAGCTGTGGAATCTGTATCCAAGTGGTTTATGCCAGGCATAATACATTTATCCTTTACAAAACCATAATTAAATATTGCAAAGTCCCTGAAGGAATATATTATAGCTGTTCCCTCAGAGTTTGGCAGGGATTATGTGCATGTAATGTTGGGTCTAGTATAGGTTTTTAAAACGAACAAAAATCCACCAGTTGCAGTAAATGAGGCGTCTCTCCATACATTCAAAAGAGAGCTTTGTGGGTTTGCTTGGATAATCAGCCCTCTTGTTCTTGGCTCACTGGGGGTTGTAGTTCCCAAAGCCATTCAAGCGGGGTCGCTAATGGTCTTCTCATCGCCTCAGCTCAGTGACCCTGCAAGAGGCTGTGCAGCATGTGGGCCAGGGCCTCCCAAACTTGACATCCAGCCCTCCCAGTGGGTAGGACATACACCACAGAGCCAGCAGTTTTTCTTTCTAGTTATGATTTAGTGTTAAGTCTGTCTGCATTCTGGATGTTAATTAGAGGAATGGGCTGTAACACTTATGTTGAAAATATTTCCATTCTTCCATTTTTTTTTTCATGAAATGAAGTTTTCAGGGGACCTCCACACACACTCCACCTCACTCTGCAGTACTACTAATGTAGTCTACTGTCAAGGAAAAGTAGGGCAGACTATGCAAGCCTGTATTACGTCTGACCCTTCCAAATGTCCTCATTCTGTATTCTCCTCATTTCCCTGTTTTTCGCCTTCCTAAATTGTACCTGCCCGGCTCTCCCTAAAGCAGAACAAGAAATGGAGAGCAGATAACTTGTAACACATGGCTTCGGGACAGGGATTATTGCCCAAATTGAAGGATGGAGAATGGTCATATAGGGTCCTAATCAATAAATGTAGAGATAGACTAAGGAGGCTAGAGGAGGATCAGAGAGGGATATGGAGGAAGATAACTGCTCGAGACCACCAATGCTCAGCAATCAGGCTGAACATGACAGCTTGTAGACCCAACCAATTATTTACCACAGCCAAATCAATAGAGCTCTCTCCGAAAGATAACCATCAGCAGCACTATCTGGAACACATTCACAGCAGAAAGCACAAACACACACTGAGCACTCTGCTCGCTGCCACTCTCGCTCTCTGTCTCTTTTGGAAACACACACACACACACACACACCACATACACATTTCGCTCGCAGACACTTAGTTATCACACTTCCTTGGAAATAAGACACAAATCATCGAATTATTGGACATCCACATTGAAAAGAGAAACACTTAAACAGCAAATGTCAAACCACGGCAACAGCGGACATGAAATCGCATCACAGGGACACTTAAAGTTAGAGCCTGACCGCTGTATCAGTTGGCCAATATGATCGGCCGGATGAAACTTTTTTTATTAACAGAAAGAAATGCTGATTTTTAACTCATTAGCTTTCTAGGCAGCATTTATTTGATCATTTCCTCTCACTCCCAGCCATCAGTGAAGCAATTCAACAAACATTAAAATATTCAACATCATCCCGACATTACTGGTATTATTCAACAGCAATTCAATTTAGAGGCAGTTTTCCAACAAAGTTGACATTGCATTCTTGGTAATATTCAACTTTCCCCTCTTGCAATTCAATTTAGTGTCAATTTTTAACAAACCTTAAAGTATTCCACATCATTCAAACATTATACTGTCCAACCTTCAAAGCCTGCAATGCAGTTTAGCATCAGCTTTTCAACAGCTGGCATTCACAATCACAATTTCTTCAAGAATTGCTTTGTCTAGTTACATATCTTACATTGCTGCTGTTGCAAAAACTGTGTTGATATATATGCTGTATTTTATAATCTGTAAATTATCTTGTGTATAAAAAATATTGTACAGTACTGGAATTTTCTACCCTGCTGTATAGGTATTGGGTGAAAAAAAAATCTAGTATTGTTTGGGCCCTAAATAAAAGACACATGCGCACTTGCACACACACACATTTGTTAATGACGCTGAGGTTGCACCGACAGGCTGTATATATATGTTGGTGGTGATGAGTCGATGTGTGCAGCCTCAGAGGTCTTAACCCTCACCATAGGAGTCACCACCCCCTCCTGGGACCCCCCAGCGCCACATCACAGTCCGTCTTGTCTGTAATGAGCAGCGACACACATTACAGTGCAGAAGATTCATAAAAAAACAGGGCTTGCGCAGCAGTTAAACGAGTCCCTGGGGTAACCGGTTGGGAACCTCAGAAGCCTCTCAGTCAGCGGATTGAGCATCTGGGGATTTATAAAGGGATGCACTTTAACCACAACGCACCTCCACATCTTACTCCACCTGCACCCTGCCCTGCTCACCCTCACCTTCTCAGCACCTCGTCCCAGCCTCGAGCTCTGATTCAGTTTTTCCAGCTCCAGATGTCATTGTCTTAGGCAGTAAATGTTGTATTTCGCCTCACATGTTATCCGTTTATGCGGCTGTTAGCCATTGTTCTTGGCTGTTGTCAGGGTTAAACGCCCGTGGCTCAAGGGCTCGGCAACAGAATCAACACCTCACAATGAAAGCCGTTATGGTCACTGCCAACTGGCCTAGAGCTATATCCACTCCCCCCTCATGCCCTATTCCTGCTCTCATTCTTCTCTCTGTTTCTCCTCAACACACATTCACCGCTTCACACATATTGTAGCGTTTATGTAATTCTCCCTTCTCCTCCCCTTTGCTCTTTTCAGAATGAGATATTTCACTTCGCACTACATTAGCTCAGCTTGCTCAGACTCCTTTTCACTCCATAACCTCCTCTTCCCCTTCCTTTCCTTTTTCATCTTTCCCTCCACGTCACTGTGCCTGAGGTTTTTGCAGTTGCCTCTTTACTCCTCCTACCTCTGGGGGCTCCACATGCACACATATTGTATCTATTTCCTCCTCTTTTCTTTCCTGTAAGAGACGTGTCATTTCTAAGACAGGACATGAAGCAGACAAAACACTTTTACCATAAAACCTACCTAAAGCAACTAGAATTTCTACCTCACGGGTATGTGTGTCTGCCAACCAGTCAAGTTGCTGTTTATACCTTTTTCTGTCCAGACTCATAAAATATGTGTATCAAAGACTTTGAAGGAATTTAATAAAAGTTAAGTATATTTTTATTTCACAAAATCACTACATTGACATGATTCCAGTGAAACAGTTCCCAGTAAGAAACTTGCTGTCTTCAATCAAAGACTATTTTTTATAGAGGAGCACAGAGGACTGATTAAGAGCTGAACATTATGATGTCACAGTGAAATTGACCTTTGACTTTTTGGATATAATAAGTCATCACTTTATTAATTTGTCATATTAAATATTTGTGCGAAATTCTGTCATAATTAGTGTGTATAGGAATTCTTGAGTTATGACCAAAGTTGTGTTTTGTGAGGTCACACTGACCTTCACCTTTGACCACCACATTCTGATCAGTTCATCCTTATGTCTGAGTAGATGTTTTTACCAAGTTTCAAGAAATTTTCCCTCTTGAAATATTGCGCTCATGAGGTCACAATGACCTTAAACTTTGACCCTTGACAACCAAAATCAAATCGATTCATCCTTGAGTCTAAGTAGACATTACTGCCAAGTTTCAAGAAATTTCCTTGGACAGACCGATGGACAGATGGACCGAAAACCTGAAAACATAATGCCTGCGGCTACAGCTGTCACTGGAATAAAAACTCAAACATTTTTTTATGAATATGTTACAGCACCCTCCCGCAGTGCTTTTTCCTCTCCCACCCTTTCCTCCACCTTCTCCCACCTCCTCTTCCTCACTATCAACCCGTTTCCTCTCTGCTGCTTGTCACCTCCTCTCAATCTATACTCCTACTCTTTTCCCATCTCCCCTCTGCTCCTTCTCCCTTTCCAAATCTCTCGCCGTCCCTCCGTGTCTCGCAGATTTTGGAGTCTGTACAGAACAAACAGCGTGTAACATGTGAGTCTCTGTTCTCCTCAGTTCTGGTCCGCCTGTCTGTCAGCAGCTCTGGCCTGTCTCAACCAGTTGAGAGCTAGTTTAGACCCAGTCTGGACAGGGTCCCGTTGGTTTACATCAAGTTCCCTTGTGTTTTTTTTCAAATTAGGGCTCTTACTTAATGTCTGGCCAAGCTGCTAAGCTGCAACCATGATTGTAGCTGAGGCATTACCTTAACCCCAGCTTCATCCTGACTGGAGATCTCGTGCCAAACCTTGACCATAAATAAAAGGGAAACACATGAAAGAATTATTGACAGGATTATTTAAAGGTCCAGTGTGCAAGATTTACGTGGTATTTACTGGCATGGCAGGGATGGAATATAATATTCATAAGTATGTTTTCATTAGTGTATAATCACTTGAAAACAGGAATAGCTGTATTTTCATTACCTTAAAATGAGCCCTTTCCACAGACTCTGCCATGTTGAACCACCTTGTTTGTACGTTGGCCCAGAACAATAAACCAAACACTGGCTCTAGACAGGCACTTTAGTGTAAGGGATGGTTGATACCAAAATTTTTAAATTTGGAAATGATACCCATACCGATACTGATCATTTTTTATTTGGGTATGTAATTTTACAAAAAATAATGGTGATTTTTAGAGAGAAAAAAAAAGATCCACAAATCACATGACATATACCAGCCACAATTAAATAACATCTTTTTGTGTAATTAAGAGTAAAAAATAGTAGTGTTTTTGCAGATAAACTTTTGTAAAATGGCATAAATGAATGAATGTTTTTGTTCAGCCTCCTTAAAACTTTTAGGGTGTGAAGTTTTTAAATGTTTGAAGAGGTTACTAGTGTGTCTGCTGCGTGACACTTTCTTGTCTCAAATAGTGCATCTTGTTTTATTTTTATCTTCAGGTGAAAAGTAGCATCACACCACGCTATGTTTCCTTTCTTCCATCTCTCACAAGTTTGATGTGGATGTGTGTGACTGTGTGCGGCTGCATGCATGGTTCTCATGTCTCAGAGGTTCCCACAGTCATGTGGCACAGGCCAACTAAACAAAAATGTCACGGCTGTTTATTGGCACAAACATCACACAAAAGTACTGAAAACATTTGGAAGTGATGCAGCCTCCCCTGGTTTGTATTTATAGTGTTATTCTTGATAGTTTTTAAAATGAATCGATGTCTCAATCCTGCAGAATTCATAGGCCCATCCCTTTTTTTGCATTTTTTAGCGTGTTTCATGTAGGGATGAGCAATTACTCGAAATTTGATCAAAACAGCAATAAGGCCAATGTCATGCTGCAGAGATGTCCTGGCCCACACATTATATTCTACGGGCTTAAGAAAACATCTTGTCACACCCTAACCATTGTAATATGTTTTTCAATGACAATGAGAATAATGATGTAAAAATGACCATTCCTGCTAATATTGCACATCATATCACAATTGATAAATCGGTCAAAATAATTGTGATTAGACATTTTTTCAAAATTATTCAGCCCTAATTTCATGTCCACCACAGTTTCTCTTACACGCTTGGAAGGGGAGGGTGAGGCTAGTGTAAGTCAGTTGGTTGCAATCTACAACCTCACCACCAGCTGTCATTAAATCCTACACAGCGTTATTTTAAAGGTCACCAGGACCTTAAATCTTTGCAGCTTTTATTATCAGCTGCTTCTACTTGTGGGGATTTTGGATTTACATTTTATTCACCGTAATGTATAAAAAATGTAGAGGAAGATCAATAGAGGCAAACAAATGGAGACAAAAACAAAAATGACAGTAAGTGGGGAAAAAAAAACAGTTCTAACATAAGACAACATGTAAAAAGGATGTTTAGGTCTGCTTTACTGAAGATCTAAAAATACACATTTTGGATGAGATTTGGAGGAGTGGGAGATGAGTGTGTCCCCTGACTGGGATGTTTTTTTCCCCCCACTTTGCTTTGAATCTAGGGCAAAACTTTATAAGACAGCGGGAGGTATGGCTGGACAGATGGAAAGAAGGGAATATGTGTCTTTAATCGATGTAGGGGAGCGCAGGGGGTGGTGATGGTGGTGGGGGTGGGGGTGGTAGTGTTGGAAAGGTGAGGAGGGTGAGTGGCAGTTGGGGTCGGGGTGAGCATGTTGAACAGTGCCAAAATCACAGACACATCTGCTGTTCATCTCGAATGTTCCCAATAAGCTTTAAATGTTTCCTGCAGCCTGTGAAAGTCTACCGAGCTGCCAAGACTGAAGGGGTTGCTGTTTCATTCTCTGTCATTGTGTGTGTAGAGATGGGATCATCCTGATCCAGTATCCGTATTGGGGTGCAATATTGATGTAAGGCATCCATCAGGTATTGGGCTCGTAACACCATTCCACAGTCTAATAATTCCACAATGCCACTGGACTGCATGCTAAATTCCACAATGCCACGTGTTTGCCATGTGTTTTCTATTTGTAATCACTACACTAAGCAGTGCAAATTGAGAGCTAAATTGCACTTTCTTCTTCCAGTCTGGATTTTCATATAGTACAGGGGAAATGCATACCAAGATAAGCTGCTACAATTCAGCTGGAGTGAAGAAATTTTTTGTAACAATAAACCAGCACAAAAATGAACTACCATGTTCTGATCAAACTTATTACAGACACTAACAAACAGTAACATTTGCAGTTTTAAACATAAAATAGCAAACTTAAACTCTCAGCAATGCATCATGGAATAATTATGCAAATGAGGGCAGTCTCTCCGACTATAAGCTATATACTGTATATGAATGTCACAAGCCAGAATCCTACAGTGCCCCACAATGGTGGGTAGGATGGCATTACACAAACTACATAAGCTTTCCAGTTCAGTTTCATCCTCATGTAATCTTACTACTACTAACTACTACTACCACTGTAAATAATAATAATAATAACAACAACAACAACAACAACAACAATAATAATAACAGATCATTAGCATCAAGAAAATAGACATCTGGGAATGGTACAGGCAGATATCCAAAGGACACCATTACACAAGTTACATTACACAAACCACACAAGCTTTTCAGACTGACATTCAGTTTCAGCTTCATACAATACGACTACTACTACTACTACTACTACTACTACTACTACCACCACCACTACAACTACTGCTACTACAACAAGTATCAAGAAAAAGAAAGCATTGGTATCATAGGCAGTAATTCAAAGGATGTCATTACACAAATTACATTATACAACTACACAAGCTTTCCAGATTGAAGTTCAGTTTCAGCCTTATGCAATCTTACAACTCCTACTGCTACTATTGCTGTTACTACTAATAATAATAACAAATCATAAGCATCAAGGAAAAAAGAGTGCTGGCATCGGTATAGGCAGATATCCAAATTCAGATATTGGAATTGGATTGGAACTGAAAAAAGTATACTGAAACTGAAAAAAGTGGATCAGAACGTCTCTATGCGAGTGTGTTGAAGAAATATGCGGTCTCACTTTTTTGTCTTTTTTTCATTAGACATTGCTATAAATTACCCAAACTTGAATGCAATGCCCAGAGGTACAAAAGCAAAAGGTACACATCTCTTCCAGCACACATCCACACAGCAAGAAAAGCAAATAAGTGGCTTTTAATGTGCTCAGTGAGTCAGGCAGAAAAGCAAATGCCAAGCACCCACAAGAGTACACAGCTGCTTCGAGCAAGTGTTGACAACTATCTTTATAGGAATTAAATATTGCTCTTAACACCACCCCAAGTAACCGCCACACACCTGTGACTCAGATCAGTCAGGCTCAGACTCCATGACATTAAATCAACATGTTCGTTTTTTGACGCATCACACTCAACACACACACACACACAAACTTGTACATAATGTGCCTCACACGCAACCCCCCACACACACAAACACATCATAAATATGGACACACACCCTCAAAAGACAGATATGCTGACACCCTCACCCACCCACACACTCACACACACTCACACACACAACTTGTATCCTCTGGCTGTGAGTTTGCCAGCAGCCAGCTGGTACTGTCATGTCTGATAGGCTGGAACAGAGACAGAGACGGAGACGAGGCCGGGAGAGGGAAGGAGGAAGGAGGGAGGCAAGCTGGGAAAATGTCTACAGCAGAATGCATTAGTGAGATTGGGAAAACTGTATCAAACCCTGGCAACTCATTACACTGTCTCATTTGGGTCCGTAGGGAGTTTCCCCCCGTCCCTCATCCCAATCCTCTAAACTACAGGAGATTTTTGTTCATCTGCTGCCTTCTTCTTTTCTTCAGTGACCTCCCCATTGGTGTTTGTTTAATCTCAATTTTAAAGAACTTTGTGATGTTTAAGTAAACTAAATATGCTCATGACAGTGATGAATGATTGTGTTGACACATTGCATAAGCGAGAGCTCGCGTTTTTGTGGCAGTTGGTCTGATTTTGTGTAAGCAATGTTGTTTTTAATAAAAGGGAAATTAAGATTTTTTTTCCTGCCCTACAAGACAAAACAGCTGTAATTACAATGTTGTTGATCAAGACAAATCACTCGGCAATTATTCCGTGAAGTGATTTCTGCTTTTCAAAAATAAGCTCACACTTCAAATAGCCAAAGAAGCACAGGACAAAGCAGCATTATTATTCCAGTATTTTGCAACTTGGTAATGTGAAAATGTGAATTTGTTGGTGGGGAGAATTAATGATCACGTAGATAGATAGAGGCTGATAAAGGTCAGATTTCTTAATGCAAATCCAAGTGTCCATTGAAGACAAATGGTCCTTGAAATTCAACATCTAGTGTAATTCTCCTATTTTAAACTGCTATGTTGATGTTTTTTATAAGTTCCAAGGAGATATGGACATATTTACTGTGTATGAGACAAGACTTAATGGGTTTCATTCTGTACTGTCTTTAGAGATGTGTACAAGTTAATAAGCAAAAGTGCCTAGCAAGCTACCTTTTTATTTCACCTCCCTTTAGAAAGACAAAATGCCTCACACATCATTAAGTCATGGAGACAGATGTCAGGGGAAATGATGTTGTGTCTGCTAAAGAAAGTGAAAATACTCCTACACACTGCTAAAAAACATATACAGGGTTTCCGTAATGAAGACAACCACATGCTCCCCGCTTCTCTTGAATGAAACTAGATCCAATTTCTTCAGTTTTGTTTTTCATCTTTTCTAGAAATAAACTTTATGGGAATTTTTAGATGAGAAATTAAAAAAAAGCAGAGGTGAGGATTTATATTTTGTGTTGAATCTACAGGGTAAGTACAGCATTGATCAGTTCAATGGTCAAACCACGCCATCCCTGCTTAATGCTACTTTTGTCTGTGTTGCAGCAATTTCAGTAAAAGTAACTATTGTTAAACATTTATTAGCTTCATCTCCCACATGATACATTTCAGTCACCATTATTTGAAGTACATGAAAAAACTCAACAAAGTGGCATGCAAACCCCAAAAGCGCACAAGTATAACTTATGCTCACGATGGTGCAAACCACTTGCATAGGTATAGAACTTATATAAAACTAAAAATCAGCCATAAAGGAGAAATATGTATGACCCAAGCATTCAAATGAGCACGCAGTCCAAATCACAAATTGGAGCCACAGACGGTTTATTAAATAGGTTAAATAATGTCAAATATACAATCTATGGTTGGAGCAAGTGTTTCCCCTCACCCCCTCCTCTCCTGACTTGAAGCTCAGGCAGGTTGCCCACAAGTTGCAGAGACACTACACAAGCACAAGACAAGCACGCTAACAAGCGACGACGAGTCCTCCACTGTAAGTTGATCAGCTGTTCCTAACTGTCAGTTGTCTGTCAGTTGTCTGTCAGTGTAAAGTTAAGTCTGTTATCCTGAAAACAAAAGCGTACTCTGCTCTGAAAGTACACACTCTGGAGTTGGAGTGCAGTGACTGCCTGCCAGACTGCATTAATATATTGCTCAGTGTAGCCATTATGAACTTCTACTCCTTCTAAAACATTATTAATTATTTCTTACAACTCATAGACACTTACACATTCAGCCAACATTCAGCATTAATTTGAGCTATAATTAACAGGAAATGAGAAAACAACAACCGTTATTCTGGCCCGGAATAGAAATTCCAGAGGAAAACATGCTGGCTGTAGTCCTGTTGGCAGCAAAGCCGTTTTTTCAACTTAGCATGTTTCCTTAACTTCATGCTTTAGTACAGTATTACACATTTCTCATTTAAGAGTCTACAGCCATGCTAGGAGCTCTGTGAGGCTGTCTTCAGACACAGGGGAACTTCAATCGGCAGGTATAACTTTTACCATGTTCATCTTAGTTTAGCACGCTAACATTTGCTGCTTAGCGCTAAACAAAGAATGGTTGAGGCTGATGGTCTCGTCATTAGTTTGCAAGTACTTCAGTCATTAACCAAAATATTGGACAAATTAGAATGTTGACCTAATGATGGGACTACACGAAAAATTAAAGCATAACCAAAGTCATTACAAATTTTCACAGATTATTCTTAGGGGCCAAGAATGTCTGAGCCAAAGTTTACAGCAATCCTTTCAACAGTTGTTAAAATATTTAAGTCTGGACCAATGTGGTGAACAGACAGACCAACTCTGTCATCCAAGATGAGATGAGCAATTACACTGCCATTGCTAAAAATGCAAAGATTCAGTTTTTTGGGTTTTTTTTTTTTTTTTTTTTCTGGAGAAGTCTAACCCTCTCAAAAACAGCTGAAGGGCTGCTGTCCAAAGCACTAATCTGTTTTGGTGGAATGATCAGTGGCCAAGGGAAAGTTACCCTGCAGTAGCAGACAACTTGCTATGTATAATTAACAAACATTATCTTTGCGGCATTACCTTTCTTCAGGTATTTACCTTCAAAGAAAAAAACAATTTTACACGATTATTTTTAGGGCTGTTACTATTATTTGATATTATAATGTAACATGAAAGTGAATTTCTTAATTACCTTTTACTCATTAGACGTTTAGTCAATAACTCTGATTAATAGGTCAATATTTCAGGTCTTTTGACCAAAAAGAAAGCAATATCTTATTAAGGGCAAACCTTTATTCTCATTTTTGACACATCCATAAATTAACTCCAAAGTTCCAAATGTTACCACAAAACCAGAAAAGCAGGGACTCACATGCATATTCATTATATTAGCTTTTCAAGCTAATACTGATGCATCCCAGATATGTTAATCAGGTTTTTCATAACTGTGAGGAAAGCTTATCTGGGTCATTATAAGCAGGTTATGATGTTTACATGCATCAACAAAAAAAAAACCCCACAAGTCTGTCAAGATGAGTGATGTATCCAGAATTAAATGATGTTGAGTTGCATATGAATGTCCTCAGCACAGTTTTAAAGTTTTGTTATGAAAAGAAAACTTATGACTGCCCTTTAATTATTGTAAAACTTTATTGTGGAACTTTTTATGGTTAAATTATATTGTGGAACTTTTGCCAATCTCCCTTTAACACACAGATTATTCATATATTCAAAAGTCATTGTTATTATAATGTAATTCTTAATGTAAAGAATACATGCACACATTCACTTTAGCATAAGCGCAGAATGCAGTGACATTTGAACAGGATATTGTGAAGTGCTCACAATCGCAGGCAGGTAACGGTCTCAGAGATTAACATCCATAAAGAGTATAGAAGAGCTACCATCACCTGTTCACATGTTTTATTCACAACCTCTACCCGTGCATTACCATACATATTTATAGAGATAAACTACATTTACATGTACATGGACACCCTTGAGCATGTACACACACACATACACACATGCACACAGAAGTTCAGCCTATCCCTGAGGGCTGAAGCTGTCATTTTAGTCCTTCACAGCGGTTACTGTACGCGTGTATCCAAAGGAGCACACACAGAGATCCATTGTGTGTGTGTGTGTGTGTGTGTGTGTGTGTGTGTGTGTGTGTGTGTGTGTGTGTGTGTGTGTGTGTGTGATTCAGACTGACTGATAGATGATGGCTGCAGGGCAGGTGGGCACTGAGTCATCTGCGGGTGTTTGGAGGTGGATGGATGGAAGGAAAATGGGTGAAAATTTGGGGGCAGGGAGTGGTGGAGGAGATGAAGTTAGGTAGCCTGTCGGTCAGGCTGCCACTCAGGCCTCATGGGAAACTGGTTACACCACCGCTTAAGGGCACATTGATGGAGGGAGGAAACCAGAATAATGTGGGAAAGGGAAGCAAGGCAGAGGAGGAAAGGGTAAAAGGTCAAAGTATGGGGCAAAGGAGGGGATCTGACAAGCTGAGAGATGCAAATGAATAGTGTCATTCACTGGTGGACTCGGGGGGTGGGGGGGGGGGCGGGGGGGGGGTGTGGTCAGAGGGGGCACTTGCCTCGAGAGTGCCTTTTCCTTCCGTGGATAAAACATGCTAAAGTTCCTCTTCAGTAGACAAAGTGTGATAAAGTGCCCTCTAGAGTGCCCTTCCAGTGGACAAATGTGGCAAAGTGCCCTCTAGAGTGCCCTTCCAGTTGATGGAATGTGGTAAAGTGCCTCCAGTGGACAAATGTGATAAAGTGCCCTCTAGAGTGCCCTTTCACTGGACAAAACATGGTAAAGTGCATCATGACTTTCAACATGCTGGTGCCCCATAGCATATAGCTAGTGCCCTTATTTTTTTCAGCCCTGCCCCTCAGACAGCCTGAGCCCACCAGTGGTGTCACTGCTTTATTAACTACACAACCTACGAAAGGTGGAGGGTGCAACGGATGCAGGGAAATCACAGGAAGACACATAAAGATACATCTAAAAATGGGGGAATTCTGGTAAGCAACAGACGAAAGCGAGAAGGAGAAGATGAGTAATGGCACAGGAATGAAAGACGAGGTGAGTGGCATGCACAGGCAGAATAAAAAAAAGAGCAAGAAAAGAGTGAGAGGTGTAATATATCACCATGGCTCTGCTACCAAATCAACAGGTGATGTCATCTGGTTGAATGCAACGCCGTCACGCTGAGTTTGGGGCGACAGTGTTGAGATTGGAGAGGGGGGTGTAACTGCAACCTTGTAAAAGAGGGAAAAAAAATCTGCTCTCTCCATTCTCATTATCCCATCATCTCTCCCTCGCTCTCCAGTTTGTATCAAAGCTTCTCTGTCCCTCTCCCTCCCCGCCCCGCACCCCCATCTCTCCTAAGCCGCTCTGCTATTCGCTCTGGCGAGGCTTAAGATGGAGGGATTTTGCCCTCTTCTCCCTCCATGTCGGTTCATTTCCCGTACAGAGTGCTACACGCAGAGCCTGCGTCTATCAGCAAGGAGATATAAGCTGCTATGAATGTCAAGGGTCAACTTGTGATATTATTCTGCTGTTAATGGCCCACCGTGTTATAGGGCCTCTAATATCCCTGGAAATGACTGCTCAGACAGCTGTATAGTGTGTGTGTGTGTGTGCGTGTGTGTCACATCAAGTGGTCATGAGACCACCTTGCACTGAGTCATGTGACAGCAACTAATAATGCTCTTTAAAATCAGAAGTCAGCTTCAAATTCAAATAATTTTTGTGCATTCAGCACACCTCTCTACAGTTTTGACTAAAGCCATACCAATACTAGATTTCTGGAGCCAATGTCAATACCAGTATTAGGGAGTAAAAAATAACATATATGTGTATTTATCTACATATTTGTACTGGTACATCATTTACAACGTACACCGTAATTCCATAGCAATAGCACTGTATGTTGCTGGCTGTAATGTAAAGCATTTTGCAAAATATATTAAACTTGAACTGAGAAAAAGGATCAAATAGACAGAATGCTGCCTATAAAACAAACAAACAATAAATAAAAACAATCTGCATTATGTTTTGATATCACACAACATATACACCAATACTGATACAAACTGTTAGCTGTGTACATAGCTGTGACAAGCCAATATCGATTATAGGGCTGTGTTTTGGCAAGAATCTGGCGATATGATACGTTACAAGCACATTACAAGCATAATGATTATATTGAGATTTGTTTCTATTCTTTTAATCTAATTTTTTAGGAAAACCATCATTGTATAGAGAACACACACCCATATGCATAAAATGTGAGTTAAAAGTTCACTTTTTTATATAATTAGAGCTGTGAAGACAACACTGCTGTCTAGTGGTTGGGGGTTTAAACACAACACAAAATGAACCACAAATCTTTGCATGTATGACAAATATCCATGCAGTATCACAAAATATAGTCAGGCTCTAGTTTTGACCACTAAAGAAGAACTACAAATACGGCATTTAGTTCAAGTGTGAACGTGTATCGGGGGAAAATGCATGAATTCAGTTTGCGTTCATCAAAATTACATTAGTCTGTGCCTTACCCAGCGTGAAGTCAAAAAGATGTACACCGAGAGGCTTGTAAATATTACTTCACTGTAATTCCAAAGTGGCCACAGGTGCAGCCCTCATGCATTTATTAAAAGCACATTTAAATTTTTAAACTGTTGAATTGTATTGTGTTGTGATGCCGATCTGCAGATTCACTTCATGTCTCTCCCTCCTGCTGCAAGGAGCAATAAAAGACTCACAGACAGGATTTTAAACAGGGGAACTGTGTGCACCACATCCACACAGAGGAGAGTTTAGGAGCAAACCTTACATACAGTTTATCGTAGGTCTGACCTATATGTTGTTTCCTTCCTGGGGCTGGTGAGACCGGCATCACCAGCTTACTGGTGCCATGTGGAACATTCTAACATCAATAATTCAGCGTCACATTAATTTTGAGCCATAAAAACAATTACCATAAATAAAGAAACACCACAGCTGAGGAGAATGGCAGCCTTTACTGGCCTCTGTGCTCCATAATACATCTTTGCAGCAAAAAGTAGCAGCAATTATGGGAAATGTGTACACATGCTAAAAATACTTGTGTCATGAGATGGAGGGTACCAATCATCTCTTCTATTGTCTCAGCTGATTACAGCATTTATACCAAGATACTGTATCCATTAATTTGACGTCCATGTATTCATAATTAAGATTTGCAGATGAAGCAGCTTTTAGATCTGCACACGAATGCATTTAGAAGAAAAAAAACTCGCATTTCATAGCTTTCGGATGACATTGTTCAACCAAGTTATAACAGATGTCACATGAACTATCTGATTGGGTCTGATTCATTTCTTTTTGCCTGAAGTGGCCCTGCATTGTGCTACATGCAGTTCTCATTTCAGAAGTTCTGCTTTTCATTTTGTTAATAAATGCAGTGAGAAGACCAGTGGTGGGGAAAAATATTCAAATCTTTTGAGTAAAAGAAGCAAGACCACAATGAAAAAATACACTTAATCACAAGCTAAAGTTCTGCATTAAAAGTAAAAGCATAGGAATAATGCAGTTACATATCAAAAGTTAATGTGCTTATTTATAAGAACAGCCCCTTTCGGAGTATTACATTATTGATGCATTAATGATGCATTAATGTATAAGCAACATTTTAATGTTTCAAAGAGAAGCTAAATTTAACTACTGTATACAGAGTACGACTGGGTAGATTAACTTGTATTAATATAACTATTTAAAACTCTTTATCTGCAAAGTGGAATGAAATGTATGCTGTTTACCAGTGAAATGTAGTGAGTTAGAAGTAAATAAGCTGCACAAAGTTCAAATACTTCTGCACAGATGTATTACCAAAAAGGATATGATAGAGAACTGAGGCTCAAAGGTCCACTTACTACATTCTGGAGCTTTCATCATTATTCAGCAAATAGAGCTGGTTCACTGGACCTGAAAGAATAGGTCCACATTTTTTAAAGTCTGACTTAAAGCAACACTCATATGCCCAAATGTATGTTGGAACAGTTTTGCTTACTGTAATCATGATTCCAATGCAGGGATAGATGCTAATATTTTTAAGCGCTGCTCCCGTGAGCCACCAAGCCCCTAAATTTGGTGGCCAAAGTACAAGTTCGCTCAGTAAACCCATTCCTCAGCAGCCCTGAAGTGCAGCATGAGCTGTTTGCTGTTTTGGTGGAATGTTGATCTGAAAGGCGCACAGAAATCTGGACGTTTGTGGAACTGTAATGTGTTGGCGAAGTTTCACAGCATGGGGATAAAACTTTGAGGCCACAGGGGGACCGCCTACATGGAATATTTGGTGGCCACATAGTTACTTTTTGTGGCAATGGGCCATGGTGAAATGTCAAAAGCAATCTAAGAAACAGAGGAGAGAATCCACGGTCTTTGTTCCATGCAAAAATGTATTCCAAAGTGTATCTGAAGCTAAAGAGACTAACTCAGAAGTCTTGTATGAGCTTAACCAAGCTCCACCATGTATTTTGGCAAAGAATGAGGACTATGGATTTTGCCCCCATATCTTCCATCTTTCCTTTTCTTTTAATGGCCAGTCGGGACAGAGGAATGATTAAAGCAAGAACTTATCCCTTCATGTGATAAAAGTGGCACACAGAGGAGGAGGATGGTATCCCCTATCTTGGTTCAAGTATTGTCTCAGCCTCCTTGATCTTTGTACAGCCATCCTCAGTCTGCTGGTTAATGACCTTGACTCCCCCCGCAGTCGATTGTCTGACCTGATGTTCACCAGACAGCTGATCTGTTCTATCTCCCGATCTATCTGCCTCTGGTGTTTCTGTCCAGAGTCCTCACTGTTTCAATATTGTGTTTTCCATTACTGCAGTGTTTATATATAAAACTTCTGTTCCCATTTGCTTTTCTTTTGGATGTACCAGTAGAGATGACTTATGATAGACCTCTTGTGATTTGAAGGACCCTACCTTAATCCAGCACACAGTGGGGCAAAGCGCAGCACAGCACAGCGTGGTGAAGAGCAGCTAGTTTCTGACCAACACAGCTTTCATTATCAGGCCCAGCGCCCACATTGTGTAAGTATCAAATGTACTTGAGCCCATCTGTATGACTAATGGTATCTTGGTCTTAAAGCCTCTGTACACCCACACAGGTGTTCTCAGTTAACCTGGCTGATCAGACCTGTGCTCAGGACTGTGTGGGCACGTAGACTGTAATTGATTGACATCTTCCTGAATCTCCCGTTAGCTTTGTTACACCTGTTAAAGTGGGATAAATCACACATTTATCATTCTTATCGGTAGATGAGGTTTGTGATCTAATAAGTTCCCATCAAAGCTCTGACCCACCTTCAACTTGAGCAGAGGTCTAATCAGCTAGAATAACTGAAAACACCTGAGTGGGTGTTCAGAGACTTTAATATGAGGTGTGGTATAGATGCACTGTTGGCACATTGCTATCTTGAGGTAACAGAAAACAGTTGTGCCATTGGCCTGATCTAAAGTGAATGGAGCAGTATTTTTTTGCGATTTAAAGGTGCATTCTTTAGATAGTAAGATACGCCTACATAGGCAGGTTCACGACACGCTTACACTCTGCTTGTTACACACATTGTGATGTGCAGCAGTGCTACACCTCCTCAGTTATATCATTGCATTTGCTCATATGCAGTCAAATGGAGTCGCTGATGGGACAGAGGATCAGGAGACAGTGGAGGCAGCCAGCTGTCCTTGCACTCCACACTGCTGTCAAAGTCACTACCGCACTGAATTTCTTTGCAAGTGGATCTTTCCTGCATACCCTGAGTTTGTGCACGAACCAATCCATTACCTTAGGAGAAAACTGTTCACTTCTCCAACTTGTTGAATGTACCAGGCCATGTGCAAATGGCTTTTAAAGGGAATTGCAAATGACACTGATAGGTTTAATTCATGTTACACCCAGAAAACACCTATGATTAAATAAGGGAATAAATATAAGCCTTTTGTCCTTCGCACTTTTACTTTGCGCCCAGATTATGCACTGTTTAACTAACAACAGTGGAGAGTACCCTTAATGCACTTGCGCCACACACTTTTGACCACTATAGATCATTTAAAAGGGGCCTAAAGTCTCTTGTTATCCTGACAAATAACCCACATATGACCCCTTCCTGCTATTCAAATAGCTTTGATTGCAGCTTATTTTAGAGCAAACTAATGAAATAGGTTTTTAATCAAGGTTCATGTTAAAGTGAAGTGAATTATAATCTACTGTGTTTTTGTTCTTTCTGTACAGTAGATAAGCAGATCCTGAGACCACCTTGCAGGACATCACATGACACGCTCTGATAATAAAGCAACCTTTTTAGAAAATGACACCAATTCTACTTTTTCTTTGGCCTCAATAACCCTCATCCTGTTGCTCTACCTGGCTTGATTTACGGTCGTCAAGGTAACCACTCCATTATAAGCCTAATAGCTCGCACACAGAACAATGCATGTCATCATTTTGACAAATTTCTCTATGGCCCGCTGGAAAATCCTTGTCATCATAATTGCGATTACATGTGTGTACCGCAGCGTGAGCACGTAGCTGGGCACCTGGTATATATTTTTTAAACGGTCTGGCTCTGACAGCACAGACAAAGAGGGCGGAATGAGCTCCATACTGAAATGTGTTCTATGCAGCTTTTTCTCAGACTCCCACTGTTTGCTGTTTTTCTTCTTGAAGGCGATTTAATTTTTTTCCCCTTTTACAATTTCTTATTCCGACAGCAGGAGGCTGACACAGAGGCACAAGAGAAACGTTCTGCGCGGTCAGGACTCTACGAGCTGCAATGATACACGCCAGTGAAATTCAAAAGGAGCAGCTCCTTTTGCAGAGGGATCATATTCCTACTTTGTAGAAGTGATGAGAGCAGCACGGAGACGTGGTAATAAACCAGGAGGCTGTAGTCTTAGCTATCCCGAGGCCTTTTGCATAATGAACAGTATAATTATTTTCTGTTCCTGTACTGTATTGTATCGGGTGTTAATCCTAACAGATGAGAGCTCAGGTGGACAGAAGGCAGTAAAGAGCAGAGAGGCTGTTGCAGGGTTTTAGTGTGCTGTGGCCTCAGCTGTAATGAAGCAGGTGGATGCAGCGGAGTCAGAGGAGGGAGCTGTAATCTGGGAGGCTGTCTGCTTTATTACCCCACTGTCTTGTCGCGAGGGCACCACATACACACACATATAAGAAAAGCAGCAGAAAGATAGAACAAATCTGAATGTGTGAAGTCGAGAACCAGAGGGGGGAGGGAAGGGGGAAGGAAGGGGAAGCAATCAGCCGCCTGGTCCTAATCATGTTCCTCTCTCTTTCCTTTTCACTGAAGCCCTGCTCCCAGCTCCGCATTTGGACGCATTAAGTTGCCAAAATTATTTCATAAGCATCTCGGCCTTCAACCACCAGCGAAGGAGGAATGCAAGGGAATGATGTACAAGGCACTGATTAGACCTAATTATGAATCCTGATTAAGGCTTTTAATTAGTCGAGCCAGCACTTCAGCTGGAGAGGGCGGCAGAGATGGAGAAGGACAGTGGGAGAGAAAGGGGGAGGAGGGAAGGAGGAGGAGGGGAGGGGATTTGAAGGGAAGGGGAAGAGGAAGAGTGTGGGGTGAGGCGTAAAGTGAGAGACTGCAAAAGGGCAAAGGAGAGAGAAGGAATATTGGAATATTAATCTAATATTGACAATTCTGAATATTATTTTGAATATATGATATTAAAAAGCAGAGAATAAATGACACCTGGGGCAGAAAGATCTGAGATAGGTAGGACAGACTGACTAGGCTTGATCTGATCTGATCAGTTTAAGCCAAAACTGACTCAAAAGGTCATCTTTTTTTTTTTGGAAGCTCCCGTTTTATTTTAAAATAGTTGACATTGACTTATGAAAGTTACAGATAGAAATCTTTTTAAATCATACTCAGCAAGTAATTACTGGATGGGGATGTGCTAGAGGTGGCTCAGTTCAATGTCAACCCAAATTAATGCAAAATATGATATGATGGTGCGGTTAACTTTTATCAAACAGCTTTGGAAACTATTTGGAATAGTGTCAGAACAGTGGAGGCTACGCAGCAGAATTTAGCTAAAGCAAAGTTGAGACATAGGAACTCAATTAAGTTCAAACTATTTCAACTAACAACTGTATAGTGTTCATTCTTGACCTGGAAAGCAGCAGTTGACACAACAATCATGACTTAACTTACTCAGTTGTTTGTCACGCTCATGTGATGACAAGCGTTCACGCCACACTGAAGCGTTTGTCTTCACGGGATCTGTATTGTCCGCACATTTCCAAGCTTGAGCAGCACAGGAGCAGCCAAACTTTCTCTGCAATATGCAGTTTTCCTTTGATATGTGTGAATATTCCTGATCTGCGGTCCATGCATGTGACTGTGGCATAAGCATGGCAGTGTGTGTGGGTGCACTGGGTGTGGTTGAGAAAAAAAAAGAAGGGGAAAAAAGTGCTGGTAGCTAGGCTGTGTTGACAGTCAGAGCTGAGAGATTAGAGTTTAGCAGTGAAGTTGTCTAGTGGCAGTAAATGTACAGTCTGCCCATGAATACACTGCAGAAAAAAAAAATCCCAGAATTTCCCATGTCTTGCTTACCAGCTGCTGGGTAAATTGAGGCGAGTGTCTGTGGGATTAAACCAGAGAAGACTGAGCTGCTCTATGGCTCTGGAACACACTCTGCTTCCGGCACCAGCCTCGTGATTATGCTCATATTGTAAAAAAAACAAAGGACAAGTCAAATGAATGCTTCAGGTTGCGTTTATCCCCGTCAGACGCAGCTAGAATGCAAGAGACGCACAGAGATGTTGCAAACAGTTGCACTGAAAAAATGAAAGTTTTTTTGTTGCGTGAGATGTATGAGAGAAAAAGGCTGGGTTCACACCAGCCTTATTTAGCCTGGTTAAACTAAGCCCTGGAGCATATACCCGCTTGGTATGGTTTGTTTGGGTTGGTGTGAATGCAGGACTCAAACTCTGGTGTGGACCAAACAACTGCTCCCTTGGTCTCTTCATTTCAGGTGTGAACACCACTCGAACCAATCACAGAAGCTCACAACTCTGTGTGTCATTTAATTGGTTAAAAAATATTTTCCCCTCCAGTTTTTGTGACTGGTGACTAGAAGTGAGCTAACTTACAAAATGTGGACCGGCAGGGGACAAACCTGGACTCATGACAAAGTGAGAAATGCCTGAAATATTAAATTATTTAATACCTGCTGTCTTATGAAACATTTATGTAAGCTTCAGGTCAACACCAACGTGAAGAGAACCTGATGATGCTCCATGATATATACGATATCCAGGTAGAATTTGGGAGGGATTTGTTGTCTTTTTACCAGCCAACTATATGACCAGTGATTGAACATTTCCACCACATGACTTGTGTTTACAATTTTTTTGTTTGACTTTGATGAAGACCATGTACTGTAAGTAAAGCTGTGCAGACACTACGTTTTTATGAATGTTATATGTTGTGTTAACTCACACAGAACCTGTGACTTTTATGCTCACACAGCACAAATTAAGTGACCAATGATGATATGCGTGCTTACATGGAACACAAGGGTCGTTTATGTATTTGATAATTCCAAGAAAATTTCTTCATACAAGTCAGCTGCATCCTTAATGTTGAGAGAAAGAGAAAAAGGCAATATTACTTTGTGCAGTTCTACCAAGAATGGAGAGAAAGAACAAAAAATAAGAGACACAGATGTGGTGTACAATGCAGAGAAAGTGAAGTTCAGTTTTATATCACAGCAGTCTCAGTCAACATTACAATTATAGCTACAACATATAAAAAGAATATTAAAAAACACATTCACCACAGTTTATAACGGTAAATTTAACAACAGTGATGAGGGTAATCAGACTGTGGAACTGCTCAAACTGCAAGACAGCCGACCAAAATTTCTGACATGCCAGAAAACCACCTGAATGTTGATCATTCAGGCAGTAATCTAGGCATCATGGTCCCACCTAAACTGTATGTGAAACAACAACCAATCTGGCTGAAATTCTAGCCTGAATCTAAGATTAGTTAAAGGCAACATATTCAGGGCAAAACTTTGCAGAATCCCTAAACTGTCTGCCCAGCCTTAGTGAACCTTAAGTTAAGACCGATTCAACAATGACTGCAAGGATCATTGCAGAGAAACATTTCAATAAATGTGAGGAAGATGTATTGGAATAAAAAAGAGCACTGACATCTATTTTGCATGTTTTAAGCTATTTCTTATAAACTGCTACTTATAATGATGAGTTTTCTAATGTTAATGATGTTTTTTTAAATTGTGAATGGATTTTTCTTTTGTGAGTGGTAGTAAATTAAACAGTTAATTAGGTTAAATGCCAAATTATGCAACTGAGGCAGTGCAGTGTAATGACTAGCCACCACATGCTGCTGGAAGTTGCAGCTAAACTACTAGCAACTCTGCTAATCCACTGAAGAGGGAATAGAAAGATATATTCATATGAGATATTCTTATCTCAGTCCTCATTTTGAATATATTTACTGAGGATTTTAATCAGTACCAGCACTTTTCAACCTGACCCTCCCTCGTCCATCAGATGTGCTAGTCTCATAGGATTTACTCTGTGGAGTACAGGGACATATGTTAAGTATGAGAAACACATCTGTGCCTCTCGCCAGCGAAGATTTCCCTTTGACTTTTCCACCAGTGTTTGCATCCATCCTTCTGATCTTCCTCTGTAGGAGAGCCCTGATTTGCCTCCGCGCTGTTGATCTTCACGTTTTGACAGATCCTCGTTACAAACATAACCTCTCAGTTGTTACGTTCTTCGCCTCTCATCTTCCTTCTTTCCTCATTTTCTTGTGCTTTTCCTTTGTTCTGCTTCCCATCTGGCTTTTTTCTCAAAGTACTTCATGCACTCTGCCTGTCTCCCTCTCTCTACTGTAGACCATTTGGCACAAGCCTCATCTCTCCTCCTCTCATCCCTCGCTCTCACCTCAATTTTCGGCTGTTGCATAATTAATTAGCAGCACTGTTCACTATCAATGCAATTACTCCAGAGAATGGAGAAAGGGAGAAAGGGAGAGAGAGGTGGGGGGGGGGGGAGTAAAATGGGAGAACAGGGCCAAAATGGAGATGCCATGAAAAACGTGGAATAAAAAGGAGGGGAGGGAGAGAGAAAGGGAGGGTGATTTTAGCCCTTAAAGGGATGGAGTCAATATGGGCTGAAATCAAAGTGGTAATTTTGACAATGCAAAATCCATTTGGACTGAGGCATCCAGATGGAGACAACACAGGTTTGCTTCAAAATGGAATATGGTACACATCCTCATGTTACAAACAGACTCTCACAGGCAAGATTTTTGTTTTGTACAGTGAGAAAGGAAAAATAGATTCAGCACACTAGATAATGCTCCCATGAACATTTACTTC
The DNA here is from genome assembly GCA_034769285.1 of Lutjanus argentimaculatus. Taxonomy (NCBI): domain Eukaryota; kingdom Metazoa; phylum Chordata; class Actinopteri; order Lutjaniformes; family Lutjanidae; genus Lutjanus; species Lutjanus argentimaculatus. The sequence continues at coordinate 15,240,442 of JAWZSL010000018.1, forward strand.
TATACCAACATGTGACATTTCAGGTGCAAGCCCTCTTCAGACGTGAGACAAATTCAAAAACACACCTTACTGTACAAGTCCATGCCCAGGGGTCACCTGACAGGATCACAACATAGTAAACAATGAAAAAAGAGAAAAAAAAAAGAAATGCAATAAATGATGAACATAGTAAATAAATATAATGGATCCTGTAAGTATAATTCCTGTGCAATAAATTTTGAAACACAAATAGAAAATAAACAAATCGTCAGATTAAAAAAAAGAATTCTATCGTGATATATTGAGAGGAGAAAAACCACTACACACATCTAACACACACAAAAGGTGTAAAAGGCTCCATGGCACAAACCCCAAATCCAAAAAGTTGTGATGGTGTATAAAACATAAATACAGACAGAATGCAATGATTTGCAAAAACTTTTTGACCTACACTCTATTGAATACAGTATATAGACAAGATATTTAATGTTCAAACTGATAAACTTAATTGTTTTTTTTGTAAATACACACACATTCTGAATTTGATGCCTAGAACATGTTCCAAAAAAGTTGGAACATGTTTACCACTGTGACACATCACCTTTTCCTTTAACAACACTCACTAAGTGTTTAGGAACTTAGGACACGAATTGTAGAAGTTTTGAAAGTGAAATTCTTTCTCATTCGTGCTTAATATATGACCTCAGGTGCTCAACAATCCAGGGTCTCAGTTGTCGTATTTCATGTGTCATAATGCACCACACATTTTCAATAGGAGACAGATCTGGAAGCCACGCTGTTATAACACGTGCACAATGTGTCTTGGCATTGTCTTGCTGAAATAAGCAGGGACGTCTCTGGAAAACACATTGTCTGCATGGCAGCATTATCTTGCTCCAAAACACATATGCACCTTTCAATGGAGCATTCACAGATACCCATGATGCCATGCATGCTAACACACCCCCATACCATCACAGATGCTGGCTTTTGAAATTAGCGCTGGTAACAATCTGAACGCTCCTTTTCCTCTTTAGCCCAGAGGACAAGACGTCCATGATTTCCAAAAAAACTATTTGGAAATGTGGACTTGTCAGACGACAGCACACTTTTCCGCTTTGTGTCAGTCCATCAAGATGAGCTTGGACCCCAGAGAAGTCAACAGCGTTTCTAGATGTTGCTGACGTGTGCGGCTTTCACTTTGCAGTCTTAGCTTACACTTCTAGATGCAGAAACAAACTGTGTTCCCAAAGTTTTCCTGTTTCCTGGGCTTTGTATAATAAAAAAAGACTTCTCTTTTAAAGTACCTAGAGCTTCATCAGAACAACTTGAATATCACATGACTACAGCATCAGGTAAGCTCTTGGTTTGTAAGATGTTTTTGACTTGATAGATAAGAATATTTTCATGTATTATCGAGCCTTTTACACCTTTTCTGTGTGTTTACTGTGTTGACCATTTCATCGATTTCATTTTTTTCTTTGGTTTATGATTTTGTAATCATATGACCTGACAGGTGGCCCTTGGACAGGTATTTGTATGGTGTGTCTGTAAATTAGTTTCATGTCTGAAGAAGCGCTTGTGCCTGAAACATCACATGATAGAGGAGTAAGTATTCATAGGAGCATTATCTCATGTGCAGACTGTATTTTTCCTGTCTTTCTCGAGATTCTGTACAGCACAAAGTGTTTATCACATTTGGATGCATGCGGTTTTGTAAAGTTTTTGCATGAGTTTTGTGCGATGACACACCTCACTGCTGTTCTTCTCGGGGCCAGATGCTTAAAACACTAGATTCGTGACTAAACATCTGCATATGCACAAAAGTTGAAATATCTAATCATCACGGCAGATTTATACAATCTGAGTCATTGTGAAAGCGTTTGTATGAACACAAGCCTGACGCCCATTCCCAAAATTATTTATGTCAACACCCCCCTGTGTAATCCTGTTTGAACATAACCCAGACTCATTCCAGTCTTGATCTGGCACTGGCAACGTGGATGGTGTTACACACAGCCATATGTATCAGTAAACTGTGTGTCGCAATCCATTTCAGCCTACTAATAAGAATAATGATACATAAGTGGGTTGAATTTATTTTTATTCCCACAATACTGTGACTATATACACTGTAAAAAATCATACAGGAATTCAGTGCAATCAACTATTTTCTTTCTTATCAACTGAAAGCTACAACAAGGAACGTTCATATTGTGTTGATTTTGGAGGCCTCTTGTATTTCCACTGTAATAACCACAAAAGATAACATCAAAAATAAAATTATCTAAAGAAAAAAATCTCCACCTGCTTCTTTTTAACTTGCCAACATGCTACTCACTCTAACTCTATCTGGAAAAATGTCAACACAGGCTTTGACTTCAAAGAGAATCCGACCGGGTGGCAGGTATTAAGAATAACCATATAGAAACAGTCAATCTTTTTATTTATTAGAGTTAATTAAACTTGAAATTCATAATATTTATTTAAAGAACACTATAGAACTTGTAAACATGAGTTCTTATCACTTGAATTCTTTTAACTTAAAACGATGAGTTGATTGAATTTACTGTCCAGAGTTCAATTAACTCATTAAATTAAGTTTTTGAAGAAACATAATCAGCATATTAGCAGACTTCCCAGCATGCATTGTGTGAGAATTTTAACTCTCTTTTCTTTTTATACAATTTTTAAAAAAGTGATGATCTACTACACTTTTTAAAATTTTGAGTCTAATTCAAATATAATTTGAATAAACTGAACAAAGGTTTGCTAAAGTTTTTGTGACATAATTTGCTTGTCTTCTTTAGATAAACTTTTATTAAGTAAGTTTTATTAAGAATCTTTTGTTTTAGAAACCCACAAAATTGTATTTCTAAAGTGCTTGGGTGCTTGAACATTAAATGGTTGTAAATGAAAATTAAATTATTAACATTACTCACTTTCACTTCAGTGAATTTACTCAACAATTTTTGAAATACAATGTTTTTGGGGTTTCTAAAACTCAAAGATTTAAGTTAATCTAAAGAAGAAAAGTAACAAAACATTACTGCTAAGCTAAAAAAATCTAATGAAGTAAGTTGCCACAGAATTTGTTTGTTTTTTTTAAACTTCTCTGTTTTTACAGTACATTGAATTACACTTAAAATTTATGGGAGCAGTTTCACTTACTGTCTTTGTGCCAATGCTGGAACAAAGTAGCTCCAACAGGAGCAGCTGCAGCTGGAAGTTCTTTGTGTAAAATGAAGAATTTACTCTTTAAACTGAGAAAATGTAAAAGGAAATCAAATGTCTTTGTAATGTTTGTCAGAGTGACAGTTGTTGGTTCAACTTAATATCTTGATCTTATTGAACATGTTTTCTGAAGTACAACTGAATTAATATTAAGTTTATTTGGCTGGAAATGTTTTATTTTTTGGATCATTACAAAATTACCTTCACTTGTCTATCAAAATTCAGTCAACTTCAAATTTTAGGGCAGACTGGACACTAACTTTTTCAAGTTAAAGCTTATAGCTTTTTTTTTTTACAGTGTAAAACAATGTGCAGCGCTGGAATAAAATCGGGCCTGTCGAAGGACATATTTATTCACACAGCTATAAATGTTATCGAAACTGAGTCGAGGCTGCTGTTGACAGCTATGATGTCATGAAAAAGTCTGCGGTTTCAAATGAAGTGTCACATATGGCGTAAAGCATGCGTGAAGGTATGCACATTTCTAACAATAAATACCAGATTCTGGGTGGAAAAAGTATTCTTCTGTTGTCCACATACATCATTTATACATCTGGCCGCTGCTGTTTTCTTTATATCATGGTGACTGGCCCAAAGGGAGGCTCTACAATTACAGGTCAAAACAAGGTGACATATTTGTTAGTGATTGACCCAGATAAGTAGGGCGGCGTTTGCTGGAAATGACATTTCTGCTGTTGTCTGGTTTGTAACAGGTCTATCAGCTGCTGTATCGCTACACCAGAGAAGCCATTTCAATTTACTCGCAGTAAAACCTACAGTATCACCGCCAGAAGATGACAAATTATTTATTGTGTCAACTGCACCATTTTCACTCCATGCCATTTACTAAAAGCCCCTTCTAAAAAAAAGTAAGACTGAGAGTGAAAAACACCACCATAGCTCCTTGTTTCATTGGGAACTTTGATCATTTACTTTTAAATGGCCTTTAGCAGAGATTTAGCCAAGACTCATTACTTACACTGTGGCAATTAACACAAAGCCAGTGCATTCAAGGATCGATGCCATTTGTCTGTCATTAATTTGTCAGCCAGACATCATATTACGCTGTTGGGATGCTGGAGTCCAGTATTTCATCCGTGACTGAGGGATCTGGGGAGTGTGCTGCATATGGAGAGGCTAACCACACCAAATCACCAACAGAGAGAAGATGTTCTCTGGGGTCTGACAACCCGTAAATGACAGATGGACTAATACGACTTAATTCCTTCCGCCTGTAATTCTTTGTTCTGTTCTTAACGACGTGATTGCGATTCAAGGCTGGATGTATTTCCACATACAATGCAACTTGTGTCATTGTGTGCTATTCCTGGCAGTCTGCCACATTTCATTTCCACGCTCTGTCATGAACTGTCTGTTCGATTCAATAGATAGAGATCTTCTTTACGTTGAAAATAATAAACAGGACGTGTTTAAAAACATGTCGAGTAAAGAGACAGAGACATACAGGGAGGGCTATTTCAGTGTATCCTGTTTCTCTATTCATCTGCTGCCCATTCAGCTTCATTTGATTGTAGTTTCTATGGCTTTACTTTCAGACATCCATTACTGAAATAGCAATTCTATGAGCATTAATGAGCGAGTCACACAAAGGGCCAGCAAAGTAGAAAGCAAAACAGTTTTAAAGGAATTTATTAAGACAACACACATATACAATCATTTGCATGCATGCGCCTGCACACACACACACACACACACACACACACACCGGAAACAAGCTAGAAGGTATTCCTAATTACAGGCAAATGTATTCATTGATATTGTTGCAGCACTTTATCATCGGAGGATGTGATTTGCATTGAAATGTTTTTTTGCTGTTGTGTTAATTGTTTACTGTGGGCTAATTAAAGCCCGCCTGTCATTAACGATGATCACTGCTCTCTGCAGATGGAGGCAATGGTGACAGACCCCGACAGAGGGAGGACAGAGGGAGGACAGGGAACAAAAGAGCCTGACAGAGGGAGAGAGGGAGGGGGAGGGAGGAGGGAGAGGAAAAGAGAAAAAGAGTGGGCATTGTAGAAAGGATCCATGTGAGGTTTTTTAAGCCATGCTCGTGGCTCTGGGGACAACAATGTCTGTCTCTCTGTCTGTCCACCACTGAAAAAGTTTGTGCAGTCGTGGTCCTGAGGGGACGAATCTTATTGGATTTGGTGACCCCCCGGCTTTTCATGTAGATCCACCGGCAGGTCAAAGTTTTCACTTATCCGGTGAAATTTCTCATCATCTTCTAGATGAATTGGTACAAAATTGTGTGCAGATATTCATGATTCTCTGGTGATGTATCCAATTAACTCTGGTGATCATCTGAAATTTTCTCCTGTGCTACAATGTGCTTGACATTTATAATTTTGAGTGAAAAGTTTTAACAACTTTTGAATGTCCCCCTGAGGATGAATTGCAACCCCGTAACCTTTCTGCCAACACCAACATCATTTTAAATGTTTTATTGGTCCAATACAGCCTTAGATGTACTTCTCGTTTAGTGCTTATTAGCATTCTCACATGCTAAACTAAGACAGCAAAAGAGTGAACATATCTGCTAAACATCAGCATGTTAGCATTATAACTGTGAACATGCTGCCTTGCTCGCATTTGGAGATGGGACCGGTATCAGGGCTGATCCTGGTGTATAGCAGTCATTAGGTATCACACTTGCAACACCAATCTAAATTCCTATCAATTCCAAATCGCCATGTATTCAGCATGTGTTTTCTATTTAAAAACACTAAAGGAGTGCAAATAACACTTTTCACTTATATTCAACATTTGCACAAAATTAAAGGGAGATACGTTCCAGATTACTGTTATGATACAGCTGGAGTGAAGAAATGTACTTGCTGCCTCACTCATGGCATAACAGTAAACCAGCACAAAAATGACGATTACCAACATAAATCACCATATGTTCTGAACAATCCCATTACAAACACATTACAAACACTAAACGGTAACATTTGAATTTCTGACCATAAAATAGCAGTGAAACTCTCAGCTATGCATCATGGTAAATTATGCAAATGAGGGCCATCTCTCAGCTGCACACGTGAATGTCACAAGCCCGAATCCTAAAGCGCCCCGCAATGGTTGAAGGACCCCATTACACAAGCTACATTACACAAATTACACAAGCTTTCCAGACTGAAGTTTAGTTTCAGCCTCATGTAAACCTATGTCTACTACTACTACTTATATTATTATAATCATTATTATTATTATTAATAATAATAATCATAATAATAATAACAACAATAAAACATTAAGAACAAAAGAGTGCTGCTATTGGTATAGTATCGGCAAATATTGGACTCTGATCAGAACTGAAAAAAGTGGATCTATTCATCTCTACTCATGTCAGCATTTAGCTCAAACCTCCACTGTGCCTAAGTGCAGCCTCAAAGAGCCACTAGCATGGCCTCAGGCTCTTTATCTACAGCCATGATACATTCTGCATGAATGTGGTCTTCACTACAAAACACTTCATTTAAATTAAATTAAATATACCAATAATAGTGATCTGATTAGCTATTTAAGAACATTTACAAAAGGGTCTTCAAGGTAAATTACATCTGCAACGTTTAGGTGATTGGCTCCCTTTGGGGCCCTCCTTACATTAGGACATAATGATATTATTCATTCATTCACCATATGGCATCACAGTGTGGCTCTGGTAACAAAGCCGCTTTTTTTAGCGCTGCAAAGTCATACACTCATTATACACCAAAATTGCTTGGATAGGAATGCATCCTGGACTCAAAGAGTTTCTTTGAGGTGCTCTGGATAGGGACACATGTACACAAAAATCACACCCTCTTTCAAAACCGAGTCAAACATTCATCAGTTTTGACTCCCCGATGAAGACTTGATGCCGAAACTAACAAAAAAACTAAGGAAACTAATTAATTAAAAGCCAGTGCTTTGCAGTTTATTGTGATTTTTGTGTAATAATTACACTCATTTTGGAAATGCTATACATTTACTGTAGTTGGCTAAAAGTGTAAATAAGGTGTGTGAGAATGCATCAAAGTGCGTTAGTACGGTGTACAGTATCATAAACTTGGAATCATGAAGTCCTATCTTGGCCAAATGTAATTCAGTGATGAACATCAAAGATTTGGCAGCTGTTAAAAGAGAAAACTATGCATCTTTTTAGCTATTGCAGCACAAAAAGCATGACAAAAAAGTTGTAATATAATGCTTGGAATGTGTGTATGCGTGCTGTTTGTGTGTATGGTCTCATTCTTACATGTTTCTGCATGTTGGGTTGTTTGTGTGTGTGACTGTGAGTAAAAGAAAGAGAGAGTTTTGTGCAGGCTTGTGTCAATCACTGTTAGCTGGAGTGGATGTGTTTGTTAGTGCATGTCTTTCCCCATCACTGAAAGTCCATCCACATTAGATCCTATGGCAGGATTAAGTGGCACTGTTGGAGGTACATGGCGGCCAGGAGTGGTTATATCTTCATTTACCACTGGCAGCTGGTGATTTGTTCCTGTGCACATCTCAAACGTCTGAGTGTGTGTGTGCGTGTCTGCATGCATGCATACACAGGGAGTCAGGAGTAAATGGGGAGTGAAGAGATTTCAAGTCAAGCTGATCGACTGTGTGTATATTGAATGTAGCGGTAGGTGTGTGTGTGTGTGTGTGTGTGGAGGCAGAGAATAGATGGAGTGATAGATGGTAAATGTGAGGAGGAGGCTAATCTCTATTGATAAGAGAGGAGAGATCACAGGTGAAGGTTGCTGATGATCAGTAGATGCAGACCAAAAACAATCAGGCAGGAGGCACTTGGGAATGCAACTTACAAATGAGCCCAGATTAAATTAAATACACAGCGGGGCAGAGTGTTGAACACCGGGTGTGCGACTGGTTTCACCTTTTAAAGCTCTAATATGTAACATTTCCACGTTAGAGCGTCTAAAAACACTAGACATAATATTTTGTTTTGTGTATCACATCCGAAATGTTCCCAGCAATTTTCAAACGCAGAGAAATCTGTGATTTATTCAAAGTATCTGTGAATCTTCTGCTAGCTGTTGCTCACTAGTTGCTACAACTTCGGAAAACACGTGGTGAGGAAGGACGTCAGTGCATGCGACCAAACATGAATAAAAGTTCATATCACCTCGCCCATGAACAAGATTTCTGCCTGAGTCATGTCAGATAGGTTTTCATCAGCTATGGTGGTTGTTTAAAAGTGAACAAAACAACTCCCATGATCCCACACTAATTCACATCATCAAATTACATCTGTTATTGTGTTAATGTGAGAAACCCCCTACGGCAGAATTTAAATGCTCACCTGTATCCCAAGATATCCTGAATTTTAGGTCCTGCATGTCACGTTCCAAAAATACTGGATCCTACAATTCCCATCATGCAACAATTAAATTCTAGAGATGCAACAATTGCAATTTTCATGGCAAAATCTGGTTCTAGTTAATTAGAATTTTCTATTTTCCTAAGAACTAAAACTGACAGCATACACAAACATTTTTGTAAATTTTCTTTGATGGAAAATTTTATGCTAAAAATAAAAAATTGAGCATTAAATAACATTTTTCTCCAGAAGTGCTCCAGGTTACTTGCAGGCCTTGACCCCTTTTCCTGTATTTCTTTCTCTCTTCACCTTTCCCTTTTTCAAACCTTTCTTCTGCCTCTTCTCGCTCCGTCTCTCTCACATCTCATTGCCCTCTCCACTCTATTTCTCTCTCTCTTCTTTCCCTATTTTTTTCTTTTTATCCTATTATTGGCAGTGAAACTCATGCATGTCTCATGTGGGTCTCACATGCGTCTGCAGTAACTCTTCATCTAGAGCTTCGGCATCTAGCCTAATTTGTTCTAGTGACGCACATGGTTCTCATCAAAAATAGACAGTGAGAATGATCTATTGATAGTCATATTGAGATCATATCAGCAAAATAACACCTTTCTCTCTGGTTTCAATGTCTATATCTGGAGTATGTCACAGGCATGAAAAAGGCAGTATTTTTCTGGTGCATTCTTTCTCTGTACGAGGGTTAACAAAAATCACTCTGCTTTCTGGTTACAATATTTTTCCTCCTCTTGTAACTCCTCTGCAAACTCAGTGTAGAAAGATAGGACTGGCAGTAGCAGTGCTGCAGCAGAACACTGTTTGTGTGGCCACCGCATTGCCAATGTGCGCAAGATGTGAACCACTGTGTGGTGCTTGCATGCGAATTTGCCCAAAGGATCGGACATATTTGATGCTGACTGGCATGGTCATGGCTGATAAAGCTGAAAAACAGCTGTTTCCAGTCGATGGGTGCATCTTTACAAAATCTGTACCATTCAAGCGCAAGCTAGTATGACTTTTGGCGACATCATCTTATTTTTTCAGACTTCAGTGCCTAGAATCTGATCCTATCAAACCACAACTTGTTGTATTTACACTTCCGTTGTTTTTGTGTGGATAAAACAAACAAGATATCACTTGTTAATTAGTGATCTTCAGAAGTGCTGTTTCCCCCTGGTTTCAGCCTTTATGCTGAGCTAAAGTAATGTTGCTGGCTGTAGCTTCGTATTTAGTCATACAGGCATGAAAGTGATTCATGTATTGATCTTCTTATCCAGCTCTCAGCAAGAAAGGAAATAAGTGTATTTCCGCAAATATCAGACTGGTCTCCTGAGGAGTAGATTGGCGCTTTGTTTTCAATACTGTAAATATGCCCAAGATAGTTACAGGTCTTTTACAGACTCTGTAAATTCTTTTTGGACCTACAAAGAGCCCTGGAACACCAGCAGGACTGATTAGACTGGTGCCACTGTTGTGTAACTGCAGTGTTAATCTTCTCTTTCCAGGATAAACTACTATGTCGTTTCTTGAAGGTTTTAAGGTGATATATCCAACAAGACAAAACAGGCATACAAATGACTACCCGAGCCCCTGTACTGCTGTGCGTGTGTATGCATATGTACCTTACGTGAGAAACATGAGGAGATAAACAGGCACGGATTGTTTTCAGCCATCTGCCAATTTTAACACCCCACGGCAAAAACAAAATGACTATATATAAAAATAAGTACAAAGGAATTAGACTCACTGATGTGGGATATAAATTACACAGTCTGCAGCAGGTGAGCCAGCCCATGTTAATTTGGACCCAGCCATGCCTACCCATGTATGTCCTTCCCCGTCCAAGCTTACAGTGCCAGCTAGCATCAGCACCTGCTTCGTCCCAGTTCCGGCCTGAACAAACAAAAATGCTTTTATATCAGCGTCGGGTTGTGCTTGACTTTTTTTTTTTTGAAGAGAACAATAAAAGAACGTAGCAAACATGAGGCTGAAGAACTTATCTTTTAAATAAAAAAACAATTTACTGTGCAAAAAAGGTGAGTAAACTTCATTCCCCGACTTAAAAGCTGGGTAAACTATGTGTGTTTATCTTCTAACGGTGCCAAACAGCTCTCTGACTATCTGCCTTCCCCTGGGGTCCTGGCCCATATGCCTGCCTGGTCTGCGAGCCTGGTCACACGGGTCAGGACCCTGCCAGACTCACTGGGACACGACACCGTGTGTGTGTGGAAGTGTGTGCGTGCGTGTGTGTGTGTGCATCCATCTGTTACAATTGAGGTGGGTCGTGTGACAGATCACCCCTGACCCCACCCCTCTGGGAGAGAATGCGTGTGTGTGTGGATTGCTTTAGTTACACACCGCAGACACAGAGTGTGTTCACGTGCGTCTGCCTATGAACATGCAGACATGAGTGGATGTCATTATATTGTGACAAGGCATAAGTGTTGTCTTTTTCTGGTTTGAAAGGCTACAATACAGTAAAGTGATGTAATTTTTTAAACCTACTGGACTGTTCCACACTGTAAAAAAAGAAAAAGTTGAGAAAACTCATAAATTCAAGGCAACTGCCTACACTAGATTTTTGACTTTTAAATCAGACTCAAACTCTTAAGTTTTGAAATAAACGAAACAAAGTTTTGCTGACCTATAATCTTTTGTTAAGATAATTTAATTTTTTTTCTTGAGATAAACTCGATTGTTTGAGTTTTAGAAATTGGAGTATTTTTCAACAATTGTTCACAGTGAGCTGTGAACCTGATTTGTCATTATTTAGGTGCTTGAAAATGAAATGGTTGCAATTGAAAATATTACATTGTTGTTGTTGTTGTTTTTACCATTCTTCACTTTCACTTAGAGTTTTCTCAACAATTTTTGAAAATACTTTTTTTTTGAGATTGGCAAAACTTTTTAAAAACTGATTCAATTGGACTCAAAATTTAAAAAAATCTATTGAAGTAAAATGCCTTACAATTTTAGGTTTTCCTAACTTTTTTGTTTTTACAGTGGAGCTGTTCTATTATTTGCCTTTACTCACATCATTATATCCACTTTACTGATGAATATTTATTAAAAATATCATTGTTTTCATATTTTATGAAAGCACTGACAAGGAATCAATCAATGATGGAATCAAGGTCATTTATCATGACTATACAATGAAATTAGAGTTATAGTTCCTTCATGCTACACACAAAATACAACATATTTATTGTCATCTCTATTGTCCAAATATAAATAAATATTGATATCACAGTAGTTAGTTAAAAATGTCATGTCAGTATTTGATTTTGTCCATGTCACCAAGCATTATTTTGGATTAATATTACTGCTGCATTCATCTGTAAGTTGCATTTACCTGCTGTAGATGTTAAAGGCTGAGCTAATTTTAACTACTACTTTTACTGTTGGGTAGTTTAATCTACAGCAATTCATCACTATCTACAAAATCATCGTATGTTTGCACTATTTAAGAATTTATTGCATATTATTTTAGAGAAAACACAGTGTATGGCGATATGTCATACAGTATATCAGCGAATAGCTTAAAAATATCAACATATTATTTATAAGTCACATCACCCAGCCCTACAGCAGGTCCCACATTTCTGTATCTATCTTTAAAAGCAGTAAGCGTGCCTGTCCCCCCAACTACTGACATCACACTCCCCCCTCCTCTCCCCTATCTGTGTGTTCAGAACCAGATGGGGTGCCAGGGTCACCTCTGACCCCCCGCTACACTGTGACTGATGGGACAGCCCAGCCCTGTCACCCCCCTCTATTGTACCCTGATGGGCATCTGACACCACTCGGGCCCATTTATTAAGAACATGACCAGCACGCACCTGAGCTTCTTAATAAGTCTGCCAATCAGTGTTATCCTATAGGCAATACGTTTCAATAATTCTTTGTTGTAGCGAATTTATCAGAGGGGCATAATCAGTCATTTGTCATGAGGCACCTGAGCTTTATTAATGATGCTGACAATCAATGCATTAGGCATTAGAAAGCAACTGACCTGTACTTAAAGGGTCGATTCACACAAATGACAAAAAAAAAAAAAAGTTTTTATCCACAGTGGTACCAAGCCATGCTGATAGTTTTGGTTTTATTTACACAGGTTTGAGATTTCTGCTCCCACTCAAACACCATGGGGGTGTATAAAGTATTGTTTGTGGTGCTAACAGCATTTAAAAAAAAAAAAATGCATTTAAATCAACTGACAACAATGCGTCTTTCCAGAAAAGTTTCACTCAAGGACAATCCACAGACGTAAGTGACAACAGTTTTATAAGCACTATATTTTTCGTAGAAAGTAGTTCTTTTGAAAGTAGTGATGTCTATGGATTATACAGAGTAACCGAAGATTAGTCTCCCATAGTCAGGACTTTCTGCACAGCACCGTGTCAGCACTGGAGAAAGGTTTGGCTGCGTACATTATCATTCTGCTATAGGGGAAAAACATTTTGGCTTGTTTGCATTACTTTAAATCAATCACAGTCATCTTGGGCTGTGCGAAGCCCAGGACGCAGTGATGATGTCTGTAAAATAGCGTCAGGGGAGGACTTGTTTTGGTGGAACTTTGGCATGTGGGCAGAAAACCTAACAGTTGTTTGCTTGTTTTTGTTCATACTGTTAGTGACAGTGGCGTCTCAGGCTGTCTGAGGGGCAGGGGCAAAACAAAAAAAATCATGTTGTTTTAGACACTGGGTCACCCTAAGGGGCACTTCATTGTGTCTTCTCCACTGGAAGGGCACCCTAAAGGGTACTTTATGTTCTTTATGCTCTTTATGATGTTTCTTGGACACTGTGCCATGCGACGGGGCAATTTGTCATGTTTTCTCCACTGGAAGGGTACACTAGAGAGTACGTTATCATGTTGTCTTGGAGACTGGGCCTCTCTAGAGGGCGCTTTTTCATGTTTTTTCCATAGGAAGGGTACCCTGGAGGGCACTTTTGCATGTTTTCTCCACTGGAAGGGCATTCTAGAGGGCGCTTTAGAGTGTTGTGTTCGACATTAGGCCACTCCAGAGGAAGCTCTGTAACGTTTTCTCCACTTTAAGGGCCCCCTAGAGGGCACTTTATCTCATTACTTGGGCATTGGGCCACACTACAGGGCATTTATCATGTTTTATTCACCATAGGGAAACTCAAGAGGGCACTTTTGTGGCATTTTTTTTTTTAATATCATTTTTCATTTCTGTGAGCAACACAAATGAAACTTAATTCACCTCTATGTACTGGGGTCTACTCAGAAATCTTAAAGGTGTTTCAAAACCTTAGCACATAAAACTAAAATTATAATTATGCATGCCAGAGAGAAAATGTTATTTCGCAATTTCTGCAAATTGACCTTTTACATAGCACTACCTTCTTCCACCTTGCTCCACAGACGCACGACATGACCAGCTATGTATAGGCCCCTTTATGAGAGTTTCAACTAAAAATAGATACATTTTAATCAAAGGAATGCGTCTCAGACTGTGTCATTCATCTCTGAATTTCACATCCATGTGTCGTCATGTGTTGTAACGTGTCCGTCTCATGAACTCTTACAGGGAGGTGAAGTGTTGCTATTTTTGCAGCGTATAAAGTGTACATCAAGGCCATCAGGAGTAGGTGGATGTTTGTCTCACGGAATCTGAGGGAAAGCCTCATGCTAACGCTCTGTGACAAATTAGCATACAGATTCAGCCGTGGCTGCTGTAAATCCATTTTTCTCCTTGCAGATCTGTAATAAACACCTTCTTTGGTTATGAGAACCAGTTTTATCCCTTGTGATGATGGCTTTTTCCCCCCAGTGTGGGGAAATACATCTTACAGTATTATGCGATTGCTACAGCATGCTGCAATATTAAGTATGATGTGTTTTTTTTTTTTTGTATGATCACTATCAGTGTATCAGGTGAGATTGAAATCATATGGTTGCATGGGCCCAGTAGCGTACAAATCTCTTTAGGGCAGAGGTGATAAGCCAAAAAAGTTATTTTCCTTCAAAATGTCAGGGTGGGTTGAAGAGGTCAATCTGCTCCCTGAACAGAAAAAAATGATTATCTCGGACTTTGAGAAAGAGATTATGGTTTCCCTCTATTACAAAAGTGCAATTTTTAAAATGTGTATAAGGCTCCATGTGGACATAACCAGTACAGTGTGTGCCCCAATTTTCTTTTATGATTATCTCGAACAAAAAATTACACACACAGGCAAAATAAGACAAAATGCATGTGGCACAAACTGTGTGGAAAGCAGCATGACAATGTCACAGATGATAAAAACAACATTTGGAGCTATTTATTTTTCATAATGATTGACAAACTTCTCACGAGAAGGACTGTCATCAAAGAAAACTGACTCATGAGCTTGAGCCATTCATTGAAGTTAGTAAAGTCTGCTTTTGATTTGTTTTATTTTGAAAACAGTAGGCTACAAATCAAGTTTTTTAACTGGACTGGGAGCGCTGGGGAAAATCTAAATGAAAACAATACAAAAAGCTATTTGCCATCTGCAATCCATATCCTTTGGGAAAACGTGCATATGCAACAGTGAAATCACTGTGGCAAAACCATTTGGGGCTTTAAAGGTCAAATGTTGACTGTGAAGCGCTGTCCATACTCAAATGAGGCCCCTGAGGCCATGTTTTGAAGTGAGCGTTTAAAATGAGTACAGTGAATAGCACAACCAGTCACCTCTCACATTCTGAAGGTTACATTATTTAAAAAGGGCACCCTGTCCCGGAATGAAGGGCGTTCAGCACTGCATGCCACATACAGTAGTTCTGCATTGCACACCACAACCAAGTGCTCTGACTCGACCTAGAGGTGTCATTTCAGGGTGCTTCTTCCATTTGATCTTTCCCCGGTACACTTTGGTCTTGACCTTTACATTTTAATCATGATATGTGTTTTAGCACGTGTTTTACTCATTAGAATTTCACAGGATCCTCAAAATATGTGCGAGAGGTGTAGGGCTGTCCTTGACTCAGAATTTTTTCAGTTGAAACAGATTTTTTGGCCACTCTTTTTACTCTTTTATGTTCAGTGGGCCACACTGTTAAATATCATAGCACTCTAGAACTAGTTTGTCTTACCAGTAAGACTTAAATTTTATGCCTTTCTTCATCATCTGTGACATGAAAACATCAGATTTTCACGCAATCAGCGCAAATAAAGTGCACATCCTCCTTATAGTTCAGTTCAACATACACTTTTGGTGAGTTTTATTTTGTTTCTGTCTTTAAAAAAAGGTCTCTCGCTGTATTGATCCTTTCCATAATGTTGCCAGACATTATAATAACAATCTAAACCTGTCAGTGGCAAAAAATAAACAAAAGCAAACAAGCAAGCATTACCCACATGCTCTGCAGTGAGCTGGGGTGAAGTGGCTGACAGAGCGTCAACAGCGCTCCATTTCTATCTCTATCACAGTTAGTTTTTTTTGGTGATTTTGAGACTCAGTTTGTAAAGTTTACAGCCTGCCATGCTGTCACATTTCTCTGTGTACAGTGGCGCAGCTAAAAAACAACAGCTGAAACTTGTTTCACCACTTGTTTCACCATTTCATATCACTTAACCACCAGCACATGTTGTTTCTTCTAATAAGTGCGCCAGCTAATATGAAAATATATTTATAATTCCCTGTGCATTTTGAGCTTTTATCTGTTTTATTGTAATGCACACCGACTGATTAAGGGAAAAAAACAACTGCTGCTCGACTGGCAGAATCTCAGTCGACTGAGAGGTGTCTGGACAATTCAATACTTCGACGTTCAGGGGGCAGCCCTGGTGAAGTGAACAGCTATACAATAATGTAAGCAAGTCTGACAGTAACATGCCACTTGGATGTAATTGAAACAGCAGGGATCCTTTCACGATATAATCCATCACAGATTACTGATTTCATGCCAGAAATGCTAATCAGCATCCAGTGGACAATTCCTCTGATCTCGGTAACATTTCGACTACTTTTCTGTGTTACTCAACATTGAATTCACATCTGCAGCATTATATGGTTTCTTTCCACGTTTGATTTCACCTCATTTGCACCGGCAGACCTGGGGACCTTATATGATTTAGGAATCTAATCCACGTCTGTGTTTCATGCGTTGCCTTTCCACCAGATAAACAAAGTCAGTGTTTCACTCTAATTTAATCCCGAGGATTATCTCTGGAGACGACAGGGACATAATGGGCCTTCATGCTGAGCAGCTAGATGAGCCTGCTGAAATTGCACCCAAATTACTATCAAGCTTTCATTAGGAATTTCCACAGCAGCCTCCATACTGCGCTAAACCAAAAGAGAAAGAAAAAATGTGCAAAAAAGAAGGATGAAGACATCCTTATTGAGAATAACACGGACCCGATTTTAATGAGATGCAGATTAACATTGCAAAAGTTATCAAATGATCACGGTCTTTGGCAAAATATGGCAATTTATGATGGAATTTTACAGATTACAGGCATAGCAGATTTGTATGGGATTAAGAACGCAGACAGCTGGTGCAATTATTACAAATCCCATGGTTGCCCGGGGTGATACAACTTCGGCGCAAAAAGCGAATTATTATGATGCTAAACAGACTACTTATTCCAAACAGATTAGTTTGAATGCCATGATCATTTTTATCTACAGCCACAATTAACCTTTATTCAGGTGGTGTTAAATGACTGCAACTCTAATCTCACAATCAAACGCCTTGGGTGCCGCGAGAAATTGTTGCCTCGGTGACAATCAACATCATTGTTTCATGCGGCCTGATTTGGATCTAAAGACTTGACTTTGAGAAAAGTTGTGAATGATGAAAAGGTTAGAGGGTATTTGTTCAGTAAAAGTAGAGAAAAACTGAAGTGACTGAAGGGTGGTAATGAGGTTAATAATTTGACAGTGATACAACAGAATGTGACACCAGTTTCCTTCACTGTAGAGCTAAAGCACTGAAGGCTCTTCCACACCTGTTTTATTACTGTTTCCCAGAGCAGTTTTTTGCTCCAGATAACTCTTAACTACCTATCTAAATGTTTGCTCAGTGTGAGAGGGACACACAATTAAAGCAGGCATTGGCTGCTCCCACTGTACAACTCTGGATGACCTTAACAATATGGGTCTCATTCAATATTCCAGTGGCTGTAAGCATAGTTAGATAGCGCTGCATTGATTTGAAGTGCTGTTTGTAAGCGTGGAAAGCATTTGCAAATGGTTCTAGATAGGCAGGGCTGACTGCCTCTGGCCAATTAATTACTAGGTGTCACTCATGTCATCAATCCTATCGTACAAACTGACTCACAAACCCTGTTCCTCAACCTCTGGGGCTTCCTGTACTGTAGTGTGTATTAACATAATGAAATACTGAATGTGATATATGAGGCTGTCAATTTGTTGCACCCAGAAGGGCATTAGTTGGTTTTGCCCTTTGCCCTGTGTGCCCTTTGTGGTGAATGAGCTGGTACACATAATGTATCTGGATTCAACAAGTATCAAGTAGTGAAGTTTATCTCTTTGCACAAAGTAACCACAAAGAGGGCTCGGCGACATAACAATGTACTGTACATGTATCACATGATAATAGAAACAGTTCTATTGTTCCATATTATGTTCTACTGTTCATTTCATTGAGTTACCAGTCACATTGTTTGCTATATTTTTCGTCATTTGGATGACTTTGCATTCTTCTGCACGGCATGGAAAAAAGCCTTCAGTGCCATTTGTTGATCTTCTTTCAATGAAGAAATATTCTTCAGTTCTGATATAACTGATGCTGTCGCAGTATCTACGCTACATTCTTCAGGAGCCCCCATTGTTTATTTGAGATGAGTCGCTTCCATGGATGTGTCTCGCTGTCGGTACACCCAAAACCAAGTTATCAATGGATAACTTGAAGCCTGGTAAGATGGAGTCTCATGAGATCATCCAGCTGCCTACCAAGGTAAACACAAGTTAGGCTTGGATGGTATAAAGGTATTGCGGTATTTGGAAAGCCTGACAGTTTCAACATGATCATAAATACAGATGCCCCTCTTTCTATTCAACTGATGAGCAAAGTCAGTCTCTCTGCCGGTGGAGAAGCATGTCATCTGGGGGATAAACTTATAGGACTAACTAGTACAAAGGGAAAATGCATCTGCTCTGGGAGTATTTTGGCTTTAGTCCCAGTGATAAAGTTAAGGCAGCAAACACTGCAGACTACTGATTGGTCAGAGTTGTGGGCTATGATGAATGAGCACGAGACAGACATTCATGCTCCCCAGAGGATGAATCCAATTGACTCTGGTGATCAGCTGACTTTTCCTGAATTTTTCTCTAATGCAATCAGCAAGTCAAAATTTTCACTTATGTATTATTCTCTGGCCCCTAAGTGTGACATGAAATGCATGTATTATATTTTAATTACCCCTGAGCCATTTCAATACTTTCAGTTTCAATATAGATTCACAAGCCAGTGTCTACGCTTAGCTCAAAAGAGACTGAGGACAATCTCCCAGCTTTTGTAGTTAAAACTGGATGGAAATAATTTGAGATAAAAAAAAAAGACAAAAACGCCTACATTACAGAGCCAATCGAAAGTCTTTTGGGCAGCATGAATAGGCAGAGGGAATCGTTTCCAGTAAGGCGAGTCCCTGAAAAAATGTAAGGGCCATAGGCTTGTTAGCGGCTGTACTCTCTGCTGTTTAAGCAACTACTTTGCATTCCCAGTCATACTGACGATCTGTAGGTGGGGAGATCTGGGATTGGGATAGTCTGGTAGTGTGAGACTACTTTCAATAGCCTACATCTTAAAGGATAAGTTCGTTTTTTTGACACCTGGACCTTATTGTTAGGATTAAATACGCTCGTAGACTCACCCAGACAATTTTGGTGGAGCTCGGAGCCGTTTTCGAGCAATTTAGATCCATCCGACGGCGTTTTTTCTCATGCCATAGTAGCGGACGGGGCCAGAAATCGAAGCCCCTAAATTAGACATTATCTGCTGCGAAAACTCATGCAATGTCCACAACAACACCACCAGTTAGCCCCCATTCGTGGACGTGCAGTGGTTGCTTGTTCTCTGGCCAGCTGTTCGGCTCTTTCCCTCTGCATCCTCCTTTCAAATAGCTCCTCGTCCGTGTATTCTGGCTCAAAATGATACGGGCATCCATTATACTCAAAGTCGTCGTCAGACACTTCTACATCGGATAAATATTCCGCCATGCTGCACAAAAATAGCCGTGTTGCCGTGTAGCCTAGCAACAACAGCGTCTCTACTCAGCTGCGGTCCTGCGGCGCACGTCTATGACGTCACCAAAAGTTACCCATCCTTGTAAATCCCCGGATGACCATAACAACGAAGTTGAGCTGACATGGTGATAACACTGGCCATTCATTTATAAAATGTAGGTGAAATGAGCGAGTTTCGCAGCAGATAATGTCTAATTTAGGGGCTTCGATTTCTGGCCCCATCCGCTACTATGGCATGAGAAAAAACACCGTTGGATGGATCTAAATTGCTCGAAAACGGCTCCGAGCTCCACCAAAATTGTCTGGGTGAGTCTACGAGCATATTTAATCCTAACAATAAGGTCCAGGTGTCAAAAAACCGAACTTATCCTTTAAATACAAATCAGCTACAGCATCAAATTGTGCCCCCCTAACAAACATCTGTCTGGTTGGAAATGACAACTTTGTAGAAAGCCACTGATTTCAAGGCAATTATTGGGACCTTGCAGGCATTGCAGGAATTAGGGTTTGTAATCAATGCTGGTGCTGTTAGCTAAAGCTAGCAAATTTGTTGGAAATGTGCAGGTGAGATGGAAAATACACCACGGAAAAAAATGCTGTATGGTTTAGGCAAAAAAAGTTTTCAGGAAAAATGGATCTACTCTTACTTTGTCATACCTCGGGGGACAGATAAAGTGATCTGCCTTATCTGCCAACAGGAACTTAGTGCTCAATTAAACAGTAAATGCTATTATGAGACCAATCACAAATCCTATGACAAGTTTGTGGGTTTTCCCGTATGGCCCTCAATAATGTGCTCGCCAATTTAAGCTGGCGCTCAGTCATCAAAACTTTGAAAACCCCTGATCTACATCTTTAAGGTGACTTGGCCCACAATTTTGTACAGACATTCATGGCTCCTAGACGATGTATGCTATTGACTTTGGAAATCCCTTGACTTTTTCCCTTTTGCTTAACATAAAAGGAGACAAAATGGAAACTATAGTTTGGACTGATACTCCTATCAAGCCGTTTCCTAATATTTTCATGACTGGTGTTACTGCCAAATATGAACAATTTGGCAACAGGCACAGACAGGTCCATCAACACAAGCCAAACGATTTATTGGGATGAGGGATGACTAAAACTCTGTCCAGTAAAGAAGCTACAAGTCTGTGCAACTTGTCTTCAGCAGGAAAGAAGGATTCTCGCTGTTCCTTAGCAAAGAACAACAGTCTGTGGGTTTACATGGGTGCAGTGGATTAAGGCAATGAATGATGGTTTAAAAAAGGAAGTGGTGTGTAATGTCTTACTGGTAATGATGTATTGTCAGCCTTAACAAAACAAATATAATGAAGCAAACCTTCCTACTGGGGCTTGGACTGTGGAGAGCAAACTGTAGGTGTGATGTTCGCCTTGCTGTTTATTTCGAAGAGCACAAAACCCAACATCCAGTGCAGCAAACATTTCTGTTCTCGTTGGTGGTATTTATTCGTATAGCCAACGCAATTTCCAAGTAAGGGACAGCCTGTGGCCCAAGAGCAATAACTGCTCGTACTGATGATACAGCCTGTAGTCAATGAGATAGAGAAGTAGCCGGCTCGACTCATTGTTTGTGTTCCAAATACTTGCTATGGGAAATGTCCACTCAAAGCTTATTCCCATTCTGTGGCCATAAAATCATTGTTTGTCTGCATTAGTCATCCTTTCACCCTCTTTCCCTTAAACTCATACCTTTCCTTGGTGTCCTCGTTCACTATCTCGCCATGTCTGCTTTCTCCCAGGCGACCCCCGAAGTCCTCTTGATCCCAAACAAAGGTAGAGCTCTTGAATTGGCTTTAGGGGGAAAAGACTAAGAGAATGTAATGTATCTGTTTCTATCCAGGCAGCCAGAGGGAACAAATATTGACATGTAATTCTTTTTTCTCTCCCCTCTCTCTGTCTGTGGCCAAACCTTCACTTCCATTACAGCTGTGAGGGAGAGTGGGAGGGAGAGAGTCGGTGTCACCGGGGAGACCGACATGAATGATATATTTTCAGTTCTTTTCTCCCCGTTTCTGCCCGCTCCTCCTCTCCTCTCCCTTTTCTGTTTCCGAGGCTGCTCGGCTTTTGCTCACGTCCTGTTGTCGATCTCGGTGGTGAGAAAGCGAAGCCCTTTCCAACAAGGTAAATAACCATTAGCGAGTGAGTGAGTGGGAAAGAGGGAGATGGCGAGGCGGAGAAGGAGACACACAGAGCGAGAAAGACAAGGGGAAGAGATGAAACTTTGGAGAAGGTCATTTGTTGCTTTTTCAATATCCTCAAGGCCCCCTGTCCCACCTTTTATTTTATCCAAGTGCCTATTTGTCTTTGCCCGAATTGTGTCTTGACTGGAGCGAGACAGCGAGGGCCTTTTACTATTCACGACTTGTAATATAGGAACACAATGGTTGCTTCACACAAGGTTGTAAAATTCTTCATTACATCTCTTTATTTATCTTGCCAGCACAGAGACACAGGGGGACAAAAAGAGGGAGAGCGATGTGAAGAGAAGGGAAAATAAGTGATTTATTTTATTATTAGTTCTTCCAGGGATCATGTGATCACTTCTGTGTGTGTGTGTGTGTGTGTGTGAGTGAGTGAGTGCGTGCATGATCAGCAGACATGCATCTTGTCCAGTGCTATACTACTGCACTGATCATCCTATTTTTTTTTTTTTTTTGTATAAGACAATGCCAGAGGTGGAAGTAAGTCACGCATGTACAAGTCACAAACAAGTCTCAAGTCTTAACCTTTAAGTCTCAAGCTGGTCCCAAGTCACTGTGGTGAGAATCAAGTGAGTCAAGTCATTACTCAGGTCAGGCAAGTCACAAGTCAAGTCAACCCTAATCTTAATAATCTACCCAAGTTTCGACATTTTAAGAGTCAAAAGACAGCGGTCAAGCTCAAGTTTAACAGAACTTTAATGAACTAACTCCCCGCAACATCCTAGTAAGTTGGCAGTTTGCACGCATTGCACTACAAATCACCCAATCCTGTTTCTAAACCAAACCAAACTTCTCAATATCTAGAAAAATGCAACTATTTAATAACAAAGTCAAAATTAAATCCTTTCAAGTCATCTGTCTCAAGTCTAAGTCAAGTCTTTTACCAATATTAGTCAAGCAAGTCCTCAAATCTGCGACTTTGGTCAGACTTAACTCAAGTCATTTGACTCAAGTACCCCACCTGTGCTGCAGGCTGAAGGACCTTTGTAATTCACAATTTCAGAGAAAAAAAAAACTTTTTTATGGCTCCATGCCGGCAAATGACATAGCTATAGGCATTATGTTTTCAGGTTGTCACATTTTTGTGAACATATCTCAGGACAGCCTTGAGGGTATACTAATACACAAATTATGGCAAAATTATGGCAACTCCTTGCATGCAGTTACATGTTATTAAATTACAAAATAAAGTGTAATGTGTTACAGTTACTGAAAAAAAAAAAATTTAATGAGATTTCAGTTACTAATCAAAATGTTGGTGATTACAAATGGGTTACATCCAAATCTTACGTTTGGCAGGTGGAGATGTGCACTCTACTGAGGCACTCCTCTAGTTTTATTATTGAGGCATAGTATTTTGTTGTGGGTGGCAGTAATCTAACATATCCAAGGCTTGAGCCTGCATGGCGCTCTGCTCCGCATATCACACGTTGGACTCGTGTTATTGATCACAGATGCCGCCGGTTGCCTTGGTTGCTTTAACTCAGTTTGCCCTCTGTCTTGCCGTCTGCCTTTCTTCCTCCTTGTGTCTGCGTCTCCCTTCCTCTCCTGTTTCTTCTCCCCTCCATCCTTCTGCCTTTCCCAAGCGCCCCACTTCTCATCTTCTTCCATCTGCCACCCCGCTCTGCATCCCCTTCTGCTTCTGCTACCATCCCTCTAACTCTGTCTCTTTGTCTGTGGCAGCCCTCTCTCCTGTCAGACATGCCTCCTCTCCTCCCTCCGCCTCCCCTGTCTCTCTGAGTGTCCTTAGGAGACACTTGTAGACGAAGCAGGGGCTCATATACTTGGAGGTTATGAAGGAGAAACAGTGAATCAAGTTCAGGGCTGTCCAAGTGTTTGCTCGGCATCCGAGCACCCTTGCTCATTTGTGGATTTCATGAATAATTGATTAAATAATGGAAAATGTAATGAGGGAGATGTTTTAAAATTCAAATTCAAATCAAACAACTAGCCGTGGCATTCGCCCGCTCTTCAATAAGCAGATCGCTACGGTGATTGGCTGGAGGATGGGGGCTGTGTGACTGCAGTGTTCGTTGAGGCATGGAGGGAGGAGATTAATTTGAGGATATTTTAGGGAGTTGCAAACACACAGGTGAGTCTGTGTGTGCACAAATGTTGCTCAAGATCAAGCTAGTCAGCCTTAAAGGAGAAGTACGTAAGTCCCTAACATTCAAAAATGAGTACTGCAGTACAAAGAGTGTATTGTAGCCATACATGGTATATTAAATAGGGTGAATACCTTTGTAAAACACAATCTATGGTTGACACAAGTTGTTTTCTTCCACCCTCCTCCCCAGACTCAAAGTTCAGGCAGGCTGCCTGCAGGCTGCATGGACAATGAAGAGGAGCACTAACACAAATGCGGACGGGTCCGACACTGTAAGTTGATCACCTGTTGATAGCTGTCAGTTGCCTGTCGATGTAAAGTTAAGCTCAGAACTTGAGATTAAGTATGTACAATTCAATAAAAATAGCACCTGACACATAAAAACATGTCTGGGACAATTCTGGAAAAAGTTAGCATTACAAATAAAAATATTATTTTATTGTCATGGAATATAACACAGTTTTAATTGTTAGGTGTTCAAATTCCAAAAATGTGAGGTGGCACCAGTACAAGCTCTGTGTCACAGACGCTTACACACATAAAATCAGTTGATCATATTAGGCATTTCTAGCATCATGTGCTAGCTAGCAAGATTTAACCGTGAAATGTGGTTGTGATGCCTTGCTCACAAGTATGCATTAATGGCTGTAACACTCTAGCGCAGCCATTCATAAATTTAAGAATGCCAAGGCCCAGCTTGAAATCTAAAAATATTCTGCAGCCCACCCAAACTTTTAGTCACAAGTTTGAACAACACATGAAAATAATCGTACCACTGATGAGATATAAGATGTGTTGCGGTGTTAATGTGACAGGTCACCAAATATGGGGTAACACCTGTTAAAACGAGCAGATAAATGAAGAAAAACACATAATTTAAACCACATGGCTTTGATTTATTAGGTTTGATTATATTTTCAAAATTAATTCAAGCTTCAAAATTAAACAAATAAACCTTAAAAACGTTTTACTTATTTTTAATGACTTCTCAAGGCCCACATATAAGGCCCTCACAGCCTGCATTTTTAGAATAACTGCTCTGGTGAGTTTTTGCCCAGCAAGTTGTCATATTATTATTATTATTGTTGTTGTTATTATTATGAGGCCCATATCATGGCATGAGATAAAGGGAATAGTATATATGTCGGTCCCGATGGAACAGGCTTGTTTGGGATACCAGCCCACGATTGTGGTGAAAAGACCAGGAAATGTATAAAGATTCATAAAGATGCATAACAAAGACAGAAATATGCAGACACATTCTTTTTTTTTTCAGATTTATAAAGCCGCACATTAGCTTGATTCTGTCTTAATCACTGTGGAACTGGCTGCACCTGCACAAGCCGGATTTCCTCTCCTGTGCATCGCCACAACCATATAAAAGCACCCATAAACATCCATTTGTATGAAACACTCTTATAAAACTATATTTATTATGTAGAATGAAAAAAGAACCTCGATTTGGGGCAATGGTTGTGAAGTCTGGAATAGCTGGAAGTAGAATCTGGCCTTGGTTAAATCCGCAATCCTGATAACAAATTTCCACTTCTCTGAAAAATACACAGTCTGGAGTTTAGTGACTGCCTGCCTTACTACCTGCCAGATTCCATTAACATATTGCTAAATTTAACCGTTATAAACATCTACTCCTTCTAAAAGATTTTTAATGACTTCCTACTACTCATGAACAGACACTAACTAATTCGGCAAACATTCGGCATTAATTTTACCCCAAATAAAAGTGAAACGGGCTAACAGAAGTTATTTCAGCCCGGAATTACAATTTCAAAGGAAAACATGCTGGCTGTAGCTTGTTGTTGTATTTCAACTTAGCATGTTTACTTAATCTGTTATGCCATATCATCATCATCATTTCATGATTTAGTACAGTAAGTATATTACATATTTCTCCTTTAACATTTATGTCTGCACCGCTTCATCTTGAAGAGTAATTTTCATGACATAGCTGCCTCTTCCTATAGGTCTCCCACGACCATGATGCATGTGTTTATACTCAGTGCGTCGTGTGCGTGAGCCTGTGAGGGAAGATCTGTCTGTGCTCCTGTCAAAAGAATTGCATTTGCATGTCTGTTCATACGGCACCCCAGTGGTCCTGACTGGATGTGTGAATGAGCAGATCTGCTCTCATGTGCCTGCTTGTACCGTGCATGTCCATTAATGTCATGCTCCAGCGGGCGGTGAGTGACATGATGGATCAGACGCCGGGTTTGGCACGGTATGCTGAGGAGTATAAGTAGCCACATCAGGAAGCCGTGCCATATGGAAAATGCATGTCACATCCGTGTTCGCTCAGTCTCCCTGCAGCGCCATCCTTCACTCTCCTGCACCGCTTCGTTCATTTATCGTCCCCTCACTCTTTTTCCACTTACTTTTCCACTACTTCCTCTCCTTCCCCTTCCTCTGTCTTTCCCCGTTTCCTTCCTTCTCCATCACTCACTCCATAATTTCACCTCTGCTCTGCATCACTCCCCGGCTCCCTCTTGCTCAGACATTTCGGTCCCTCTTCTCCGACACTGCCATGGCACAATGCAGGGATCATTAGTGACTTAATGGAGGTAGCCATTTTCTGCAGGGGGGAATAACAATGGCAATGAGCAGTATCCACCACTCCTCTGCCCTCCCCTTCCTCTCTGCTTCCATCCTTCCTCTTTTTTCCCTTTTTCTATCTTGTTGACTCTGCTTCCTCGCCCTCTCTTCTCCTGCGGTGACAGTGACACTGAGTGCCGTGTGCATCTGGTGTAAGAGTGGTCCTCCTGTCTCATTTACACTGATATTGGACCAAGTATCTGGTATGTATGTGTGTGTGTGCATGTATGTGTGTGTGTTTTGACATGGGAGCGACCATCACTGCCAAATAACTGCATAAGCGCACCGTGGTATGACACATCGCCAGGAACAAACGCAGGTGGGACGCTTACACACACACACACAACACTCATGCACAATATTTTCAGTTCATATTTCTTCATCTGAGCAACTCTCTGACAGTTTATTTTGGGTGATATTTTTGCATGGAGAGGGGAAGAGATGGTGATTCAGTGACACATAGCTGAGGCCTTATGGGAAAGAAGGAGAAAATGTAATAAAATCCCACACATTTTCTATATGCGCACATGCACGCAAACAGAGGCACAACCTGGTTGACGTCAGCATTTTCACATAGTGATAATCACTTGAAATTGTGATAAATGCTTCACCTGGTACCAACTGGTCAGCACTGTGAACTGGCAACCTGTCCAGAGTGTACTGCAATGTCAGCTGGGATTAACTCCAGACCCCCATGACCCTGTAAACGATCAGCTGTTGTTGGTAATGGATGGATGAATGTTAACTATTGACCCTCCCTTGTTTTGCTAACGACAGGCTTGAGCCTAGCACACTGTATATCTAAGTACAGGAAAAAGGAAAGGTGAAAGTTAACCAAGATTATCAACTCTTACTGGAGCACAGAGCAAAAAGGGGTGGGACTTAGGAAGGATCAAATGGCTGAGGGGCTTAAAAGAAGTTCACCTAATAAAACCCACAGTGTTAATTTTGTCAGCTATTTTTTATTTAGTCTTAGTACTCTGCCAAATATCCCGTTTTTATCATCCTGTATTTTTAAGTCAAGTTCTAGTTGACTAAAAGTCTGGGCATTTTATTCTTATCTTATTAAAATAAAACCAAAACTATTTTAGTGTTTCAGACACTCTAGCCTGCCCAAAACTAATACAGTCAAACGTATTTCACATAAGATTTTATCTCTTATCTGATTATGATTAAAAAAAATAAAAAGAGAGAGAGGAGAGGGAGGAAGGTGGCGAGTGATATCATCTTCGCTCAGTTCTGGGGTTACCATATTTCTCCTCCACATTATCCTGTAACTGTTTGTTTGCTAATCCTATTCTGTCCTGAGTAATTATATCTCATGAATATAAGAGAGTTTCTGAGGTAGGTCTAAACATGGGGAGTCACTCTTGTGACGACACCTGACAACAGTCACTATTGATTTGGTTTTAATAATTGCTTCTCTCATCTCACCGTTGCATGCATCACATTACTGATTAACAAGCGCAAATACTTTTCTTATCTTCGGAAAGGACTCTCAGTGGAGCTTTTGATAGATTGTGAGCATCAAATACAGATGGGGTGAGAAATTAAAGGAATCTATGACGAGAGAACTGAAGCTATTCTGCAGGCTCATGGTGGAACAACAGTTAAGACACTTTTAATTTGTCACCCATCTGTATATACACTCTCATACATACCAATTCCTCCACTAATTGTGCACATTGATATACACTGGGCACCCAGTCACAAATTGTTGGCATTAAATTTTCATTGTATAGATTTGGCTCATTAATATGAATGAGGTCTGCTGTGTGTTTGCAGCAGTCCATCTGTGAGAAGATTCACAGTGGAGCATGTGTGTTATCATGCACACAAACACACGCAAACACACACACTGCACTCACATGCATCATGCAGATTTACTGACTTAGCGCAGGTCTGTGCACACGTACACATCCACACGCGCACGCTGGCACAGTATGTAAGGCCTGACAAACTGCTTCTACCCAACTCCCATCCCTTTATTTACCCAGCGATGTGCCCTGTGTCCCTCCACGCCTCTCTCCCCATCCCTTCTTTTCTTCCCCTCCGTTAATACAAGTCTACCCTACAGTTACCTCCTCCCCTATCACTGCCTGCTGCCACAAATCACAGCAGCAGAAAGACTGAAAGGACAGGGGGAGACATTAAAAAAGAGAGAAACAGAAAATGGTAAAAGGGAGGGGAGGGCATTAGTGGGGGTCTCTCTTTCTTTCCCTCCAACAAAAGACCAGTGGGCATCCATCTCAGGCCTATCTGTTGACACAGGGCCACAGAATGAGCAGCCAGCTGGCTGGATCAACATGGATGAAAAATAGTAGAGGCAAAGCAACAACAACTACAAGCACAGCAGTGACAACTATGACAACAGTTGCTCCAAGAAAAACAACAAATATAAACAACCAAGACGTCCGTGAAAAAAAGCAAAGACCTTCCACAACTGCATGCAACATCAAGGGTGGCAATCATAACAATAAAAGCATCCATGAGGAAGAAAAAGAAGAAGAATCACATCTCCTGCCAGTGGCGGACTCAGGGTGTCTGAGGAGCAGGGGCGAAAAAAAATAGGGGCACCAGGTGTGTGCAGTAGGACACCAGGGCTGCCTAGAAGACACTTTACCAGATTTCATCCACTGAAAGGGCGCTCTAGAGGGCACTTTATCAAGCTTTGTCTACTGGAGGGCATTCTAGAGGACACTTTACCATGTTTTGGGCAGTGGAAGGGCACTCTAGAGGGCACTTAATCATGTTTCGTCAACTGGAAGGACAATACAGAGGACACTATATCGTGTTTTGTCCATTGAAAAGACAATCTAAAGGGCACTTTACCTGCATTTTGTCCACTTTAGAGGGCACTTTATCAAGCTTTGTCCACTGAGGGGCACTTTACCACATGCTATCCTCTGGAGGGGCCCTTCAGAGGGTACTTTACATTGTTTTAGGCACTGGAGGGGCACTCTAAAGGGCATTTTACCATGTTTTGTCCATTGGAAGGGCACTTTAGGGGGCACTTTACCACATTCTGGGCACTGGAAGGGCACTCTAGGCCACTGGAAAGGTGCACTGGGCACTTGACCACATTTTGTCCACTAGAAGGTCAGTCTAAAGGGCACTTTACCACATTTTGTTTATTGGAAGGA
Organism: Lutjanus argentimaculatus; assembly: GCA_034769285.1. Lineage (NCBI taxonomy): Eukaryota > Metazoa > Chordata > Actinopteri > Lutjaniformes > Lutjanidae > Lutjanus > Lutjanus argentimaculatus. The sequence goes on from JAWZSL010000018.1 coordinate 15,270,271, forward strand.
CAATTCAGAGGAAACTTTATAAAGTTTCGTCCACTGGAGGAGCACTCAAGAAGGTACTTTAGCACATTTTGGGCAGTGGAAGGCCACTCTAAGGTTGGTCTAAGGTGGACCTCTAGCACCTTAGAGGTCATTTATCATGTTTTATATACCATCATGGAATCAAAGAGGGCACTTTCACAGCGTTTTTATCGAGCATGGGGGCATCAGGGAGGGTAAATGCCCCCTTTGCATCCCATGAATCCACCAGTACCTTCTGCTATAACAACTACTGAAACTATTACCTCTAAGACATCCATAACAGCAACCACCTACACAATAGCACTACTCACAGCAATAATAGTATAACCCGCTACAACTACAACCACATCAACAGCGAGCAGCGAGAAAAACATCCCCACCACCTCCAACAATTGCACTGTCTGCTACGACTATTATTATTCTTGCTACCACTCTAGGTTTTATGTCAGTTTGTTATTTTTTCTCACTTGTCCATTCTACTTCTCCGTTCCTCTCACGCATCTCTCTCCCTCACCCATTTCACAGCTGCGGTGGTGTGAACATCTGAAAACCCTAAATCCGAAATTTGCGCGAGGGGGCAAACAGCACCCCGTCATTTCTCTGCCGCACCCGCTCATCTTCCCTCTCCATCTCGCCTCTTTCCTTCTCTCCTCACAGCCATCAACCACAGCAATCAACCAAGATCTTCTCCAAGAGCTGAAAGGGAGGGTGCAGAGAGCATGAAGAGGAGGAGGAGGAGGAGAGAGTGAGGAAGATTAAAGAAATTGATGGTAGAGTGCAGTGCATTTAGGAGTAGAACTGACTGGACTTCATGGGTGTTGATGGCACGGCATTCATTTTGATTCAGGCTTATTTTACAAACACAAAGTCACACTTGAGCCTGACAACATTGTTAACGTAATAATTTGCAACATTTTCAAAATATCAATTATCCCAGTTTCAAGGCAGATTCTCTCTTTGTTCTTAACAACAAAGGTGGAAAAAAGTGAGAGTTTTTAGTGAAAACGTGACTTCATACTCAACCTTAGATCGGTTTAATTAAACTAAATTGTGATCTCAGCAGTTTGAATTCATTAAGTTGTGCTTGTGTTGTCAGATAATATGCGTGCACCCTCAATTTAAAAGCATGCAGAGCCAGGGAATGCAACTGATGGCAGAAAATATGCTCTTTACGCCTATCACTTCTGATAACATTTTACAATATTTACCACTTTAATTGCAAGGAGATGGAGTCATGTGGACTTTATCTAAATTACTTTTTTTGAGAGTGAAAACAAATGATACAGTAAATGCGTCTGAAAATGCCCATTATTATTATTGCAAAATGTGAATACAAAAAACTAAACACTTCAGGTCAAAACTGGCTTTCCAAAATGAAAACAAACAGATTGGGAAATAATTTTAATAACCTTTTAATTTCACTTCTAAATAAGTGATTTAGATAATGGACCGGTTTAAAACCTTAGTAAAATGTCGACAGAATTGTTGTTTAAAGCTGCATTTTCTGATTTTATTAAAGCTTTTGCAGTCATGGGCAATAAAACAAGTGTGATATGTATCTGCACCAGACACTTCATCAACAGAAAGTAAAAACAAATAACAGTTCGATAGTTTCACTGAAATACGTTAAATGCAAAATGCCATGAACACACATAAAGAATATACCCTGGCTCATAAACAGCCTATCATATCCCTTCATAATTGTGTGGGAATGAGAGTTCGGCTGCACAATCAACATGCGACACAGCAGAAACAGCATGGAGCTAGAATCCAGACTGTTAGGAAACTGTTAATAAAAACGGACATGATTTATCCTTATTTATTTTGTATTAATTTGTATGTTTTTTAGTCTTTATTTGATGGGACTTGCAAAGTCAGACTGGAAAGATGGACAAGAGAGAGTGGATGACATGCAGCAGGTGTCAAGAGTCACAAGCTGAAATCAAACCTGGGGTGCTGTGATAAGGACTCAGCCGTAGTACATGAGGTACATGCGGAGCTCCCGAGGTGCCCCCATGTGTGTTTTTCATTGTTGTGTAACATTAAAATTATGACCTGTTGCTCTAAATAAAGTGGTTAAATTCAAATTAAAAAGTTTAATTAAGCCTTTTTTTCTCCTGGTCTATATTAAAAATAGGTTGTTAAATTTATCAATTATTATTGATATTGACTGAAATGAAACATTTTATTGTGATAAATCTTTCAGTTATATTGCCCAGCCCTTATTTTTTCTGCTTTTGAACATGTTAGCAAATTATTGTCTGTTTACACATTCAGCAGACATGGTGCAACACTAGCTTTCATTTGGTGCTGTGTTTCTGTCCACCTGACGAATGTTGAGAACAACATTCACTGAACTCTTAGCTCCATTTAGGGGCTTTCACACCTTCCTCATTTGGCTTCTTCATTTGGCGTGTGAAAGCTGTTAACTGAACCCTGGTGCAGACCAAACAACTGAACCGAGACCACTTGAAAAGGTGGGACTTGGTGGTCGAGTTCCAAACAGATTCTGTTGTAGTTTGTTTGTGGTGTGAACAACAACAGGATTTTATGAGAGCAAGTAAGTGATTTTAGCTACATTTTAACAGCTAAATTACAACAAATCCATCTGCTGATCATGAAATCTGTTCAGGAAGTGTTTATATAAATGATCTGTGTAAACAATGTACTGTAATTTATTTATTTTTTAGGTCAGAAGCTATTAAAACTGCTGTGCTTGTATCCTACTGTATATACTTTGTCACTTCATAAAGTCCATTCAGAAGTGTGTGACAGTGAACCCACAGTAACACAGTATGTCACTCATATGAAAAAAATCAGGTGAAGGGCAGTAAATTTAATCTCTTTTATCCTCTCTCTCTTTCTCTGAATCAGGGTTAATAAAAATCACACTGCTTTCTACTTACAGCTCTTTTCTTCTGTTGGAAACATATGATTTTATACTTTATATATGTGTATCATTGTGCAGGCGTGTGAAGATGATCAACATGTCTGTACAAATGTGTGATAAAGAAACCTCTTGTTGTGTTATCAAAGACACCATGTTCATCTGTAAGATACACAGTTCAGCTCACAGAATCACAACGTCAACATGAACATCAAATCTCCGCCCGTTTCTCACTATAAAAACCTTGTGTTTACACTGTATCTTGGAACAATTACATTGCAGACTCTGTGTGTAACTTGTTCCCTTGCATGCAAGTTTTCATTAAATATCCTACTCTTTTGAATCTCAGACTTTGTTCCTGTGTCTCTTTTAGAGTTTTCCTAACAACTTGGTCCTTCGAGCCGGATCTCAACAGTTTCTCCATTGCCCGGACTAACAGGACCTCTACCGTGCACGGGGGAGTGCGGGACTCCTGGAAGGAAAAAGTCCTCCAGCACAAAGTTTTGCTGTCAAAAAGAGGCCAGGTTCTACTGGGCTGTGGAGGGATGACGAGATCCTAGAACTGTAAAACCAGGACATCTGAGTCACAAGGTAGGATAAAAAGGTTTTTGAATATTGTTGAGAGATATTAATAAGAGACAAGGAAAGACCAGGTAAATAATTACTGTGATTCTGTAAACAAGAAAAGACCAGGTATATACGATTCTGAACAGAAGTAGTTGATTCCTGTGATTCTGTAAACAGAAAGACCAGATATATGATTCCTGTGATCCCTACATGAAAAGGAAGACCGTTAAACAAAATCCAATCTTCACACCTCTGCAAAACTCAATGACAGTTATAGGGTTGGTAGTAGCAGCAGTGCAGCAGCAATGCTGTCACTGTACAGACACCAGACAGTAACAGACTGTAGGCTACAAGATGCCTCCTTATCATCCTGCCTTTACCTGTTAGTCAACAACTTGCAGTGATTTGTCAAATAATGCTAATAAAAGGTTATTTCTTTGGGAGTTCCTTGTGACACCAGAGACCATAAATATACACGTCAGAAGCATTAAAGTGCTGTATAAACTTCTGTCAGTCACTGAAATGTGATTTCCCCGCATGGGTCCTGATGATACAGGATGACAAGCACAAAAACTGTCGATGAGTTACCTCTCAATCTTTATAACATCATATTCACTGCTGGACCAGATGAAATCTCTTTAGCTTGCTAAATGCTCCACTGTGTTCACCAGCTAACCCGTTAAAGGTCTTCTGCTGTTTGGTGGTCAGCAGTGGGTTTATCAGAGCTTTATAGTTAAAAACAACTGCTATAAATGGGGTGAGAATGGACACCAAAATGCTTTGTAGAGCAGAAGGAAACAGCAGAGTTGATTGGTAATTCTCAGTGTGTTCTTCACTACAGATGGCCACTTTCAAATTACACTCAGTCACTGTTAATATGAAAATATTGATTAGTGCAACTTAAAAAATACACTCCAAGGCTCTTTTAAAACACTTAATAGCTTCCTCTTATTTTCTCCAAACTCATTGCAGGTGTGTTACATCTCTGCTATCAACTGTTTTGACCTCCAAACATCATCAGTCATTTCAAGGATTAACACAGAAATAGAATTATCAAAACATTATTAAAAAAATGTCCTTAATTAATTTTTATGTACTTCATTTCATTCAATTTTAGTCATACGAAGGGACCACAAGAGAAAATACCCTTCAGGGACAGGAACTAGCTGGACCAAAATATTCTAGGTGGACGGCGCTGGTGGAGATGGAGGGGGCGAGTGAGTGATGATGGAGCAAACACACATCAGCAGAGGGAGTGAGGAGGTGCAGAGGGGAATGGAGAGGGAGGACTGAGATAAGGCCGGTGAAGGAAGCAGAGAGGGCCAGAGCGGCGAGAAGTGACGAGAGCTGATCTCTATTGATCACCACAGACAGCTTCATTATCAGCACTTACTGGACACACGGTGAATTCACAACCACTTCCTCCTGTGTGTGTGGGTGGCTGTGTGTGTGTGTGTGTGTGTGTACCTGAGAGTGTGTCTATGCAGTGTTGAGTACATTACTTTCTAAATGTAGTCTGGTAGAGATTCTCAAACTGACAGGATCCATCTGGGTATTTTTGGTTTGCTTCCCTCCAAAATCCACTCTGCAAAGGAGAAAACTTATTTCAATTTGAAAATAACTGAATGACGGCGCTATTTATTGTAATCAGATTACTCTGCGTTGAAATCCTTTCGTTTGAGCCCTTAATGTTTGTGTGCATTCGTATGATTACTTGTACCTGTGTTCTCTGTGGATGTATCCCCACAGTCCTCCACAACAGTGAGCACTTTCAGCACATTCATGAATTAATGAGCGCGGCTGTTGAGACATCTCTCTGAGAGAGCCGGAGAAAGTATTGAACGATCAAGGAAGACTGTGAGAGAATGAGGAAGGAAAAGAACAAGAAAACAAAATGGTCTTTTGTGAGCAATAACAGCAAGGCCTCCCTCGCTCAGCCCTTTTGTAGGATTTTGCTCTGAATACAGTTTTTGAAAGCCAATATCAATATCAGTACAGAAAATATGTTGTTCCATATCTTAAGGTCTGACTATCTTCATTACAAAAATGTTTCTTTTAAGCACTGTGATAGTGAAAACCAGTGGTGCAAAGTAGTTAAGTACACTGCTTGGCCAAATAAAAGTCACCACCTGGATTTACCTAAGCAAATAGATAAGAGCCTTCCACTGGATAATTACTGCAGTGATTAATATGTTTCAGCTGGCAACAAGTTATTTAACTCTAACTGATGCAGTGAGTTGCTTCTCATTTCTTAAACAACCATGTCAGAAGACATATCCTGCGGTCATGGAAAACAAAAAAGGATTCTCTCATTTCCCAGCATGACGTTTTCCGGTTTTCCCTATGTCGCGTCATGTCGCTGACCTCCTTCAGCCACGAGGAATCATGGAGAGGGAGAAGCGATCCAAAGTTTGGCTCCATTTCACCAGAAGAGATAATTTCATGTAAGGGTGCAAATACTAGGGATGTTCCTGGCGACTAATTTCCCTGTCGATTAAACGCAAAATTTAATTTAGACAAGTTGACTAATCCAACACTAAGAAAACACTCAGAAAGCAGTTAAAACTGAGCACAATGTATTAATTAATAATGTTAAACACTGTCCGAAAAAATACTGTGTGTATTAAGAGCCATTTGAAGCCGTTAATCACAGTCAACAATGCCAAATCGGACTTTAAATGCCGCTGAAATGCGCACTACTTTGCGCTGCGCAATACACACCTTACACATTAACGTACAAAACATGACAACAACTCACTTAATGCTTCAACTTCTCAAACTGAAGAGGATCACAGTGTCTGCAGATAAATGACCCAGAGCTGACGTTAACTGCCAGCCTGCTACACAGTGTGGCTAACGTAAGCATGCAACAGCAGCAGCTGCTCGCTTTATCTCCATGTCTGTGCTTAATGTGGTCACATGTTGCTCAAGTCAAGTGAATATATATCAGCTCATTCTGCCACAGTCTACATTCAACATTATTTACATTGTCTAGATTAAAACACTGCCAAACCGCGCTGGTTTTATGAACTGTCATCTGTCCGACTTTGCTGATATAACATCCGGGGTTGCCTAGGCGATCAGGGCGTACACGCTGGGCGAGAGAGGCTGCCGTCGTCAGTGCTGCAGCCCCAACTAGTGGTGGGCAACTGCATAAAATCTTAGAGGCAACAGATAACTGGCATCGTGCATAAATTAAACATTAATAAATAGTTTAAACGACTAGTAATTCTGATGCCAAGTCGAGTTACCCCTTTCACGCTTGCTGCTCAGGGAGCTAGGTGGAATGAGGAGAGGATGCAAGAATGTCACGAGCAGTGACCAAGATCGTGGTAAAAGGTTACATCCTTTTATTTAGGCTATATTATGTTTCTACCTATTGCTGAGTTTCAAGTTGAATATGTTCATGTTCACAGTGTTGTGCAGACATCATTTTGGAAAAAATAAAATGTTGCTTGGTGCGGAAGACTGTGTTAAACTACTTTTTTTCCACTCAAAAATCTACTCAGGAATCAATAGGAGAATTGATAAGGAATTTGATTGATAAGCAGACTCGACATTGGCATTGATATTGATAAAATCTTATCAATTCCTACCCCTAGTTATGTGCCCAAAAATGAGGTCAGCTCACTACTTGAATATACTGAATCCTTTCTGGTAAGATATATCCTTGAAGAAAATGTGAGGGGTGTAGGTTTGTTACTGGCTGTTCTCGCCACCATCCAATTGCATTGAAATTACCTTGCATTTAGGAACACCCCCCAGACAATCTGTAAGCAACAAGATCTCTGATTGTCTGGTATTGTGACTAGATCACAGGCAATGAACTTTGCATTTCATAATAGGCTACTCAGCTATAGCAAAGTTCCAGCTGCATGTCAAGTTTATATGTGTTTATTGTAATGTAGATTAAATAAATGGTGTTCTTTGGCCTTCATAATTATTAACACCACCAAATAACACACCGAAGTGGTCAGGTTGGGAACCCATGTTTCTCCTTGTTGCATTTAGTGTTGCAAAGGAGAATAATGAAATTAGCATGATCTCTAATATTGCAAATCATATCACAACAGCAATATCAGTCAAAATGTTCAAAATTAGAGATTTTTTCAAAATTGTTCAGGCCTAAATTGAAGTTCCACTTTAAAAACAAGTGCAGTTCCTCATATTCCGGGGATAATGTGCATCTGTTCCTGGGATTGAGCATTTTCAGGGAAAATATCAATCCCAAGTTTACACTGAGGTAGGTTATTACTACTTTTATGTAAGTAAAGGATCTGAATATCTCTTCGACTACTGGTGAAAACAGCAACTGGACACTAAATATACACAACAAATATGTATGTACTCAAGTATCTGATGAGCCAATATGTGGTTTGTAATACAAGGCCAATAGGTGAACTAAGTATAATGGCCAGTGTAACTAACACAGTATTAGAGCAAGGCTAACTCTGAGGACTGAAAGGCGGCATGCACTGCATTAGCTCTGTCTCTGTGTTTATGGGCTTCTCTCATTGGTTTCCTGCAATAAAACCAGGGAACACTGTCCACTCCACATCCAACCATTACATCAATGAGCACACCAACTGAATGCATTGAATAGTCAATAGGATACAGCAGCAGATAATATGGCAGAGGGAAGGGAAACAGGGTATAATGCATGTTCACTTCAAATCTTCTTTCTTTCCCTTTCAGAGTCCCCCCACCCCTCCTCCTCTCCTTCCCCCACTCCCCCTCCGCTTCATATCTTCCTTTCATTACCTGGAGAGGAGGCAGCGGCGGAGGGGAGGAGGGAGGGAGGGGTTGAGATTGAAGGTAGTTAGTGGTTGCTGGAGTTAGAGGTGTGTGTGTGTGTGTGTGTGCGTGTGTGTGTGTGAGTGGGTGGGTGGGGGGGTACGTGAGGAGAGAAGGGAAGAAAGAATGAGCGAAGGTTGGCGAGGAGTTGCCTTGGCAACGGGGAGCGGGGCCCTCGTTAGCCCAGCAGGTGCTAATAGGGATAACGAGGGGGTGTTGGGGGGGGGGCAGGCAAGACCTTTACCTCTCCCAGCATCCTTTGCTCTTGTACTGCTCCTCTTCCTCCTTTGCTTTAGACCCCGTCTCCTTCCCCTTTTTTTTCCTCCTCCCTGTCCATCTTACGCTCTCCCTATTTCTTATTCTTCTTCTCCTCTTTTTTTTCCCCACTTTAAGCATCTCTTTTCATTTCAGCTGCACCGGTTGCACTCATTTCAACAACTACCGGCCCCATTTTTCCCCTCGCCGTCTCTCCATTTCCACTTTTCTTCTCCAATCCATTTTTGCCTCCCTCTTAGAGCCTCGTCCTCTTTTCCACCCCTCCATCCTGTCCTCCATCCATCCTTACAGTACTTCAAGATGGATAGAAAATAAAGTCCTCCAGCGGCTCTCTAGATGGAAAAAAAAAAGGCGAGAGAGACAAGGAAATAAAAGCTGAGGGGATGGCGAGGGCAAAGGAGAGAAAGGGGGGAAGAGGGAGCGCGAAAGGAGAGACATGGGAGGACATTCAAATCAATACTTGTGTTTGTCAGGTTGTATTTTTCTGCTGCCTCATGTTTAGTCCTCCCCCCTGTACTATTCTTTCTCTGTATCTCTCTTGCTAAACACACACACACACTCGTGCTCCGGCCGTGAACCCAGCAGCCGCCGCCATTTCAGGTTGTTTTCTCCCGCTCAAAGCTCTTTCTCCTTCAGCTGCCCTGGCCATTTTGCCGTCTCCGACAAAGCCTCTTCATAAGGCGCTCGGCGAAAAGGACAGATCTCGCGCTGTCGTTTCATGCATTTTCGAGTTCATACAACCTGATGCTAATTAAAATACAAGTGCCCAAGGCCTGGCCACTTATCAGCACAAAGAAAACACAGGGGCTCCTACCCAACCACTCCACATCAATGCAGCCAGACATGTTCAAATGCGAGGTGCTCTGCGACAAATATGTTGTACATCCCGTGGCACTGTATAACCTGATGGAAAATAACATTTTTCCACATTCTCCCAAGGTCAGTTTTTCTGTTACAAGATTATGATTGTGATATAGAGGACTGGTAGAATGTAGGAATACTGACCTTTTAATAAATTTAGTATATCTGATGCAGACTGCATACACAGAACAGACAGGATAGCCCAAGGTACATGTGCACCTTTACCCAAATGCAAATCTGTGCCCTGCTGTTTTTTCTAATGCAATAGCAGAGACCCCCTCTATGTTAGGGCTGCACCTAATGATGATTAATCTTATTATTCATTTTATTAATTGATTAGTTGTTTGGTCCATATAAGGTCCGAAAATGGTGAAAAAATTTGATTTCCCAAAACCCACGATAACATCCTCATTACAAATACATCAAGTTTTCTTTCATTTGAGAAGCTGGAATGAGAGAATAAAAAAAGATTTAAAAAAAAAGATATAGTATACAGTCTGTGTTTAAATTGAGTCATTTCCCCCTGCCCCCTCCTTCTTGGGGAAGCTCAGGCAGGCTGCAGGAATACTGCAGGAGCGCAAGATGAGGCAACGTTGGAATTTGACAATAAGCAGTGACAAGTCCTACACTGTAAGTTGATGAGCTGTTTATAATTGCCAGTTCAATGTAAGCTATGTCTGATATCCTGTAAACAAAAGGACAACGAGTTGACTGCCTGCCTCACTGCCCGCCAAACTCCATTAACACATTGCTAAATTTAACCGTTATAAATATCTACTCCTACTAAAAGATTATTAATGATTTCTTATGACTCATAAACAGACACTTACTCAGTCAGCGAACATTCTGCATCAATTTGAACTCTAATTAACATGAAATGGGCAAACAATAACAAGTTACAGACCAAAAACGAAAAAGGAGGACACCTTGGCTACAGGATTCTTGTCAGAGAAGCAAATATTTCAACTTATCACGTTTCCTTAATCTCCGATATCATGGTCATTTTATGATTTATTATGGTACACATATTACAGATTTCACCTTTAATAGTTGACAACTAATCAATGAATCGGCTAATTGCTACAGCTCTACTTTATATACATTTGGCCTGGCTATAAAATGGTTCACCCACAATCCTTAAAACCACTCCCAGATGCCAGATACTCAGCCCCCTCTGTTGACATACCAGTCAAGTGTCTGTTTTTACCCGTGAAACTTACATTTTGTGTCTTAGCGGGAATCTCCGGGCCATGAAAGGAAAATCTCATGGATCGTCACACTACCAAACAAAATAATAAAAAACTGTATGTTGTAATCTTGGTTCAGTGATGCACTGCGGAGCAAGCCTCCCAGCTTCAGTGTTTTCAGGAGAGGTGGCAATCACACGGGGAGGCAGTGTAGCGGGGTAACTTCCATTGTCTGCTGTGTTTCAGGCGCCATGTGGCTGACCTCGAAAGTGTTCTGCAGCGGTGTTGAGAGCGGCGTGTTAGTGCTGCGGTGCTTCAAGGACTGCAAAAGTCTGATCACAGGTTACACTGATTCCTAAAGGTTTTACATCACCCCGCTCCCTATTTCCATCGCAGTTATGTTGACAGGTGTGTGTTAAGCGGTAGTTAAAATGTTCTGCAGGCCATTAAAAGGAGGCAGGAAATTGATTGCTTCCTCAAATTGGAAGACGACTCATTTGGTTTGATATTCTAAAATTGACTGGCTTTGTCCACAGTCACCTAGGTTTCTCCCATAACATAACAACTCTGTGTAGGAGTCGATGAGTCTCTTCTTCTGCTTGTTTAAATTCCAGCTTTGTTTGGTCGTTAGGCTGTTCAACTGGCAATAGAAAACAGACTCTGGGAGGAAGGACACGGGCACAGGAAAGAGCTATATTAATCATGAAATATCCTTTAGCACTTAATTTGAAGGGGTGTGCATAAGACTGTGATGACATTGTCATAACCACGTCATGGCACCTGTCATTAACATGAAGGAGATTTTGTAACTGTTTATGACTGTCGTCAAGTCATTTGGTCGACTATGTAAGTTTTTAATGCAAAGTTGACATTTTGTTATGACAACTTGACATCATCAAACTAAAAAAACTGTTTATTTTTTGTTTTAACATTACATTACACTGTCATATGTGGTTGGTTTTGACAATGGCCCTTATGAGATCATTATAACGCTGTCATGAATAATTCCTTAACCTCAGCTTAGTGGTACCACAGAGACATCTTTATGACATGTCCAAGGGGTCCCACTTTACTTGAGTCCAAGGGAATTATTCATGATGTCGTAATAAAGGCATTTGACAGTGTAATAAAACTTAATGACATCTTTATGACCAAAGTCCAAAATGTATCACTTTACTTGAGGTCAAGGACAATATTCATGACACACCTTAATGGTCTCATGACAGCCAGTGTCAAAACCAACCATATATGACAGTTTAATGTAATGTTAAAACATTAAGCTAAACAGTTGCTTCACTTTGATAATGTCAAGTTGTCATAACAAAGACACTGACATGTTATGTTGTCTATATTGTCTTTGTTATGGTTAATGTCAAATTGACATAATAAAGACATTGTCTTAGTTAATGACAAATCGTCATAACAAAGACATTTTTGTCTCAGCTAATATCAAAATGGCATTAAGAAAATGTTTGTCTTGTTTAATGTGAAGGTGTCATAACAAAGACATTTTTGGCTTGGTTAATGTCAAGTTGTCATAGCAAAGACACCTCAACCAATGTCAACTATAGTTTAAAAAATATAAACATAACTAACCAAATGACACTTCATGACAACAACCATGAACATTCATACAGAGTCCTTCATGTTCATGACCGGTGTTATGGCATGATTATGACAGTGTCATGACAGTCTTATGCACACCCCTTTAATTAAAGTGTAACCATATATTCTAATATGGGCTGTTAGGGGAGGTCTCAGGAGTGAAGGCCCTGGCAACAGGTCATATTGATGTTATTTAATTAGGTGATCAATCATTAGGTTTTACGATGATGTAATGTCCTTAAAATGTGTGTATGTTTTTAATAAGGAACAACGGTGAGAGAGTGGAGGATCTGGATCAGTGATTGTAGGTATCATGTATTATTTAAGCGGGGTAAGGAAATGGACAAATAAGGTATGTATATGTAAGTAAATATCATAAAGCAACCAATATCTCATTTTTAACAGGTATATAGAATTGTGTAGAAATGTTGCATGATGTAAAACCTACAAAAGCAGGCAGGACCAGCTGGGAGTGGAGGAGTCTGCATGAATAATTCCTGGCATAAAGGTAAGCGCTATAAAACACAAGTGCAAACAAGCAGACGACATGCTAAACAGAAATAAAGGCAAGCAATAAATGCAGAAAATGGCCAAACAAAAAACAACACATTAACCTTAAGTGGCAATGTCCTGCAGAAATGTTAGCTGGTTTGTCATGGTTGACAGTCCAGAAAAAGTCTGCTCAAAACACAGCCAGTACACTGGAAGCAACACATTTCACACTATTGTACTTTCACATGGAGAAAACTAAATCACAAGTCTATTAATATCACACTTAGCTGACACATGTTCAAATATTTGCAATAGGTGATACTTTCCCACAAAAGCCCCACTATCTTTGTGTTAGTTTACAAAAAACACTGATTTGAATTACATCCAGATACACCGACAAAGAGTTACACATTAAAATTTAAAATGTACTTTTAAAATTGGCATGGTAATAGAAGGAGAAGTGAACAATAGCTGAGCTTTCCTGGGCAACAGCCATAGTTTAAGATGACACTAACTTTTAAATGATCCTTCAGTTTATTGCAGATAGACTTTATAAGATTCTACCTATAAATCACAATCATGGTACGTCCTCCAATCCCATTAACATTTGATCCACCCAACCTACACTCCAGCAGTCACCTGTTGGCTCTGACTGTTTCCCCTGAAGGAGGGAAATTTATTGTCAAACCCATTCACATTCAGGCAGGCTTAAGTGTACGCTTCACAGAGTGATGAAGTCAGTGCTATATTCACAAATTAAAACCTTTCCATATGGTTGGCTGTAGGAGCATCATTTTGTACCATGCTGACTGGATTGCACCAACACAACTTAATTTAATTAATTTAAGATTAGGTTAGTTCTAATCATAGTTTTACACAACCAGGTTTAAAATTAGTATATCCAGATTTAAAATTAAGCAGAGCTCTGCTGCACAATTAAAAACTAATCTCCATTTAGTGAATCCAAGTAAATGAATGTAAACTGAAATTAAACAGAAATCAACAGTATGGAAATAAGAAAATAAATGCTGCTGGGGCCTAATAACTTTCAGCAGCCGTGTATTCCTTAACAAAACATTACATGTTTTGCTATCTAGCTAAAAAAGTTAAAAAAGTGTTTCATTGTTTGTGCTAGCCAAAAAAAAGTTAGTCTAACTGGCCTACTCATGATGGCACAGCAGTAAAGCTCTAATTTCTCCTGCTTGAGAAGAACATTTTGGCCAAATCATTAGAACCATATAGCCAAATAACATAAGATTAAAAAATGAACGACAGCACAGTAAGGACAAAGGGGGCTTCCAGACGGAGCCTGGCAGACTGCTTTAGAAGATCAACTAGTGAAAGAAAGCAGAGACAATGAGTAAAACTTAACTGGCTTTTCTTCGAGGAACTCAATCCATCTCAAAACGGCAGCTCTGTAAAACTTAAACCTCCTCAAGTGCAAGTTTAAAGTAAACACTTTAAAATTGGAGTTTAAAGTTTCAATGCAACGGAATAAAACTTAATCTAGGTATTGAGTAAAAAATAAACTGAGGTATAAAAGAGAGGTTTTAATCTAATCTTTATTAACTTTAAGATAGTTTTAAAGTTTGGAGCAACATCAGTTAAAGTTAAGCCATGATTTAGTTGGATTTAGAAATGAATCCTTGCTGCTGCAACCCAGCTTTAATAGGACAAGTGGGAAGCCTCCAGCACAACCACTACACACACATTTAGGATAATAATAGCCTATTATTACTGCAATTGGCATGGTGCTCTGGAATAAACAATGACAATATCATCATTTGATAGGTAGATGATGAGCAGGATCTAAAGTCCAATCTAGTCTCCAAACAAAAGTTAAAAGTGTACTGTAGAGCTGATACTATAGACTCTTATGCTTAAATCATTGTGAATTTTCTATACACTCATACTAGTGCAGAGCACTTTGAATGAAACTGTCCCACCAAATGGCACATTATGCATATATTGTGTATGCATGCAAGATAGAGGACACATAAGTAAGTGCAGTGATGCACAAACCAACAAGGGCACGGAAGCACACAAACACACACACACACACACACACACTTATGCTGCAGCAGATCCTGAATGAATAAACCAGTGATGCAGAGGACTAACTCAAGGTCTACCTCTCTCTGTTTTGTCTCTGTCTCTGTTTCACTCTCCCTCTCTCTTCACAAAAATAAACCAGGTGTGCATCTGGCGTTCCCTCCTCCCTCTACCTGTCACCTCAGGGATGAAGGTATGAGTGAGAGAGAGGAGGAGGGGAAGGAAGAGAAGAGGAAATTCCCACAAGAGGAGACAGGAGTACAGACATTCCTGGGGTGTGAATTGTTACAACCCCTCCTTTTTATCCCGCCCTACTAGAATCAGGTCCAAAACGCCTGGGGGCAAATATGACCCTGAAACTTACACACACGCATGCACACACACATACACACAAATAGCACAAAGTCTTCTGAAACAGCTGGATAAAGACATCATCTGTCATGGTTGTCAGCTTACGCCCCTCGCTTCTCAACAACAACACCGAAATGCAACATGTACGCCAGCAGCGCGTGCACGGGCAACCCCGAGCACACGCTGGCTGAAATGTGTGTGTGTGTGTGTGTGTGTGTGTGTGTGAGAGAGATAGTTGAAAGCCACCCTCCCACCTCCAGTAAATCACATGGACAAACACACATTCGTCCTTCGCTCTCATCTCTCTATAATGGTAGGATAGAGACGTCATCTGTCACACTCAACTGTCAACTGTCCAAACACAGCCGCCCAGCTGTCCACACACACATACATACCCAAAAAACCTGCGCACACACACACACACGCAAACACAGATGCAACTGCATCCCCTCACACATCATAACATTTGTGTCTGTAAACATGCCATTTACCTGAGAGCAGCAGGGGTTCTGGGGGGAAATTGCTGCTTCATTATCATAGCAGTTATTATGTTAACCCACGTGTCAGAGTCATGGCCTCACACACATATGTAATGATGGGGCCACGCTATAGGGCTGACAGCACTTCCATACTGTAGGTGGATGGAGCAGATCATTACAGCAAAATACATACATTTAATATGAGAGGAAAACACATGTACTCATGATAATAGCTATTTTAGCTGTACACATAAAAAGCAAGGAGTGTGTGTGTGTGTGTGTGTGTGTGTGTGTGTGTGGTGTGTTTCTTTATAGCGTCACAACAGAAAAATTCCACTTCATATGAAAACATACTTGCAGACGTCGTGAACAAGCTGCTTTTATTTTGAAAAAAAAAAGAAAAAGAAAAACAATTTCAGTCTAAGAGTCCCAGCTGTTTGTACAACAGCAGCTCTTCTCTGTAATGTATTGTCCAATATTCTGTAACTTTGTTAAAGACCAGCTCTAGAGTGGCTAAGCTATTACTGCTAAGTGGCTAAGTGCTTCCTAATACACTTCATCCTGTGTGCCGGTTGTTTAGAAAGAACAAATCAAAGTAAGTAAAGGAAGAGCGGCTTCAAACAGAAAATGGTAATTCAAGAATTGTTGTAGTGAACAGCTGGTGGACTGTTTTCTGTCGCTGTGGGATGCTGGGAGTTTTATTCTTGTCCAAATACTGACAAATGCTGGAGCTTTTCTATTCTATTATGATTTTAAAATAAAGCCCAACTGATACTGGATTTTTGTAGCTGATGCCTATACCGATAGTAGGGAGTAAGAAAATTCTGACAGATCATCTGATATTCTTTAAACAGAATATAGAATGTATAAACAAACACACACTTTGTGCAATGATCCCACAAATGTGGTTATCAAACATGAGCGTAGAGCCCGGCCGATAGATCATTATTGGCATCAGCTCCAAGAAAACAGTATCTGTTGGGCCCTACAGTACATATCAGACAACATATATACCGATACCTCTATTGACAGATATAGCTGTGATAGGCCAATATCGGGCTGATGATACTACTTGACTGATATATCGGTCGGGTCCTACACAAGTATTTTATAACCACATTTGAGGAATCAAGGCACAAAATGTGTGTTTATGTACAGTTGTACAGCAGATATGTTCTATATTCTGTATAAAGAATATTTGCTGATGTATCTATCAGAACTTTTTTTCAACCTAATCTCGGTATACCAATATATCGGTCGGGCTCTATTTTAAAGCACTGTACTGTCTCCTTGTGTGTTTCCCAGCCAGCAGTCACAGCCTCTTCATTAAATCCTGACACCTGTGCCTGGTCAGAGCAGGTTCAACAGAGGATAGTTTCCCGGAGACTGTGCTCGTAAAGCAGGCAGTTTTGGACACCTCTCTGGACCGTGATTGGCCGCAGAAAATATACTCCTTTATTCCCACCTGACAATGACTTTTCACTTGTGCTGGCGCAGCGCTCTCAAATGAAGTGAAATTGAGTGTAGAGAGAGCTATGGCTCAGCAAGATCTACTTTTGAGGGGTGTTTAGCCCTCTCTGACGGTGTTGGCTCTGTCGCCGGTCCAGTCAACGGATTTAGCAGGCCAGACACACATTCAATAACATCCTGATCACCGTCCAACCCTAATATGGGCTCTATAAAATGCTCCACTGCCAGCCCAGCTCATAACGTTCAACATCGCCACCGGGAGGGCCCAGGAACGCGAGGGATCACATATTTTCATAGTCCCCTGACCTTGACGATTGAAAGTTATTTGTTTTAGGATAATTCTCAAGTGTATTAACAGGCCCAGTGTTTCACGAGGCTGGTGGTATAAACACAAGCTGTGTTTAGGTTTGAATGGGCCCGAGCATTCCTGAATGACAGGGAAAGGCAAATAGCGTGGTCAAAGCTGCTGGCAAGCGAGACAGTGGAATAGAATATTGAATCTGCCCAAATATGGAAACAGCCATAAAACAATCACATCAACAGCAGGACTCTTTCAGGACAAGCGTTTTTGTGGGCATCCAAGTGAGGGGATTGAAATGGCACACATGCCCGTACTCGTGCACACACACTCATTTACACAGGCACACACACGTACACACTCAGTGTTGGACAGTATCTCCATTTAAACAGGGGAGTAGAGGGAGAAAGCACATAATGGCAAAACAAAAAGCACCAGAGAGACAATTAGCTCTTGCATATAAAGTCACAATGGAGTGTGTGTGTGTGTGTTTTGTGTGTGTGTGCTCATGCATGTTTATGCGGCTGTTTGTATAAGTGTGCATACGTGTGCCAAAGCGTGGGTGTGTGTGTGTGTTCGACTGTGCATGCGTTGCAGCGGGGCCGTATGTGTGCATGCCAGTCTGCTTGTTTGCTCACCAATCAAACACACGCCACTCGTGTGTGCATTGTAGCCGTCACTCTTCTCCTGCCCAAAACACACTCACACACACACACACAACACACCCACACACCCACAAACACACACTGGTTGGCATCTGGGTTGGCATTTGCATTGGCAGCATGGCACCCGTGTCTGGTATCCACACAAAGAGGCAGAGAGCTGTAATCCAGACCCAGCCCTTGGTGGGTTTGTGGTTTGTGTATGTGTGTGAGTTGTGTGTGTGTGTGTGGTGTGTCATCAAGAGACTCGGTCTTCGTCCTTAGTGGGTTGCGTAACAGCACGCTTCAGCCTCGCTTTCCTCTTTTTCCCTGGCACAACATGCCACAGTGACAGCCAGACAACTCGCGCTCAGGCCTGGAGAGGTGCGTCTGGCCGGGACTGTGTGTGTGTTTGAGAGTGTGTGTCTGCATAGTTGTGGTGTGTGTGTGTCCACTTTTTTTTATGTGATTG
Source organism: Lutjanus argentimaculatus (assembly GCA_034769285.1). Lineage (NCBI taxonomy): Eukaryota > Metazoa > Chordata > Actinopteri > Lutjaniformes > Lutjanidae > Lutjanus > Lutjanus argentimaculatus. The sequence continues at coordinate 15,288,721 of JAWZSL010000018.1, forward strand.
GGTGTGTAGCAATGTGGCATAGCCGTATGAGTCTGAAAACCTCCCAGGTGTGTATAATGTGTTCCAGCTCAGACTGTGTGATATCACACACAGATACACACAGTAACCACTGTTGCACAGGTGTTGCAGTGCTGATATGCTTTTGTGTTCTCACACAACAACAGATTTACACGAGTTACATATCTTTCACACCTTAAACGCCTCACTATGTGATCAGTATGTGTGTGTGTGATTGTATACTAGTAGAAATAAGGGTTCCTAAAGGGTTCTTCTTGAAGGGTTTGAAGGTTCTACCCAGAACCATTTGCTCCTGAAGAACCCTTTTTTGAACAAAGGGTTAACTGAAGAAAGAGTTCTTCAAGTACTGTTATTGTTGAAAGCATGATTAACTTCTGAAGTTACACTCAAGTTAAACAGTGATAAATGTACCAGAATGTTAAAATGAGGTCTGGTTCTGTGGTCTGGTTCACTAGATAGCTCCAAGGTTCTGAGGATCTTGAACAGAACCAGTTCAAGAACTAAAGCTAATTTGGTGGAAGAGGGCCAAATGGAGGATTTGGATGAAACCGTTCACAGATGATTAGATGCAAGACTCTTAAAAGGTTCCAAGTGGACTCTTTATAATAGGTTCTACCAGGAACCAAAAAGGGTTCTCCCATGGTGACAAGCTGCAGAACCATACATGGTTGTAGTTAGCACCTATATTTCTAAGAGCATACTTGTGTGTGTGTGTGTGGGAGACTCAGGTGTGGATTAGCAGGCTGGGGCTCAGGGATCGAGCTCAGCACACACACACTCCTGGGGGGGTTGGGTGGGGTGACGGGGGTTAATTAACAATGAATACACACCTGCATACACACACACACACAAACACATGCACACAGCATTGACTGTAGCAGGAAACCTGCGTGTTGGTTCGTCCCCAGCGGAGAGTAGGTGCAGGTTTGAGGAAGGCATGTGTGAATGTGAAGGTGTGTGATTGGACGGCACAGATACAGAAAGTAAATTGGAGTCAGACAGACAGGGGGAGAGGTAAGAGGACAACATGGGAGACAGATGAGCAGACAGACAGAAAGCAAAGGTCAATAAACAGAGAGTAAGAACGGCAGAATGCAAACAGATGGAGACAAACAGGCAGAGGAGCAAATACGCCAAACTAGATTGAATCTAAAGGAAAAAAAAAGATGGAAACTTCAGGGTTCAAGATATCATGAGACACTGCAAAAAGAGCTGATACCAAACTAACATGGGGAAACTGTAAAACTCTACTGAGGTCACACTGATTATTGGCTGGCTCATATCTGAGTCAGTCCTTTCACTGACATCTTTATCTCACACTGATGCAGTGTAATTGATTAGATATTTGAATAATTAATTACACTTTTGCATTGATTGGAACAACATTATCAAGTCAGATTTATCTTTATAGGCCGATATCCCATCCAGTGTCTTAATGGACTTTGTAAGCCCAATTATATCGATTTGATGTTAAGTGATTTTGAACTTAAGGATTATGAGCTGGAAAAAAAATCTGCTTTCTTGTCTTAATAAACCGTCCACAATCCATTGGATTATCTGAAAACTGCACTGGCACAAACCTGAAAAAAGGACTGATTTTCTTAGCTCATAAAAAGTTGCCTTGGAGATACACGGCAACATTGATGGTTATTATAATTTAAGCCTAAAAATGTGTGTAAAATACCTAAAATGCATGAACACAAAAAAACACATTATTTAAATGTAGTATGCTTTGTATACTCAGATATAATACAACATGTCTATTATGTGTTATGATAGTAGACATTTTAAATTATATATACTAGTGAAAAACAGACTCAATAAATAATACAGCAGTATACAACACATGTAATAGAAGTTCTATTAACCATAGATTTACAAAAAATTACAATTTGAAGATATTACCAAATCTCTTTCTGTCTGTCTCTGATAATAATTAAATATAAATATTAAACTATGTCAGGCAGTTGTACCAACATATATCAGCTATTGGCAGACATTGGCGAATCCAGTCCAGCAATTGGGTGAGTAAGCTGTCAACCATTTTATTTTATTTTATTTTTTGTGATATTTTGAGGACATTTTTAATGATTTGAAAGCTCCTGCTGACTGATGCACTCTCATCATGCACAGTACACACCCACTGAGCTGAAGGATGAGTGAGTGGAAAACAGCCTGCAGAGCCAGAATTTTCTGACTAACACACTGAAATCAGAATGTATTTTGACCTAACCAGAGCTGGTGATTATTGGAACAATGGAACACTTGGAACACTTGGAACAATGGAACACTTGAAGTGTGTTTTACGATGATTTAACAAGGCAATTAAACTAGTTTTAGTTCCGTAAAATGAAATGAGTTTAGTGGGGGTTTTTTTTTTTTTTTTTTTTTCCCAACTTCATTTTTATACAATTTTATTGAAAAGTATAGACTAAAAGAGACATTCTGTCCAACTGCGCAAGTCTCCAATTTTATTCATTTTCAAACGAGACATTTTACTTCCATTTTACTTTTCAGCAACAAAGACCCCTTCCCAACCTGCACTCATCCCCTTCCACCCTTGCCTTAAATGTCCAAAAGTATGTTGCCAACACAATATAACATTGGTTTCTTGTGGAAAAATAAAGCAGAGTAAAAAGTGGAAAAGGTCTTGTAATTAAATAGAATTATCTTTGCTGCCTTCTGTCTGTTGCTCTTAAGAATGGATGGAGTTAAATGATAGTATTAGTTAAAATGATTAGGAGTAAAGACTGAGGAGATGGCAATAAAAACACATAATGCAACAAAAAAAAAATGGTAATAACGATGGAAGAAAAAGAGAAAAAGAAGGAGAAAAAAAAACAAAGAGACCAGTAAGATAGAAACACTGACAGTCAACTTTATGCATAATGTAGTTCAAAATACACAGGATTAAAAAGTAAAATCATGGGCTATGATGTTTTAAAAAAGATATGATCTCTGTTAAGCATATAGCGAAGTTTCTCCTGTTAATTTTACTGGACATAACAAACGTAATGTTGCAAACTCGCAGCTCGCGCACAATGTCCCAGGGATGATGACGCACACACCTGTGCAAATACACGGCAAACGCCGGTTGCTGGGCTGACAGCGTCATCATCATTCCGCTTAATTGTCAAAACCTGTCGCCTAAATTACCCACAATGCAGCTCGACCAGCTACCGTTCAGGTTGGAGGTTTGCGTGCGTTCTGTTAGTAGTGGCTAATGTAACCTCCTGTTGCTGGCCTCAAGCTGACATAGGAGGAATTTCAGAGGTCTGGTCAGCTCACTTCTGTCCAACTCCACAAGTCTCAGATTTTCTTCATTTTCAAACTTGTAGTCTTCAGCCCCAACAGAGGGTGACTCAAGTGATATCACTTGAGTTTTAGGCAATTTATCAGACTTCATGCAGCTCCCTTTGGAGCTTTGCACAACTTTTTTCACATAAGCAGTAAAACTCCCCAAGACCTGTAAACAGACTTTGATGTGTAAAATCAGTGGATTTCCCCTTTGAGATTAGTTTTAATCCTTAAGAATGACAACTATTCTCCAAAATTGAAAAATCCGACCCAAAATTAACTCAGGTTGGGAGCAGTGTCATGGACCCGAGTCAGCTGAATGAGTTTAATCAATTGAGGAATCAGATTAAAAAAACAGGAAAAACCTTTGAGGAAAAAACTGGAGTAAACCTCTGGAGATTAAATTTAAGGAGAAGCCTTAATTCATTAAATTGAGCTGTAACATAACATTTTAATCAGAAATTCTTCAAATGCGCATTAATTAATTATTATTATGATTATCATTCTCTGTATCAGTGGAGTTAGTGCAGAAGGTTTCAGCGGACCATATCTAATGCTGCTTCAGAGGCATTTCCAGTCTGGTAAAGTTCTGAGGAAAACGCTGAATATTGATTGGATTTAAAGTAGTGAATACACAAATTATCAGCTATCGGCCATTAACAACTGTAGTTCAACGTTCCTCGCTATTCTTTTTCATATTCAATCATTGATGAAGAACTATTGATTCCTTCCCATCCAGTGACGCCAGACTAACAGTCTGTGTCTGTAAAGGTCAGTAAAAGTAATGAATTGATCAGCGCTCATTATCAGAAGAGACAGAGAGACAGGCGAGACAGCTGACCCGAGTGAAAGACAGACTTACTGTATAAACAGGAAGACCGGCAGCATACAGAAATATGGGTGGTGGACAAACTATATTGAGGTCATGGTGACAAAATGGAGGTGATTCAGGCATACCATCTCATATAGGAGAGCAGAGATAGAGGGAGAGAGCAGGGGAAGGCACAGACAGCCAGATAGCAGACAGTCAGTGGGGAAATTACTGAGGGGTGCAGAGCGAGAGATGCCGGCCGGCACTGAGAGAACGCTAAAATGTCAACTCAACACACACATTATGAAACACACAGATAGAGGGAGGACGGGTGGCAGGAGAGATGTGGGGTCTATATAAACAAGTGTGTGTGTGTGTGTGTGTGTGTGTGTGCACTCACACGTACATCACAGTCATCGTTATTGAGGTAAAGGGGTTGCACTTTATTTTACAGTACACTAATAAGATGTAAAAGGCTGTACTTTGTATTAAATTAGACAAAAACTAGAAATAATATGTTTTTTATGAGAAACTTATTAAACTTTATTAGAGGGTAATTAGGGACACATTACAACAGACTACTGTACTGTTGTAATGTCCCCGATGATGCTGTAATAAAGTCTAAAAAGGGTCTAACAGTTGGAATAATACACTTAAGTTTACAGTACAGATCCATTGTAATGTGTCCCTAATTGTCCTCCCATAAAGTCTAAAAAAGGAACAGTGAGAAATAATAAACTTTAGTTTACAGTGCAGTTCTGCTGTAATGTATCCTTAATTATTAAAGAACATTTGATTTTTGTCAAATTTGATACAAAGTATGGCTTGTTACGTCTTATTAGTGTACTGTAAAATAAAGTGTGGCCAGTGAAGTTATACACAAAAGCCATATATTTATGCTATGGGGGTGTGCCTAATGTGAAGTGTCGGTCAGGATATATAGCGCAAAACACACACACAAGCTGTATGCACACACATTACACAACACACACACACAGTGACAAACACACTCACTGTAATGGCAGCTCCAGGCACTGCAAATGACAACGTCAAGAGCGCCCAATTACCACGGCGACTGATCTGACTACCATTTTGCCTGCCTCTGTCAAATGCGCTCTGTCACACAGCCACCTCCCCCAACTTCAAACACGCGCACGCACGCACACATACACACACACAAATGCACAAACACCCAGAGATGCAGAATGCATAATGAAAAAGACATGCAAAGATACATCCATATGCAGCAGATCTCTCCTTCTTTCCTCTCTCCTGGCAGACACACGCATGCATGCGCACACACACACACACACACGCACACAGACACACACACAGACACACGCACACACACACAGAGGAAACCCTTCTCCCTCTTTCCGCCCACCACAGCAGCCTTGGCATGCCGTAGAGAGAGGCAGGAGGCCACATTTAGAAAACAGAAGGGGGCTGTTGCTCTGCTCCGATGGAGAGCTCACACCCAAATTTTGCCAAAATTCCACTTCTCTTTTCTTCTTCTCTTTCCCATATCATAGTGCGCTGCTTAGGGGGTTTCTGTTGTAAACAGAGCTGAGGAGTGCTGTGTTACACGGAGAGGCACAACATTTTGGCGAGCGGCTCCCGTCCTGATTAGATTCGTAATACATGATATCTTTGTTTTGTTTTTTCATCATTTTCTCCATGTTTGGCACTAAAATAAACAATGCTGTGTTGTTTTGGCACGACATCTCCTACTCGTCCGTCAAACAGTGTTGGCAGTAGCCTACCGCCATGTCTTTTTCCTCTGAGTTTCAGTTCATGAAATTTGATTTTCCGTAGGAGACTTCTTTCTTTGTCTGCTGTGCAGCCATGGCGTTTATCACCTCTCATGTTTACTGCCCACGGTTTCATGTTTAGTCCAAACTAACCACTGATACGTTATTTCCATCATGTTTAAAGCAATACACAAGGAGGACCTACTACAGAAAGCAAGGAAAAAAGAAACTATAGGCTGAATCAACAGGTGTTACTTCAAAAAATATTGTGGCTAATTCCTTACAGGCCAACTTGGGGTGGAGATTTATGCCTCGAAAACAAGCACAACAGTGGAGGTGAATGGAATTTCATTTGTGGCACTAACAGTTGTGAAAACTAACAGTGTCCCTGTGGGATAATCCACAGAAAACAGTCAAGTGTTTTCTTATATATCTTTGGCAACTAGAATTACTGCCTCGTGGCTGTACGCCTCCGCCAACCAGTCAAGTTGCAATTTATATCCATGTCTCTTCAGACTAATACGTGTAGTGAAATTTTTGAGGGAATTTAATAAAAAGTATGGTGGTAAAGTGTGTATGGTTCCAGGGAATAATTTCCCTTGAGGAACATGTTGTCTTCACTCTCTTATCATGAGACTAGTTTTTTTTTTTTTTCAGAGAGCTGATAGACAGCTGAAGTTGAAGCTAAAGTTGACCTTTTCAATATAAAAAGTCATCACCCCACCATGTTATCCTATTAGACATTTGTGCAAAATCTTTGTCATTTTTAGTGTACAACTTCTTGAGTTATGTTTTCTTCCGGCCTCCAAATTCTGATCAGTTCATCTTTTGTGCCAAATTTGACAAAATATAATAAATAATATACTGTATGAATCTAAAAATATGTATTATTTAATTAATATTAATTTGATATTGTAAAAGTAAATTTAAATATAAAAATATTTGCAATATTAACCTCCTCTGTGAGCTCCATTGTTTGTCTGGCACAGTGATGAACTGTTGTTTACTTCTTCCCTACGCAGTTCACAGTTCACAGACAAGAAAGCCTGTTGTGCTCTCTACGATTTGGAACCTTACTAAACATGGCTGAAAGCCCTGTGCAGTCCACTGTGCAGGAATCTAGAGGCAATCAGAACGCACCCATAAAAATCCAGGCAGAAACCTTCAACTGACATCTCAAGATCAATCAAAGCAATCTCTGTGGGTAGTACGGATGGAATGATTGAATTGGATAAATAGGATATAGCCACAATAAAATTCCTGAAGATTAGTATTACCATTTCCAATTTCAATTATCATCAAAACTATGTTTGATTACTGCACTTTAAAAAAAACTCATGCTAAATACTGTCCAGCATCAACCGAGGTTAGCAGCAGTCTCCCAGCAGCAACGTGGGTTTGTTTTGTGTCAGCGAAAACAACGACATCACAAAGGACATGCTGTCATTTCAAATCACTGAAAAGTTTGCAATATAAAACTTGGTGAAATGATTTCAGTGTGTGTATCAGTGCTTTTTTGAGCATTTTCACAGCCTTCTAACAATTCTATGATAATACTGATAACCTTGATAGTTTTGGTCACTATAACCATGATATGAAATTTTCATTCTGTTTCATCTCTAGTGGTTATGCGCAACTTGTGGTTAAGTGAGAAAGTATGTTTTTGTAATCTGAGTGGACTGACCCTTTAACCGTGCTCATTTCTGTGTGCATGAATGGGCAAACTCTACAGAACTCTCACTTGATACAGCACTTATTACAAAAAAATAAACGGATGAGGTGAAATTATGAGCCAGTCTCCTGGCAAATATCAACATCCAAAACTAATACAACGTGGTTTTGTATAATGAAAATAAAGGCTTCTCCAGGTTATTGTGAGTGGGATTTGATGCTTATGTGAGCCAACTCCCAAACTTACACACTACTTGGATGTCTTGAATATTAATAAGATGTTGGTGTGTGTGCAAACTCAGTGAGCATTGTTATGGAAGTGGGTTCAGAAGGAAAATGTGAACATATGGAGAGAAGAAAATATGCCAGAGAGCAGGAATAAAGTGGACTTAATAATGGCCAGGGGTGTCATTTGAGACATGCACCACCCTCCAACCCCATCTCCACCCGCCGCGCACACATGCCTACATGCACGCACAAACAAACGTGAGTGCTCACTCACACACAAACATCTAGGCCGGCCTCATTTCAGCTGCTCACCTCTTTCTCTTCTTCCTCTGTCTCCCACACACACACACACACACACCAGATACACCACACATCTCTCTTCTCTGGCCAGGCAGTCGAAGCCGGGTCAGAGTTCAACTCGGTAATGGAGTCTCTCCCACCTGGCGGTGTCAGGTAATACACAGAGGGGGAGGTGTGTGATTGCATGTGTGTGTGTGTGTGCCCGTGTGTGCGTCTGTGCGGGGTGGCTGAAATGGGGCCGAGCTGAATGACCCAAATTGTGGCGGCAACCTTGAAGAGCTCAGGTGGTACACGATGAAAAATAAAAAAGCAGGAGTTAGGGGGAGAAGGAGGGGAGGAGGGAGGGGGAGGAAGAGGAGGAGGGAGGCACATGAGGAGCGCGGTGGTAATACGTGTCCTTAAACTGATTTCAGTTGTTTTCAGAACGAGGTGTGGTCCTCTCATCTCTGCATGGCACTGCGCTGATTGGAGGCTGTTAGAGGTCTGCGTCAGTGTGTGTTTGCGTGTGTGTGTGTGTGTGAGACAAACACACAAAGAAAAAGGAAGAAAGAGTATGTGCATGAATGTCTTTTGTGTGTGTGCACAAACGCATACATTATAGGCATTATACTTGCTTCCTTACCTAGATGCAATCACACTTTTTTTTTTGTCTCTCTGTGTGTATTCTGCTCCACTCTTATGTGGTGTGTGTGTCTGCAGAAAGCTGTGATAGGCTGAGCAGCTGGCTGTTCGTCGTGTCCTGATTTATCAGTCCTGTGCTGAATGCAGTTTGTTACGGTGGATGTGAGGGGCTTAACTATGACATCAAGCCTAATCTGCCTTTGGCCTTATAATTCTGTCGATGTATTCAAATGGATTAATGCGAGGTACATGGTCGGTCATCGAAGCAAACATCTGCATGGTCTGATAGCAATCATAACGGGCATAGCTTACACTTAGAGCGATGACAGAGTTAACAATCATTGATATTCCTCACAGAGATGTGTGTTCGGTTCACGGTCAGATTGTTGTTTGTCCTTTGTCTGTTTGTCTGCAGTATTACAGAAAAACTCATTTCAGGGATTTGGTCGAATGCGTATGGTGGACAAGGAAGAAAACCATTAGGATAGTCTCGTTTTTGACAATCCTCTGGACCGGTAGTTAGGAATTAAATGAGCGTTGCTCACTAGTAAGACAAATTTTGGATAGTAGCTTCGGAGTCCGTTGTTCGTTCGTCAGCAATTTTAGATGCCAGGATCTGCGTTTTTTCTCATTGCAAAATAGTTAGGGATTTGGGGCAAAATCAGGATGGCACCTAAATAGAACAATTATTGTGGGAATCACATCTCATTTTCACTCTTTTTAACATGTAATGGACAGTGTTAGTCAAATGGTAATGCTCAACCAATCTGTTATTATGGTCATCCACTTCACAAAGTTGGTACTTTGGTACGTCATAGACTATGTGACGCAAGGATCCCAGACTGAAAGAGACCTGTTGTTGATCTTATGATAAGTACGAACAGGCTATTATTGTGACAGCATGGAATTTTTATCCGACTGTAAGAAGTGCTGACGACGACTTTAACACTGGATGCCATATCGTTTTCAGCGAATTACACAGTCAGGAAGCTATTTGGAAAGAGGATGCAGAGGGCGAAAGATTTCGAACAGTGCAAGAATCGTCAATCCACTTGCTCTGTACGACATGGGTGCGAACGTGGTCGTTGTTGTGGAATTGCATAGTTTCGCGAATTCAGATAACAGTCTAATTTAGGGGGCTCGATTCTCTGCCCGTCCCTACTATGGCATGAGAAAAAACGCCGTCGGCTGGATCTAAATTGCTCGAAAACGGCTCCGAGCTCCACCAAAAATTGTCTGGGTGAGTCTACGAGCGTATTTAATCCTAACAATAAGGTCCAGGTGTCAAAAAACCGAACTTATCCTTGAAATGTTGGAGCAGATTCACAAATTATTTTTCATTTTTGTTAACATTGTGAGATTTGACAGTGGTGTCCGTGGCAAAATGAAGTGAATTTGCTGCACATGCACAAATCTGTTGTATTTATAGTACAAGTCCAATTCCCAAAAAAGTTGGGACATTAAGACATAAATTAAAAAAAGAATGCCAGGACTTGCAAAAACTTTTTGACCTACATTCAACTGAATAAGGTACAAAGACAGGATATTACATTGTACACTCATGTTGAATCTGATCCCGACATGTTCCAAAAAGATTGGGACATGTTTACCACTGTGATGCATCATCTTTTCTTTTAACAACACTCAGTAAGCACTTGGGAAATGAGGACAGTAAATGCTTAATTTTTGAAAGTGAAAATCTTTCTCATTCTTGCTTGATATACGACTTCAGGTGCTCAACAGTCCGCAGTCTATGTTGTCGTATTTTACGCCTCATAATGCGCCGCACATTTTCAGTTGGAGACAGGTCTGGATTGCAGGAAGGTCAGTCTATTGCCTGAACTCTTTTACTAAGAAGCCATGCTGTTGTTACACATGCAGAATGTGTCCTTGGCATTGTCTTGCTGAAATAAGCAGGGACGTCTCTGAAAGAGACATCATCTGGATGGCAGCATATGTTGATCCAAAACCTGTTTGTACCTTTCAGCATTAATGGGACCTTAGTGTGACAGTTAGCTATGCCATGGGTACTAAACACACACCCCGACCTTCACAGATGCTGGCTTTTGAAGGTTAGCGCTGGATGGTCCTTCTGCTCTTTAGCCCGGAGGTCAAAGCATCGATGATTTCTGAAAACAATTTGAGATGTGGACTCATCAGGCCACAGCATATTTTTCCACTCTCTGTTCATCCATCTCAGATGAGCTCAGGCCTCAGTAAAGTTGACATTCAGTCAACTTTCCCAGTCTTTTGTTGCCTTTGTCCTAACTTTTTTGACAAATTTGCAAATTTACATTCCGTTTTAATTTATGTTTTACACAACGTCCAAACTTTTTTGAAACTGGGGTTGTAAATGGTGTGCTGCAACTAAACATACAACGAAACTTAACGGCTACTTCAAACATCACTGTAGAGACAAATGGAGCAAGTATGTAAGGAATAAGCGATGTCAAAACTATCCCGTTTTTTCCAAGCTGATAAAAGCAAAATAAGCTTATTTAAAGGTTAGTGCGGGCTAGGATAATTTGGATATCATCGAAGACTGGATTATTGGCCTTGGCAGAGGTCTGGGCTCCCTGAGTGCTTCTTGTTGAAAATCATTTGGATATCAAATCAAGTCTTGTTGCGGAAATGAATAAAAAAATCCACAATGTAGTGCATAAAAATAGCATCTACTGACAAAATGAACATGAGGTTTCATGGTCCAGGTCCAAAAAGTGCTTGGTGGAACTTGGAAGTTGCAGATGTTTGCACACTTTAGACCTACTATTGACACTCTGATGCTCTAGATTCTTATTTTTCTATTATTATTTTTCTTTCTGTCTGTTGCTCGTCTGTCCATTCTGGAAGAGGGATCCTTCCTCTTCCTGACATTTCCTCTTTTTTCCCAGTTAAAGGGTTACATAAAGGTTGAGAAGAGTTTTTCCTAATCTAATAAATTAGAACGGATGTTGTAAGATGTTATATGGATTACTGTATACAGCTCTTTGTGAAAGGCAAATTTGTTATATAGGTTATTACATAAAAATAAAAGTAACCTGACCTGTCTTGCTCAGTATGGTATAAAATACTGCAGCTAAGCAACAGGTTTATTTTGTTGATACATTGGCAGTATTGATCCTCAAGATATTAACAGATCTCAATTAACTTGCTGCCTAACAGCACTGTATACAATGCTGTTACTCCTGATATAGCAGGATGGTAGAAACAACTATCTTGTGATAAACTACTCTTTAAGTGTATATCCCCCCACAAACCTTGGATCTATAAAAAGCACAGATTAAAATCATGTGAAGCAGCTCTCTGCAGTTTACATGACATACTGCAACTCTCAATGTACATTTGTTTTATTTGAGTGTACATAACACAGTACACAGCAATCTGAAAGACAAAGTATATAGCTTCCTGTTGCCAGAAATAGTCAGCTCCAATTTGGCCTGTGATGAAGTTTTTCAAACATTTGTCATGTGTGTTTGTTTTGAATACGTTTTGGTCCATTATTTCGGCATTTCTCACTGTTGAAAAACATATGGCCATATTGATGAATAGGACCTATTGTTGGAGGTATTATTTGTCACTCTGACTCGCTCATGGTGATGGATGAGCGTGTGTGTGTGAATGTGATTTATGGCACCCGGGGTAGTATATGTATGGTTGTGTGAGTGAGCATGTGTGAGAAAGCAGAAGTCTATTAAGATGACCTTGAGAGGAACTCCCACAACTGCTCGTACATAAAATAACAATGAAAAGTGAAAGTGACGAGCTGACATGGTGTGTTTATGTGTCCATTTGTGTGTGTAATGTTTGGCAAGGTGTTATGCTTGCTTATTGTGTTCTGAATGTTGTGATGCCTCCTACTGATACGGAGACCTGCAATGCTAATGCTGTCATTTAGACATTTTCTATGGACACGGCATATATTCACTGCTCTCCTTTGTCTGGATGCCAGTGATTCTGTTTGTATAGGGGCTAAACTGAATAACTGTCTTTCTACTTTGCGTTTGTCATTTAACATCACTTGGTTGCACTTTATTTTACAATACACTAATAAGACATAACAAGCCCCACTATGCATCAAATTAGACAAAAAATATTAAAAATCTGTTCTTTATTTGACAGTATTAGACACTTTATTAGACCCTTATTAGACTTTCATAGATGGTAATTACAAGTCATTACAACATAACTGTACTTTCAACTAAAGTGTATTGTTTTGTCTATTGTTTCCCACTGTCCTTGTCCTTGATAGACTTTCTTACTGTAAACTAAAAAGAAATCACATATCTGCTACTTCCCCATCTAAAACAAAATGTGAACTGGATCTACCAAGCAAAGGGAAAAATGATAGAGGTAGAGGATTTTTTTTTTTTTTTTTTTTTTTTTTGTCTATGGGTCACTGCACAGACTTATTGTTCTACTGTAGGCTGTTAATACATGACAGGGAAAGAATCGGTCTTGCCATATATTTAGTTCTGTTGTAATGCGCCCCAAATCACCCTCTCATAAAGCCTAATAAACAATACACTTTAGTTTACAGTATAGTTCTGTTTTAATGTGTCCCTAATTATCTTCTAATAGAGTCTAATACGGATCTAATAAAGAATATATTATTTCTAGTTTTGGTCTAATTTGTTATGTCCTATTAGCGTACTTAAAAATAAAGTGCAACCCCTTATTTTCCTTTGACTTTCTTTATTATTATTGTTTTTTCTTCTTCTCTGGTACTATACATTTCCTCACTGTTCCTCTTAATTCCATACATCTGCTCCCCTTCATCTGTCTGTCCATGATATGTGCTCTTAGTATATTGCCCAGGGAGGTCTGTCCGTTAACCACTGATCACCCGGTAATAAACACACTTCATTAAACCACAGACTCTCATTCATCAGTAGTCTGCTTACCTCCTCTATAGAAGCCCTGGCTTAGATACACACCATTCATTTACCGCTAGATGTGTGTGGCTTCCTCCTGGTGGGACGTCTGGGCCCAACTTGATGATTTATTTACAATTCCGACCATGTGCTTCCCGGGTAAACGCTTGACTTTGAAGGGAAGGATTACTTTCTGAAGCAAGGGCACTGGGCAACAAGCCTGGGTGTGACTTGGAAAATGTTATAAGTCATTGTGGAGTGCATAACAGATGATGGAGAAAGAGCCATTTACATTTTCTCTCATTTAATGCCAGTTACTTTGACAAATCGCCAATCTACATGGCCTCAGAATATTAGTTAGGTAATATAACTCATGTTCCCAGATGCTGGATAGAATATGTTTTTCTTATATTTGCCATTTGCCATGTTTTTTTTTTTTTTTTTTGGGGTTTTTGTGAGATTCGGTCTGGTATACCTTTATTCACACTTTAAATAAGCACACATTTTATACTCTATCTCAAACACAATAAAGACATCCAAAAACAAAGTCTGTTCCCACAGAAATGCCTTCCACAGAGGCCACTAAAACAACTCCTACCAGAAACTCACAGTGAATGACGAAAATAAATTACCTTAAAGGAACGGGGAAACTTTGCCATGAATAATATAGGAGCCACTCAGAGCACACAGACGGATTATGAGCCTGAGATTGACAAGGACGCCTCTCAGCGGGGTTATTAGCTTAAAAGACCATACTGGCAGTTTTGCACATTTTAGTCCATTAACTACAAATCACATATACTTCACATCAGTGCTGACCATTTTCCAATGCACGCTGTAAGTTTGAAGATTGATTTCCCACCTCCCTACTAATGTAGTCGTGAGCAGGTCTGCTTTCATAATTCTTCCCTGTTGGTGCACTCAGGCAAACTTGACACTGAAATGAGTATACGCTTCCTGACAGCAAGACACTTCATGTGTTCCGTCCAGATCTTTCCCCATATTGTTCATCTTATTGTTTGTTTTTGTGGTTTAATTTTTGATAACATAGCTTGTGACACACAGCTGACTCAAGTCTTGAAGGCACTGCTAGCAAAGTCACTGGAGTGCCTTGGTAGGGCCAAAAAGAACAATTATTTTGATCGATTAATCTGCAGATTGTTTTCTCAATTGATTAATTGCTTTGTCAATAAAATGTCAGATAATTGCAGGTAAACTTTTTTGTCAATTGACAAATCAATTAATCAACTAATCCACTTACCAGGGTTTATAATTGAGACTTGTGCGATTCAAGTCCCTTTCAGCCATACATCTTGTTAAAATTCTAATCTCTTATTATCAGGTTGGACCTGGTAACATTTCTGTAACACTCTTCACACGGCAAAAGTCTGAATTGAATGTCCTCAGATTAATATAAAGGCTGCAGCAGCAGAAGATTAAAAAATAGAAGAGGTCAATCAGCAGAGTGCAAATTAGGGTTGCACATATGGATTTTTTTCATCTGAAGTTGACATAAAATTTGCTTTGTAGTTGCAGTGCAGTGCAGTGCAAGTTGTAGTGCACCTGAGGGTAAGAAAGGTTCAGATGTGGTGAGTAAAGATAGATGATTTAATATTCCATCTGACTCTTCAAAAGTTTGTTTTGTTTTTCTAGTAAAGTTTGACTTTTATACAGCATTTATAAACTCAAATGAAATGTTTTGACATAATCTTTCAAATCAGATATTAATATAGCAAATATTTATCGACTAATATATGCCGATATCGATACAGACCAGTATAGCTGGACAGGCCAATATGGCAGATAATTTATCTGTCCCGATATTTTTTGTGCATCCCTAGTGCGAGTAACCACTTACATGTAACTAGTTACATGTAAGTAGTTACTCGCCAACACAGTTTGTGTCCTATTGTGTTATGGCCAAAACATGTGTTGCAAAGTCACCAAAATTTAGGTAAAATTTTGTTCATTCTTGGGTCCAAGTGGTCATTTCAACCAAATTTGAAGAAATTCCCTCAAATGGTGTTCCTGAGATGTTGCGTTCACAAGAGTGGGATGAACATCAGGTTACAGTGACCTCTGACAACTGGAAGTTAATCAGTTCTTTCTTAAGTTCAAATGGTCATTTGTGCCAAGTTTAGAGAAATTCCAGAAGTGTTGGGTTTCTGGAAGTATCTGTGCGTGTCACTGGTACAGAGACATAAAAATGTTTTTTCAAAAATTGTGAATCATGGAGGTCCTTCAGCAAACAGTCATGAATGTGCACAAAGAAAATTAGGCTGAAGGGTCCAGTAGTATAAGAGATTAGCTGCAGACAAGCTCCAGTTTCGTTGATCAAACACACTAGCGATCACATGATCCCCCCCTGAGGCTTATGCTTGGCAGAGATAACAAGAGAGAGGGTTTTAACACCTACTGTATGTCTGGATGACAAAAAGCCATCACTTTACCAGACAGATGAAGTCAGCAATGTTATTTCATGTCTGAAAAGGGTTTAGAAAGAGCTTCATTAGAGCAAATGATGCAATATAACAAATATGAACTGCTGCTGTACGGGCATGTAGGTGCTGTAAACTCTGCTTGGAAGCTGTGCCCATTAGTGCACAGTTTTTATGATTACTGCATCCAAGTGTGTTGTATTATTGTGTTGGGATTTCTTCAGAGTAATGTGTGTATTACTGGTAGGTGTATTACACTGTATGTGCTGGCCAGATGGTCTCTAATCTTCCCTTATAATCTGTTTGTACAGAGGTTTGGACTCCTCTATGCAAACCAGGCTTTCTGCACCATTCACATCCCAACGTGACGCATAGGCTTGCTTTGATTGGATAAAATGTGCCTGAATGGCGTCATTGATCGTGTGGGAAGATGGATGGTGGTCAGACAGCCATTAAATGTGACCCCCCTCCCCTTCCCGGCCCGTGTCAGAGTCTGAGCCCATGGTAAATCACAGACTCCGCTGAAGGCAGCATAGATCACCGCTAACAACACTGCATCAACAAGTAGACAAGAGCAGAATAAATACCAGAGGAGACAGAGAGCAACTTTAATAAACATGTTTTTCTTTTTTGATTTCTCACTGCAAAAATGTCAGTCTCTAAAAGGTCATCAAATGTTTGGATGAAGATTGTTTCACATTCTTTTCAGGCTTTCTGTTCTACTTTTAAGAGTTTTACTTGGATCAAATTAACATGCCAAGAAATCAGTGGAGAGGGAGCAGAATCCTGGTTTGTTATTCACGTACAAGCCCAATTCCAAAAAAGTAGGGATGTTGTTTCAAATTTAAAATTTAAATAAAAACAGAATGGAAAGGTTTGCAAATCATTTTAACAGAATACAGCACAAAGACGAGATATTTACAAACTGATAAACTTTATTGTTTTAGTAAATATAAACTCATTCTGGATTTAATGTCTTCACCATGTTTCAAAAAAGTTCGGACAGGGGCAGCTGAAGTCTGGGAGCGTTGTGGAATGCTCAAAAAACAGGAAGATTTCACAGGTAAAACGGGTTTTTTAGGGAATTCACCACCTACAATCCATAATGTGATTAAAATATTCAGAGAATCCAGAGAAATCTTTGCATGCTAGGAGCAAGGCTGAACAACCAACACTGAATGCCTGTGACCTTTGACCCCTCGGGCAGCAGTGGATTAAAAAAACACATTTAAAACTCACATAATTGTATAAAGGATACTACATGGGCTCAAGAACACTTTGGGAAAACATTGTCAGTAAACACAGTTTGTTGCTGCATCTACAAATGCAAGTTAAGACTCTACCATGCAAAACGTGTTACAACAGTGTGGCTTCATAGTAAAAGAGTTCAGGTACTAGACTGGCCTGTTTGCAGTCCAGATCTGTCTCCTTTTGATAAACTGTGATATATTATGGAGCATAAAATATAACAAGAGAGATCCTGAACTGTGAGAGAAAGAATTCACTCTCAGTGATAGTGTCCTTGGAACCCATATGCTTACTGAGTGTTGTTAAAAGAGGTGGTGATGTATCACAGTGCTAAACATACTTTTCTGGAACATGTTGCTGACATTGAATTCAGAAAGAGAGTATATTTACATTGCTTTACATTTTTATTTACATTTTATACAACATCCAATTTTTTTTTTCAGAATTTGAGTTGTATTTTTCTTTCCTGTTTCTTATACTGCGATCTATTCTGTAAGCACTGGGATCCTGTAATCTCTTTGCTTACTGACTGACAAATCCCATTTGGAATATTTTGTTATGTGCTCCTCAAAGCTTGCTACGTCTGTGTAAAACATTTCTGTCCATCATAATAAAATATTATTCAGAGAGAACATCCCTGGGGTTGTCAAAATGACGAAATGCAGTCAAAATCAATACTGGTTATGCTCCATCATGTTTTGTCTATCTAATGTCAAAAAAAAAAACTAAAATCAAATCATATTGTAAAGAGGTGGCTTTTTAAACCTAACTGATTGAATTACATCCCTTTTAGTTTGTTCTCAGCAACATGGGAGCCTGACTGCGAGAGCCTCTCCTAATACAAGCCAAAGCTACTCATATGAGACAATGGCATCAAATGCTGCCACTCATCCATGATGCTATTGAGAAAGCCTTAGAGAGTGGAAAAGGAATATTTAGCGGAGGGTTTCTTTTTGTTTAACCAGAGTAGGTTTCCATTCCGTTCTCTTGGAAGGCAATAAAAACAAACTGTGGATGTTAGTGGGCGGGGGAGCCCCATCAATTTATCTTGTTTATGGAAGCGACAGGAGACCGCTCAGCTATTGTGTCTGCCTCTCTGCCACAATTGCTACAATACTCAGGACAAGGATTTAACCAGCTCCATCTGCCTCCTCCTGCACTCCACTCCGTCTCACTCTCCAACTCCCCATCCGAATCATTTCTCCAATCCTGCATGGGCACGAGTGTATGCTGTAAGTTTATGCCTTTATGCACTCACTCTCTTCCTCTCACATCCATCCTCTTCTCTATATCCACGACTCCCTTTCTGCACAGACTCTATCCAGTCCTCCTCTTTCCCGTCCCTCCTTCCTTCATTGACTCCAGTGGCTCCATCATTGACTTCTCTGACCCTCTGACAGCCTTAACTTGACATTCAGACATCGTGTTCATCTCCTGTTTGTCTCCGTCAACACAGCCCGGGGTATTTGATCCATGCACAGACTGTCAATAGCCAACACAGCGCGGCCTGTCCACCTCTGCAGACGCTCTCTGGAAGACATCTAGACTTTAAACTGGCAAGACCTTAAACCCTTTTTCATACAGCTGTGAGCTGCTGTGACTTGTTTTCTATGTCAGAGGCTCAGCTCTGTGCAGCTACAAGCTGATGCTCTGGTTTGCGGCTTGTACTTGGTTCTTATTGGTGCATTAGCTGCTGGACTTGTTTAAGTGCAGACATGAATCAAAGCTGTGCTTTGTGTCAGCTTCTGTGACCTTACAGAAGTTTTCTGACTTTTTTTTTATTTTCAGAGTATAGTTAACCCAGCTTTTAAGGATGATGTACAAGTAGCAGTGGGATATAATTTAATATTAAAATGCATCATAATATAATTAGACAGAATTATATCATGATGTTATCATGTTATCATGTTTTTGTTCTACAAACTTCTGTTGACCAAATTAATGATTCAAAGTACGTGGTAATTAAAAAAGCAAAACTGTTTGGTCTCATGCATAAGAGTAAAACACTGTTACGCATTTTATATTGTTATGTCAATATGTTAATTACTTACTTAGTATGTTGAGACATCTTTAGAATAATATTTCAAAAATATGAAGTTGTAATTACTTTTTGTTTCTTGTGAATGTAGTTTGCTTTTTGAAAATAGTTTTATAACCATATTTTTCTTTCCTTTTACATACCTTTTTTTATGATTATTTCACCACTATTTGTTATCATAATACACCATAGTTGACTATTTATTACAGTTACAAACTCCTCAGCTCCAGCTAGGGCTTTGCTATATGTAAGGGATAATGCTCAATGAGGTTTCCATTACACTTTGAAGGGCATCATCCCACTTGTCCCCCCAAAATTAAGACCATTAATCTACACTCTCCGGCCACTTTATTAGGTACACCTTGCTAGTACCAGTGATTTGAGCTTTGTGACATTTCGTTATCCTGCTGGAAGTAGCCATCAGAAGATGGGTACACTGTGGTCATAAAGGGTATGGACATGGTCAGATAGAATACTCAGGTAAGCTGCGGCGTTTAAATTATGATCAGTTGGTACTAAGGGGCCCAAAGTGTGCCAAGAAAATATCCCCCACACCATTACACCACCACCAGCCTGAACCATTGATACAAGGCAGGATGGATCCATGCTTTCATGTTGTTTATGCCAAATTCTGACCCCACCATCTGAATGTCGCAACAGAAATCGAGTCTCATCAGACCAGGCAACATTTTTTCCAATCTTCTATTGTCCAATTTTGGTGAGCCTGTGGTCATTGTAGCCTCAGTTTCCCGTTCTTAGCTGACAGGAGTGGCACCTGGTGTGGTCTTCTGCTGCTGTAGTCCAGCTGCTTCAAGGTTCTACGTGTTGTGTGTTCAGAGATGGTCTTCTGCTTATGTTAGTTATTTGAGTTACTGTTGCCTGTCTATCATCTCGAACCAGTCTGGCCATTCTCCTCTGACCTCTAGCATCAACAAGGCATTTTTGCCCAGAGAACTGCTGCCGACTGGATATTTTCTCTTTTTCGCACCATTCTCTGCAAACCCTTGAGATGGTTGTGTTTGAAAATCCCAGCAGATCAGCAGTTATGAAATACTCAGACCAGCCCGTCTGGCACCAACAAATATGCCACGTTCAAAGTCACTTAAATCACCTTTCTTCCACATTCTGATGCTCAGTTTAAACTTCAGCAGGTCATCTTGACCATGTCTACATGCCTAAATACATTGAGTTGCTGCCATGTGATTGGCTGATTAGATATTGTGCATTTTCATGCATTTTGCAATCAAAATCTAACATTTTTCACAAGCCATAACTCATTTCATTACAGCATTTAAACCTGGTACAATCATTATCATCCCAAAGCCATGGAAATGTTTGCCACTACAGCAAACTTTAGATTTGACTTGGCAACGGGAGATAATGCCAGTCCACTCAGCTCATAGAAGCCCTTGCCTCAACTATGAGTCAGAAAACTAATGCTATACTAGCAAGATTCAAAGTCAATAACATTGCATGTGGTTGAGAAACTGTGAATATAATTTTAGTTTAGTATGTTTAACTACAAGACTAGCTAGCTGTCCAACCATGTCAGTCACCCTAAGTCAATATTGAGATTTTCACAAACAAATGATAGACCATCTCTATTGTGGTCCACAGCCAGAGCTAAACCAAAGTGTAGAGATAGATGTGGTGATGTGAGACTAGCTGCGGCCTTAAGTGTCGAGTTGAATGGCGAAGGGGAAGTGAGATGATCGCTCACGTGATGCAAAGTATCAGCAAGTTCAGATGGGTATCAAACTTCATGTACTTGCATCCTGTGGTGATCAGAAGGTGAGGCATTTAATGGTGGTGTGATCTACTGTATTGTCCACAGAGGCTTTGACTGCATCCCTGTTGCTATGGTTACTCATTTCAGCGTATTACTTTGGAACAGTGATCAGACATTTTCACTGTAACTACTAAGTAGTCGTCCATGGTCAGGAATTTAATGGACACCTTATAGCCAATTAGAGCCAAGTATTCACCCAGACCATGGTATAAATCAATATTATATCAATATCGTGATGTATGACTGGATATCGTCTCAGATTTTGGATACTGTGATGTGGCATAAGTGTTGTCTTTTCCTATTTTAAAGACTGCGTTACAGTAAAGTGATGCAATTTTCTGAACTTACCAGACTGTTCTAGCTGACCTGTTATCTGCCTTTATTTACTTAGTCAGGACATGCACATTACTGAGGATTATTGATCAAAAATCTATTTTTTTATATTTTGCAATACAGATAAATATCAATAGATATATTTGTTTAAAATAAAAAATAAAAAAACATTGTGAAATATGATTTTGTCCATACCACCCAGGCCTAGTTCCAGCTTGTAGTCACAAAGTCTACACTGTCAAAAAGACTGAGATAAAATATTTGACTGCAGTCCAGTCATTCCATTAATTATTGTCACCCTCTTGATACCTTGTTAACATCTTAGAGTTAAAGTATGTCTACACTTGAAGTCTAACACAGCGGAGTAGACATGATCTACATGCATTACATTCTTCCTCTGTCTTGCTGGATTCTTTCCTGCTCTTGACTTTGCTTGACTGTTGCTGTGCACCAAGAGGAAGAATGAGAGACGCCATTGACTCAGACTCCCCACCTACAGCAGACTCCACATTACACTATTGATTGACATCATCAGTGACTGAAGTACCACAGCCGTAGCGTTGAATAGAAAAGGTAACAGGTTGCAACACGTGCCATGCTCTTGGCTTTCACCTTCAGCCAAGATATCCAGAGGGGATCCTGTTTCCTGGTGAAATGCTGTGTGTGAGTGGTGAGTACTGAGAAAGACAGACAGTTAGTCATGGCAGAGGGGCTGACAGCCAGGCTAATGTCTCAATCATGTTATATTAAAGGGATAGTTTGGATTATTTGATGTGGGGTTGTGTGAGGTACTTATCGAAAGTCAGTGAATTTGCTACAGTAGATGGCTGTCAGCACACCCCCAGTTGCACAGAAGCTAATGAAGAGAAGTAATGAACTGCGTGGAAGGGTCAGCAACAGATGGTATTTAATCTAAAAAGAGTCCACCTAAAAATTAAAAAAAAAATCTTTTTTAAATTATAAGTTTAAGTGTATGCCATATTTAGAGTATTTTCACTGCTTTACTTCACCGTCTGAACCAACCAAACTCCACAGGCAAAATCAGTAATTTTACCTCAGAACACGGGAGTTGCTTATCTAGCACTGCTTCAGTTTGTTACTTTGTTTGTTATTGTTGTTATTGTGTGACTCATCACAACAAAGTCACACAATAACACAAACAAACAAACAAACAAACAGATTTGAGGCAGCAGTACACCAACAACTCCCTTGTTCTGCGAGGCAAAATTACTGATTTTACCTACAGAGTTTGGTTGGTTTGGAAAGACCAATATTTGGTCTATATAATGACAGTTTCCCTGTCAGAAATGGCTGTCTGACAGCAAATTGAAGTGGAGAAAATATTCTAAATATAACACACTGAAACTAATAGATTTTTTTAATTGGCTAAAATATGTTTTGGTCTGGACCCTTTCCACAGCAGTGCATTGCTTAGCTTCTGTGCTGGTTCTCCTCTTTGCTTCTCCTAACTGGAGGCATGCTGACCCCCATCTACTGTAATTAATACACCAACACCATTTCAATTAATGTGAACAATCCATAATTGAACAATCCACTAAATTGAATAACTGTTGGAATGACCAAACCTGTCGCCAAGCATTCTTCTGCTGTCCCTGATCACTTTTTTCCCCCACACCGAAAACTTGTGCATATATAGAAGGTTATACCAAATATTCAAGAAAGAAGAAAAAAGCAGCACAACATATTTTCACAATCATTGTGGCAACTGCTATCAAGAAACCTCAAGCTCTAAAAAAAATGTTGTAAACTGTGTAACTGCGAGTAATTTAGGCCAAGATTTCACAAAACAATGCAGACAGCAGCCAAGATCTCAACAGCTATTTTTCCATTCAACATTAGTTCAGCCTGTCAGATTTATATTCATTCCACATTAAAATATTTGCAGAGAGACACTGCTGTGTCAACAACTAAACTCCAACAAGTGGCTGCGACAAAGTAGCAAGCATGACAGCAATTATTATGATCATTATTCAAACTAAAAATATGACTGCAAATATAGTAAAACCAAAGCTCAGGTGGTGTTATCTAACCTCCTGAATGCAGATCTAAGCTGCACTTCCAAGCAGGGGAGCTTGTACTCTATCTGCCGTCTCTCCCATACGATAAAATGCAGCATGATAAACACATCGACTCGCTGACTGACACGGCAGATCAGTGGCGAGACGAGGAGACATTTCTGCCAAACAGCCATGAGAGCTACAGGTAAATACACCCGAGATAACAACCTCCATCTCGCTCTTTCTTTCTTTCTTTCTTCTTCTTTATTGCCACCTACTCTACCTCCTCCTTTCTCCCATCTCTGCTGCCTCGGTGTCGCCACATACCCCCCACCCCCCCTTCACCTCCCTGTGTGTTGTCGTGGCAACGCCGCGGCCGCCCCATTATAATGCCTGCGTGTTTGTAAGTGGAGTTGCTGCTTTGCCGCTGTTGGTCTCTCCCTTTTTCTCTCTTTGTCCCTTTGAAATAGAGAATAAAAAACGGGGGCCGACAGACAGGGGAGAGGAGGAGGAGGAGGAGGAAAGAAGAAGAGGAGGAGGTAAGGGAGGTAGGTTTGTAGGAGAGGAGTGGGGGGGTGCAGGAGCTCCAGCAATCATTTAGCACTTCCCTCTCTTGCGTTTATCTGTCCTTAGAGTTGCTTTCTACATTTCCTTTTGTCTCAGAGGTTGGAGGCTGCTCACTGCTCCTGTAAAAGTGGCTGTGTGAGTGAGCAGCCGTGAAGTTCATTAGGTTGATCTCACACACATGCACACACACACACACGCACACACACACACTTCTCTCTCTTGTACATATTTTGGTAACACATATTGCTTGTAATAAGCTTTAGTTAATAGGTAATAAGCCAAGATACTTATTAACATTATTATGTGTTAATAAAAGCATCATAAAGATGTTTATTGCTGGATTATAAGACTTTTATAACATGTATGAGACTGCTTAAGAATTCTAATAAAAGCCATATGAGTGTGTTGATAACTCAATTTATTGAATTTAACTCCAAAAAGTGCATAGTTAACTGTTAACAAGAGGATAATTAACTGTTAATAAATACATAATTGGTGGCCAAGTAGTTCAGTTGGTAGAGCATTCACCCCATGTACTGACGCTGTGAATTCTCTGCAGCAGCTCTAAGTTCGACTCCCACCTACAGCCCTTTGCTGCATGTCATTCCCCAACTCTCTCTCCCCCTTTCTTCGTTTTCAGCAGCACTAAGTGCTGTTAACTGTTAATAAGTGTATAGTTAACTGTCAATAACTGCATAATAAATTATGTAGAAATCATATTAAAGAAATAAAAGCTTGATAAAGGTTTAACAATGAAGGTAAGTTAGTTAAACTCAATAAATTGAGTTACTTACTTGTAATGTTTGTAACATTTCACAAGTAACTCATAAGGCTTTTCTTAATGTTCTTAAGCAGTCTATAAATTGTAAACAAGTTTCTTATAGGTGCTTATAAATGTCTTTCTACCTATTAATTGAAACTTGTTACAGGTATCTTAATACAAAGTGTTGCCCATATTTCCTTTTCTCTCCTAAACACATGTACTTTGAAACACACAAACATGCTCACCATTACAGAGAGATGGAGTGTATGGAGCTATTAGACACATTGATGAGGACGCGCGTATCAAAGAGAATCCACAATGAGAACAAACATACAGAGCAGATGAAACACCTCCTTTGTGTTTGGCTCCAGGAGCACAACACCTTCTAATGAGAGAGGTGTGTGTGTGTGCGCGCGCATGTGTGTGATTAGCAGATTTCTTGTCTTATATTTGTTTTCTGTACATGACGAGCGCCTATCTGTTCCGCGTTGTGTATGGCAGTGTGTCTACACGAGCAGACTGACAGGTGTGTGTGTATAGTACGTGTGTGTGTGTGTATGTGTGTAATCTCCTAGATAAGGAAGGCAGATAGAGCGAGCAGATAGACAGGGGTGTTGGGGATGAGATTGCAGGAGGGGCTTAAAGCTGAAGCTGTAAATCACTTAACCTGGGGCTAATGGGCTTATAGGCTGTACTACAGTACACACACACACACATTGATACAAACACAAACTCAATCTCAGTTGCCCTTCCAAACACACACACAAAATAACTAAATTTCTGCAATGTTGGGCCCCAAGGCCTCAATAAGTCTTATCTGAAATGTTAACTATTAAATCATGTCCACGCAGAATGTCAAATTAAAAAAGGACTAATTTAGAGGATGTGTGTGCCGGTGATGTGTTGCTCCACTTCGTTTTTAATCAATTTATTTTGTGTGAGGCACATTTGAGTGTGTGTGTGTGTGTGTGTAGGTACGCTGTTTTGTTCTTGTTGTCCTGCATGTTTATTCATCATGGTTTGCATTGGTGTTGCGTCACAACCAGTGTGTGTGTGTAGGCGTTTCACATGAATATGCAATATAAGCTTTCATCCGATGTACACATGAATCACCGCAAAAGTTCTGTCTTAGAAAAACAAAGTGGGGCCTGACGTCTTTGTCAGTGTTTTTTTAGGAGCGACATGTGACTCATCAAGTTGCACGCACTCTTGCTTATAGCACACTTGAATCATTTGTGGGGCTTTCATCTGTAGAAAACCTGAGCGGCTGGTGCAGACGCCAAGGGGAAACACACACATGCACACACACAAATAGAGCTGCAACAGTTAGTTGATTAATCGATAGTTGATCAAAAGAAAATTATTTGTCAGCTGTTTGGATGGTAATTAATTGTTTCAGTCCTTTTTCAAGCAAAATGTCAAACAGTTGCTGGTTCCACGTTATTAAATGTGAGGAATTGTTCTTTTCTTTGTCATTTATGACAGAAAGTCTCTGGGTTTTGGACTGTTGGTTGGACAAAAGAAGTCATGTAAAGACGTCACTTTGGGCTCTGAGAAATTTTGATGAGCAATTTTCACAATTTATTTGACATTTTATGGACTAAACCAGGGGATAGCAACCTGTGACTCTGCCAACTCTTCAGTGGCTTCCTGTAGATTCGACAAAAAATGCTATGGAAATGAACAACTGTTGTTTTGTTTTTTTAAACATTTTAATTTTCATTTATCATTGTAGGTATAAAGTGATTCTATTTTCCAGTTCTAAAATTGTGTAGCCTACATCACCAGAAAAACAGCTATGGAGGCTAAATGCACAAAAACAAACATTTTAGAGGAAAATAGAGAATTTAGTATTTGTGGCTTTTTTAAAAAATTTTTATTTTGGGGGACAAAAACAGTTCTTTTGGGAGTAGAGGTTGCAGATCGTAAATTAATTAATTAGGCCTAATTGTAAAAATAATCTGCAGATTAATGATAACATAAATAATCTGTTAGATGCAGCCCTAGTCACAATACCAGAACTTTAAAACTTTGATACGAGTATAAAAAATGATACTTGATACTTGTTTTGATAACAGCAAAAAGAGCCTGAAAGATATAGGCATGCAAAAAATATAGGACTTAACCTGCACAGTGCTGGTACAGAAAATCTCACTGAACACTGTCTTGTCAGGACAATAACAATTGAACTGAACTGAGGTCTTGACTGAGCACTCACTTTTTTTCATAGCTTTGCTACCTTTGATTCTTTCACGTTAGTATAATACAGTTAGTATTGTTTGTAATCATGTGTGGCGTCACTGGCTAGATAACACATGTTGGGGCTACAGAAGTATGGGTTTATGGAGCCTACTCTATTGCTAATGCTGTCCTATATAAATCAACAGAAAAACGAGAAACGACAAATAAAGTTTAGGACTGAATGGAAGCAGAAGTGAACTGCAGCGTGTGCTGCAAACTTCCTAAACTAGCTGAGTAGTTCAGCTCATTTTTCATTAGAATTATTAGAATAGTGACATCAGGAAACACCACATCACAATTAATGGGAAAAGAGGATGACTCAAATGCCACAGGACCTCTGTGTTAAGTTGTGTTAAATTACCTTTTTTGTAGTGTCCATCACTGGATTTTATTGACACACACACACACCACACACACACACACACACACAGAGAGAGAGAGAGCACAGCTGAATCTACTGGAACTACTACAACAAAAGTAGTTCCTACATGAAACTGCTCACAACAAGGTCTGTGGATTATCTTCAGTAAGTTTTTTGGAAAGAGACACTGGTTTTGAATTTTTCAATTTCTTTTTGAGTGTGTGTGTGTGTTGTGTGTGTGTGTTGAGTAGCCGAGTGTGTGTTGTGATTAGTGTTGCTAGAGAACATAAACGAGTCTTAGCCCAATTTAATTGCTAAAAGCAAAACTCACAGCCAACAACTCAGCAAGTCACACCAAAACAATCTAGATGGATAAATAGCACTACAGGCCAGAAGAATAACGTGTATTTTTGATTTTGGGGTGAACTGTCCTCTCTAATAACCTGCTAACATTCAGTTTATGCATGTTTACATTGTTTGTTAGAAGATTATCATTTTATTAGTAGGCTAATTAACCCAATCATTGGTTAAGCCTGCTGTTAAGCACAAAGATGCCTATTTTATTAAAAAGTTTGAACTGAGGCTGGTTAAGCAGAAGAAAACTGAATGAAAATGGTGTTAAACATTGTGTTTATTAAAACAAGTTACTTCTAATCTAGGATTACAAAGGTGCACTGTTTTTCCTGTGATTTTGCGCATAATTTTCCAATTGTAAAACCTAACAGAGTGGAGAAAAAAGATAAAAAGGTGCATTTCAATCCCTAACTTTACAGGTCCGACGTAGTCCATGTAAATATCTGACCGCTTGGCACTTAACTTTTTTCAAGCAAGGCCCTTCTAAAAAAAAATTAAATAAATAGACCTGGTATATAATATGAAAAAAGGAAATTGCTGTGAAAAGCAAGGTGTGTGCATGTGCAAACTAGGAAACAAGCTTGCTGTCACATGTCTTTCATTTAGGCACGCCTACAACACACACACACACACACACACACACACACACACACACACACACAGAAATAAGGTGCACAAACACATCCTTCCTTCATGCAGGGTCACATATGGTGGGCCATTCTCCTGGTCAGTAGCTCATTACATTTCTCATTATGTCTTTGACACACATTTGGCCGACTCTCTGCACCTGTTGAGGTGTGATATACCGGCTCTCTGTTCACACCTGCTCCTCCTCCTCCTGTTCCTCCCTCCTCCGTTGCTCCATCTCACCCTCCTGCCCTCCATCTTCGCACTTCTCTCCCTATCACTCCATCTGTCTACCTGTCTCCCTGCCTGCCCGCCTCATCATCCTCCCCATGTATCCGACGAGAGACCACGCTGTTGCCAAGGCTACCGCAGCCATTGTGTACCCGGTTGCCAGGTGACTGGTCGCCGTGGCGATGATCAAGAATTCTGAAGCGCCGCCGCCGCCGCTGCCACTCCTCCTCCCCTCGATAAATAAATCTCTTACCATTTTTCCCCTCCGCTCCGTCGTTGTCCTTCCCTCCCTCCTGTCGACAGCGATAGAAGAAAAGCACGGCGACCTTTAAGGAAAACTGAGCAACAATGGAGGGATGGGATGGATGATGGCTTGTTTGTTTTCATTTCTACCACTCTCTCTGCGCTCTCAACTCTATTTTTCTTTTCCCTTCATCCATCTCGTCCCTGGTTGTCCAGACTGCCCAGTTTAATAATGAATTGTCTCTGCTTTCTTTCTCATTTCCCTCTCTGCCCGCTTGTTTGATCACCCCTCCTAATTCTTCATCTCTTTTCTCCATCCTTGTGTTTTATTTCACCAAACAGGGGAGCATGAATGGCCCTCGCTTGGGCTCTCTCCTCCTTGTCTCCTTTGTTCATCCTGGCACTCAGGGTAATTCAGCCTTCATCAGTCTCCTATCTCCTCCTCCTCTCCTTCTGCTCCCCCCCTCTTCTTCATTTTTACAGCGTTCACCCTTTTCTATCCTCTCCGCTCCCTTTTTCCTTTTCTCTCCCCATCACTGGACAATTTTGTCTGGCTTGTAGTGATGCTCTTATCCTTTTAATATGCTTACTCTAATGTGATAGTTAATTCCTGTTCCCCATCACAAAGAAAGATGATGGCAGATAAAATTGGTGTGCGGTAGGGTTTGAACATTATTGGTGAGTATTTTTTGGCATTTCCATTTCCATTAGACTGTGTTTGGGCTGAAAATTCATTTTGTATTTGACAGTCTTCAGGCCAGAAAAGATAAGAAGTATCCAGTTTTTGCTCCCAGAATTTTACTTGTGGCTTGAAGATGATGTGACAGTAACCTCTATTGCGAAGAAAAGATGATGGTGGAGAAGAAGAAAAAGGAAAAAGAAGAAGACATATCCACATGTGGAAACTAATTAAACTGTGAACCATATCTCATTCTCCATCAAAGGCCTGAATTGGTTCTCAGCAAGCTGATGCACTTGTTCAACCCAAGTGGGTATCAGACAGAGAGATGAGGGCAGATACAGCAATACTTGAAACATAAAGTATATTTACTGCATACACAGACGGGCTTTCATGGCAGCTAGGGTTCATACGGCAAAGCTAAAAGAAGGCCAGTAGTGCATTTACTGTATATTACACGCCGTGAACTATCAGATATGCACTTTATGGCCAAATGTACGTGGACACGATAACATCACGGCCCAAATGTGGCGGCTGAACATGTTGATTTGCTTCCCTTCAGCCACAAGAGCATTAGTGAGGTTGGGCACTTACGTTGGGCAATAAGGCCTGGCTTGGCAGTCGGCCAGCGTGGGGGGCAAAATGTCATGCCGAAACAAGAGAACTCCTCCAAACGTTGTCACAAAGTTGGTTGCACACTTTTGTCGAAAATATCACATTAAAACATTGTATGATGTAAAATTAAGAGTTTTCAATAAATAAATAGTTTGTGGGAAATACAATTTCCTGCCCAGAGTTGGATGAGAACACTGATACTCGGGCTGCGCTGACTGAAGATTTTCAGAATTGACAAGCAGTCATTATTTGACTAGTTGTCGCATGTTCATGATATACATTTAAGTATTAAATTTATACTTTTGGGACACAAAGCAAAGTACTTGTTTAATGCTAACGGCAAAAGCGGTAATGATTCTGAAAGTGTCAGAGCAACCAGCAAGGAGACTGAACAATTTGCTTATTTATTTCAACATTTCAACAGAGTATAACTTGTTCAAAACATGGGAATAAATAACTTCCAACTTCACAAAAACAAATAGTTGCAGACTTATCAACACTGACTGCTTCATGCCTGTCCCTGCCTGCCTTTAGCCCACCCTGTCTTCATCGTCCCCAGAGTCAGAGTACTCATTGGAGCCGCTGTCATGTTAAACCAGCTCGGCTGTATTCCTGGTTGTCAAACTGGCCTCTGTCAGTCTCAGGAGCTGTATGCCCATCTAATAGCGCCGCTAACTGAGCTAACTAGCTAATGGCAGCTAAAGCATAGTTAGCAGCAGTACACCAGTGACTACAATGTTAAAAGAGGAAAAGGTCTGTGTTCCCCGAGCCTAATGGCAAGGTACAGCTCCCACATCAAGTTTGAGGTGTCTTTTTTTCCTGTGACTAATGGATAAATGAAAACTTGGCCAACTAATATTCTTCTCACCAAATGGTTTAGTCAACTATGAGGGGCAGCTCTAACTGATACCACTCCCAAGTCTGCATATGAATATAGAGCTACAACCTGAAGCCCTGTTAGCTTAGCTTAGCATAAATATGTGAGACTAACACCACAACTTGTCTTTTTAACACTTTGTTTTTTGCACAGATAAACAAATTAAATAGAACATGTACATTTGTGAACTTTAGTGGTGTTGGTAGGAACATTTTGTTACCTTTGGACTGAGCTGCTGTAGCAATTTCCCCCTGTATCCAGTTTTAATGCTAAGCTAACTGGCTGCAGACTGTTGCTTCAGATTGATAGGATAGATATGAGAGTGGTATTGGTCTTCTAATCTAAAACTCTCTCCAGGAAAGCAAATAAATGAAAGTAATAATGATAAGACCATTCCTTTAATCTGGCCTTTAACAAACCATTATGAGTACTGAGTATTATCATCATCGTCGTCATTACTATTATTTAACAAAGGTATGCTACAAACTCTGTGTGGGTGTGACATGATTGCTCCTCACAATACCTGATCCAGGATTTTAGTCTGTATCAGAGGCATTTCCAATACTGGTATCGGTATCAGAACAACCCCGGTAATCAGTGCAGCAGATTTTATTGTGAAAGTAACCTTGTCTGCTCACCCATCCTGTAGATGTGCTATCTTCAGCCAGCTGGCTCTGAGTGTGCGAGTGTGTATGTGTGTGTGCGTCGTAGTGTAAAGGGCAGGTGATTGCGGTTTCCTGTGCCTGCATGTCGTGATGTGTGTGTGTGTGTGTGTGTGTGTGTGTGTGTGTGAGCAGCTTCATCGCGTGTGTGACCAGGCTTGTCCCCTGATGTGTCCCCGAGCTTAGCCTGACGCTCCATTGATTTGTATGGAAATAGTGCCTGTTCACACAGCAGGTCCAGTGCCCTCTTCCTCTCTGTCATCAGTGCCCAGCTGTGGGACGCTCGCTGGGTTCTTTCATTTGATTGTGTGTGTGTATGTGTGTGTGTGTGTTGTGTGTGTGTGTTGTGTGTGTGTGAAAGAGTGAGAGATCTGTATGACTGAGTGAGGGTTACAGTATGTGGCTGAAAGGATGAGTGCATTAGATTGTATAAATGGCACGTGAGCTCATCAACAGTGTCTATATATGTATATGGGTGCATACTAGGGCTCTGACGATAACTACATTAACGCAGTCATGTGATGCCTACCATGGGGTTGAGCTCATTACTGTCATCACCACAGATTTTATTTTGAAGGTTCAATCTCAACTGTGGAATGTGTTTGGGATCAGCGCATTGATCTATTAATACACTTATGGATCTATTAATACATATATGGATTTATTAATAAATCTTTGGGGCCGCACTGTCACACACGACAAATTGGAAACACATGCTAACATGCTAATAGCCACTGTTTTCAAGAAGGAAAAATTCATTTATTACAGATTTATTTTAGCGTGTCTATGAAAAAACACTGCAGTTCAAGGCTGAATTACAACACTTCTGAAAGGGATACGATTGCTTTGGAGCTGACGTTGTGGCACAAAGGTAATGTTATCATTAGCCTTTTCTACTCAGCTTACTCTGGGGCTAACCCCCTTCACTTTTTCAGCAGTTGGGAAGCTGCCACATTTATTAACTGACACTCTGTAACCTGTACTGTACATTTACTGCCAGTCTGACACTCTCTTCCTCACTAGCACGCTGCACACACATTACGTGCTGCACTATTCCTTTAAGAAGCTTTGTAACACTTTTAACAGTACCCTTCAAAAAAGCCCAATGAACATAATTATTTTGGCAGTTGCAGTAAACCGCCATCCCACAGGAATACATTGCATTTTCACTGTGGTTAGAAAAAATCCATACCTTCACAGCCCTAGGTTACACTATGTGACTGAAGGGGATTGTGCGAATGGCACGTGAGCTCATCAACTGCATGTATGTGAGTGTCATACAGATTCAGTGTGTTGCTGTTTCAATACAAGTGTGTGAACTCACATCTGTCTCTTGATAATACTGTTGATCAATCTAATTCACAGACACCATCTCTGTCTCATATATACACACACACGCTTCGGCGTGCCCTGACAGAATCCATGGGGTGAGATATAGTGACCAGAAGCACCATTCAACATCCTCCTATCAACACCATCCATCCTTTTGTTTACCACCCATTCTTCCTCTAGTCCTCCTCATCCTCCCTCGCAAGATGAGTCAGTCCTGCCCTTTTCCTTGTTCTTATCCTCCTCTCAATCCTTCTGTCCTCCCTCCCTTTCTCTCTTTCCCCCATCTAAATCTCTCCCTCCTTCTGTATTCCCCTTTTCCTCTTATATCCCATCTTTCTTTCCCTCCCTTCTGTCTCCATCCTTCCTTCTCTCCATCCTTCTCTCTCTCTCTCTCTCTCCGCCTCCTT
Source organism: Lutjanus argentimaculatus (assembly GCA_034769285.1). Taxonomy (NCBI): domain Eukaryota; kingdom Metazoa; phylum Chordata; class Actinopteri; order Lutjaniformes; family Lutjanidae; genus Lutjanus; species Lutjanus argentimaculatus. Next base: position 15,322,112 of record JAWZSL010000018.1, read on the forward strand.
CTCTCCATCTCTCTCAGTATTCTGTTAAAGTCACGACCCTATTCTGTTCACGTGCTCATCACTAAATGACAAACCAGAGACAGCTTCCGCCTCTTAAAGGCCAAAGCGAGATGTGTGCAAATCTATCTCTCCCTCTCTCAGCCCTTTTTACCGCTCATACAATATGTGTTTTTTGAGCCACCCTGGGCTTCACTCTGTCGAAAACTATGAGTAATGGCACTATTCAAGCCAAGAGAAGACCACGCAGAAAAATAAAAGGTCTGGCTGTAGCCTACATGTTTGCTTTCTTTTTACTTCATTTTCCATGTTAAAACATTGACCGGCACTGTGTTTTTCCTCCTTTGTGGCAGTGGCGGGGTGGCAGGCAGCCATTTGCAGCTTTTGATACATGTTGTACACATCAAAATGTACCTAATCTCAGTATACACCTTCTTGTTTGCAGAATAGCAGTTTACTCTCCTTCAGAGGCTGACATAAATATTTATGGGATAAATTCTTCGTCTGCATCATAGCGAGTATCATCAAACAGATGCAAGTTATATGAAGATAGGCTGTTTTAAGGGGGAAGAAGAAGAAATTGAATTTTGTTTACATTGGTTGTTGTTAGTCTCATGATGCTCAGGCTTCTCCATTTTCCACTACATTACTGCATAAATCATGTTATAAAAACTCCACTTTAATGTTGGTTTGTTTTTCAGTGAACAATATGATGCGCTTTTCAAAAAATAACACAAGCCAATACTTCTTTCTTCCCAAGTAAATCCAATCCAAGTGTTGATTCCTACAAAAATATTTATATGAGCACTCCATAAAATGATCAGATGCTGTGTCCTGTCTACCTGCTCCACAGTAGGTAATCAGGAAAAAAATGTTTCTCATTTGCAGTTGTTGTTTCCAGCTATTCACTGCAGGCAAACCTTTGAAGAAGATGGACCTGTATAAAGTGTTTGTAACTATTATTGGTTTACTGCTGTGCTTTGTACTGGAGCAACAGTTTGATCTGAATATACAATTCCTGCGGGTATTAAAGGGGTAGAAGGGATTATTTGATGTGGGGTTGTATGAGGCACACCCAAAGTTAGGGAGAAGCAGAGAGGAGTACCAGCGCAGAAGCTATGCCATGTACTGCTGTGGACGGGGTCAGCAGCAAAAGGTATTTTAGAAACTGAAAAAAGGTCCACCTAAAATAAATTAATGTCAGTTTAAGTGTACGCTATATTTTTTGTATTTTGTATTTTCACAGCTTAAGTTTGCCGTCAGACAGACTCTTCTGATGGGAAACTGTCATATGCAATCCAAATATCACTCTTTTTAAACCAACTAAACTCCATGGGCAAAGTCATTTTACCTCACAGTAGCTGCTGGTGTACTGCTGCCTCAATCGGTTAGAGTGTTTGGGTTATTGTGTAACTTTGGTGAATCTGAACTATCCTTTTAAAACACCAAACCCACACATAGGGTTGGGCAATTTTAAATCACATGGCATTTGATGGTAGAGGGCTCAGTGGTTGTTGACTAAGTATGTTAAGGAGTTAAGGATGGGATTATTGTAATAGCACCTTACTGAAGTAAAAACAGCATAACAATACTGGTCAATTTTTAATTAATATCCAACATATATACATGTAAAATGTATAAACAAAAGTATATAAAAACACTAACAACAATATCATCTTCCATCGCAATATTTCACTATGGGCATCGTCATATGCCAGTTCAGTAGACACTGCCCAACCTTATCACAACATAACAAAAACAAAACTAACAGATTGAGGCAGCAGTAAAACAGCAACTCCTGTGTTCTGCAATGTAAAATGACTAATTTACCCTATGGAGTTGGGTTGGTTTGGAGAGTGATATTTGGCTTATATAATGGCAGTTTCCTGTCGCAAAAGGCTAAAAAAAAGCAGTAAAATATTCCAAATATAGTGTACACTTAAAATGATATCAATTTTCTTATGTGGGCCTTTTTTAAATGGCTCAGGTACCTTTTGCAGCACATTGCTTAGCTTCTGTTCTGGTACTCCTCTCTGCTTCTTCCAAACCAGCCTCTACTGTAGATAACACAATGACTATCAATAAGTACCTCAAACAACCCCACATCAAATAATCTGAACTATCCCTTTAAACAGGAGGAGGTGAGCTCACAACAGCTCTTGCTGTGACTCAGAATCTTGTGGAATCTCATAAACCTCACAAGTGTTGAAAGACACAAAGTTTTGATTGATTAGGATATGAAAGATGAGATAATTAGCTCTTGCTGGTGGCATCACCTGAAGTCACCATGACATCACCACAAAGAGATGGCCTTCAAATTCTCTTTCTCCTCAGGTTAACACCCAAACAACATTTTCTGTTTTCTGTGACGCTATGCAACCATATTTATGACTATGCATGATGACATCAGAGAGAGATTGGCTTTATGGCTCAATTTTATGCTCCTCCTCCTCTACAAACCGTGAAGTGTATGCAATGGGATGAAGTATAAGACAAATATGACCTATGTGGAGCTGTGTGTGGCTGTGCGCAGAACTGCAGCATAAATTGAACCATCGTAAATTCTGTTTATTGTGCTGTGTCTGTGTATGTTTGTGTAAGTGTGAGTGGACCGGCTTTTTACTATCCTGTGACTCCAAAAATGCCCCCATGGAATAGATAACCCTAAAAAAGTGGTCGCCTGAGAGTCATTTGTCCTGCAGTTTATTAGAAAAATGTCTGTTTTTAGGGTTGAGGCTACAGGTTAAGGGTGAGGATAGTGCGTACTAGTAAATTAAAATGTGTGTATTTGCTTTAGTTAAACAGAAACACATGGTATTCAACCATTTGATCCAAAATAATGTGAAACTAGAACCATCACCTTGTGATTGTATGCCTCTGCCAACCAGTCAAGCTGCAGGTTACATCCATGTCTGTCCAGACTCATATAATATATGTGGTGAAGATTTTGAAGGAATTTAATAAAAGGTATTAAGTGTTTGGGTTTTTTTTTGGCAACATGGAAGTTATTACTATATTGACATGTATGATTCCAGTGAATAATATCCAGTAAGAAACGTGCTGTCTTCACTTGAAGACAGCATGGGTCTCAAACTGCTGGCCCGGGGCCTCCCCTCCCTCTGGCATGATGTCCAAAGTATAATATAATGCAAATTATCAATAATTATTTGTTATAGTTGTTGACGCCATCTTACCCCTTCATTTACAATTAAAATAAATACACAATTCTGCATCTGACAAAAGCACAGAAAAAAAACAGTGCCCAGCTATCCATTTTCATCAGGGTTCCTAAAAACCAACTGAAAATGACAGAAGAGTTGCTGAGTTTGTGCCCAGTGCATGGCTAACTATAAAAGAGAGACATCTGTTTTTGTTAAGTAAGGCAAAAATATGTTATTAATAGAAATAAAAAAGTAAATTTTCAGAACACTGAGGTGGCCTCCCTATGAAATGGCATTAGTGGTGTTGGCCCCAAGCCAATTTGAGTCTGAGACCCCTGACTTAGAGACTACTTTTACAAAGGGAGTACAGAGGACCGATAGAGAGCTTCAATGGCTTCTGCAGAACATTATGATGTCACAGTGAAGTTGACCTTTGACCTCTTACATATAAAATGTCATCATTTTATCCTATTAGACATTTTTGTTAAATTTTGTCATAATTAGAATATGAATTCTTGAGTTATGGCCAAAAATATGTTTTGTGAGGTCACAGTGACCCTAACCTTTGACTTCCAAATTCAAATCATTTCATCCTTTAGTTCAAGAGGAAATTTATACCAAATTTGATTTACATTCCATCCAGGTGTTTACAAGATTGAGATGGACATGAGGTCAAAGTGACCGTAATCTTTGACTACCAAAACCTGATCAGTTCATCGTTGAGTGGACATTTGTCCCAGATGTGAAGAAATTCCTTCAAGGCGTTCCTGAGATATGGTATTTACGACTATGGGACGGACATGAGGTCACAGTGATCTCTGACCTCCAAAATCTAAGCAGTTCAGTAGACATTTTGAAGATCTGAAGAAATTCCACCCGGGTGTTCTTGAGATACCACATTCACAAGGATGGGATGGTCGGACAGACAGACAACCCGAAGACATAATGCCTCTGGCCACAGCTGTCGCTCGTGCAGAGGCATAAAAAACTCTTCATCTCTTTCACTCTGAACTTCATTGTCTATGAGTGTGTGAGTGTGCCTAGTAGTAGTTGGCACTAGCTGGCAGCCATGTAGCTCAATAGTGGAATTAGGGTGATATTGGATATTGGATGGACTGTAACACATTACACCACTTCACTGTCGTGGACGGTGGAGTGCTTATAGCAAACATCACTTACGGCACACACTCAAACATGCACTCTCTCTAGCACGCACACACAGCCTGACACATGATAACATCCATTTAACACACACACAGACACACACACACACCTTTTATGATATTTGGAGCTTGAAAGTAAACGACAAAAGAGGAGGACGTTTAAGGAAATGTTGTTTCGGGGAGATTTAGGGAAGGAAAGTGCGTACCGCACATTAAGCATGTTCTTGCCTTTATGCGAGCGTGCATAAAGCTCTTTTATATCATTTTAGATAATTTCTGGCTCGTACAGGCTCCAGCTAAAGCATATTTCTCTCCTTTTATCAGCTTTTTTTATCGCCCCATCCTCTTAACAAGCATTTTCCTGTCTCCTTTTGCTAAGTATGTCTTTTTTCACAGCCTCTCTGCCTTTCGTCAATCTTCCCATTTTGCCAACGCTCATTCACAGTCATCACACACAGTCTTTTTGTCTTCTCTTTCATCGTCAGTCCAGTCCTTTCTCAGCGTTTATGTACTTATACACTTTGCATTGCAGACTTGATATAGTATAGGTGTTGCACTCTCTCCTGAATCAATCCTGACCTTTGGAGTGTATAATATAATCTTTGTGATGTTTTTATGTGTTTTTAATGCATTCCTGCGCTTATTGCTGCCTGGGGAGGAATAGTGTTGATTGAATTGTAATGTTTGAAATTGAAGCTCCTCTCTGTTTGTCTTCTCATTCTCCTTCTCAGCCCTCCATTCGTCTCTTGAGACTCCTATCTCGTTTATGTCTGGTTTCTCCTTTTTCCGCCACAGTCTCAATCTCCTCTTTCCATCAGTACTGCATCTTTACTCTCAGTGCCATCTTAATTCCTCCATATATAGGACCGAGTTTGGATAACAGGCTCAATGTTGGCAAAATACGTAGATTCTCAAAGCTCCAAGGATACCATTGAATTAGTTTATGTTTTCTTCCTACTCTCAGAGAGCAAAAAAGCACAAAATATTCAGGTAGCAGGCTTCTCATTTTAGGCTGGCGCTGACCATCGCTTTCACAGGTTAAAATGACAAATGTAGCAGGTGGCAGATTATTTCAGCTGCAGCTAATTACCATTATTCTCTAAGTAACTTGACGAAAGGCCAAAATGACTCTTAGCTGCTGTTTCTCCCCTACTGCCAGAAAATAATGGCGACATAGGAGCATCCTGCAAAACCTGAGATAAGTTTTTTTTTTTTTTTAACATACAATCCCAATTTTTTGTTTTTAAATTCTCGCCTTTTTGCAATACCTGGAAATGACAACCGCATGGTGAGAGGTTAGAGAATCGAGATCGTGGTTACGCTTGACAAACGGGCTAATGTTAATTGCAGGTCTGCGATGGGACACAAACTTTGGTCTCAGGGAAGTCACACATTTTGCATGTCCATCCACCACCTGGACTTCCACATTCTTACTTTCTGCTTCGATACACACACTTCTCCCTGCATTGGCACTGAAAGTTGGCATTGGAATTGAATCGTGAGGTGCATAGATGTCCAATGTGGATGTAATTTCTCGACAACAGCTCTCTCCAAGCTGGTGTCTGCACTCAACCAAGAGATTGTTTGTTTGAGAATGAATCACCGCTGCACGACTGAGAAGGGAATGAGTGTTTCTGCAGTTCATTTAGACTAATAGAAGGATAACTCTTCACTTTAACATTCATACATATCAGTAGCTTAATCTGATTATCTTAATAGTTCTGAATCTGGACGGTCAGTGTTTGGAGCAAGTAGCTTGTTGTCCAAATATAAGTGGGCTGCAAAATTAAAATCACGATTTTGGTTTCCCACAATTAAATGAACATGACTGTCTGCAATATCAATGTTTAGAATGCTTGCTCTACTCACAGTTTAAGAAGTGCTTGATTTGATATGCTGCAGCCAGCCACCCTGCAGCAGCAACCTATGCAAAATTTCCTGGATGTTGCAGCTGCAGTCCAGAGTAGAAGAGTAATATAACAGAAAACAGAAGGCAAAACGAAAATCAAATGTCTGGAGTAGAAGGCAAAAAGCTAGCCCCTCAAAAGAGATAACCATGCTTTGTTAGGAAGTATTTGTAGATTTAGGGTTAGTAACATTAAGCAAGGACAAATCATATGCAAAGATGCAAAGAATGCATGACACTTATATCTGCACTGCAAGCAATGCAACTAACTAGTTCAACCACTTGATACAACACTACAAACTGCAGCACATGACGGCCAAAAAGGAATAATGTTGCCAGCACTACAGCAACGCTGCACAGTGCGTCGTAGTATTAAGCACAATCTGACAGTGAAGCAGTGATTTTGAGAACTTAACTTTGGTGAAAAGTTTTGGTACAATTTTATTTATATTTTGGTCCTAGGAAATGCACTGTGAATAAGGGTTGTTTCAATACCAATACCAGTATCAGAAAATGCCCCTGATACTGCCTAAAAAGCAACATTGGTTATTGGTGAGTATGCAAGTCTATACATCAATCTAATATCATGTGATGTATAACCCCGAAACAGGACCCTTATATTTCCCGGCAGAATCTACTTGTATAGATGAATCCAGCAAATCATCGGAAGTTAACAAGCCGCCACTGCTACCGTGACGTCTCCCTACAGTATAAATGCAGATGAATGCGAGCCGTTATAAGAAGTTTATAATTTTCTACTTTCACACTTACTTTTTATGTCATGTTACTTTTGACAACAATGTCAAGGAAGTCAGGAAGAACCTGTGCAGTTCGGCTGCTCCAACAGTCATGTCAAACTTCAACTTTGGAATAAAAAACAGAACGCAAAACGCACAAGCCTTTACCACCAAGTATGTAACCATGTTTTTTCTCTTCCCCATCAGCAATTTCTGGCTATTGTCACAACCAACGTCTAACTACTACGTAAAATTTTAAGGACTGCTGTTTAATGTAGTTAATTCAATTCTCCATGTTGTCACTATTAGCAAGCCACAGCAGTACGGTGTCTAGAAGGGAACCCCAGAGCCGCAAGATCTCGCAAGATTGAACATTTTGACTGAAACCATGAAAATCCTGCGGGAGTCTCACAAATTTGGGGTTACCCTCTAGACCCAACCAGTAGACACAGAGAGTGACAGACGCAACGTGCCACTGCAGCAATGGCAGTGCCACAAGATGGCGGAACAGACAAAGCGTGGGCGGATTCGTCTATAAGGTTGCAACTAACGATTATTTTCATAGTCGATTAATTGGTTGATTATTTTCTCGGTTAATCGGGTAATAGTTGTTTGCCTATGTCGCTACATGTCAGAAAATGGTGAAAAATGTCCATCAGTGTTTCCAAAAGCCCAAGATGACATCCACAAATGTCTTGTTTTGCTCACAACTCAAAAATATTCAGTTTACTGTCACAGAGGAGTAAAGAAAACAGAAAATATTCACATTTAAGAAGCTAAAATCAGACAATTTGGACATATTTTCACAAAAAATTACTCAAACTGATTAATCAATTATCAAAATGGTTGGTGATTAATTTAATAATTGTTTAATAGTTGCAGCTCTAATACTGTACATTATCTCTGTTATGGAACTGTGAACAGACATGCTGTTATTTCAAACTTCATATCCTGAGAGTTTTTGAGTTGTCTTTCTTTTGTGATTGTGAACTGGATTAGACTGAAATATTTTGGAGTGTGTGAAAACAAAACAGATTAATTATCAAGTGGACTGAACACTGAGTTAACACACTGGTATTGGATCAGTACACAGTAGCCCATTTGCTAGTTCAGGTATTGGAATTGGTATCAGCGAGAAAACACATGCAAGTGAAAGCAGTTCTGGGTTTTATTTAAATCTGAAGGTGCATCAATGAATAATAGTGATAAATAATAGTGATCTCATTGATCATGTTGATCATTTTGGCCATAATCATGCAGCTGTATGGGCTACAACTATTTATTCAATACGTCGAATTCACATTCACATCTTTTGCTGTGCATATGTTCACTGTAGTTTTTCTGCCTTCTCAACCAGCAAAGGCTGACTGCAGATCTCATTTGAATTTGAAGTTTTTGTTATCTTTTATTTAAGTTACTGGTAATATTTGAAAGCTAGCGGATCTGACAAGGGATTCAAACGGATTTTGATGTCATAAGCAGGTTCAGTGCTGGATTTGGATTCAATAAAATGCGTCCAAACCCGACCTTGTGTCCTGTACGTGCATTAATGTTGGAATTTTCTTCAAGATCCCAAAAGTTTATGTCATGTTATATCATCATCTAATGCATATACCCTCTGCTTCTCTTCAAACGCTCCTCCTCCATCTCTACATTTTCTTTTATTTCTGCTTCTTATGTTTCTCTCTCTTTGATAAGTCATACACTGACCTTCTTTCCAGGCCTGGATCTATTGCGGGACTTTTTCTCATTTGTCCCCCCTCCCCTCCTCTTCTTCCCTCTATCATATGTGAAGCAGGGGGAATAAATGGGACAGACGCTGCATACATTTACCGTACTGGCACACACCCATAAATACACACAGGAAGTGACAGACAAGGGAAGCACGGCCACAAGGGACAGGAGGAGAGAGAAGGAGGGAGGGGGGATAGCTGACACCAATATGGTGTTGTATTTGTACGTTCATATTGGTAAACACCACCTCATCTGGCTTTAACTCTGTTTTCATGGTGACACCCTGAGCGTAATTATGACACATTGTCCTGCTTCTTGCCATTTTTCTTCAGCAGGTACCACATGCTCATCATGTGTACGCACACACATACACACAAACATGGTTGGACTGTGTGGCAAATCTATACGCAGACACACTTCGGTAGAAACGCACACACAAAAACAGACGTACACCTAAACAAGCAGACACACAGACAGTGACTCACACAGACACACACAAGCGTCACACTTGTCTTGCATTGTGTTTGCTTACTGGCTTTGTTCCATCCATCACACCATGACAGCCAGTCGCTGTTGATTAGAGCCATGTCAGCCTCAACAGAGAAATCAATGGTGAAATATATAAATAAGAACACAATTAAAGCAATTGAGTGGAGGGGAGGCAACAAGTGGCCTGCTGAGGTGACGCTTCCTACCAGCAGAGGGTGCTGATGAGCTTCAGCTGCAGTGGAGAGACAGAGGAGGGTGGTCTGAGCTTTCCTTTGTTAGTTCTCCATCATCTTCCCCCATTCACTCTACACAGCATGTGTACGACCACAGTGACACATGTGTTGGTACACTCTTATAAATAAAGGTGATAACTAAAACCATAAAGAGTTCTTTGGTTTGTTCTCATAGGGAGAACCCTTTTTTGTTCCTGGTAAAAAGTTCTTACAAAGGTTCCAGCTGGAACACTTCCACAGAGTTCTACCAAGAACCATCTGTGAACGGTTTCCCAAAAAAACCCTGCGAGAGAACCTCACAGGGTGGGAGAGAACCCTTCTATGATGTAATGGTTTCACACAGAACCCTGTCAGAATAACCACACAAAGGGGATTGTACCGAGAACCCTTTTTATTCCAAAGGTTTTATTGAGAACCCAGTCAGGGGGTTCTACTGAGAACCCATAATATTCAAAAGGTTTTATCTAGAAGCCAGCCAGGGACCAAGAACCTTTTCATATTGTGGTACAAATAACCCTCGATGAAAGAGGATTTCAACAATCCTTGAGGAACTCTTTGTTTCAACAATGGCATGAAAACGGTTCTTCATGGAACTCTTCGTCTTACATAGTACCCTTTATTTAACAGAGGGTTCTTTAAAAGCACATAGTTCTGGGTAGAACCTCAGCCCTTCAGGAAAAACCTTTTTGGAACCCCTCTCTCTAAAAGTGCAGTGCATCAGCTTGACAATGACGGAAAAATTATCTTCATCTGAACTTGAGAATCGTTCAAGTGCGTCTGTTACAAAAAAGCCAGCCTGGTTTCTCACCATCGATCATTGCGCAGAACTCAAATGCACAGTTGGCCCCTGGAGCCCCCAGCAGTGTCATTCAGAGGCCTGTCCGATCATGAATAAAAATGATTCATGTTTTTTGGGGTTGGTGAAAAGTGAAGCGCCCAGCCCAGCCTTGGAACTCAAGGGAAGCGGGTGAGTTTTCTCGAAGAAGTCAAAAAAAAAAAAAAAAAAAAGAAGAAGAAAAAAAGTCAGGAATAGAGTAAAAGACAGGCAGACAGTGAGGATACAAACCGAGAAATGCACAAATGAATGCAGCAAACTAAAAATAGCGGAAAAGACTCGTGAAGAGGCAACTAGAGTGGCCTGAAAAAAAAGGAGAGAAAAGAAAAGGAAAACGAGAGAGAATGCCGCCAGCTGCTCCTGATTCCTCGGCGGAGGAGTTGAGTGGCATTTTTATGAAGAAAAGGCACGCAAGCCAGGACGTCGAACTGCGCCCACTTCACGATACAGCCTGGCACACACGTACACACACACACACACACACACACACACACACACACAACTCGGGGGTTAAAACGGCCTGCACCGCTGCACACACTGCAACTGCTCTGTGCATGTGTGGTGTTTGTGCAACTACGAGCAGGAATGCACTCAAAAATGCTAATGCAAACCACATCTCCATAACCTGCATTTGTGTGTGCATCTGACTGCGAGTGTGTGTTTGTGTGTGTGTGTGTATTTTTGTTTCTGGCATTTCAAAGCTTCTTGTTTATGGCTCTTAACAAGTCACTTTCAAGTCAAATCTCAAACGGACACACACACGCTCACTAAGTAACACCCCAGCATGGTGTTGCTAATAGCACTAATTAATAGGCTAAATTCTGCTAATTGAACTCGCTTATGCTGAACCTCTCTCTTCCTCCTACTCCTCCACTCGTCTTTCATTCTCTCCGGACTTCAAGACCATGCTGTTAGCGTTAATTTAAATTTGCATGGTGATTACATTACTGTTCCATAGACTAATGCAATCTCTTGTTCTTTCATCATTACTGTAAATAATTCTTTAACACTAATCCCACATTCACCTATTTTCAACCTTCTCTCATTTTCAGCATATGCTTCCCCCTGTCTTTGTGCCTCAGTATCATCACCCCCTCCACCACACACTCACACTCACACACATACAAACACACACACCTGCTTCTGTTTGGAGCCTCGAGGAGGAGAGAAGAGCAGCAGAAGAAGAAGAAGAAGAAGAAGGAGAAGAGGAAGAAGAGGCAGTGTTCAGTTGAATGAGCAGAGTGTGGAGGAGAGAATGGGATCTGGGAGGGACGTGGGGAGGGACAGCCATTAGCCACGCCAGCTGTTTCCCTTGCATATTAATACACAAACAGGCAGGCAAACACACACACACACACACACACTCAGGCAAACATGCAAACTCATACTGTGAAGACAAAGCCAAGCGAGACAAGCATAAAAATCTGACATACTGTACTCCACATTAAACATCAAAGTCGTGCAAGAGATTTACAATTGAAACACAGATTCACGACATGTATGTGGACATGGGCACGCACACACACACACGTTTAAAGGTGAGTGGAAATCAGAAATGCATAACACAGAGATAAAAAGACATGCATGAGATTTATAACAGTTCCCGTCCATATTCATGAGAAATTCACTCACATGCCAAAGCACGTGCACACACACACGCAGGCAAACATGCAACCTCATATTGTGAAGACAAAACCTAGCGAGAAAAGCAGAAAAATCATACATACTTAGAGCTGGATATCAATCAAAAGTTTTTGATACTGGTATTTGTACCGATTAGGGCTGGGTATCGCACCTCCATACTTTTATGGCACCAACTGAACTGCTTCAATATTACCTGGTATTGAAAAATGCCATTCGATACCAGGTCTTTGAACTGTGTCAAGTATGTTCCTTTTTGTTAAAATGGATTTGGTTTAGAGTTGCTATTGTAAGCTCTTGGTAACATTATCAATTAATCAATTAATCGGTATTAAAAAATCTAAAAACTTTGCTTACACCAAACAATACAAAATGCTGTTTTTTTCCCTCCTCAATCAAAGACTTTATTTCCACAACGACAAATTGCAAAACATATGGAGATGTAAAGGCCTACATATTAATCACATATGCTTGAATACCAGAAACATGTGGAGCGCGTTCATAAAAATAATATAAATAATATAAATAATAAATAAATCATATTTAAGATCTTTATTTGATGGTAAATCAAATAATAATCAATTTTACTTGACTGACCAATTTTTTAAACAACTGATTAACTGATCATCGATTAATTGTTATCATCCCTAATTTGGTGTTGAAAAAAAGTATCCCGCAGTCCTGGCATCGAGGCCACGGTACCAGCACTGGAATTAAAAAATTCTGAACGATGCCCAGCCCTGGTACTAATACCTTGGCTTCAATACTGGTTCCTGAACAATATTTTCTTTGATACCAAATCCATTTTAACAAAAAGAAAATTACATTACACATTGAGGTAAAATTACCTGGGGTTAAAAAAAAAAAAAAAATCAAAACAACAATCCCCGTCTCTGATCATAACATAGTGTTTTTCCTGCACGCCTCTCTGATGTGTAACGCTAGACAGTGAAACACCAGTGTCATTATATCTTGGTACAAGCATGTCGCATGTGACTTTGCTCACTGGTGTTGATCAGATTTACTCCTGAAGTATCAAAGTTTGGTATCGAATGACAAGGCATTTTTCAATACTGGATAGTAGGGATGTAACATTATGTTGAATCTCACAATATCGCAATTTTTAAAAAAGTCATTTCATTTTATAAAATGAAATTTTTATTTTTTGCAATTGTACATATCTAATTCAAGCACTGATTAGCAAAAATAATTCATGCCAATTTTTTGCACACGCAGTGAGACAAGCTACTTTTATTTTATTTTATTAAAGAAGAAATTAAAGAAGGAATTTGTAATATTAAAGAAATTTATTTTTTTAGTTGTTTTTTTTAATATCATAAAGTAGACTGTTTATCATGGTATTATCGTACCATGGGTTTTTGGTGCTGTGCCTCCCTGCTCAACAGTATTTAAAGCAATTTGGTCTGTGCCATAAAAGTATGAAAGTTTGATAGCCAGCCCAAGATGTACTGTACTCTACATTACACATCAAAGTCGTGCAAGAGATTTACAATTGAGACTCATGACATGGTGGACATGTACACACACACACACAGACACACAGACACACATGCTATAAAGGTGAGTGAAAATCAGAAATGCATAACACAGAGATAAAAGGACATGCATCAGATTTATAACGGTTACTGTCCATATTCATGAGAAATTCACTTGCATGCCAGAGAACGTGCACGCACACACACACAAGCTATGAAGACAAAAAACAGATGCATGAGATTTACAATGTCGAGACATGCTGTTCAGATTCATAACAGATACAGTGGAACCAGCGCACGCACTCGCATGCATGCACTCACAAACAAAACTAGGCTATCAAGACGACCGTAGAATTCAGACATCTAAAATATATATATGCATAAAACCCGAGGAACACACTCACACAGGAGAGACTCATGCTGTGCAGATACATAGCAGATGCGGCAGCACAAACACACACACTCAGGAGTGTGTAAGAGGAGGGAGAAAGCCAGCAGTGCAGTGTGATGGCTACAGAGAGGAAGAGAAACAAAGAGGAGGAGGAGGAGAGAGGGCAGAGGGTGGTGGTGATTGTGGCTGTGGCTCAAAGAATTCCCCGAGTGAGCATTATATATTGAAAGGGGGATAAAGTGCAGAATTGCCTCTTCCCTTTTTCTCTCTGTTGTGTTTCCGCCAGAACGAACAAACACTGTCACATCCCTGAAAGCTTTTCACAATGTCATTTGCCACATACTCCTATGCAATATTATGTACTACACGTAGTATTACATAGTAGTATATAGCTCATACAGTAACATTTTAATATTATATAGTAGGACTGTGTATTAGACAAGAATTTGGCTAAATGCAATACATATTACAACACAGGGGCTACAATTTAATATACAAGCAATATATTGCAATACTCTAAACAAGGTGATATATTGCTTCTTTTAAATCCAATTTTAGAAAAAAAAACTGTCAAAATATAAAGAACACAAATTATGTATAAAATTTGAGTTCAAAAGTTGTTTTTTTGTTGTTGTTGTTTTTATGAATAAGAACTCTCAAGATGGATAATAACACAGCAGCCAGGAGAGAAACGATACAGCATCAAAACATAATATTGTGATACTCAAGTGTATCCATATTTTCTGTCATCCCTGTTATATATTGTAACTTTAATGAAAAGCATAAAACTACTGTAAGTGAAGTTTGTACTGCCGTTTAATAGTACTACTTTGTACCAAAAGATGTTTCTAATATTTTGAACACCTAGACCTCAGCTGATATATTATCAGCCTGATATCACTGCATCATCTGTCTATATTGGTTTTGGCATATATGCTTTCTGATATGCACCTTTTTTTTTTTTTTTTAAACTGAATTTCTTGTCAACAGAAGTTCATTTTTATTTGTTACCTATAGCTACAGGAAAGATTGTATGTACATTTGATCATTTTTCTGAATTCAGGTTTAATATATACACATATCCTGTTTTTTAATTAATAGTTATTTATGATGATTACATAAAAACACAGGTTAAAGCTTACAGTTTCAGTGCCCTGATATCATTTTGGACAATAAAGTTTATTGTTTAATGGTAAAACATCCTGCCTCCATTACATATTTTTGTCACATGTTAACCATTGCAAAAAAATATGTGCATCTATTCTATGTTCTGTATATTAGTCTTTATAAAGAATATCAGCCGATATATCAATATGTTTTGTTTTTTTTTAACTCCCTAATATCGGCATTGGCCACAAAAATCCACCACTGATTGAGCTTTCCTAACCAATATGCTGTATATGGTTGGAGGTAGACAAATATTTGACACAAAGCTTAGTATCATTCAGTATTATTCAACAGCAGTACAACTTCAGCAGGAAACAACTGTTACAACAAAACTATAAAAATCTTCACAAAAGTAAGATTTATTGTATTAGAATGCATTAGTTTTATCTGGTTGTATCTAATAAATTGCCTGATATACATTTAAGTGTATAAAGCAGCTTCTACAGTAATCAAGCCTGTTAAGAAATCACAATTATTAAATTAGATTAAATTTAATTAAATTATTCAATTAAAAGTTTGGATGCTGACTGTGAGGGAAGAACATAATTTGAACAGCAAGACTTCTACAGATTCCTCCAGCTGAGGCACTACTTTGGAATAACCATAAAAGATATTCATTTGGTGAACCTAGAGGACGGAATAATGAAAGTTTTTATAACCACCTATAACTCTGAATACAATACTAAAAATTATTATTATATATTATAAATAGTGAATCAGGAGGGGCACTGTATATTAAAGAGAAACGGGACAGAGAAAGTGAGTGGGTTCCCTCTGTGGAGGAGCAGCATATGGTCTGACAAATGGAAAACTACAAGTTCCCTTATTTGTAGGGAATTTTGTTGGAAGAGTTTGGTTTGATTCTTCGTTACTCTTAAGCAGAAGTGACGCACTATTTATTTGGATTGTTGGAGGCTATGCTGGGCCAACACTGCAAATTATTATCATGTATGTTGTTCCTGCCCTGTTGCGGCTGCTTACTGGAAGTATATCCATCAGACTTTAGAAGAGGAATTCAAAACCGCACTATCCCATTTTGATCCAATGTTCTACACCTATGAAATATCCAAAGACAGAACCTTTATGACAAATCTGCTGGCCATAATTCACAAGTGGCTAAAGCCCCAAGGTTCCCTGACTGAGGACTAGACAGACATAGTTTATCAAATATATATAATGGGGGAAATTGACATATTCCATCAGAGTCCACGAAGATAAACATTCTGATAAATGGTCCAGGTGGATTGTCTTTACTTTCTTGATTAACATAACTGATGTTGATTTGAACCTTGGTATCTACAACCTGGGAATGAACCTCAACAATCAACTGCTTTTCTCCAGAATAGCTCAACGCACCTTTACGCACTTTCTTCAGATATATAACTGTAATTGTAATTGTCTTTTGTAAATCATCTGGCTGCCATTAAAAAGCAAAATTGAAAAAAGTCAACTTCTGATCATTTCAGAATAATCAGAGCCAAAACGATAGAAAATCAATTAGTTGATCCACATTTTTATAGTCAATTAATAATTTAGGTGATTATTTTATGCAAATGCTATGCAAAATTTAGTGTTTTCTACCTCTCTCTCTGTTCTGCCTCTGAATATTTTCTGATTTCTATGATAATAAATCTTTATGTTTTGGACTGTTAGCTGGACAAAACAAAACTTCACAGCACCCCTGTGGCTCAGTTGGTAGAGCGTGCGCCCCATGCACTGAGGCTGTCAGTCCTCTGCAGCGGCTGCTGGTTTGACTCCCACCTGCGGCTTTTTGCTGCGTGTCATTTCCTCTCTCCCTCTACCCCCTTTCCTGTCATATCTTCAGCTGTCCCTATCAAATAAAGACAAAATGCCCAAAAAATAATCTAAAAAAAAAACAAAAGAAGTCCCCAGAGCCCATTTCACTGTGGGCTCTGGGGACATGTGATTGGCATTTTCTGTCATTTTATAGTCCAAACAACAATATATTAAAACTCTTAACCACAGGGGTCAGAATAGTTCATTTTAAATTTAGTTGAAGCACAGAGATCAGACACGTAACCAGGGGCATTTCAGTGGATCTTTTTATGGCAATTTTATTGTACCACTGTTTTGATATTTTGTGTGTATCTTATTGTTGATCTGTGTGTTTTTATATAAAGGTCTATCTAGAAACTAGCAAATTAGCTTAGGCTACAAATAGTATGTAACATTGGCCGCTGGTATAAATCAGTTTTCAGTATAGAAATGCCAGGTGATGTCTGAGGTAATTTAGAAACACTATTACCATTACACAGTTTTAGAGCTGCAACGATTAATCGATTATTAATTGATTATTAAATTCATCACCATCTATTTTGATAATTGATTAACAAGTTTAAGTAATTTTTTGATGAAAAAAATCTCAGCTTCTTAAATGTGAATATATTCTGGTTTCTTTACTCCTCCCTGACAGTAAACTGAATATCTCTGAGTTGTGAGTAAAAAAGGACATTTGAGGACGTCATCTTAAGTTTTGTGAGTTAAGTTTTGTTGAGACACTGACATTTTTTACCATTTTATGACATTTTAAAACAAACAACTAAGCAAGAAAATAACTGACAGATTAATTGACTGAAAATAATCACTAGCTGCAGCCCTACATAGTGTAGTTTGATAGTTTATTTTTGAATTATGAAATACCTCATCCATTACTTATCACAAGGAAAATAATGATAATAATCTTACCCAAAAGGTTTAAGTTTAATACAGTACCAGTCATGCTCTATGTAAAGATACTGTATACTACAAAGACTAGGACCTATAGTTAAGGTGGCACAAAAAGAAAAAGTCATACACACTGGTAGCTACTGTAGAAATTCCCCCTCATGCATTCTCCTGCATCTATAATGCATTAGTACTGCAGACAATTCTTTCCTCGCTGTTGTATAGTGGAGGCAGTAGAGGCAGATAAGTATATTGAAATATAAAACTGAAGCTTCCCTCAGCCTCCTATCAGGCTATTCCTTGTGACTTCTGACAGCTGAAAAGAGAGGAAAGCCTGTTTTTACCAAGCAAGCGCTCATGGGGATGTTACAAAAGTGCAGCATTAGTTCAGATATCACGCGGCAGATAACATCAAGGCCTCGGAGACTGTGCGCCTAATGGCAGGGATACCTGGGCAAAACAGCTGGATGAAAGACAAAAATGGGGAAAGATAGTCAGATAAATATGGAAAAATAATGTGTCGTCTTACCCCAGACAACAAGCAGACAGGCTTATGAAACAAAGGACAAACAGAGTGACAGGAAGAGGAATTCAAAGGAACACATATTCAGAGACTCCAAGTATGTCCTGAGACAGATGCACGCAAACACACACACAAACATGTACACACATGCTGCAGAAAGTAATAAGTGTTGTGACACAGACACTGAAACACTCAGACAGGGAGAGAGATGATCGCAGTGTTAGCAGATACACCAACACACACACACCCACACACACACACACACACCACACACACACACACACACCACACACCAACACAGCACGCACTCACACCCTCTCTGGTGTTAGCTTGACTTATGAAATCCTAACTGTGGCTCAACACCGCAATATTGTCTGAAAATGTCAAGGCTTCGATGGAAGCCCCACTGGGACAAAATGTACTGTCAACACACACAGGGCTCAATCTGTTCTCGCTAAGACATATGGCTTTCATTTATCACATTCTATGCTGAGACAAATTGTTTTCCCAAAACCTCGATGTGCGACACAACAAGAATGGTAAAGATGAGGTAAAGAACAAATGTCACAATGACGGAAAGAACGGAGACCAGAGTAAGACTCCAATATATCAACATATCCAATATATCAAGGTATGTTGTATATGTTGCACCTTAACCAGATAGTTCGGACTATTTGGCATGGGGTTGTTTGAGGTACTTCTTGATGGTCAGTGTGTTATCTACAGTAGGTGCCGGTTAACGTGCCCCCAGTTTGGCGAATGCTAACCTTTTAAAACACTAAAGCCACACAATAACCAGGGCTGGGGAGATTCATTGACATAATGACGTAATTGATTACATAAAATATGTCAACAGTTTGCTTTTCTTTAAGCTCCAGAAATTGGAAATTGCTTATCACAGCAGTACAACTGCTCTGCACAACCACTTAAAGTTTAGCCTACATTTTGGCAGCACCCAAGCATGATGTATTACGATTATGAACATGTGCAACATGTTTCTGTTAGCAGTAATCATTTAACACTGATCTTCTAAATGTTTCTTCATCACCCCCATGTTAAAAGTTTTTTTTTCTGAACTGCTGTGTTATGCTCATTCATGGTGTTTTTACTTTAATGGCCATCTATAAGTGAAAAAAAAAAGGCTAAAATTAATGTTAGAGACTGTCTGTTAAGTCTGTATATTATTTTAGTTATTTTTCCTCACACCACACTGATGCAAAAATAAATTTGCCAGTGATTATTTTCACTGCATATTACTCCAGTGAAAAAATAAATCAAGTAAAAAACCCTTTGATTATGAGGTCCAGCATTTTTCTGATCAGGCATCTGACAAATAGGGTCTATTAAATAGGATGGAAATTCATTTTAAAATACACCACTATTACAGTTACTCAAAAGTGTTTATGTGTCTATATTTCAGAATTATGATTGAATAAAATATTTGAATTAAAACTGATCATTAGGTGCAGCCCTAACAATAACATTGAGTAACTAACCAATCGGGGCAGTGGTGGCCCAGCAAACTCCTGGATTCTGTGAGGTACCTACTTACTGATTTTTACCAAATGGATTTCCAGTTTTCAGTCAGAAAAGGCTGTCTGACAGCAAGGTAAAGAACTGAAAATATTCTAAATATAACATACACTTAAACTGATATTGATTTTTTTGATTTCTAAAATTTATTTAGCTGCTGACCCTGTCCACAACAGTGCATTGCTTAGGTTCTGTGCTGGTACTCCTCTCTGCTTCTTCAAACTGGAGGCGTGCTGATGGCCATCTACTGTAGGTGATAAACTGAGAATCAATAAGTACCTCGTAGAAGCCAACTTCAAATTATCCAAACTATTCCTTTAATACACATCGTACTTAAAAGTGAAGTGGACTAGATTTTTTACTGTATAGATACGATCATATAGTCTTTTTTTCTTTTCATGGGTGTAGTAAGTATGACAAGAGATGGATAAAGAACATGAAAGTCCACATATGGAGGAGGTGGAGCGGATGGATGCCTCAAACAAACACAGGTCTTTAACCCAGAACACTGGGGGTTGAGTCCTGTGTGAAATGAAAAGTAAACATGGACTTATCTGAAGTTTTAAGGTTTTGTTATGTGCGTCACATTTGTCACGTGACATTTGTAATGTACTTATTTTAACAACAACTGCAATCTTTTTCTTAGCCTAATCAGGTAGTTTTTATGGTTAATGTAATCAAATTAAGACTGTGTAACAAAGAAAACCACATGTGTAATGTCACATAACTTGACGTAGTTAAGGTCCAGTAGGCCTAAGGCCGGAGATATACTTGCTGTTATACCATGCGCTTGCGTTCGCATATGCATAGAGTTAATTTCTGAGGACAAGTGCAACAATTGCTCCAAATTTACACAGTATATGCGAGGCAGCCATCAAGCGTAGGGAATGCGTAGGGGTGCGTCTGCGAACGCGTAGTTAAAAGCAAGTATATTTCCAGCCTAACGCTGCAGGCACTCTCCACCAGTAATAAATTTCATTTTGGGAGCAATTAGCAATCAGCCTATTCTGTCGTGAGGAGGTGTTGTTTATTTTGGTAAAAACTGCCTAATTGCGGGTGAACCAGGGTTCAAAGACAATTAAAAACAACACAGACTAAATATCCGATCTATTAGACTTGTGGTGACTCCTACTAGTTTGTATATTTTGCCCTCAGGGGACAAAACACAAATCTGATTCTAGACCCTTAAACTCCAGCTTAGCATAATAGGTTTGTGCTCTTATAATTAACCTTCTGTGCTGCAAAAACCAGTTAAAAATACATATAAAAATAGAATCTGAGCATCAGCCCAGACTGAATCTGCCCTCGGTTATTTTTTTCTGTTATGCTTTCCAAGCATCAGTGACTTGGCTTTAAGATGTTATAATCTGTCTCCACATACCCATAAACCCTTGCGTTCCAGAGCAATTTCCTGTTCAGATTATGTTCTCACTCCTAACACAACATGCTGCAGTTGTCTGGGAAGACGAGAGAGAGGGCTGCATTTTGAGGTGAAGTCGAATGCTCCGTTCTCACCTGGACGGACGGATAAAAGAGTTCAAGAGTTCAAATAAAAATTGCTGCAAGCCAACATGCTTGAAGTGAACGAGTCCTAAATCATCCCAGTGATTCATCCAATCTGAAAATGAGGGTTTAGGCTGAGTCAACAACAGGAAAACTTATCTTATACTAAACTAATCTTTCAATTTATTACATACAGAAGACGTGGGGTGTGAGCAGAAAACTGTTAAACATATGCAGCACATTACCTCTGACAGCAGTGATAGCTTTACCTGAAACACAACAGGGATTCAGACGCACAGTACATACTGCGAGCAGAACACACATGCACCATATGTGCAACACACACACGTCCTGATCCCCAACTTTAATTACAGTTGCCTATATTTTTCTACTGTTTCACACTAATTAGACAGAAGTGGTCTGTCGCGAGATAAACGATCCCATGTGGCACCCTTATTTTGACTTTTATCACAGCATCACACCCACACATGCACACACACACACACATGCCCAATCAAAATACAGCAGCCGGAGCGTGCATCTACGCAAGTGTGAACACACGCACACACTGGTCAGACCTGCGGATGCACATGAGCATGTACACACGCATGCACACATGCTCAAATATGCGTACGCACAGTGGATGCTAATTAGGACGTGCTGGTTTTGATGTTTATAAAAAGAAAAAAAATTCCATCAGCGAAACCTCAGTTTCCTGTCGAGAAGGGCTGTTAGATTTTTAAAACATCTTTACAGGCTCTCGTGGCGGGGAGGTGCAACACGCTGGGTGCACGACGCCAGGCTCGTAAGGCTCACCGCGGCGCTGCCACTGTCGCCAGCCTGTAACCTGTACCTACCAGCGCCGGCCGCAGGACCGCACCCTGCCCCAGGCCTCTGTTTATAGATGGGAGGTGAGCTATAAGTGTGTGTGTGTGGAAAAGCTTTCACTTTCCCCGGGGCACAGTCTTACATTGTGACTCCTACCTTGTGAAAGCCTGCGGTGTGGCAAGCGGGCCACCGGAGGCCCAGAAATGGCCCTGGCACTCAGATTTTATTTGCTCTCAAATTGATCCAAGATGGCAGTGAAGATTCCTGACTAACAATTAAGGCCCTGCTGATACTGGATTTTTGGGGCCGATATTAATGTTAGGGAGTAAGAAAAGATTCTGATATTGACACATCTGCCAAAAATTTTAATATAGAATATTTCCATAAACACACATTTTTTGCAATGATCCCTTAAAAGAGGTTTTAACTTGTCACAATGATATGTAATGGAGGCAGGATATTAAACCTTACTGTCCATAATGATATCAGGGCACTGAAACACTAAACTTTCACTTTGTTTTTAATAATTGTAAACTTAAGTTTTGTAATAAACTAAAAGAAAGTTTTGCTGACATATAATCTTTAGTTGAGAGACTTTACTTTTCTCCTTTAGATAAATTTTAATGTTTGAGTTTTAGAAACTCAAAAAATGAGCCGTGACCCATATTTGTCATTATTTTGGTGCCTAAAAAATTAAAGGGTTTAATTAAAAATATGAACCATTATACACTTTCACCTCAATGAGTTTACTCCATAATTTTTGAAAAACTCAACTTGAACTAAACTGATTAAAGTTTATCAAAAAAAGAAAAGTAAATTATCTCAGCAGAAGATCAGTACTTGGTAAGACTTTTTCAAAACTGAAGAGATTGATTTGGGCTCAAAATTCCAAAATATTGCAGTGTATGCCTTGAAATTAAGTTTTCTCAACTTTTTCATTTTTGCAATGTATATATTAAAACTGAATTAAAGGACCTTTGTTGGGATTTGCAGTGAGACAGCAGACTGCAACCAACTCGCCAAGCTGAAGGAGAAACCATGATGACTGGACTTGTTCTAAGGTAAAAACCTAATGAAAATAAACATGAATATTATATTCCATTTCTGCCAACAAATGTTACACACTTCATCTTTAAGAGAACAGGGTCAAATATACATAAAAATCTTCCTCTAAATCTAACTGTGATGTCTATTATGTTCTGTAAAAATTAAATAATAATTTATATCTGCTCTGTCCACAGTCTCTCATCTATCTGCTCTGTTTTTCACAAGCACAGCGTGCTAACTCCAATACTGAACAAGCTAAAACAAAGCTGTCTGTATGTTCTTTAACCATTTAGCTTAGTTTGCCACGTATCTTAAAATTTCGTTAATTGTTGTAAACTTACTGCTGGCTAGGACAAGGCAGCTCCTCCTCTCTGTGCAGGCAGAGACCTGTAGGCAGTCAATCTCATGAGCATCAGAGGGAGGATGACAGAGGACAGGATGACTGATACTGACAGATGTCTGTGTTCTTCATTCTTTCTAAACTTCACACGTATTATGATGTCAGGAAGATGGTCTATTTTATTGACATTTTAGACTTGTTTCTAGTGAGATATTATTGAGTTTATATGACGACTTTGCTGCGGTAAAACATTACTATCGCTGCTCTAGAAACAACATTTGGTGATAAAAATATTAAGTCTGTTCTGAATTTTTGTTTTGTTTTGTTTTGTTTGAAGCAATGATTCAGTAGTGAAAAAGAAGCAATAAGAGTACTGCTAAAGTGCTGTATTGGTAGGAGTAGTAGAATCAATAAAATCCTAATGATACCCCCACTTATATTCTGATACCAACATAGAGTGATTTAGCTGAGATAGGCCAATAATGGGCTGATAATATCGGTCCACTGATATATTGGTCGGGCTCTTCTAACAGTGCAGATGTGGGACACTGGTTATGGGCTGAGTTCTGAATGTCAATACTTTAATGGCACCAATCGTATTGCTTCAATAGTACCGTTGTATTGAAAAATGTTTTGTTACTCAGTGCTAAATTTTGACAATTTAGGAATACATCTCCAACTTGTGGTTTATCTTTAAGTTTTAAGTGGAAAAATCCCACTCAAACTAAAGAGTTGAAACAGACAAGTTTAACCACATTGTGGTAAACAGGTATATATTTTCTATGTTGTGAAATGTTGAGTGTGTAAAAAGCAGCTGAAAAGTGAAACTAAAGACTGGTACCATACTGTGTAATGTAATTTCCCTTTTCTTTAAATGAGTTTTAAAAAATTGGTATAGAAAAAAAAGGATCACAATCATGAATCTGTATAAAAGTCAATGTACCGCTACTGGTATTAGTACGGACAATTTCAAAAATACCCAGCTTCAGCCACTGTGATCATTAGGAGAGGCAATGCAGATGTGGGCCACTGTTGTTCATTAGGAGAGGCCATATTAGTTTACCCCCAGGTTAAGGCACGGGGGGATGATGAGGGATATTAACTCCGGGTTCCTTTTCACTGGGGTCTTAACCTTCCTCCACCTCCATCTCCTTCCCTGTATTCTATTCTTCGCTTTCTACTGACCTCTCCCTTTCCCAGTTTCACTTCACTTGACCCCTGACCTGTCAGCTCCACCCAGCCAACGGTAGGGTCCTGAGTGTCAAACACCGTCTGTGAAAACACTGTTGAGATAAGCTGAGTAGAGAGCCGGGCCAAACAGAGGCAGCATTCAGATGCAGCAGGGTTCAGAGACCCAGCAGCCCTCCTCTAATGTGGACAGCACAATGAGATAAGCCTAGTGAAGTATCAACACTGTGGCAAAACTGATTCAATTTTGAGAAAACATTGCGCTGAGATAAGATGAACAAACTACCACACATTATGACTGTGTTTATTTCCAAGTCGCAGATAACAAGATGCTGCTGGCTGGAAGATAAGCTGGTGCAAGTAGTCGGGCAAACATATAGCTGCAAGCCTGTATGCATAAACACGGAGTACAGTAGAGTGCTGAAGGGGGAGCTCAGGGCCAGTCACATGACAAGATACACTTCATTACAGGATTAATCAACATTTTCCATTCCAGCTTTGAAGCAGAATTTTGCCAAACTGGGATGTGGAAGTGTTTCTACTATTGGGCCTTAGTTTAATGATGCAAAGTACAACCATGAAAGACATGGTTCCCTGACAGTGCTGTGCAGTACAACAGTAGTGCTGAAACCAACTATTATATTATTGACAAATCAATCTCACCACACGGTCCATTAGTAGCTGATGTGAAACTTTCGATTGTGTCACATGATCTTCCTCTGCAGACGGAGATTGCCCAATTGTGATGGTGCCAGTTAAATATAGATGTTCAATTTGCGTTCTTGTGAGCACTTCAATGACTCTTTGTCTTCATTTCAAAGATTACTTTAATTATGAATTCATAGTTTGATTAGTTTTCCACGATATTGACTGAAGTTCCTCTCCTGGCATTGATCAAACCCCTAACAACTGAAAGACGAATACACAAGATGCGTGTACACAGGCACGTAGTGTAAGCTATAAATTAGAATGTTTTGGTGGCCTCTCAGCATGCTGTCATGCTCAACATCACCACACCACAAACTGTACG
Source organism: Lutjanus argentimaculatus (assembly GCA_034769285.1). NCBI lineage: Eukaryota > Metazoa > Chordata > Actinopteri > Lutjaniformes > Lutjanidae > Lutjanus > Lutjanus argentimaculatus. The sequence continues at coordinate 15,347,739 of JAWZSL010000018.1, forward strand.
GGTTGTAGCTGCTGCAGTAGTGAGCCAATCACACATCACATGAATCAAAGAACCCTTGTGGTGGCTGGCTGCGAGCAAAACCTTACAAATAGTTATTTTTCTCTAGATCTGTGGACAAAAAAGATTGAATGCAGGTATCATTTGACTGGACAAGTTTCGATCCTACTTGGTACCGGAGGATTCTGGTTGATACCTTAACGGTGTCGAGTATCAGCGGTGTCTGGTCGTTAGGGGCAGTCATCAAACAACAAGCATATGACCCGCAAATCACAAACATAATGCACTGCAGTAGCACAACTGTCTGGATCACACCAGAGTGAACTGTCAGTCTAGGACTGTGACGTTAACTCATATGATGCCGACCACAGGGTTGAGTTCATACCGTCATCACTGCAACACCCAAGCACCCAAAGCATCATGGGATTGCCAGTTGACCATGAACAGCATGTTAACAAAATAACAACTGTTTTCACCATGAAAAAAATCAATAATCAGTTAGGAAGTCAGGAACACAGCCTCTGTTTGGTCAACAAACTGCAACCCAATGCATCATGGGAATGTAGGTGGGCTGCTAACAACATGCTAATAGCAACTGTTTTCAAGACGGAAAAACTGATTACTGATCACAGAAAACAATCAGTGTTGGATTCATCATCATGGATTTATTTTACCATCTCTACAAGAAGTCGCTGCAGATTCCAGACTGGATTACAAAGCTTGTGAATGAGATACAACCACTCTGGACACAAAGGTATTGCGTTTATTAACCGACACACTGTAACCTATACTGAAGAATTACTGCCAGACTGACAACTTTCAATTCTGCCACTGCTTCTAATTGCATGCCTGATACATAAAGCATAATGCACTGCTATTCCTTAAAGGAGCAATGCTACTTTTATGACATATCCTTCAGTAAAGTCAGATAAAATATAATTTTTTGGGCAGTCACAGTAAACCACCATGCCAATCCCTGTGATAAAAAAAAAAAATCCATACCTTCACAGCCCTAGCCCCACCCTGCAGGTTAAAGATATTGGTTCAGCCAAGTATGAAACTCTGACTGTCTAAATCAGTGTTTTTTAGACTGTCACTGATACACTGCAGTTCCAAAGTGGAAATCATCAACCATGGCGTTGACTGCTTGTTTCACTCATAATAAGTCTTTGAGCATTTTAAAAACAAGGTTAAAAACTTGATTTTCATTGGCAGGGGTCTTTAATAATTTAATCAATAAAATGTCAGAAAATTGAGAAGAATGCTTATTACAAATTCCAAGAGCCCAAGGTCATGTCTTAATGTAGTAAAGTTATTCTTTCATTAGTGTTGAAGTATTAATACAGTATTGAAGCAGATTCCCATTTCAGATATCAGATTGAAGCTGAATTATCATTCTCTTCATTTTCTTCAGAATTACCAGTCAAACTGCTCCGCTGGGTTCCCTTAACACTGAAATAAAAATATTCCTGCAAGGTTGTATGGGGAAAAGGAATATTATCACTTTTGAAATGAGCAAACAGAATGAGTCATGTGTCACTTTTTCAGACTTACAAGCCCAACACCGCTACCTGCTATCCCCCTTTAAAAGGCAAAAATGTCCAACTCTTTCATTCTGAATAAGGAGACTCCAACAGGTTTCTGTCACCGGGATGAAAAACCAAAGCCCAGACACTCACCGCTCTCAAATAGAGAGCCTTTTAAATCCTCTGACAATGAGCGAGACAGATAAGGAGAGGGAGAGGAGCGCGAGAGAAAGGGAGACACACACAAACAGAGGGAGAGAGAGATAGAAAGGTGTAAAATGGAGAGGATAACGAATGAGTGCGCCGCTGAGAGGGAGCCTTAATGATGTCAATGTGATAAGTCTAAAACGAGGTGAAAATTGAAATGAGTGCTGCCACGGCGGTGGTCGGCGGGGAGAGTGAATAGGAGTTGTGCCGCCGCCGCCGCATTCATTCGCTTAGATTAGCTGGGGGAGAAAATAGAGATGAGGTGAGAAAGAAGTGAGAAGGAGGAAGGAGGAGAGGAGGTGGAGAGATCTGTGAACCTGTAAGCAGTAAAGGCAAAATGAAAAAGCAGGTGATGAGGAAGGGACAAAGGACAGGTAGAGAGGGACAGAGGGGAGAGAGAGAGAGAAATAAAGAAAGAAAGAAAGAAAAGAAAGAAAGAAAGAAAGAAAAAGAAAGGGACACGGGTGAGACAAGGGGAGAGTGGGAGTTCAAGCCAAAGTCAATTGAACAACTAATGTGAATCGATTTGTTGCCTCTGCTTTTGCTCTTTGGGGAGTGAGTGACATTTTAAAGGCATATTTTATTATTGGGAGGAGGCGGGGCTGTTTGCCTGGCAACTGAACACACTGACAGCCTGCTGACAGCTGGACGGAATACACTGAATAGAAGAAATACTGCAAATGGCCTGTGTGTGCTCGGGGATCTATTGTGTGTCTGTGTGAAGTGTGTGTGTGTGTATGTGTGTGTAACGTCTCAGATAACATACAGAGGGAACATGGAAGTGTGTGGGAGTGCGTACTTGCTGCTGTATGTAGGTTTGTGTACAGTCTTGCATAAGTCTCCGTGTGTTTACCCACATGATAAATACTGCAAATGGTTTTACTGGATGCATTGCGTCATTAGTAAGCATGTTGTGTGTGTGTATGTGTGTACATGTATAGTGGTCATATTTTATTAGGTACACCCTTATAAATAAAGGTTTTAACAAGAACCATAAAGGGTTCTTTGGCTTGTTACTACTACTTCAACAATCCTTAAAGAACTCTTTCTTCAAAAGGCTTATTTAGATGAAAATGGTTCTTAATGGAACCCTTAGTCTTATAAAGAACGCTTGAGGATCTCTTTCTTAAAAAAGGGGTTCTTCAGAAGCAAATGTTTCTGGGTAGAAGCTCAACCCTTCAGGAAGAACCATTCTGGAACCCTTGTTTCTAACATTGTAAGTGTGCGCACTTGCCTCCATATGGCCACTTTGGGTTTCATGCCTCCTCCGTGTGTGTTCCTGCGTGTGCTTGCGCGTACAGGTATGTATTTGTGTGTATGCGACAGTGAGCATGTTCTGTGAGAATAATTCATGGCAGTGAGTGAGTGAAATGTGGTGGCCGTCCACAGGCAGCCTGGAGTTCTGCCAGTATGGAGGGCCAGCATTAATAATTAAAAACACTTTTACAGGGAGGATCTCTGCAGCGTCTGTTGTCGGCTACTCTCTTCAAGGGCACATTCAGGACAATCACACAAGAGAAAGTTTGGAAACATTGCACAGGAAAAATCCCAAAGATAGCACTGTGTTATACAGAGAGGTCATTGCAGGGCATGGCTGAAAAACATCCATAAATAACATTTTTGTGTGTGTGTGTGTGTGTTTTTCCTCCACAGCTATCTATGTAACTGAATAATCCAGCTTCTTTTTTTTTTGCCTTTGTAATTGATTCAAGGTGTTTAGTCTGTTCTTTTCCACCAAGCATATGACCGTTTTCGGTTCAGGACAATGAAAAGCCAAAGAGGCGTCTCAGGAATTCACTCAGTTGCAAGGACCTACATTCAAAAGCAGGGCGCCAAAATAAATAATTGAATCTTGAGTCTTAGCAGACCTCGGCAGACCTCATCTCTCAGCAGGGTTTGGTCAGAATCCAGCGAGTGTAGTAAACTACTTTTCATGGTATATGTAATCCTGGGGAAAGTCTTCCAAACAGCATGCTGTGCTGAGGAGAGGATCAAAACAAACAAACCAACATAGCTGTTCACCAGCGTGGCCACGTTCCAACCCAAAGGAGTCATCCTTAAGCCCAAATGGCTGGCCAAGTTTCTGCACCGGGCCAATCCAAGGTTTATTGGAAACACTAATGACTAGCAGGGGAAATCAGCTTTTGCATATTACAAATTCTGAACCACACACATTATCGCACATTGTGGACGCTTGCAAATTGTTTTTTGATATGCAACTCATCAAACATTCAGATATGTTCTCTTTAAAGTCAGGAGCAAACAGCTTTTCAGCTGTTTCCTTGCTTCAGTAATTCAACATAGTTCCATCTGTCATGAAACAAGATGCTGGTGCAAGATGTAGGCATAATGTGGAGGCTGGCTCCTAAAAGCAGCTATCTAGTACCTAGCAAATATCAAAAGTGACTCAGAGTTTTCCACATAATCTATCCTGACCCTGACTCTATGATTTAAGCAGCTAAGAATGTTAAACACAAATGTCAGCCATTTTGTCATTCTTGAGAACCCACCAAGCCTTGTGCAACCACTCTGAACCTCACTGAGGTCTGGAGAAATTGTGATGAGAAGATAATGCAGAGCTACAGCCACTTTAACAATACAAATGGAAAAAAAAAAAACGTCATGTCATGTTTAACAGCTATTAACTACAGTAAAATGTTAAGTAGGCAACTTTTATAAAAACCAGAACAAAGCACCCTTTGGGCACTGCAACTTTTTTCCCGGACTCTACTGACTGCTAAGACTTTTCCCCTATACCCCAGCCTCCCCTGATCCCTTTGACACTCTGGCCCCATCCCTTTAAAAAAAATCTGTGTCTTCTTGCAACTGGCCACTCCTACTGCCTTGCCCCCTTTTAGCCAGTTAGCATGAATGCAAATACACACCTTCTCTCTCTCTCTCCTTCTCTCTCTCTCTCTCTCTCACACACACACACACACACACACACACACACACACACACACACACATACACACATATACAAACACTTGACCTCCATGCCAAATTTCAGCCTTCTAGTTTGAAAACTGTGGCCACCAAGGGTGGGACTGACCGAACCGACCATCAGAGCAACCTATAGAGCTGCTGCTCACAGCTAAAGACACCGAAAACAAACACCATATGCAAGAACTGGCCCCCCGAACATTTTTTGGGGCAAGTTTGATGGGGATTGAAGGAATATGGCTCGGAGGAATAGTGGGACACACAAACGCACAAACCACTCTCGAATTTTATTAGTAGGATAACTCCTTGTCATAGTGAAAAGATGTTCCAATACTAGGTTTTCCTTCACAATACCAATTCCAATACCTGCATATTGGCTGATAGCGAGTACTGATACGATACCAGGACATTATAATTACAGATTTTATGCATAGGCTTGTGTACTCGCCAATACCACGATTTTAGGCATATTGGTATTTGGTATTGGAATAACGCTTGTCACTGTATCCTGACAGGTGTACATAAGACAGATAATATGTGAAAAAATCGGGTCCCTCTGGCTCCTCTTAGTTCCCGTTATGACATTTCAAAGAATCTACTGTGCTTGAATGAAAACAGCCAATCACAGCCAGGAAGAGTCTCTAACCCAGATGGCTCGGACCAAGCTTCCAACCCAAAACATCAGTATTTGATGACCTGGGAATGAGAATCAACAAATATCAACTATCTGTCTCCAGAATCGCCTACCCCAGCTTTAAAGGTAAATTCATTAGATTTTAATCCTGGGACATTTAGATGGAACAGCTTTAAGTTTTTACAGTCTGCAGTATATCCATGTCCACACATTCCCACAGCAGAATGTTAAATTCAACACATCCATCTTAAACATCTATTTGCTACTGCTGTTGGTGTGTGCTGTTGCTGCTAACTACTTTTACTCTCCAGTGGCTGCTACTGCATTAAAAGCTGAAACACACTACCCACAATCCAAGCCTCCGGTCTTACTGTAGGCTATATTCAATTTAAAATAGGCTATTACTGCTGCAAATCAACTTTGTTGATGAATGCACAATAGCCACTGGCTAGCAAACAAGGCTGTCATGCATCACAAGCGGGAAAAAAAAATCTATCCACCACCCAAACTTTCAGCCATGATATTCAATTTATGGCGATACGTCTCCTGCTGTTGCTAACTGCTGTTGCTGCTGCACCAAGAGCTGTTTCACCTAACTTTATTTGACCTTATCACTATTTCTGACATACTTGGTAAACTAGCATGGTGCCAAAAATAACAACAGTGTCTTTTACCCCTTGAGATTTGTGCAGTAAAACTGCTTTGAATGAAGAGATTGCACCAAGGTGAACTGTATTTGGACTGACACTTTTCCAATGTGTATCCTCTTCTTCAAAATCTGCTTTAGATGGAGACTGTGTTTGCTTTGAAATGAGTGATTACACAAGGGTGAACTGTTTATTTGCCATAATGATAAACTGATACTCAAACACTTTTCTGATATGTCTCCTGATCTTGTCATGAAAAAAAAAACTGCTTTAGATGAAGACTGGGTTATGCATGGACCAAATTCAATGTTTCCACAAGGATATTAGACAGGTTAACAGCTAGGGTTGGGTACCAAACTCAGTACTTTTAGGGGAACTGACTGAATTACACCAGTACTACCGAGTACCAATTCACATTGAATCAATCTGTGCCAAATTTCGGTACCTGGGAGCACATCTGGGTAGAGAGAAAGAGACTGAGACTGCAGCTTGTTCAAGTTACACAGTGAGAGGGTTAAGGCAATAGCTAGCAGAAAGTGGTCGCAAACTTTTGAAAACACAACATAGACAACACTCAATATATGTGCAATATTTGTAATGTGAAATGCTGCTGAAGAGTGTGGTCACATTTAGCCTGAGAGCCAAGTCTCCTCAGCAGCTGTGGATAATGTTAGCAGGCCTGCAATTAACACCTAAAGAGTTAAACTTAGCCGTCCATGGGCAACAAAACTTTAAGTAAGGCATCAATGTCCAAAACTCCTTACCAACATCCTAGTACGTAATTCACCGCAATTCACCTAGTACGTGAATTGCGCAACTGTTTATGGCAAAATATTACGGTATGCAAGCACTGTAGTCGTGACAACAACAACAAAACGGGAAGGATTTAACATGTGCAAAAAAAAACAGCATTAAACACTCTGATGACAGACTGAGATGCTGCAGGTTGAAGGATGGGTTTGAGAAGGGAGAGGGATAGATTTTATTTTTGTGTAAAATATTCTAAATAAATGACATAAAGAAGAAGTCTGGACTAATTTTTTACAGGTGTCTAAATAAGATTACATGTCTAAATAAAAGGTTAAACAAAATAAAATATAATACAGTTTTTGTTATTACAGAGAGTCAAGCGCCAAAAAAAGGTACTGTTGGATACCTGCGCTGAATTCCAGGTACAGGCACCTGAAATCAAATGTGAACGTTACCGAATCCAATGAACACCGTGCTCCACCTTTCATGTCCATGCTTCTCTAACCAACTGTTCTGCTTGACATTCTCCGGATGTCTGTAAGGTCGAGAGAGAGGAGTGGCTGCATGAGTTTAAGGTCATATTGACATATTGTTATCGACACATCAGTGAACTGGGTCAAAACTGTACCAGTGCCTTAGTACATCATGGCTCCTCGTAATAAAAGGAAAAGAAACCAACTCTGTCAGGCCTCTTAGTTGTCTGTGTGTTCAGTAATAGGCACAGATGTTTGTCGAATGTGGATCTCGGGAAAAGACAAAAAAAAAAAAAAAACATGCCAACATGTCAGTGCTCAGAGGGGTGTGATAGAAAAGCTGAAAATGAATCCCTTTTGCACACACACACACACTCACATCCATTACCCGCCACCCTAGCCTCCCTCCCCCCCATACTCGTGGGTGTCGGAGTGAGAAATTAAATTTTTCTGATGAGAAAGTTTTTCCTGCCCCCATTCCTCTCCTCCCTCTCTCTCCTCCCATCCATTCTTTAATTTATTCGCTTATTTATGAACTATTAATTTATGCACTGAGAGAGAAATTAACAGTTGTGCAGTCAAGTGTTCGGGCTGCTGCCACGCTCACAATAGATGATCATCACCGAGGGACTGGCATGAGTCACGCGCACACTCACACGTACAGGAACACATGACACCGTGCACTCACTCAAAGGGAAAAGCGAGGCAGGTGCTGCATATCAATTGGTACTTAAATAACTGTCCATCAGTTCTGCGCAGGAAACAACAAACTTCCATTTGGTTTTAATTGTTACATCTAAGCCTGAGCACTCCCAGCCATTATCCTGACAGTGTGGGAACAGGAGGTGTGTAACATGTTTAATGTGGGGAAAATTAATTGAATAAACTGTTTCTCCAACACTAATCTATTTCATTCTGCTGACAATGTGTTCACTATCACACTTAAGGCAGAGTCGTGCAAAAAAAAAAAAAAAATGCACTGCCAACACTTCCTAGGTGAATAAACACCAAAGGAAACCCGAGTAAAACACACACAGCTTTCAGTCTTGTAACAGTCGAGACTATTAAATTTGCTAAATCCTCTTTATTTCCATGAAAACTGAGTATGTTATTTTCTGAACCTATTAACATTTTTTACATAAATATTTCAATTGAACAGAATGAATTTTAGAAATGATATAATGAGTCTGAACCTTTAGGAATAGCCTGTAAAAATGAACTGTTTTGACATGAAAAAGTTAGTGTCTTGGCTTTCTTTTTTCAACATTCAGTTAACTGAATTTGAAAAGACCAGATGAGGTCATTTTGATTCACTTGATATTAATTCAGTTATACATGTTCTTAGGGCTGAACAATCAATTGAGATTTGATCAAAATCGCAATATGGTCTACTGCAATTTTCAAATTGCTGGATGCGCGATATTTATTAAAGGAAAAATGTTATGTCAAAATACCATTTTAAATTAAATATTTTGGTGCTACAGAGGTGTCCTGGCCAACACGTCATTCTCTAGACTTCAGAAAACATCTTTGTTTTGTACAGATCCTTTTCTGTCCATCATATTTTGTTGATTCTGAAGGCACCTGTAGACAAAAGTAGTACGTTTTCCACATCAAAAATAAAATTATCTAAATGAAAATCTTCTCTTTTTAATTGGCTCACATACTACTCACTGTAATTTTGCCTTGGGAAAACGTAAACACAGGCTCATTTCATCTGATTTCACAGAGAATCCAACCCAGTAGCCATCATTAATAACAACTATATAGAAATAGATTATATTCTCATGGATTTGTTGTTTCATAACCAGTTAAAAACTCCTTGTAGTAGCTTTAAGTCGACTGTATTTGAAAAGACAAGTTGAAGCAATTTTGTAAAAATTCTAAACAAATACATCTGTTAGTCCAATAAACTTGGACTACAACTTGTATTCCAGTTGTACTTCAGTTGTCTCCAGTCAAACTAACGAACATGACAAACAAATCTGATTTCTTTTGACATTCTCTGAGTTTGAGAAGTGAACTCCTCATTTCACACAAATTGACGCAAGGCTGGAAGTGTCACAATTCTCAAAATCCACAATTCAATATGACTTCATTTTCAAGGTCACGATTTGATTCAATTTTTTGATTAAACATTTTTATTTATTAAACACTGATGACTAAAGCACTGTTAGACAATCAAGTCTTAAACTGTAAAGGTCAACTGGCCTTTACATTTTCAAATTCTTCTTTAAAAAGATGGTCTATTACAGTATCAAGTGTGACAGCAAGTTGTGCTGTGTCATCCTTGAAGTGTTGTTTTTTTTCTTGGGACATATGCCAGACACTGCAAGGCGGGGTTGGAGAGAAAAACATATAGGCCTACTGGGAAAATTGAGTTTTGATTTAAGAGTGAAATTACAACACATCTAACAAAGACAGTATTTGAAACTATTTTTGAAATTTTAAGTGTAAGGGTGTTTTAGAGACACACAAGTCTTTTTCATACAGTATGTTTTATTCAAGTCTTTGGGAGAGTTTTAACTCTCAAACAAAGCATGCTGTGAAGCTTGACTGATTGATTGATTGAACTCTGAATTCAACTCATCATTTCAAGTCAAAAGACTTTAAGTTAGAAGAACTCATGTTTCCAAGTTCTGAAGTGTTGTGAAAATAAATTCTAGAAATTTTAAGCTTCATTAACTTAAACACACAAACTCTCAAACACAATTATGTTAAGTTAACGTGAAAGGATTCGTTGATTCAACTAAATTCCTGCATGTTTTTTTTTTTTCAGTGTAGTTAGCCCTACAGCAAAACTGTGCATCCCTACAGGATTGTTGTCGAGCAAACATTAAATGGAGATACCATAAAGACTGCATTTCGTATTTACAGAGCAAAAGGTCACTGCTTAGCAATAACACAAAATACTATGAATCCATATAGGAATATCAAAAGACAGTTTTTTTCACAGCTAAAGCGCCGCTATCCATCCATTCACACCCACATGCTTCACTTTACATTCCCACGCCCACGCTATCCCAGCATGCTATATGTTTATCCAGTCAGTCATCCAGACGGTCAGTCAGTAATTCAGTCAGTAAATTAGGCAAGGCAGTCCATCAGGCAGTCAGCGTGGGCGTGAGTAAAACTGACACGCCGACAGGTCGGCCAGCCCCGTGGGGGCAGCGGAACACGACACGACCCATGCCGCCTCATTAGTAGGTTAACTGGCACGTGTGGGCGGCCAATGATTGTGTTTATGTGTGTATGTGTGGGAAGGCAGAGCGGACGGGCGGAGCTACAAGTGAGTGACAGAGGCGTGGGCGGAGGGCTGTTTTTTGGTGGCCGGAGATCACCCCAGGGAAGGTGACAGTGTGTGTTTAAGTGTGTGTGTCTGTGTGAAATTGAGTGTGTGGCAATGCGGTCAGCTGCAGTGGCGTCTACAAGGTTCTTGGTGAAAAAACGCCCGTGGGTGGACAGGCTGTTTGTCGAACACTCTGTTTCCATTTAGCTGGGACAAGTGGACCACACAGGGCACCAAAGTGACCACTAGGACTAAGTGTTGACCCCCCTGTGACTTGCCTGGACCTGAGGTCGGCTTCAGTTGGGATGAATTTGCACTTTTCAGTTTGACTTTGAAGCCTGTGTTTATTCAAAAACCTTGGTTGCCTTTGTTTGAATTATTCTGAAAAACAGAAATGTAATATTCCCAAATAATTACCAGCTTCTGCCTTCCTTCAGATTTGGCTTTGCAAAAAGTTCTTCCCCTCTTGAGATCTCTTATGTAGAGATATTGCAGAGATACCATTATTTTCTTTCCAGATACCAATTCCAATACCTGAATACCTTTGCACATCAGTTGATCCACAAAAAAAAACCAAACACAATATAGAGGTTACAATTCAATATACTGCAATACTGTAAGCAAAGTGATATATTGCTATTTTTTTTTTATAATTTATGAAAACATTAAAAGTTTTCTTTTTCTGTGCTTTTTCAGAACAGTGATGTTACAGAACAACACTGCTATTTAGCGGTTGGGGCTTTAAACACAAACACAAAATGAACGACCAGGAATCGTTGCATGTATGACAATATCATGATGAAGTATTTTTGAGAAGCGATACAACAATGATATACTCAAGTATGTGTACTTGCCAATACCAGCATTTTAGGCACTATCTAAAGCATTTTCCGATACAGGTATCAGAACAACCCTACTTTAATATAAGACTGAAATTCTTTAGCATTGGCTGGACAGTATTCAAAGGGACAGTTCACCCAAAAAGCAAAAATACATATTTTTCCTCTTACCTGTAGTGTTAGTTGTCCATTGTTTTGCTTTGGCGTTAGTTGGCAAGTTTGAAAAACTCAACAGCAATGGCTTTTTCCGAAAATCATGATCTGGTTACTGAAGATAATCTACAGCCACTGAGCAGTTTCATGCAGGATCTATTCTATGGTAGAAATAGAGTAGTTCCCATATGAAACTACTCATAACAAGGTGTGTGGAATTGACTTTTTTAGTGCTTTGAGCTCTTCATGCTGAGCGCCATCTAGCTCCATATATTCAAGTGAAGGCAGGCATCTCTACAGCCCATATTCCCAAAACCTGGCAACTCACACCAAAACAATGTAGATCCATAAATGGCACCAAAGGTAAGAGGAAAAATATTGTGAAATTTTGGGGTGGATGATCACTTTAAATTTTAGACAGTAATGAATATTAGCTGAATGTATAACGTAACTGACACATATTTGATTTTAGTCTGACAGACTCTATATTGCACCTAGTATTGAAATCGTTGCCATTGCAACAACAGTGACACTCCCTGTCACCACACAGGATGTTGTTATTCGTCTGCCTCACTGTCGCTCAACCTTGGGTTTGTTTTGAAGAGCAAAGAGAAAAGATACGACATGATAATGGCCTTGCAGCCTTTGGTAGTGAATACATATTGTGACAAGTTAAGTCACTAGGATATGCAGGGAGAACAGTGTAGGCAGTCAGTTTTATAGTATTTGAAATTATTGTATAAAGAGTTCCTGATTTGTGCCTTGGAGCAGTCTTGCAAATTTGACCCAATGGCACACAACTTGTAAATGATTTACTGATGGTAAAATATTAGACTTTGTAATGTCTAACTGCCTCAAAAGTGGACATATCACTCGTGGGATAATTAAACACAAGCCTTTGTTGTGTTTATTTAAGTATTCAACATGTACAAAGATGCTGTTTTCATTATTTAATGTCTTTTATCCACTTTATAAAGCTGCAGGTGGGCGCCTAATGGTTCTTTTGTTCCAACCGTTCCAATTACTGGACCACCTGGGAAAATTGGGATGATAAAATGCTGTAACCTCACGCCACAATTAAAGTCAAAGTGCCCTTGAGCACAGCAGTTAACCTAGCATTCAGTGGTAGGGGATTGTGGTCGTACTGTGTGGTGACATCATCCAGACTGTGTGAGTGTCGCCTTTTTTTCCAGTAGTTGACCTTCAAATGGAATATGTATGTTTCTTAAAGGAGAAATACAGAATATTTTTACTATTATAAATCTTAAAATGACCATGATATGTCATCAGAAAGAAAACATGCTAAGTTGAAATACTACAAATACTACACTATAGCTGTGGTGTATTCCTTTGAAATTTCTATCCTGGCCTATAACTTGTGTTATTGTTTGCCCGTTACACGTTAAAAGGAGTTCAAATGAATGCAGAATGTTGGCCGAATGAGTAATTATCTGCTGATGAGTCATAAGAAATCATTATTAATCTTGTAGAAGGCATAGATGTTTGTAAAAGTTAAAGCAACATCTTAATAACTTAATAACTTATCTTTATAACAGTTAAGCAATATCTTAATGCAGTCTGACAGGCAGGGAGATGGGCAGTCACTGAACTCCAACTTCAGAGTGTGTATTTTCAGAACAGTGCACAGCATTATGTTGACAGAGAACTGACAGCTGAACACATTACAGTGTAGGACTCTGCTTGTTATTGTCAGTTTACAATGTTGCACTCATCCTGCACTCTTGAAGTGTTCCTGCAGCCTGCCTGAGCTTCCTTGAGTCAGTCTACGACTCCAACTCACTATCTGGACTGCTGTAATCATTTGTGGATGCACAGCTGCATTATGTTTCAGATTGCTCTTTTAAGTCATCATACCTGGTTAAATGAGGATTGAAGGGGAAAAAAATCCGTCTGACTTTGGGATTAGTGACATTGACCGACCTGCTCATATTGGCGTGCCATTATTGGTGGGGATAACAAGGAACGTGAACTAATTGGTACTCGCACATACACGCATGCACAAGACAGATGGACCAAGCAGACACATTATATCTCATCCGCATAAACACACACACACACACACGAACATAAGCCCCCTCCAGCGTCCTAGATAGGCTGGGCCAGACTGGACCTGTCCACACTTTGATGATTGACGGTTTGGCCTAAATGAACTGCTGCTGCAGTGTGTGTTTGACTGTGTGTATGTGTGTGTCTGTGCAGAGCTGTAGGGGTCTACCTAAGTCAGTTATTGATCCACAGGGCCCCTTAAGGCCACTAATCAAATGAGGCGGACGCTGAGGGGACACGAGAGGCACTTGAAAGTTTCTCAAGTTTCTTAGACTTGTATAACACCCACACATACACACAGGCAGTCTGTCAATCTGTTGTTCAGTTTGCTTCTGTGCGTGTGTGTGTGTGTCCACATGTACCCCAACAACCTCCCTGTCTGTCTCGGCCATCCATCAGCCCCACTGACTGATGGGTTAACTCCAGCAGGTCCAGCTTCGCAGATGGACTTTTCCCTGCCGCTGAAGCCCACAGGGAGAGGCCTTCAGAGGGCCAGGCCTCTCAGAGAGGCTGGGTGTCTGGACAGAAGCCCTGGAGCTTTGAGTGGGTGACAGAGAGAAGAATCAATGGTAGACTTCAAGGATCTCAGGCCTAATAGAACAGATGAGATATGTGTTTTTCTGTGTATATGGGGGGATGGCTGATGATGGATGACAATATGGCATAGATGGAAGAGGTGGGATGGCAGGGTGTAACGCTAATGTTTGGGTTTTTATTTATTTATTTTTTGTTTTGTTTTTTTGGCCAGTTGGGCAAGTGGCTCAGAGGCTTACTTGGCCAAAGTCAATTTTTACATACCATATTCAAATTAGGAGAGTCACACTCCTCTATATCCATAATTTGAACGGACTATTGATTTTAAGGTCACAATTCAATTTGACTATTCGATTTAAACTTTTTTTTTGCACTGATGGTTATGCCACTGTTAGACTGTCCAGTCTTCATTTGTAAAGATCAGCAGATCATTGGTTTTATGTCCTGACAACTGTCAACTGTCAAATTATTCACCAAAATAGTCTATATGGTATCAAATGGATCTAAGAGTCGATATGCTGTGTCGTGTTTGAGATGTTTTTTTCTTCATACACACGCTGTAAGTAGGCAGGGGTGGAAAGAAAAAAAAATACTGGGAGACACAGTTTATGCCTGATTTCAATTATTGAATTGAACTGAAATGTTTCAGTCCCCGGCTGGCCGTGTTCACTGGCAGCTCCCAGCCAAGAAAAGTTCAGCTAATACGACCACTCTCCCTCCTACTGTTACATCCACGGACCACCTTAGCGGCATGGCAGGAGGGGAACACATTCAGTGCAATTTGCTGCTGTAAATGCCAATCAGTGTCTGTGACAGTCCCTCCCTAGCTGTTTGTTTTGCAGGAAACATATAACCAATAAGCAATCTGCTAGCCATTTCATGGGAACTTTAGCATTTAATCAATTATACTGTAGTTAACAGTTTAATTCTTTTTTATGCCAACCAGCCAAGTGAGTGGCTAGATTACCTAGCCTGACGTTACTTGCCCCGAGCACGCAGGCAATCCTTTTTTTGCTGACCCTGTCTGACTAGATGATGACAGACAAGACGATGAAGCTAATTGCTACTTTAAAAGCTGTAATATGTGACAAAGGAAATCATGAAGAATATCAGCTAACAGGAGACTACAGCATATGCAAAACACAAATATGTCACAGGATCAAATTTAGCTGATGACTCAGTTCCGTGTCATTCCATTTTTCCAACCTCTCGGCTGCGGAACAAAGAAGAAAAGATTTACAATAATCTTCAGAAAGAATAGCAAATTGCAGCCATTTGGAAGAGACTACCCTGTGTGTTGCAATATGCCGCGGTGCAGACCAACAATACAGCACAATCACTGTTCCCACATCTGTTGCCAGGGTTAATCAATGACTATACAGTGACAGCGAATAGACTGCTGATTCCATATGCCCGGCAAAGAATAGACAATCATTGACTAATCAGAACTTGATAGAAGCCACATAGGGTGGAGAACAGCTGCTGTGCCCAGCGAGCCCGACTGTAATCACATTATATATTATTGATCTGCTAAACTGAGGATTATGGCTTCTGATATTTCTACTGGGAAAGAGAGCAGTCACAGTTTTCAAGGTCACTGCTGCAGTTCTGGGACTGAACCAGCCATCTATCATCAAAACATAGTCACATCCATGATATAAAATATAAACAGCTACATACATTTCTGTCTGGCATCATGATGGAGGCCATATTCATATAACTTTATAACTTCCCTCTCGCACACACATATTTAAGCACCAACCCTTGCGACAAACACACACATACACACACAAGATAGACACTCTGCCATGCGGATATTAGAGGTGGTGCTTGAGGCATTAGAAGTGTAGCTGCAAACTGTCCACACTGCACTGCAGAGATATTGATGTCTTAATACAATAAAAAGCAAAATAAACATTATTATCCTGATCGTTATAATTATCTTCAGCCCAGAGGCTCAAACTGAATTATTCATAGAGTGCTTAATTAAATGGGTAGACTAGGCTATGAGTGCGAGTGTGTGAGTTTGTGTATATGTGTGTGCCTCTGTTGCCCAATGTCTTTTGGACAGTAACATTAAATGAGAGTAAATATTCAATCATTCTGGGGGGACTTAGAGAGAAAAAGATGCTGTGACAGACACTGTGGAGGGGTGGAGGAGGAGGAGGAGTGGATTACAAACGCATCCTCGTTCGCCCTTCACTGTGGTCCCTGTCGAGGAAAAGGAAGACAGACAGCCGTTTAACGTTTCAGAGCGACGGGGCTTTTCTATACACTTCTTACACTTAACTGCTGGCACAATATGCAACCAGTCATAGCACTCCACAGCTTCTCATAAGGCCATAACACACACGCATACACACACAAGTGTGTAACCAAGCTGAATGCGACGGCTCTAATGCAGTCAATAGAGAAGTCAAGGCCGCAGTAGTTAAATGGCTGCATAGTAGACAGTTATTACTTCTCCCTCACTGTGATTACTGTATCAGCCAGTGAATGAAAGCACTTCCTCTGGTCCTGCCATTGATATCACCCTTGGAAGATGGTGATGGAGTCATTGAGACAGTACACATGCACACACATACAGTATGCATGCAGACACACTCAAGGGAACATGTAAGCACATACATATACACATACACACAAATAAAGGCGTGTAACCTTGGATATGCAAGTACTTTTAGATGCATACATGCCTTAATGTCTTAGTTTCAAATATCATATCCAAAATGTAACAAAGAATCTTTACAATGGGATTCTTATACAAAGACCAACTCCAAAAATGTTGGGACGCTGTGTAAAATGTAAATAAAAAACAGAAAGCAATGATTTACAACAACTTTCTGATTTGTATTCAGACTCTACCATGCTATGCGAAAGACATACACCAACAACAGAAAAACTGCCGATTTCTCTGGGCCCGAGCTCATCTGAGATGGACTCACAGACAGCAGAAAAGTGTGCTGTGGTCTGACGAGTTCGCTTTTCAGATTGTTTTTGGAAATCATGGACATTTTGTCCTCTGGGCTAAAGAGGAAATGGACCATCCAGACTGTTACCAGCACAAAGTTCAAAAGCCAGCCGGCTAACCCCTAAAATACACTGCATGCGGAACGACTCCAGTACGGCTCCACCACGGCGTCGGAGCCATTACGTTTCAATTTTAGTCTATGTGTCAGCTCACACAGTCTCCGGTTCCGCTGCGAAATGGCTCCGGAACAACTGCGGCGTTCGACAGCCGACGGAAAATGTGTGGTGCATTATGAAGCACAAAATATGACAGAGACAGAGACCCCAGACTGTTGAGCACCTGATGTTGTATATCAAGCAACAATGAGAGAGAATTTCACTCTCAAAACTTCAACAATATAAGTGTCCTCAGTTACCAAATGCTTACTGAGTGTTGTTAAAAAAAAAGGTGATGTAACACAGTGGTAAACTTTCCCCTGTCCCAACTTTTTTGAAATGTGTTGCAGGCATTTCAGAGTTTATATTTACAAAAAACAAAGCAGTCTGAACATTAAATATCTTGTCTTTGCACTGTACTCAATTGAATGTAGGTTGAAAAGTTTTGCAACAGATTTCCTTGTCCCTCTTCTTTGGCCTTCCTTGACTCACTTTATCATACTGCTATGAGATATATGCTGCCTGACCAAAAAAAGTCACCACCTAGATTTATCTAAACAAATAGGCAAGAGCCTTCCATTGGATAATTACTGCAGTGATTAATATGTTTCAGCTGGCAACAAGTTATTTAACTCTAACTGATGCAGTGAGTAGTTTCTCATTTCTTAAACAACCATGTCTGAGGACATATCCTATGGTCGTGGAAAAGATGTTAGTCTGCCTGCATCAAGCAAAGAATATGACTGAGGAGATTGATGAAACTACTAAAATTGGGTTAAGAACCACCCAACACATTATTAAAACCTGGAATTATAGCGGTGAACCATCATCTTCGAGGAAGAAATGTCAGAAAAAAATCTTCTGATCGTGATCAGAGCTCACTTAAATGTTTGGTGAAGTCAAATTGTAAAAAATCAATAGTAGAACTTACCGCTATGTTTAATAGTGAAAGTAAGAGCAAATTCTAAGAGAACTCAGGGGACTAAACAGCTGTGTAGCCTTAAGAAAACCACTTATCAGTGAGGCTAATCAGGGAAAAAGGCTTCAGTTTGCTAAGAAACATAAGGATTGGACTCTGGAGCAATGGAAAAAAGTCACATGGTCTAATGAGTCCAGATTTACCCTGTTCCAGAGTGATGGGGGCATTAGGGTAAGAAGAGAGGCAGATGAAGTGATGCACTCATCATGCCTTGTGCCTACCATACAAGCCTGTGGGGGCAGTGTTATGATCTGCGGTTGCTTCAGTTGCCCAGGTCGAGGTTCAGCAGCGTTATGTGCCCAAAAAATGAGGTCAGCTCACTACCTGAATATACTGAATGAGCAGGTTTTTACATCAATGGGTTTTTTCTTTCCTGATGGCACGGGCATATTCCAAGATGAACAATAACAGGATTCATCAGGCTCAAATTGTGAAAGAGTGGTTCAGGGAGCATGAGACATAATTTTCACACATGGATTGGCCACCACAGAGTCCAGACCTTAAACCCATTCAGAATCTTTAGGATGTGTGCCTCACACAGCGATCCAACTCACCCATCATCAATACAAGATCTTGAAAATTAATGCAATTGTGGACAGAAATAGATGTTGTGACATTACATAAGCTTAATGAAACGATGCCATGATGAATACCTGCCGTAACCAAAGCTAAAGGTGGTCGAATGAAATATTAGAGTGTGTGACTTTTTTTTTTTTTTTTTTTTTTTTTTTTTTGGTTAGGCAGTATATTTCAAACTCAGGCCACAGGACTCATCATTGTATGTTGTACACTCCACTCGTTATGCACAAGCTGCAGCACTTGTATATATTAATGCTCAAGGCCATTCTAGGCAGATTATCCTTGTACGTATGCTCTAAATTTGTATTTGTACATAATATCTGCAATCTCAGATCCAACAACAGGCTGAGGTTAAAGATGCCACCTATGCAGACTGGGTCTAGAAAAAGTCTTATTACAGCCCTTGGTCTTGGAATGACCTGCAGGCTGGACTTGATTTATCCTCCCTCATCTCTCTAACCCATCATAAACAAAAGTTTACTTTAGTTAGTTTTTAATCACAAAATGCTCCTACTACAATATATAATTACTTTTGGCATACACTTTCTGTCTCCATTTGACCTCTTTGTTGATGTGTGGGCAGTAATCTTTTATTTTGCACCATTTATAATGTTTAGTCTTGTATTTTTATTGTATGTATGTAATACATGTGAACTCCATGTGTGACTTTGCTGCCTTCTTGGCCAGTTCACCGCTGAAAAAGAGATTTTATCTCAACCTTAAATAAAGGTTAAATAAAAATGTACAAAGTTCACTCACGCACATTTACTGTATAATATTTGCATATGATCACACTGATATTAGCCTAACCCAAATACAGTATGCACACATGAACATTGGCCTTCATGCAAATTCCATATTTGCATCAATAAAGTTTCCGTTTGAATACAAACACATAATTGCACACGCACACACACGAGTTCTCTGACACAATTTAAAGGTCCTGCACACTCTTTCCTGTCTCTCTCTGGCGTTCTGTCAGCACTAACTGTTTCCGTCATCTTTTCCTCATACATTTGATGTAAGGCTGCTACACACACACGTGCATACAAACCAATGAAGTGCTGATGTGCCAACAGGCATAGTCTGGACACTGTGGTAATGTAACAGCCCATTCACTTTAATATGCATTAGTACCAGGGCTGCTTTTTCATTACACCCTAATGACATTTGGTAAGGCTCACTAATCAGCCTCGTGGGACCCCTACTGACTCCCCAAACCTATTACACACACAGACATATACATATACATACATACATATATCGTACATACACACACACACACACATACACACACACATATACATATATATACACACACACAATACATACATGTGCTGCAGTTGTTGTAGACATTAAATGCCACGCATGTACACATAAAGACATAGGATAGACGCATATATAGTCTATATGCATCGTAATAGCTATTTCAAACAAAAAGCAATTTTAAACTGTCCTCCCAAGGCAAAAGTGCACATACTGTATACAATGAACAGACCCATACAGGGGAGGGTGGTGATGGGGGGGTACTTGAGATGGCTGGGGCCCCTGGGCTTGAGTCATTATCCAGGCCCCCTCATACATACATACATACATACACCATAAAATGATACATTACAAATGCTTCATAAGAAAAAGGCCACGGCAATAGAATCACAGAACAGCTATGTTCCTGTATGTTAAGGCTTCTGAGTAGGCTGTACTTGAACAGTCGTTCTAGTATACAAGCAAGTACACACCAAGACAGAGAAAGAGAGCAGCTAAACGAACTAAAATTCACACTCTAAAGCAGTGATACTCAACTTCAGGCCCACAGGCCAAATCTGGCCCCTGATAGAGTCTGGGTGGCCCTCCCACCATTTTTTAGGCCAATTTACAAAAATAATCTGATTCACACTGTTTTTCCCAAGAAAGCGGGAGAGATATGCCAGTGTTGTGTGATGGAATAAATGAGGCTGTTAGTAACAGAGAAGGCTAATCCTTGTGTGACGGCCTTTCACTACTAGCTGAGAGGAGCATAAGTTAAGCAGAAGGGTAATTCTGATCCCATAAATGTGTATTTCATACTAAAACAGCTTAAACACGATGTTCATTCTGGTAGGAGCAGTTTTTGTTTATGGTTTATGTTTATGAATCATTCCAACATTTCAGTGTTTGCATGAGGAAGAGGTTCCAGCTTTGTTTAATGTTATTATCACATGTTATCAGAGGATTTACAACTAGAATGTGGCTGCAGCTATTAAATACAGTAAAAGAGTGCTTCCCAAACTTTCTTCCTGGGGACACACTTTTTAAAAATGACAAACTGTCACAACCTAAGTCACAATAAGCCTTAACAATATAGTCTGGGAAGAGTTCCTTCATGCATAAATGAACACTCCTGACTATTTTTTACTGTCACTTCCGCATCACCCTATATTATCTTGATGATTGTATACGTGTTAAAACTCTAGAAATGAGACATGAATTCATTTAGGCTGAGTTGACAAGCCATATCATTGTTTTTTCATCTTATCAGATGAATCATTATATTTTAGACTAATTCATGAGACAAAATAAGTGCATTTAGATGGAATTAACAGGCTCTTGTTTTTTTCCTCTCATCACTAAAACAATAAACACATTTTAAATACTTTATAAAAGGTTTGCAGCAGTTATAAATCTTAAATTTGCATTATTTCTTCCATAGTCTTTTATTTATTTGGGGCCCCAAATAAAATCTACTGTGACCCACACGTGGTTCCCGACCCAGTCTTTGGGAATGACCACAGTAAAATATGTGATTTATCTTTGCACCAAGTTAATTTAGTTCATAAGTCAGTTCATTTGAAAATAAAGAATTTCAAAGAAATATGAGCTATGGCCCTTTTAATCTGTATTGATTTTATCTGATAAATAACGTTATTGTTTATGTTTGTTTATTAACTGGCCCTTGGCCTCCTGTAATGTTGCATATGTGGCCCCTGAGCAAAGTAAGTTGAGTGTCCACGTGCTAAAGGATCTGAGATTATAAGTAGAGAAAGACAAAATCCAGATTTAAACGTATCATGTCCACAGCACGCCTCTAGAAATGTCATGATTAAGAAATCACAAACACAGTGCATTGCATGACAGTGTGATCCTCCACAGGTCCAGTTTGAGAAATAAAGAGCGAGCTCAGCCAGTAGAGCGCGCGTGCGTGTCCTCGCGCACAGAGGGAGGTGATACCACATTAAACAAAACTGCGACAAGTGTTAAGAACTAATGACAACACAACAAGCGCACGATTTGACAGACGCCTAGCCTGTCTGCAAGTGACGCCATCATAAAACAAGTCAGTAATATAGCCCAGAAACGCAGCAGCAGTCCAAACAATGTACATAAAATCATTTACTTACCTTTTAGATGCGCTGTATTCCACAAATTAGCGGCAATAATTCACTTTCCGAAGCTGGTCCCTCTCAAGAACATCCACATTTTCTTCCAATGTGACAGCCAGTAAAGCAAAAAATATCCAATCAGTTATAGTGTATCTCAGTGTATTTTTCAGGGGCAAGATTTAACAAGTTCAAAGTAGGTAGTTGGCTCAGTCATATAGAATCCAGTCTCAATAAACATAATAACATTTCTGTATAATTCTATTTCATTTTAGATTGTCTTGTATGTACACAATATTGTTGATTTAGTTCTCCTTTTTCTGACGCCTTGTTTTTATTTTTATTGCAGTTAACACAAAAATGTTTTTCACACCTAGTTTTATTTTTTAAGTTTAGATTGAGTTTACTATAATAACCTTGATGCTGAAACTAATAAAAACTAAAACTAAAACATCTTTAATCAATAAAAACTAAATTGAACCCATGCTACTAACTGAACTAACTGAAATTCATTTAAATGATTAAAAAAGGACAACAAAAAAGAAAATAAAAACAAATAAAATTTATCCAGAAGTATTAGCTCTGGTCCAAACCAAATTAAATAAGAGGACAGGGTGTATTTGTTTGTTTTTGTCAATTATTTCATATGCATAGAGTGTAATAATTTAATTAATATCTTGCTTTATTTGTTGTCTTATTATCTAATGATCTAATGATTACGTAATATGAATATTGGTCACATTACTACATTCCAGATTAGTCTGAGCTTTACTAGCCCTGCACACATACATACCCACAGATGAAGACCACATACAGACATACACTGCAAGTTTTACCCATAGGACCGCACATGCAGTATTTAAGCACACATGCCAGCAGTTTACTTTGCTGCTTCACTGCACTGCTGCTCTAATATCTTCATACAAGAGTGGGAGAGCTCCTCTATTGTCTATGCAAAGGTACAGGGCATCTGCTTATATACAAACATGCTCACAAACACTCACACCCACACACACACACAAAGAAAGCAGTGTGTGGAGGGATTAGGTCAGTACTGTAGAGTGCGGGAGTGTTGCCTCCGCTGAATACTGAGTGATTAGGTTTAGAGTTTCAACCTTGGGGCAACAGTGGGCAGGAAGCATAGGAGTGTATGTTTGTGTGTGGTGGAGTGTCTGGTGCCCGAGGCCAGGAGTGTTATTGTGCCGGGGCTGGGTGTATTGTTTCAACCCTGAAGTGTTTCTGTACACAGGGATCTGTTGACCGCTACCTGAAAGCTCTTAAAATTGTTTTCAGCTCTGACGCTTTGGCACGCTTTCCTGTAATCATCCAGAGAGAATGCATCATTTTGAGGGCAATTTCAGCTACAGAGAGGACCAAGGACGTTCTTTTATTACTCTTTGATTTCTCTTCTGCCCTCTTTGTTGTTGTTATCATTAATTTTGTCTCTGTTACTAATGCCCATGCTCACTGACAGCAATATTAGCACCCTGTAATGCATCGTCTCTTAACTTTGTTGCCTTATCTCGTACTTTAAATGAACTTCACTCCTAATTACTTCTATCACCCATTAACTTTATTACCTATTCCCAATAATGTGGTCAATAAAAATGCTGATAACCAACAACATTTAGCTGGACATCATGAGGCAAAAAACACATAGTTTCCTCTACTGACTGCATTTTTACATCACCTTAAAGCTCTTTACTATTGATGTGAATTGTGAATTACAGTGAAGCCATAAAAACATTATGTGTATAATCACTGTTTTTCATATATTTTACAAAAATATAAATCCACCACTGTTGTTTTTTCTCCCATTTTTCATGAAAAATCTCAGACTTCTTTTGTGCAAACGAAAGCTTTATTTCTCTCAAATCTTGTTCACAAATTTGTTCAAATCCGTGTTCATGAGCACTTCTCTTTTGTCAAGATAATCCATCCACCTGACAGGTGTGGCATAGAGATGCTGATTAAACAGTGTGATTACTGCACAGGTGTGCCTTAGACTTGTCGCAGTAAAGCCCTTTTACACTGCACAGAAAACCGACTAACACCTACTAACATGTGGCTTTTGTCTTCAGTGGGAAAAGGTACAATCGGCATTCACTCCCTGGATAAATGACTGCAATAGTCGTGAGTATTTATGGGACTTGGCTCCAGCTCCAATCAGGAGTGATGTAAAGATGGCACATGCTAATTTTCACCCCTTTTTGAAGACTTGTCACCTCCATCAGTAACTTCTGCAACTTTTTTGCTCCTTTTCTGTGCACATGTGGCGCTTGACTCGGTTGGACTTGGTGTGTCAGTCCAGCACAGCGGAGTTTGCGCCCACTTGAAGATGTGTATTTACTGAGATGCACTTGTCTGTAATCAATGTAAAAAAAAACTGTAAAACCGGTCTGGTGTAAAATGGGAAAAGGGTCAGTTGCTATTTTTAGCAGTTTTAGCTGCATTAAAAAAAACCTGCATTTACAAATTAACTTTTGCTGTAAAAACAGTATTATAGCCCACTCTAAAATCTTAAGTTTTATCTTGAGAAAGACACTTCAGCACTGCACTTTGACAATATAACATAGAGCTATAGCTACCATATTTTTTCCCAGGAAAGCAAAGACATGATCTGCCCTACTCTGCCTCTTCCTGCGTTGAGCTCTCAGTACATTTGTAGCTTCTAACTGAATCTCTGTGGTTTGAAGTTCATTTTCTCTCCTGTGCCAGTGTTTGTAAGTTCAACTATCAGCTCTATTTTACTGTCTCATATTCGTCATTAGCAGATAGGAGTCAAGTTAAGTTACTGCTCATGAAAACCCAACATTTACTGATGTTGCTGCTTCAAAATAAAAGCTTTATATAACAAAATAATGAGAATAATAATCATAATAATAATGCAAAAATTAGCATGTCTATTCTGGGGTCATGCTTTCACTGTCGGATCAGAGCTGGAGGCGATAAATACACATGACTACTGCAGAGTCATTTGACCTGGAAGTGAATACCAGTTCAACCAAATATAATATATAAATTATATGTAAAAAATATTAGACAAAAGCCAGATGTTAGTGGCTATTAGTAGGTTTTTTTTGTTCAATGTAAAAGGGACTTTAGAGTTTTTTACTTAAAGTCATGACAAATGGGAGCAAAAACAAAAGTGTGAGTATATATGTTATACACTTGCAGCTGAACTAAGTTTTGCTGGGCTTATCCCTCCCTACAGTCCTTATTATTATTTTCTTTTACCAAAATGTACCTGAAAAACATAAATCATTGCTGTAAATTCAGTTGTGTTTCAACAGCGCAGAGACAATGGCCACCACAGAGTCAATATAATGTCTTGCTTTCCAATCTGGCCAGCCTGCCCTTTCTTATTTCACTCACATAGTGCTATAGAGCTAATCTAATATTAGCTCTGCTCAATGGAGGTGGATGACCTTTGAGTCAGGGTACTTTTAAGTCCGCCATGGCCTGATCAACTAATGGTGTATGTATAGTCTAAGCAAGCAGGCACAGACAGCTTCATTGGCTACTTAATGGTGGCTGTTTAATCGAATTCTTCCCCCCCTCTCTTAATTCCTTGTGTCTTTTTTTATTGGTAATGTTTTTCAAAGGGAAGGATCCACTCAGTGTGTGGAGAAGAAGGCGGAGGTGGAACCAGATGTACACTGTGAGTGTGTGTGTGTGTGCATGGGCCCCTGTGGCTCAAAGGATAAGACATGGATAAGACAATGGTGTTTGCTGCTGGCACTAAAGGCTCATCATGGGCGGCCCCTCCTCAGCTGACATACACACAAACAACACAAAGATGTACACAAAGAGAAGTACACACTCCAGCTGGGACGGTACCCAGTGACAGGCACTAGGACTCACAGATGCCCAGGTGGTGCAGGAAACCCTGGAGCTATGCCCAGACTGGCATAGGAGAGACTGCCTACACGCTTAAAAGAAATGAGCACACACACACACACTCATACATATAGGGTGGGGAGGGTTTCTTTAAAAATGTAAACTGATACAATTAATTATTACTTGTTAAAAATGTACTCAGTAACCTAATCCAAAAGTATTGAAGTACTGTATAAGAGTAACTTAACTTGATTACCTTCCGTTACTTTTGGATTACTGCAATACCAAATATGGTAAAACTGTTGAGCCTAATAGAAAATTTTCTGTTTGTCTTAGGTTAGTCCAGCTATAGAGGTAATTATGATAGAGGTATCATCATCATCATCTACAGTCCCAGAATGTTTTTCAGTAGAAGTAGTATTGAAAGGCTGGCTAACAAGACATCTTTATAGCTGTCAGAGGTTCCTCAGTGTAGCTAATATTAGCGGTTGTTCTGTGAAGCTAATATTGGCTGTTGGTCTGTGTAGCTTGCGTTAGCGATTTATCTGTGTAGCTAACATTCACTCAAGACCAGAGTGGTGTTGTAAGACTCATCAGATGTTGCAATGGATTACATTTTACGTATCCTAATTATGTAATCCCATTACATGTAATCCGTTACTCCTGAAGCCTGTCTGTAGAAATGAACACTTACAGTATAGGGTTGCACCAGCTTACGCGCACCTATGAAGCTTATGGACCCGTGGAATGACACACACACAAAAGCACACCCTTGCTCACTCCCCACCTTCTCGCAATTAACACTGCTCCTATAGCTTGAGGCACAGAGGAAATGAGGTTTTGGTTTTGTAACCGTGTGTGTGTGAGAGAGAGGGAGAGAGTTGTAAGAGGTAGACGGATTAAGGAGGAGGTGGGTGGAGGGTTATGGTTGGCGAAGGAAATATAATGTGTGGCATGGAACTATGTACTCAGGGTACGGTAATGACCGTGCATGAGAGGTTGTGTGTGTCGGTGTATACGTGCACCCGGATGTGTGCACGCCCGTGTGTGTGCATACGTGCGCCCACATTAAGTCGTTCCCACCCATTCCCTCTCTAAGTATCATGTTCGGAGGCTGCAGTTCATTCCTGTCTGTCTGATTGTGTTGTTGTGCAGTCATGGCTAATTACCTTGATAGTCTGTTGACAGCGCTGAGACAATTAAACAGCCAAATGGAAAACAGGAGGGGGAACTTGTCTGAAATGTCCTCTCTGAGAGTTGAACTAAAGAGTGATTCATCTCCAACATGTGTTTATAATAGGAAATCGTTTACAGGCAAAAGGGATGGAGTTTGTTTAGTAAATTGTAGGATGCCTCCTCCGATGTTAGCTTCAGAGTCAAAGCCATTACTCTGTTGTTTGTCTTGCTGTTGAGACATCTCAATGTATACATCTCAAGCTTAGGAGAACAGTTTATTCAAGAATATCACGAACTCCTGTATGGTCTAATGTTATCCATCACTTCATACCCAGTATAACTGACAGCCAGCTAATATCAGACAAGCTACAGTTTGTTAGGATAGATTCACTGCATCCAGTTTGCCTAAAAGTGACTTTTAACAAAAAACAATTTGTGAAAAGAAGCTAAATTCAAACAAAAAAAACTGTAAAGCAATTCACTTTAGCTCTCCAAGCATATATTTAGGAATTATTTGAGGATTTTGTTTCAGTATGAACTTGTATGTCATTACATTGAACATCTGATTCTGATCAAATGTTTCATGATATTGTAATAGTATTAGGGCCACATGAAGGAAAGAAAAAAAAAAATTTTCTTTTGGTTTTTTTAATATTTTGTATTTTTAAAATGAAGTTAAAATGTCAAGAATAAAGTTGAACTTTCAGTATTAGTTCCAGGCAATAGAAAAAAAGATGAAAGGAGGAAGTTGTTTTGTATTTTGCATTTTGAGAATAAAGTTGAAATGTTGAGTATAAAGTCAAAATGTCAAGAAAAGTTTAAATACCCTATTGAGAATAAAGTCAAAATGATATTTCGACTTTATTCTTGACATTTCAACTTTATTCACAACATTTGGACTTTATTTCAAAATGCTAAATTAAAAAAAAATCTTCCTCCTCTCTGTTTTTTTTTTTTTTTTCTCCTTATGCCTGGCCCTTATACTCTTCTGCACTCTATGGGTGACAACACTGGTCTGTCTGTCGCTCCACAACTTTGGTCGAAACTCTTACTTTGGTGATACCCTGAGGGTTCATCCTGTATCAGGTCAAAAAAATTCATTTATCCCTTGAAATATCTCAACAACTACCAAACACATGCTAACTACCAAATAGATTTGGACGATTCTCTTTAAAACATTCATGTCCCACTCAAGATTATTCGCCTTCACGAATACTTCAAATTAATGGCAGTCTCATCACCCTCAACTGCGCTATGCGTTTAGTGCTACGTGTAGCTAGCAAATGTAACATGCTAACATGCTAAACTAAGATAGTGAACATGCTAAACATAACTTCTAATAAACCTTTTTCAAAGCAGCTATATTGATATATGAAAATAGTAGTGTAAACACAGGTGTTACAAATGATTCAGACCAAGATCTCGTTTTATTTAGTGTAGCAGAGCCTTTCCAGTGAGCCAACATGCACAATAGCAACAGCCTGGCTCTGAATGGAACGGAAACTTAATTAGCATCACTGGTAACACCTGTGTTTACATTACTATTTCATGCCAAAACGGCTGCTGTGAAAAAGGTCTATTGTCATTGTGGGCATGTTATCATAGTGACGTTAACATTTAGCACAAAGCACCACTGTGCCAAAGTGCTGCCTCACGGAGCTGCTAGCATGGCTGTAGACTCTTAGTGCATTTGGAGTTGCATCCTAACATAGTATTCATACTAAGCATGACATCAAATTGAGTATGTAGCATGTAGTTCCAACTGTATAGTATGTGGATTTTGCGTACCGCATGTATCCTAGATTAGCAAGAAATGACCCACCATAAGCCCCACCCTTTTTCACTCTGCTCCAATAACAGTTGAGCTATACTTGTCCATGTAGAAAAGACAACCAAATTTTGTAGACGTTAAAAGAGTGTGTTATCATCATCTTATCATCATTAGCTACCCATTTAGCTAGTGTCTTGCTAAAATCAGCTTACTTAAGATGTGACCCTATATGTCACTTTTACAGGAAAAGGAGAAAGTTGACAGATGTGTCAAGCTTGCGCAACTGCTATTGGAGCACAGAGCAAAAATGTGGCTGGTAGGAGGCATTGTTTGGATAAAATAATTAAGGATGATGGCGAGTGAAAGGGGAGGAGCTAATCAGGGAGCAGAATGTTTAAGTACAGTTGAGATGAAAAATATGGAAGCTCACGTATATAACGTGCTGTAAAAAGAAAAAACACTAAAACATTTAGTAAATATTCAGCAGTAGCTTCGACTGGTAATGTGATTCAGAGATGTATTGCTTGAGTGTACTTGAGTGTAAACAGTCTGCTAGTAATGGCATAAATAATCCTTCATTTAGTCGGCAGTATGCAACACTGATAGTAGACAGTGCGTCAGTGTGTGATTTCAAAAACAGCTTCAGCCTTGTTAATTGTTGCCTGGTCTTTATTCATGCAAAGTCCCAACACACCTCAGCTCTTTTTCAGACCACTATTTAAGAACTTTGTGAAAAGTGTGAGTGATCTTAGTAGCAATGCTTTAACTAAATCTTTTGGAGCATGATTATTTTGCCAACCTATCTTTAAACATGAATCTACACAGCACCCCAGGTTACAGTACAGTCTTTACATAATCAGATTTAGCAGCCGGGCTTGTCTGAAATATAAAAATCACATTTCTCGCATCTGCAGACTCCATATATAATCTTTATCAGCCTGCCTGTAATAGAGAAACCTGCATACATACATAAGGCAGGCCTGTCCCATAGGTGATAGCAGCTTCCATTATGTACACACGTTATATACAAATGGAATTTGCATAAACATGATTAGGGAATTAAGAGGGTTAGGGGTTAGTGGTGCTTGGAGGCGGGGGGCTGGGCTGAGAAGAGGTTTAAAGATGCATTATGGGATCTCTCACAATGATTTTTGAGGCATTTCTCCTAAGATAGCATGCAGGAAAAAACCAAAAGAGGGGATGACATGCAACAAAGATTGCGAGCAGAATTTAAATCCACAACATCATCAGCTGTAAATGGTGCTACATGTGTCGGCTGAATCACTCTTGGGAGTAAATAAATTGCGGGCATGTACACAAAGGTTCTCCCAGGCTAATGGCTGCCTATGGAAAACAATCTCTTCACAACTTACTGCTCCCAGCGTTATATGACTGAATTGATTTTGCTCTAGCGTTTTAGAAGAATACAAATATTCTCAAACAATTCACAGCTTCAAAATGCATTTCAACCTCTGAGCGCTGTGATGTGCAATCAGTCTCGTTTTCGAGCGCTCAGTCGTCCCACGTCTCCCTAACTCAGTGAAATATACACGAGCAGGGCCGGCAGCAGGGCAAGCTTGGCACTGGGGTTGTCGCTGTAGACTGATTCCAGATTGGGTCTTCAGGGGTTGTAGGGGGGTGAGGGTAGATGGGTGGTGGTGGTGGTGGTGGTAGTGGTGGGGGTACAGTTGGCAGGGTTGTTCACATACTTAGGGCCAGGCCTGGGGGCTGTGTGTGTGTGCGTGTGTGTGTGTGTGTGTGCGTGTGCATGTGTGTGTGTGTGTGTGTCTGGCTCCTGGTGTGTGCTGGCAGGATGTGTGCTGGCAGCACCCGCGTCTGACACCACTACAGTTGGTCCCCTCTGGATATCCTTCGCACCCCCTGCTCTCCTGCACAACCTGCCCTCCTCCCTCCTCCTCCTTCACTCTTCCGGGGAGGAGGCCTGGGTGCCCTCTCCCCACTTTTCATCTCCTTCTCCCCATTATTCCTCCTCCTCCCCCTCCATCTCTTCTCCATTGTCTGTCCATATTATATTTCAGTTGCATTTTATTTTACAGTACAGTAATAAGACATAACGAGCTGTGGTTTGTATCAAAATAGACAAAACTAGACATAATTTGTTTTTATTAGACACTTTTAGACCCTTTATTAGACCCTGATTAGACTTTATAAGAGGGTAATTAAAAACGTAAAAGTGTAACGTGTATTATTTCATACATTTGGACCTTTATTAGACCTTATTAGAGTGTCATTAAAGACATATTACAACAGAACTGCACTGGAAACTAAAGTGAAATTACACATCTGCTTCCATCCCATTTTTAACACAATATATGAATCAGATCTACCGAGTAAAGGCCAACATTATAGAAGTAGAGGATTATTTTGTCTATGGGTGACTGCACAGCAGATATGTGATTTCACTTTAGTTAACAGTACAGGTCTGTTGTAACATGTCCATAATTACCCTGTAATAAAGTCTAGTAAGAGTCCAATAAAGGGTCTAATACAGTCTAATTGAGAACATTGTATTTCTAGTTTTTGTCTAATTTCATATAAAGTATGGCTTGTTACATCATGTTAGTGTACTGTAAAATAAAGTGCGAGCCTTATTGTCCATCATCTCTAAACATGACTCTGCATATATGAGAAAGCCAGCACTGGTATTTTGAGACTAAAGATGTCATTGTCCAATATTTTTATGTGGTTATAGCTGGCATTTTAAATGCAAAATTAATTTGCAAAAAACTATAACCGAACAATCATATAATGAAACATAGCCTGCACAGAAAATAAAACTTTATTGCTGGGTTTACAAGCTGTTTTCAGGCGGCTTTGGTCAGAGAGGAATTGCCATCATATTGGCAGTGGATGCCAATATATGATATGTAATAAAAAAGCAATAACTGCCAGATGTAACTGCAGATCATATATCTGCCTAACTATGACCAGATTTGCACAACAGACCCATCCTCCCTGTCTTTGTTTCTGTGTGGGGGCTATGCCCGTGCACCAAAAAGTTTCCATGAAACATCCATGAAGCCAAATTTCCTTCTGACTGGAACAGATTTTCTATTAATATTACAAGTTTCCACATCAAGGAAAACCTCATATCTCCAAAAACTTAGAAAACAACCGCAGTTTTCAGTTTAAAAACCATGTTTTGCTTTTTATTTAATCAGTTTTTTTTAACGATTTGATAAGCCTGCAGAATTATGCTGATTTAATGCAATCAGTGGAAGTAAAAAAAAAAAATCAACAAAAATGGAGATGCATAGTTTTTACATGGCAACAGTAAGTTCCTGTTCCTTCCCCCATCAGCCTCCCCTCGCCTCTGATGTCTCTGTTCCTCATCTGTTCTACATTCAGGACAGTAGTCCGCCTGCTTCCCGGAGTATTTTCTTTATTTACCATTGGAAGCCTGAGACAGCTCCAGGTTTAAGGAGAAAGCGGACAGGAGGTTCTGGATAGATCAGCCCCAGGCTAACAGGAGTACATTTTGTTCCTGAGGTGTGTGTGTTTGTGTGACTGTGTGTGCTGTGTTGGTAAGGAGGGGGAGGACATGGTGAAAGAATTAGAGGGGGGTCTAAAAAGCACTAAAACTTCTCCAGGCACCAAACAGCACATCTGTGCAAAAGTGAACTCAAAATTCACCGTGAAGACACATTCTTTCCTTCCCTCTGTTCCATCCTAAGTCGCTCTCGGTGCCCCACCCCCCCGAGGCACTTACTTGCCCCCCCAATCCCAAATCCCAAATCCCCCACCCATGTCCCCTCCCTCTGTGCCTCTCTGTGGCAGATGGGCACTGTGTGTGACAGCAGGGTCATTGGGTCACATCCACATGGGGTAGGGCTCTCCTTTTGTGTGTGTATGTGTAATTTGACCTTTTGCATGCACACATGTAACTGTGTGTTATTTTTCATGTGTATATGTATGTATGCCAAGCTTCATGTTTGTGTGTGTAGATTTTCAACACTTTACAAAATCATACAGGAATTTAGTGGAATCAGCTAGTCTTTTCTCATTAACTTAATGTAAAAAAAAAAACCCATTTTATTTATTCAGGTTAGTTAAACTTAAAGTTCCTCTAAGTTTATTATTTTTGAGAAATAAGTTGAATGTAAGAAAATCAAATTTGTGTGACTGAAAAGCTGTTAATTTAATATCTTAAGCTTATTGGACATGTTTTCTCAAGTACAACCAAATTTCAGAACTTACGTTCAAGTTTTTCTAACTTGAAGTCTTGAAATGACGACTTTTAATTGAATGTACTGTAGAGAGTTCAATCAACTCATTGAATTAAGTTTCTAAAGAAACATGATCAACATATTAGCAGACTTCCCAGCATGCACTGATTGAGAGTAAAAGAGTAGAGAGTAAAGAGTAAACCCTTTTTTATGGTTTGAAGAAAACGTACGATAAAAACCTCCTGTGTGTCACTAAGACACTTTTGTTTGTAATGTTTGTCAGTGTGACTGCACAGTTCTTGGTCCAACTTAATATTTAAAGCTTATTGAATGTTTTCTTGAATACAACTGAATTATTAAAGTTTGTCTGACTAGAAATGTTGTTTTGAATCATTACAAAATTACCTCAGTCAACTTAAAATTTTAAGGCATCCCAGGCTCTAACTTAAAACATTTTTGTACAGTCTGTGCTACTTTCTACTGTTTTAATGTGTGTTTGTTTTTATGTGTGTTGTTTCATATATGTGTGAGTTACTGTACTGTAGCGGCTACTGTGAGTCTGCATATCTCCAATGGTGTGTGTGTCAGTGTGTGTAAAGGGGGTATCCACTGCAGCCACATACAAGGGAATTGGGGGAAATGGTTTGTAACCCCTGAAATGGTTTGTAACCTTAAGCAGCCCCTTTTAGCCTCACCACACACGCACACACACACACGTACACACGCACACAAACACACACACTCCCCTGCCGTGCCTCCAGTCTCAGACATGATATGCGTGACTGTGTCTGTGTGGCACAGTCACGCATGTTTTCATGAGTGTCTGAGCATGTATGTGTCTGAGAGTGTGTGTGGGTGAAAGAGACACAGACTGCATGGATGAGAGTATTTATATGCGTGAGTGTGTGTGACAGAGACGAAGTGTTTGTGTGTGTGTGTATGTGTGTGTGTGTGTGTGTGAGTGCCATTGTGTGTGAGACAGAAGCCTGAGGGCATGCTCATCAGCAGAGAGACATAGATTTGCATAATGAAATTCCCTCTATCGCACCGCCGCAGAGGACAAAATAAAACAAGACCCTTAACAAACCCTTTAAACACCTAGGTGAATACAACAAAACTACACACACATGCACGTACACTTATCCTTTAGACCTTCGATAGTACCTCAAACCTCGCAGGAAGCTTTGAAAATTTGTTCCTATAGGTACCACTGCTCTAGTGTGTGTGTTTGAGTGTGTCACTCCTCTTCTGCATGACACTTGGTTCACTCAGTATGACAATGCTCAACAATACTATTCTGCTTTGCAATAGAGTGCGATAAGAATGAGTCCTAAAACCTGGAAATGAGTTAGCATATGAGCACCTCTGTCTTTATACAGTTGGTTTTTTGAGTGGGTTTTTGGTTTACTGCTTTAAATAAAGTCTGTGGTTGACAGAAGCCTCAGTGAGTTTCATGATTTGTTCTACAACATAAAATACAACTCATGAATTTTGAAGCTTTTATGTGTCTCAAAAAAAAAGGGGGGGGGGGGGGGGGGGGGGGGGGGGGTGTTAACAAATGGCTAAATGAAACTACAGAGGCTGTAACGGACATTAAACATTATCACGTTGAATGCTAGCCACTCAATCTATCTTAATCTTTAGCTAGTTGTATTTTAGCAAAACTCTAGCTAACTAGCTGGCCAATCTACTTTAATTGAGAGCAAAATGCTAGCCAGCCAGTTAGTGAAATGCTAGTTAACTTGCTAGCTAATGTACATCAGTTGTTCATTTCCCAGTTAGCTAGTGTTCAGCTAACATTAGTTAAGATTTGACTATATAGCCTACATATGTTGTTTTTACAGGTCCCTCCGCAACATCTTTCCAGCATCTTCAAAATATGGTTTTCTTTTCGACATAGGCCAGCCTAGGATGTGCTAGCATATCTAAGTACAGGAAACATGAAAGGAGAAAGTTGACTGAGGTTCCAAGTTTGCTCAACTGTGATTGAAGCACCAAGCTTGCAACTGTCACTGAAGCACAGAGCAAAAAGGGGACTTAGGAACGGTCAATTGTTCTCCTCTCTAGAAGTGTATGGGAATAGCCCTTGTGGTGTGTATATGTGTGCGTATGTTTGATTCTTTCATTCCCCAGACAGACACGTTGAACCAGGAGCATGTCTTAACTTTCATGGCTACATTTGTCTGAAAGAAGAAATCATTTTGATTCATGTGAAGAATCTGCTCTCAAATGAGTGTCATGTGAACGCCCCAGTCATGTCTGTCTGTCTGTGGTGTGTGTGTGTGTGTGTGTCTGTGAGTGAGACAGAGAGTGAAAGTCAGTGCTTTCGTGCACCGCGGTGCTATCAGTGTTATCTGTCAGACGAGATGATAAAGGCAACCTGGGACCTTCACATGTGCACGCCTGGCAGACAGGAAATCTCCCATCACCACTGTCCTCTGCCTGCCTGCCTGAATGTAATGTGGTACACGCTTCAAATGCAGAGATGGGAAGAGAGAGCAAGGGGGAAGGGTGAGTAGTGGGGGAGTTGCTCGTCGATAGAGGAGGAGAGGAGGGGAGGTGAGGGCACAGACGGAGGCTGGGTGAAGGAGGAAAAGGAGAAGGAGTGAGAGAAATCACTTGTTTTGGACAAGCATCATTTTTCCTCCAAAGGACACTGGCAGCTGTTGTGTGTAATCGTGAGGGGTGAGGAGGAGGGGAGGAGGGGGGGGTGGCGACAGGAGAATGAGAGGAGAAGAGAGAATGGGGGAGACGGGGATGCCGTGAAAGCATTGGGGAGGAAAAGCATCCTTTAGCTATTATGGAGAAAACCTAAAGGGAGCAGGAGCATGCGTGCGTATATGTGTGTGTGTGTGTGTAGGAGAAGGAGGGGTTGGCTGTCGGATCTATAGAGACCACCTGTTTCATCAGAGGGAAAAACAAAAACATAGATCGAGCATGTCGGCAAACAAGGACAGAAGCAGCGGAGGATTTCACAGGTCTTAAGGATGTT
Source organism: Lutjanus argentimaculatus (assembly GCA_034769285.1). Taxonomy (NCBI): domain Eukaryota; kingdom Metazoa; phylum Chordata; class Actinopteri; order Lutjaniformes; family Lutjanidae; genus Lutjanus; species Lutjanus argentimaculatus. The sequence goes on from JAWZSL010000018.1 coordinate 15,383,804, forward strand.
ATTCCTCTCTGTGCCTATTTAACTACCGCTGGCAGTAGGTCTGTTGAATGAGGCCTTCTATACATGCTCAGCTGGCATTTTACAGCTCCTGAAACGGTGCTTTTCCAAAACGCTCTCCGCAGTGGATACGTTCACATCGTAGTGTGGATTGTGGGAAACAGAGCTTTTTGAAAACACTGATGTAAGGCTGTAAACTTCCACGTGACATGATTTGGTACTTCTGTGTGGCAATAACATTAAAGCTGGAGTAGGCAGTATATTTTTGGTGTTATTTGGAAAAAGTTCCATAATAACCCTTAAAGTTCCCATGAAGTCATTTTCAAGTGTTTTTATCACTATGTTTTCTGCTATACGTCACCTACACGTCAGTGTCTGGTCTAACAATGACAAAAAAAAAAAAAATCATTTTGTAGATATTCTTGGGTGTTTTTAATGGTATTTCAGAGGTTATGTTTTCCTGGAAAATGATTGAAAACTGCTGATGACTCATCCTTTACTCAGGGGCATATCCGCACTATCCAGCGTCCAGTGAAGCGTTTTCTCGCTTATGACACAGCAGAGCACGGAAGAAGAATGAATCCATTCTCCATGTGAATGGCGTGTTTATATTCACTGATTTTGGTGAAACTGGATCATATTTTATGGAGTAGATATTTTCTGTTTTCCCCACTGATGTCCTCTGACTGCTCAGCTTCAACTCTCATACCGCTATCTTTAGCAGCGTACTTATTGCTAAAGTAGCTAACCATGACAGCTACGGTTAGCGGGAATGTGAATCAGTCTCAGCAGCCTCCCAGTGAACATGGCTGGTCACCGAGATGAGCACAGCCTCAGAGATGAGGTTGTATATGGAATTTCCTGATGTAAGATAGCTTGTTGCTAAAGAAACTTTGCTAACCATTAACTTGCATTAGCTCAGTTAACCCTGCCCAGGAAACAAATTTGGCAAGAAAACCACCTCAGTACTGTAGTCTATTCCTTGTTGTCCTATTCCTTCCTTGTAGTCAAACTATCAGAGGCTGTTTTGATCTCAGCTTGGACGTGTTCATTGGGAGCTCTCGTGTTTTATCACAGATGTGACGTGCTATATGCCACCTACATCCACAACAATGACAAAAAGGTCATTTTGTAGATAATCCTGGGTATTTTTAATGGTGTTTCACGGTTTGCCTTTTCCTGGAAAATGATAAAAAAAAAAAAAAAATCTTGATGACTCATCCTGCACTGAACGGAAGAAGAATGAATCCATTCACTGAAGCAGACTGGAATGTTTCTATTCACTGATTTGGGTGAAACTTGCTCATATTTTATGGAGTAAATATTTTATGGTTTCCCCTCTGATGTCCTCTGGCTGTTCAGCTTCAACTCTCAAAACGCTAGCTTTAGCAGCTTACTTATTGCTAAAGTACCTAACTGTGGCAGCTACCATCAGCAGCAAACAGAACCGGTCTCAGCAGCCTCCCAATGATGGTCACAGGGATGAATATAGCTTCCAAGACAACAAGAAATATAGCACCAAGGTTGCTTATGGAGCATTCTGATGTAATATAGCTTTACTTGTTGATGAAGTAACTAACCTTAACTGTTAGCTGTTAGCTGCTGTTAGTGGGCAACAGAACCAGGCACAGCAGCCTCTCAGTGAACACAGCCAGTCACCAGGATGAATTCTGAGATGAATACAGTACAGAGGTCATTTACATAGTCTCCTGGTGGAAAGATAGCTTTACTTGTCAGTAAAGTTACTGTGTTTGCTGCTAGCTGCCATTAGGTCAGTTAGCCGTGACTCAGCCCCAGAATACCAGAAGCCAAAGTCGGCAAGAAAACCACCTTGGGACTGTACCCTATTCCCTGTCATCAAACTGGCCTCCGTTGGTCTGGGAGGCTGTTTTGGTCCTAGTCCAGCAACAATTTATGTCCGTGACAAGTCCCTCCCTAGCTGCCTGTTTCACAGGAAACATGTAAGCAATAAGCACTCTGCTAGCTATTTCATGGGATATAATTCAAGAGGTCTGAAAACATCATCTGTGACAGGAGACTTGGGCCAATCACAGGTTGGTAAGACAATTGATTGTTAAGTCTCTTTCCCTAAAATGAAATATATGACGACCTGAAAATGAGACTCAACAATCAACCATCTTCAAGCCACCAACCCTAAAGCGCTGATAATATGACGACCTGGGAGACTCAACTGTCACCTATCTTTCTTCAGAATTGGTTCCTGCATCTTGGAGCTAGGTTTCTCTCACCTCCAAATGTCTCCATTATAGCTCATTTTGTGGGTCAATAAAGCCAATCACAGCGTCTCAATGCAACAACCCAGAGACCACTATTAAGCTGTGATCAAACCAACATTGGCCCTGTGTGAAAAAATGCAGTCCACTCTATTATTTGAAAGAGGCCACTGAGTTCACACAGCAGGGGTGCCAATGCAGAGCGCTTCTGCAAAAAGAGTACAGTTTGTCTGGCAAATAGGTTGGAGCTGGCCCAACCCTTACCGCCACATCATCTTGCAAGGCAGCCAATCAAACCATGATTCCTGGTAGATTACTTTATAATGGATTCATGGTAATTCTACTGTTTGCTTGGTGATCATTGCAATGGAGGATAAAATGTGATTGTGACAGCTTTTTTTTTTTTTTTTTTTTTTTTGTGTTGTAAAATTAAGAAAGAAAAAGTCATGAATCTATTCCTCAAACTGGCCTTCTTGAATTTAAAACAATATGCCCACTAACAATAGATCCTGATCCCAGTTGCATTCTTTAAATCCACAGCTTATTTCAAAGGTGCGGTAACGGATTCTGGAGAAAGATAGTTGTTGTTGAGTCTCATTCCCAGGTGGTCAAACACTGATGTTTTGGGAGTGAGACGCAACAGTCGACTGTCTTACCAACCTACGATTGGCCAAGGTCTCCCATCAATCGATTTTTCAGGCCTGGTCCTTCGTTTCTCTGAAAGTATGTACTTGTCACTTGACAATACATTCTGGATGTATGCTCGTGTGTGTTCTGAATGTAATTTGCTCAAGGAAGTGTGCATAATGTGTCTGCTAACATGGTAGCATGTACGAGCATGTGCACACTTTACCACCACATGTGTTTATACAGCATATGCAGGTGTGTCTCTGTAATTATGTAAGTACTTAAGTGTCTGTGTAATGTGTTCAAGTTTTTGCATAATGCATTTGATAGCACAGCAGTATGTATATGTGTACATTCTTACATGTTGTACTTAAGGGTGTGTGTGTGTGTGGTGTGTGTGTGTGTGTGTTGTGTTCACCCACATCCAGATGTACTTGCATGTGTGTTTAGTGTTTAACTATGCATAAGTGCTTTGTGGAGGTGTGTGTGTGTGTATAAGTGTGCTTGATGTCTCCGTGTTGGTGCATAATGTCCTGTATATATGAATGTATGCATTTGCTAAAGTACATACAGGCGTGTGTATTACTGCATGTGTGTGCTCACATGACATATGTGAAAAATTCCATGTTTTTCCAGCATCAAAGCCACATGTATACACATATAACTGGTGCCTGTGGAGATGCTTTATTTCAGTGGTTTTAGTGGGTTTTCAAATCTCTCATCCCCATTTAGAGCTACTGGAGTGTTTTTTGACCCCCGTCCATCTCATCCCATCAATGCTGCCCCCATCCCAGAGATAAAAACTCTACCCAGCAGCCAAACTTCTTAACCTGCACCACTTCACAAAACTCTTCTCCTGCTATTACCAACCACTTACCACACCTCACACACCAGCGAGAAAATCAATACTTTCACTGTGTGTGTGTGCGTGTGTGTAAGTGTGCGCGTGTGTGTATGTGTGGTGTTGGTGGGTGGGGGTTCGGCTGCCCCCCCCCCCCCCCCCAGTTTGCTTTCAAAGCAAAACACCCTATCATTGAACCCCCCTTCCACACACACACACATGCATTCAAAGTCTCCACTCAACTACCATCACCCCCGCTCTCTTCCGCCCCTGCAACTGTTCAAACACGCACACACACACACTGGCGCACCCTCACACACCCGCATCTTTGAAACAAAGCGCGATGAACACCTTTGTCTGCAGCCAGCTGCACGGTGTGTAGTCTGAAATGTGTGTCGTTTGAACGCAGGGCACGCACACACATGACGACACACGCACTACACTTAGAAATAAGGGTTCCAAAAGGGTTCTACCTGAAAGGCTGAAGTTCTACCTAGAACCACTTGCTTCTGAAAAAAACATTTTTGGAAGAAAGAGTTTCATCAAGACTTCTTTTTACCGTAATATAAAAGAGTGTGGGTTCTAGACAAAGCCCTAGTAATATAAAGGGGTTCTTGGGAGAACCCTCTGGGTGGATTCTAGATTTTAAAAAATTAGTAATATAAAAGGGTTCTTGGGAGAAACCCCTGGGTTGGTTCTAAATAAAACACTTTAAATATGAAAGGTTTCTTGGTAGAAGCCCCAGAACTGGAAAAAGATAAAACCCTGGGAATATAAAGGGGTTCTTGGACGAAGGCCCTAGGTGGGTACTTGATAAAACTCTTGGAATATAAAAGGGCTCTCTGTACAACCCCTTGGGTGGGTTCTAGATAAAATCCAGGGATTATAAAAGGGTTCTTGGGAGAATGCCCTGGGCGATGTAGTTAAAACCCTTGAATTTAAAAGGGTTCTTTGTGAATTCTAGATGAAACCATTGGTGTATAAAAGCATTTTGGTACAACGCTTGGGGTGTGTTCTTGTTAGTACCCTTTTAAGATTTTGGACAGAACCACAGAGAGGGTTGTTGAATTCCTTGAAAAAAGTCAAATTCATCAAGGGTTCGCTATGAAAGGGTTCTCAGTAGAACTTGCTCGGTAGGGTCTAGATAAAACTCTTTGAATATAAAAGGATTCTTGGTGGAACCTCCTTGGCGGGTTCTAGTTAGCACCCCAGAGGGTGGAAAGATTCTGGATAGAACCCCTAGAGAGGGGGAATTTGGGATGAAACCTTTTGCAGGTGGATTTGGTATAACCCTTTATGATGGGCTCTGGATAGAACCCTCTGAAAGAGTTCCAAGTGATACCCTTATAAAAGATTCTATCTGGAACCAAAAAGGGCTCTTCTATGGGGACAAGCCAAAGAGCCCTTTATGGTTCTAGTGAGCCCGTTTAATTCAAAGAGTGTAGCGCAGATAAACTTAATGAGGACTTTGGTGAATGTAAAGCGCTAACCATACTGATGTCATTGGTACAGTGAGGAGGAGCAGGGCCCCCTTTGGTATGCTGGCCACACACACCACACACACACCACAACACACACACACACACACACACACCACGTCCCGATACTGGGCCTTGTGTTCTGTTTCCTTTGGCAACGGAAGTTCAGTATTTAAGAGTGCTGCTAGACAAAACAAATACCCTTCTGCACTCCTCTGTCTCCCACTCCCATCATTCTCCCTCCTGCTCTCACCCCTCCTCCTCACCCCATCTTCCTAATGTCTCTGTATGTCTTTTCTATCTCATCATCTTCCTCTCTCCCCCATAGTCCTCTCATCTAGTTTCAATCTCTATCATTTGTCTTCCTCTTTTTCCCTTCCTCTCTTTCTTATGCCCTCTCTCTCTGCCCGGTTCGCACACTAACACGGCTCAGTGCCTCCCTGGACACACACCATTCTCCATGCTTATTGTTCCCCTGACAGCTTTTGTAGTAGGGAGAAAAAGCGACCTCTCCCCTCCTCCCTTCTCTCCCTCCATCTCCCAAATTCACCAACTCCCCCCTCCTCTCCTCTCTCCTCTCTCCCTGCCTGCCTGCCTTCACCCATCCACTCCCCTTTACCATCACCAACACTGATACACACACACACACACACACACACACACACACACACACACACACACACACCACACACACACACATTCCACAAGCATAAAGGTCAAAGGGTGCAGCTGCCTCAATAAAGAGATGGGGGAAGGAGAAAAGGGGGGAGAGATGGAGAGGGAGGCGGGTGACTCATTCACTTTCCTCCCTTTCGGCAGAGAGTTAGAGCATCGGGGTTGGTTGGGGAAGGGGGTATTTTGGGGTGGATGTTAGTAGGGGTTTGGGGATGGGGATGGGGGCGGTTGGCTCGTTTTTTGGCGTGTTCGGCAGCGTTTGTAATAGCGGCTGTTGTACCTCTTTTCTCACTCTGTTTACTCTCTTTGGCTGCAGCAGATGTAAACACAAACGGTTGGTTACAGCTATTTACCAGAAAGGATCCTTGGCCGTGTCTTCTTTGTATTTATGACGACCAACATGCTGGATCGGCTCTTGGCTAACAGACAAAATCCACCACTGCTGGGTGTGTTTTAGTGTCAGGCTGATTTGTGGGGCTGATATTGGCCTTTTTGTGTAATATCAGATTGTGGCCATTCATGTCAAAAACCTCCGATATGATGAAGATTTCAATCTGACTGCAATTGCTCGAGAGCCATCTATAAAACCTGCGATTTCTATGTTGTCCATGGCTTAATCCCCTAAACACAAAAGTGTAACTTAGATATTTATCTATAATTGAAAGGATGTGGGTCTCTTTTCTTTACAGAGCTGCTAACAGAATTCCATTAGATGCTGTTTCAGTGTAAAGTTTTAAATTAGCACCACATATACTCAAAATATAAACGCAACACTTACCACTTCCTGTTTTCCATGAGTAAAAGATCTAAGACTTCTTCTATGCACATAAGTTTTATTCTGTTAAATTTTGATCACAAATTTGATTGCCTTACACTAATATTCTTACCCTAACCAATCACTGTTCACACCTAAACCTAAACGACAACGGTACTAGTCAATGTATGCACATGTAGATGCAGTAGCTCCTTCAAACTTTGCTACTGTTCTTTTTTGAACTGTTATTTTTTCAGCTTTATTGCTGAAACATACTATATCACCTATGATGGAAATACACTCATAGGCACTGGCAAAATGGAGATGTGGGGTTTGGATTCAAGAGAAGCAGACACTGAGATGACGAACAAATGCATCCGGCATCGTTCAGTCATGCAGTCAGATCAGTTTGTGTTTTTACACTGACATGGTTTGTGCTTAAACACAGTCACAGTATATAGACAGCGTTTTCCAGATGTTAAACTTTTAATTTGAAGATGTCGACCATATTATCATCACTAAGCTTGTTGCTGTTGTTTACATTCAACGTGACAGTTTTTTCCAAGATAAAACTGCACATTTTAGAATGACTTTTATTGTGACCACTCCAAGGCACACCTGTCAGGATGGATTATCTTGGCAAAGGAGAGGTGATCACAAACACAGATTTTACCAAATTTGTGAACAAAATTTGAAAGAAATAAACCTTTTGTTTGCACAGAAATCTTAGATCTTTTACTTCAACCCATGAAAAATGTGAGCCAAAACAAGTGTTTCATTTGTATTTTTTAACCCTAGATACCATAATGCCCTAAAGCACTCATTCTATATTTCACTATAGTGCCTGGGATCGCCTGTCATTTTAAAATCATCCTCAGAGTATTAAAATACTGGGAAAGGTCCTGAGATTTGTGGTGTAGATACTGTCAGTTGTAATTATAACCGTAATGGCTATATTCATCATAATGTGAGGTTTCTTTTGTTCGAAATTGCCATCAGTAAACAGCAGGACCTACTTGGCACTCACTGCCCAAGAGGCTTTTTTCGGGGGTGAAGTGCGACAAAGAGTAGTGGACCACAATAAGGTCTGCAATTTTTCTAATATAAGTTGCCAAAACACTACCCACTGCCACATTACTGTTGTTTGTTTTCAGAACATAGCTGTGTGGGCTAAGGTGTGGGACATTCCTCTTTTATTTTGAAAGTCCAGTGTTATCCAGTGATGATCTGTTGTTGTCAGACTGAATATTGACTCAGGAAGCAAACAGAGAAATGCTGTGCATAATATTTGTTATAAAACTGAGCTGAAGTTACTTTCTCTTCTTTAAGGCAGACCGAGATTCATTCCATCACAGCTATTTACAGCGGTTTTAATGCTACTTGTAATTTTGTCTGGTGTTTTATAGAAATATAGGGAATCAAACTTCTAAAAAGCTACAAATGCCACATATCTGGTATCAAATTACAAAGGAAATTGTGCTTTTTCAAGTGAAAACCACTTGTATTTGTCAATTTCCCTCTCTTTTTGAGATAGAGCTGTGGGTTTGAGTTGGATGGGAAAATGATTATTTAAGAGAAGATTCTCACTTTAGGATTCTAGACTTCTGCTGGGGTCTAGAGGGTTAAACACTGACAGTGGCTCAGGTGGCCACTGGAAAATGGTCAGGAGATTCATGGAAACATGCCATGTAACTTAGCTATAGGCCTTTTTTATGGAAGACATTTTGACACGTCACACTGTGAGAAAAGTGTAAATAATGAAATAAATCATGGATGAATTCCATTGATGTGCTTCAGTTTCAGGGTCCTGGTATCGCATATGCTCACTGCCACACTGTCATGGCTTACTGGGACACTTGGATAGAACAGGGCCATTGTAAATGTTATTAGCAACACTTGCACTTTTTTTGTGACAAGTCATAATGTCTGCTGGGAAAAGGGCCTATTGCACTACTGACCCAATCACATTCAGTATGTGCTCCCCACCCCCTGGTTTGTCCTTGTATACTGTGGTATTTGTAATGTTTAGCACTGTTTCCAAATAATATTTTAAATAATGAATGAATTGAGTTTCATCCTTATTATATAATATTTTGAAAGATATTTCAGCAATGTTTCCACCCTGATAAGTAAACAGTTTTTGAGATAACACTGCATACATCTAAATTTTAAGCAGAAAACAGCAAGATCTTCACGTATTAGTTACTGAGAATATTCATATTAAAGTCCATATGAAATGGAAGGTACAATCCCCTCCCTCCAGCCATGCAACTACAGACAGCGGTCCATTAATCTAGCCTGACTCTTCCTGGACTGGGACTGAACACTGCCTCAGAGGCTGGAGGAGATTTGACTAAAGGGAATATAGTCAGTAACTTAGCTGCATGGCTAACAGAGATAGCGGGTAGCCACTGTAGCGACAAATAAAGCTATCTTTCCATTAAGAAGCTCTGTAAATAGTCTTGGTACTGTATTCCCTGTCAGTCTCGGAGGCTGTGTTCAGTGCTGGGTCGGCTATGTCCACTGGGAGCCTGCTGAGCCCTGTTTAGTTGCTGGCTAATGGCAGCTAAGCTAGCAGTAACCATGTTGAAGCAGCCAGAGGACAGACTACAGAAAGCATATACGATTCGGTTTCAACCAAAGTTTGTGAAAAGAGTCATTAAATTGTGTTTTACTACAGTGTGTTAATCTGTGAGGCCCAGCCCCCCGCCCATCATATGCTCCATCTAGCTAACGTTACTTGTTGAAGCAGTGCACTAAATAATGCCTCAGGCATACTCTGCTGTAATAGATGTCACTTTCCCCATAAATTCTAACCAGTAGGCCTGTAACCATGGGGTATATTGGTGAAACAGAACAAGGTTTGAGGTGGTGAACATCATGGAAGACACACAGATGTACCATATTGCTGCTAGCTGGCTAACTAATGAATCTTAGCCTTAGCTCTGCACTGCTTGAAGATTGACTGATAGCTGGATCTCAAGTACACATCATATTGTGTTTTGCAGGAAGAAAACATTGAATTTTGCATGATTTTGATTTAAAAATATAAAGAAACAGAATTTTTTGTATTTTTTGGCATCTATTGTTGAATAGTTGCACAATATGACTAGAGATGTGATCTGAAAGTCATTCTCATTTCTAATTTAACATTCGTATTCACACTTGCGTCCAATAACCACATCTCTAACCTGGCCAAATAATGTGTCCAAATAACCAGGCTTTCTTGCAGGTCACTGTTGTGTGGCAGAAATGAGGTTTTTGGCTCACGTGTAGCTGCAGGAGTGGACTGGTGGTGACAGTTCTGTTCCAGCTGGTAGGTCTCCTGTGCTTTTAGCCAACCTGCTCTTCTCTTGATATAAGAAGTGTCAAGTGACAAAGTCCTTAAATTGTTACACAGGATCATCCCCACTTGTGCTCCCCTGGCATATCCCAGGTGTGTTGCATCAGTGGCTAATTACAAGTCAGAGCCTTCCCCAAATGCGTGACATCAGTTCTGACCCTTCAATCTCCTCCAACACGTCTGCTCCACCAAACATTAAAGTAATATTGAAAAGGAGAGTAATCTCTCTGTAATACTGTGGTGCAGGTTGCATCATCTGGGATCTGTTCTCCGATATTTGTCCCAAAAGCTTGCAGAAGCCTTTTTTTTTTTTTAATTCACTAAAAGTCCCTGTAATGTTCCTACGGGGACAGACAGTCTGTCTGTGGTCGTTTGAAAATGACACATTAACCTTTTCAAAAACTGCTGCACTCACACAATGATTGATATTTTCGATATCAAAAACACAATGGGACGCTAGTGAAGGTAAAATATATTTGAATTTTATCGTTTAAAACACCCAGCTGTGGATCACACAGTCGTTGTCCAAGGACTGTAAGCTCCAAAATCAGGGAATGAGGCAGAGAAGTGTGAAGAAAGAAAGACTGACATATTGAATAAAATTTTACTCTCACGGACTGCTTCTACCTGCAAAAGCTAATGGGAGGCTGCCACAGCACAAGTGGTGTGAAATCCTTCTTGATGGATTGAAAAGTGTCTTTAGGGAGCCAAACGCTTGCCTTCTTGAGCGTCTCAAAGGGTGTGGTGCTAACCAGGATGACTTTGGCATGATCACATTTAGACTTGACTGAGTGAAAATTAAATCAGATTTCCTTTGAACAGGATTTGCTTTGAACTCTGCCCGGCATCATTTAGAGAAAGGTCTCATGACACAATTTGATCGTGGAAATGTGTGCAGGTAGAAATCCGCCTCCCTGTGGTTAGTCCTAAACTTTGAACTTAACATGAAAAACTTCCCGGCTCTTCATGCAACCTCTCATCTTGTTATGCACACACTTCCTCGCGGCAATGATGATGCATTAAAGACTTGAAATAGGTGTGACATGCACCAATTGGTATGATGAAAACTGTTCTCTATCTTGCATGTTGCACACTTCTTTGCAAAACAGAACAAGTCTTTCACTGTTAATTAGTTTGGCTTTACAGTACATAAAGTTCCAGCACATTCCTATCAAATTCCTGACATACTTGAAATGGAATACAGTAACAAGCACAGATACAGCAGGTGATTGTGGTAAAGAAAATGTCTTCTTTCTCCTCTGCAGGAAGGTCAGAAATCACGTTCTGCCACAGAACAGTGAACCCAGCTGGTAGAGATCCGCGTCCAGAATCACAGAGAATGCTTTGCGAGGGCTATCTGCATATTTTTTGCGCTTCACTAGCTTGAACTATAAGTGGAGATTTTTCATCTCAGTCTAAGAAATGTATGCAAATCAAGTTGTGGCACAAACAAGCCCTAGAAGACGAGTACTGCTCATCCAAAAAGCCCCCTTCATCACCAATCGAGCAAACTGCGTGCTTCAGCTGTTAAGACTAATCCAGCAAGTCTGGCACCCGTACACCCTAAAGCCCCGACGTAACTGGAGCTTTTTCTGATCTGATTTAAGAATCTAAGATGGAAAACCCTTTCCAAGGCTGCTACAGCAATTTCTGATGTAGGTTTAGAATGATGAGAGTGATTCTGCATTGGGAAATTTGCATGAGGGATTTGATGCCATTTTCATAGAAATCTGGGGAAGAAATATATAAAAATGGGGGAGTATTTTAGTGTTTGAGAATGGTATGTAACATTGCCTCTTGATTAGCTTATATCACCTATAAATACTTAGAGGTGGTAAGTCAATAAGCACAACACTTGTTATATATTTTTTAAATATTTTAGGTGGTTTCCTTCAATATTTCAATATTGATGGACTTTGGGTTGCACCAACAAAAATTAATTTAATTGAAGATTAGCTCTAATCAAAGTTTAGCAAAACTTGGTTTGAAATGAGTGCATCCAGATTTAAAATTAAGCTGAGCTCTGTTGCAAAATTAAAAAGTAGTCTGTTTAGTAAATCCCACTTTATTGATGTAAACCAAAATTAGCAAGTATATCAAGTATAACTAATATGGAGACGTTTGTTTACCCAGATTAAAATAAATAAATTTGATTGCTGTCAGGACCGTGTAAGCTGCTTTGTATTTCTTAGCAAAATGTTAGCATACGTTCTTTGCTAGGTAGCTAAAAAGTTAAAACATTACATTATTTGCGAGCTAAGTGAATAGTTAACAAAATGTTACAGTGTTTGCTTGCTAGATAAAAAGTTAGTTAGCCTAATTAGCATAACACTACTTAATTTTCCTCCTTTGAGAGAACTCGTGGGCTGAATTAATGGAGCAATATGTCCAAATAACGAAGAAATAAATATGGACAACAGCACAGGTTTATCTGAGTCTGTCCCTTAACTCTCTTTGAGGAACTTGATGATTTTGTGCAGTCCACCTCAAAAAGGCTTACATTTTAGAAGTTAAACATCCTCAGTTAAATTGGAGTTTTTAAGTTTAAAGAGAGGTTTAAATTTAACCTCACTTAATTTTAAGCTAGTTAGAGTTGGAACATAATTTAAAGTTGAGACACGATTTAATCAGGTTTAAATATTTAGCCTTGTTGGTGCAACCCAAACTTTATGTTTTATTCCACTACACTGCAGAGGAAAGCAAAGGTTCTTTTTTACTCTGCTGCATATATCTGACAGTGTATGTACCTGACGGAATGAGGCTTTAATAAGTAAAACATACAATGAGCTTTTACAAACTAAAACATAGTGTAGGCAGTATGACAGACAGAACCATGAAGGCTTCAAAGGACTCTCATTTTAATAAAATATTTTCCAATAGCTGTTTTATGGTAATGCACAGTTAGTAATACAAATGTTTATTTTTGTACATTAAATCTTTAACTGTGCTCAATATGCAGTGATTGTTTCATCATTACTTGATGGCAGTGCCTTGGGCTTTGTGTCCCTTCACATAAATTTCCTCCGTTTACAGAGTCCCACAGCAGTGGCGTACGAAGCAGTTAGACCAACTAGAAGCTGGAATACTTCTCTCAGGTACGTGCAATAGTCATGTAACACTGTGAAAGAAACGCGTCTTCACAATGGATGCAAACACTTCTATACTTTTCTGATTAGGTCATTTTGTGCATTTTTGCTCCTTTCACAAACTGTCAGTGGGTCCATTCTCCCATGTCTTGCTCAAGGACACTTCAGCAGGGTAGATATTTGTGAACAAAGAACCCGCAATCCTTCAGCTGTGGGACTCTTTAACCACAAGACCACCCTGATGTCTTCAACACAGCCTCTTTGTCAGAAAGCATTCCTTCAGTTCCACAATGAACTTGAAATCTCAGTAGATTTTTGTAAATAAATGAGGTTCCTAGTAAACTGGCAGATGAAACAATAGAAGGGTGTTTTGGAAATAAACTTAAGTGATGACACACCCGTACATCAGTATATAAGGTTTGTTTTGCTGGGTGAGACTGGAATTTCTCAGAGAATGCGGTTTATGTAAAGTCTGCCCGGGTTTGTTTATCTGCTCTGGGTGTCTGTGTGTGAGTATGGAATGTATTTGTGCACAGTATCCTGTTGTACTGGATTGGTGTATTGTTCTTGTGTATGTGTGTGAGAAAGTGACACCTGGAAAAGTGCTTGCACGGTGTAATCTCTTATATAACCTGAACAGAACGGTGACCAGTGAGACAGGCCTAATCTAACATTTTTAGGTGTTAGAGCCCAGTCTTCCACATGACAATCTGAAAATAATGAATAAAAACATTACTTAAAGCAAATTTTGTAAATTCTGACCACTTTTAGGATTTAGCATTATATTTAACATTTAAGCTAAATTACCATATGCTAGGCCCAAGCAGCAACCTTCAGGGCAAAAAAAATGAAGCGAAATAAAGCACCAAAAAGTGCAGTTCCTTGACCGGCCACTTGAGGCTAGCTCGAGTTTGTATGAGTCACTCACTGAAGAGTTTTCAAATCACTCATGTTACCAAGTCAGTCACCCAGAGATTGGTGAATCTCCCACTGGCCCCAGCGCCCATGCTCACCAGAGACTTCCGCCGGCTGAGTCGGATAACTTTTGGTTTAGCCCTGCTGACATGAATGAGATAAAACAATTTAATCATGGAGATCTTCTAGATTTTCCAAACATTATCCGACTGAACTGAACTATTTCTGATAGTGAAATGAGTCATTTTGTGGGGGTTGTGATGCTCATTCATGGACAGTTACTGACTGTTGCATGTAAGAGCGAGTGAGTGATCTGTGCAGCCCAAATCAGACTTTCAGCTCAGAGCAGGGAGCAGGCTCCAGACTGAACGAGTGTGGAGTTGAAACAAGCACCAACTGGTTACTTTTCTGACAGGGCTGGTGTATATATAGCAATAAAGAGAGACGTTCTTTTCAAACAATCCAGTCTGACCACGACTCTCTGGAGGACAAGCTGAGTACTTGTAACAAAAGCCTGACCACAGAGCCATCCCTCATCGATGAGAACCTCGTCAGAGGGAGACAAAGATCCCTGCGAGGTCAAAAGTATCAGAAAACGAAGCTGCATTAACGCCTCAGATATCCACACTGCCACTCGAGGTCAGAACTAAAACAGTTATAATCTTTTCTTTTAAACTTTGTTATTACTGTTCAACTCTTTCTCATACTTTTAATTATTTTGTCCTCTTAAGTGTTGGGATGATGTCTCATGAACTGTTCACTTGTTTTAGTGTCATAATTGTCTTGACATTTTCAAATTGCTTGTAAAATTAATTATTAATTTATACTTGTTTAGCACTTTGGGTGCTTTGAAAAGTGCTTACTTACTTACATCACTATGCCTGTCGAGCTTTCTGTTCTCGCATGACAAAGTTGGCAATAAAGGGCAGATTTATAACTAAAAATCCCTAGTTATTTTTGACACATTGGGTCCCTGATTTCACACAGAGGCAAAGCAGGCCTCTCATTTCAAGTTGGCAACTGGCGATTTTGCTCAAATTACATCTGTTGCTTGCAGAGTTTCACAGCTAGCTGGCTAATTAATGCTAAGTCTGTGAGTTTGTTGAAAATGCAACCTTGGGGATACTCATTTTAAAACAAGAACCATGCAACAAGACTGATGCTAGATTTAAGTTAGGTAAAAAGTCAGCATCCACATCCATGTTGGCCTTGAAGACATGGAAATAAAGGTGGAGCATTGTCCTTTCTCGCAGGATAGACTTGTCAGTCCTGGTGTTGTAGTGCAGTATGATAAGGAAAATGTAAGATAAGACTGTTATTTTGTTCTAACTTAGTTCCAATTCACTTAATTTGCGATAGAAAAAATGTTATTAAAAAGTAAAAAAGGTTAGATTTATGTATTTTCCCTTTCATGGGGCGTTTAGGGTGTGAGCTAACCAACGAGGGCTAATGATATTTTGGATAATGAGCTTGGCTGGGGTGGTGTTTCAAGCTCCCAGAATCCAATAAAAGCAGGGCAGAGCTGCTAACATCACCATAAACATCCACAACTAGCCTCCACATGGGTAAAACCATACAATGTGCTGTATGTTTTTACAATTCAAAATTGATTTTTTTATTAATGTAACTTGTACCCCCCACTAAATAATGTAAAGTTAGCTATTGATGCACTCATTAGTATTGGAAATAAAACTACTACAGTATGTTATTACTGTAGGCAGTAGGTAGTAAGCTAGTAAGGCAGACATGCTAATGTTTGCAGCTCACATTGGAGTTAACACGTTTGCTGTTGTGTTTTTAGTTTTGGAAAGGACAGCAGTCTGCCAACTCTAAAGAGTGCTGCCCAACCTAACACATTAAGTCCCCGTAACATTACCGAAATGTTCCTCCCAGGTCTCTGTTGTTTGTGGGTATTGTAACGCTTTCCTGAGGTTCTCTGCTGGTAGCCTGTTATGTACCCCTCCAACAACACTTTAAGAAATGTTTTTGTTCAACCAAACACTCCCAGAACAGTCTAATAACGACATCAAGTAATGTTTTGAGGGTCTGTGTTGTAATGTTACCCTTAGGTTTCCTGCTAGTGGCCTTCTGGGTAATCCTCTCGCAGTATTCTAATAATGTCACACAAACATTTTTTTTTTTTAATAAATATTCCCCAAACACTCTTACAGCCACGTAAAATAATGCATCTCAGGGGTAATTTTTGTAACGTTCAACTGAGGTTCCCTGCTGGTAGCCTTTTAGGCAACACTAATAATGTTCTACCAGTAATGTTGTGACTGTAGCAGAATGTTGTGAAGCTGTAGCGCTTCAACATGTGAAGACATCCACAGCTTGACAGGCCTGCTGTGCCTATTTACGGCTGCTAAATTATGATTTGACAGTCACTGTTCGGGGGAGGGGTTAAGAAAACGGTTAATTTGATTTCATTACTTTCTAGAACAGAATTCTTACTCTTTAACGCTATATATGGAAACAGGGAAAAACAGGAAGCCGTCAGGAATAATGATGACATCTTTCCAAAGCAGCTGAGGATCAAATTCAGAGGCAAAGCTTTTTAATTGAACACAACCTACTTTGTTTATTTCCTGCGGCTTCAGTTGTGTGTATGCATAATGGTGTGTGTAAATGTGTGTGTGTGGTAGAGAGGGTGGGGGGGTGGGGTGGGGGGTGGGGGCATTGGGGGAGTTGTTTGTGTGACAAGCAGAGGCGTTACAGAACTTTTGCTTGTCTGCAACACTGAGGGCTGCAGCAGTTCTATCCACTCAGATAGATGATGAAGATGATTAACAGGTTAATCATCTGAAATTAACGCCGTTATGTCCTCCAGCCAAACACTAATGTACAGCAACCCCCACCACCAACACCACCACCCCTCCCACTGTGCAACCAAGCTATTTTCTAACTGTTTTCCCATCCCTCTCTCTCAGTCTCCTTCTCTCCATCAGCTCTGCATTTGCAGATCGCAGCTGCACTTGTCATCAGGCCTGTTATTAACCGTAACATTTTTCTCACTCCGAAATGGAGGGAAAGGTGGAGAAAGTGAAAGATTCAAGAGGGGGGAAAAAAAAGACAAAAGAGGAGTGAGAGTCAGGTGGTGAAAGAGGAGAGAGATTGAGTTAGACAGAGAGCAGAGAATGGTGGAGGGAAAGGAGGCAAAGAGAGCAATCTTGAAGGCACAGAGAGAGAAAAAGCTGGCAGCATCAGTGGTGTAAAATCATGGATTTTCTGCAGATAATTCCTCCTCTGCTGAGGTTTAATTACTCTCTGCCAGAGCTATCTGTCCGCCTCCAGGTCTGACCACACACTGAAAGGCCTTTGCATCCAATCAAACAGCTTGACCTTTTAACCCTTCATCTCTTCTCCAATCATGACATGACATTTCAGGTCTGTCAGGTGCAAGCCGTCCCTGCACTCTGCGCGCCTCGCCTCCTCGGGGTGTTAAGGCGCTCCACTACATTAATCACAGTGACACAGTAATCACAGCAGTTTTAGCCTGATTCACTATGCAGATTCCTGGGTATATTTCTTTGATTTAAAGCGTCGCCTCCCTCTCTCCCCACTTCTCCCTCACTCTCCTCTTATCCTTGACCTTCGCTCATTCCCATGGTAACTGCGTCTTACTTGAGGATTGTTTCGTTGGTAAGTCAAGTGGGCCAATCCTTGGGTTTTAAGTTGCGCATCAGCGGCGAAGCTTTTCAAAATCTAATTTAGGGGATTATCTCTCTATTGATTTCACTTAAAACTGATTCTTTTCTCTTTCCATCCTTCTGCCGCTGTGATAAAGTATCAGGGAAGGAAGCAGCGTGTGTGTTTCTGTGTGTGCGACGTATCAAGCTTCCCTTCCTCCGCGGAGTTGAAGAGGAGGCTCAGCCGTCTCACTTGGCAAAGCACAGAGAGCACGCAAGAGTGTGCGTGTTCCTCTTTGTGTGCCTGTGCGTGTGCCGCTCCAACTTTTTGGCGCCTATCTGCATCTGTCTGTGTGTGTTCATGCGGCACACACACACACGGCTATCATCCTCCATGGCATTAATATTCATCTGTGTGCGCATTGAGCAGAACAGATTAGCAAGGAGTAATGATGAGCATGTAATGATAAGGGGACCACAGCAGTCCCGATAGTCTAAACAGGCCTCCTTTAAACCCGACTGGAAAGAAGCAAGCAAACTCATTACGGCTTAACAGCCATTAGATTAGCATTAGTTCCTCTTTGAAGGGAATATTGCTGCTGGTTTCCATGGATTAGCAACAGTGGTGAGCCATTCAAGGAACATTATCACTACTGGTTTGGTATTAGTGTTAGTAGCTTCTTTATTGTTAGCCATTTCATGTTACTGTCCAGTGATGGTTGGTTCCTGGAGATTAGAAACACACATCGATCATCCAGGTACTCTACAGGTAGAACTAATTAACTGCTAACCCACTGGCATATTTTCGGATTATAGTCAGGCTGCGGCAATATCATGGGACGGAAATAAGCCAAATAAGATTACATAAGACTACTATGAGCTGTATATATAAGGAGTATAAGCCCTAAACTCTAAATGATAGCCCTACACTTGCTATGATGGACCTGAAACACTGTGTCACCATAGAAATATCAAGGCTATATGTTCTATGATTTACTTTTTGGAAGGAATATCATCCTTTCTTCATACGTTACTGATCCAACACGAGTTATTTACTGGCCTGGGTGGGCTTCATTCATGTAGTGCCATTTTACATCACTTTCACCTAATTAAAAAATAAAAACAGCAGCTACATTACATTACACTACATACATTGTCAGTTATAGGCATACTTCTTTAAATGACTAGTGTGTAGGATTTAGAGGCATCCAGCCGTGAGCTTTCAGATTCCAAACACCTACTTTCAACCTCCCCTTCCAAAAGTGTAGATTTTCCACTGGCTCGTGAAAAATGTTGTTATGTAGAGCCAGTGTTTGGTTTGTCTGTTTGTCTGTTGACCAGTGTCCTCCATAGATATAAAGGGCTCATTGTAAGGTAATGAAAACACAACACCTCTATCTAACACTACTATTTTGACATATTCAGCCAATAAATCTCCCTCAATCTTACGCACTGGACCTTTAATTTCAATATTTAGGCAACAGAAAATAGAGGAAAAATGTATGCTGTGTTAAGCCCTGCACACCTACACAGGTGTTTTCAGTTGCTGATGCTAATTAGGGCCGGGTTTTATGTGACTAAACTCCATGTATAAATATACATGACACAGGTGTAAGTTTTCCCACCCCAGCAGGTGCAACATAACAGGAGAGTGAAGTAGATGTCAAACATAGTTTGTACATGACCACAGTCCTGAGAAGGGAGATGTAGTTATAACAGGAGCAGACCTTTTCACAGCAGCCATACTGATATGAAATAGTAGAGTAAACACAGGTGTTACTAATGATATGGGGTGAAGGTCCCAGTACATTTAGTGTAGCAGGAGCCTTTCCAGTGAGCCAACATGCACAATAGCAGCACCCTGACTCTGTTTGACCTGAATGGAACATATCTGTAACGTACGTCGCTAACACCTGTGTTTATCCTACTGTTTCATGTCCTAAATGGCTGCTGTGAAAAAGCTCTATTGTTAGTGTTTGATAAATTGGCCTTTTTGGACATTTTGACACATCATAGTAGGAAAATTGTAAATAATAAAATGAATCATGGCTGAATTCCAATTAGCTGATTCAGTTGCTGGGTCCTGGTGTTGTGCATGCTGACTCACTAGCACGCTGTTATTTATTCACTGGGACACTTGAATAGAACAGAGACATTGTTAGTGTGATGACACTAATTTGATGGAATAAGCATAAGACATGTCATAACACTGTCATAACCATGTCATGACACCTGTCATGAACATGAAAGAGTGAATGTTAGTGTCAATCGGTCAGTTATCTAATTTTTAATGCAAAATTGACTATGTTTGAGATGTCTTTGTTATGACACCTTGACATTAATCAAGCCAACGATGGCTTTGTTATGACAACTTGACATTAATTAAGTCAATGATGTCTTTACTATGACACTTTGACATTAATCGAACCAATAATTGTGATGAAACTGTTTAGATTTATGTTTTAACATTACATTTTATTGTCATTGGTTGATTTTGACACCATCACGAGACCATCATAAGTGTGTCATGAATAATTCTCTTGACCTCACCTAAATTGGCATATTTTGGACTTGTCATAAAGATATCATTAAATCTTTGGTCAGTTTGACTTACAGAGTTTCCTGATGTACAGGTAGCAGTGAGCTGGTTTACTTGTGGTTAAAGTAGACCATTTGATGTTAACTGTGGCTGACATCAAATTGGCCTTATAACATTTAATGACATCTTTATGACAAATCCAAGTGGTACCACTGTATATAATATTCATGGCACACTCATATCTCATGACGACCAGGGTCAAAACCAACCACATATGACAGTATAATGTAACATTACAGTTTTATAATGTCAAGCTGTCATGACAAAGGCACTGACAGATTATCTTGTCTTGGTTAATGTCAAGTTGTTATATCAAAGACATCTCAAATAATGTCAACATTGCCTTAAAAATGGCCAAATGACACTTAACAACAACAGTCATAAACCTTCATAAACACTCTTTCATTTTCGTGACAGGTGTCATGACATAGTTATGACAGTTTCATGACAGTCTTGTGCACATTCCGTCAAAAAGAAAAATGTGTTACCATTTATGTTATCACCACCAACACCTGTGCTTTTCCTATTGTGACAAGTCAAAATGTCTGCTGCTAAAAAGACCTAGAGACACTGCAGGAAATGACAGGAACTGGTTTAAATCTGGCACAGGTCTAATTAGAAACCAGTTCTTGTTTCCAAACCCTAGTCAGAGTAAATAACCTGTTTTGTTTACAAGCAGGTTATGATTATGGCTTATGAGATTATGGTTTAAAACCTACTGCTGAAGATGTGTATTTAAAACAGGAAGGAAAATGACAAAATTGCAGAAGCAGAAGGAAGTGGTGACACTGAGTGAAGGTGTTTGGTAGATTAGCAGCTTGAGCAGGTTGCCGGTGAATGGATGTTTACTGTTTGCCAACCTTCATTGTACTTGGCCTCAGTTACAGTGACAGGTTGTCATGGCAGAGGCACTGACAAGTGTCTACCAGGATCAATGCCGCCTGCCTTGTGTTTGTGTGTGTGGCAGTGCATAAGATGGGATGCATGTGTTGGTGTTTGTGTAGTTGGGGGTCAGTGAATGTGTGTGTGTATGTGTGTGTGGCATGTGATCTACTCTCACACACCACAGATCAAAGAGTGAAGGCAGCTGCCTGGTCATCTCAACCTAGGCCACCCTGGTGGCACACCATACTCTGGAAGTGCCTTAACACACACACACACAAACACACACACAGATACGCATACACATCCGGATGAAATTTTGGAAAGGAGCAAAAGACGCTAACAGTTACCATAGAAACGCGCCACAAAGCTAGAGGCAGAGAGGGGGAACTAGAGGAGCAAGAGGGGTGTTAGAGAGAATGAAATCAGCTCTGTCAATACGTTGCCAAGCAACACTCAACACTAACGAAGCCGGATTTGATAACTTGTTGATAACACCAGTGGGAGAGCCTGTGTGTGTGTGTGTGTCTGAAATGGCAGTGTTATTAGCAGAGGCAGTGAAAGAGCCCCTGCTGAGACGAGCCCAAAGCAGAGATAAGGGGAGAGACCTTCTATTAAAGGCAGGGTTACCAGTGGGCCTCAGGAACTCTCTCTAACACACACAGTTGTGTTTCCATTACTTCAGAGGACATTACATTGACTTACATTCATTTCCTGAAGACCTGCCCTAACCCTACCCACACTGGCTACTTGCCTAACCCTAACTCTTAATCTTGGCCTTACCTTTTCCTAACCATAACTTAAGTCTTCACCTTGAAATTTATGATTACGTTATCGGTAACTGCATTATTGTCCCCATAAGGCAGGCAAGTCCCCGCAACGTGAGTGTATAAACAGGTTCCCCACAACATGAGTAATACACGTCCACACACACACACGGCAGCAGAACAAAAGACCTCAGCAGACCCTCACACAATAATGAATCACACAACAGGACCAAAAGAGTGGTGCTTAAACATTTTTGTTTGTTTTTTTATTCAACCTTTTTTTCCAAACCAGGAATGTACTAGTTTTTTCCTCTCTTTTAGAGGTGTGTTGGGGGGAGGGAGAGGGGGCAAAGGGAACAGGGGAGGAGGGAGGGGGAGGGAGGGGTTCAGGGGTCGTCGTGATGAGTAGACAAGGGGGTAAGGAGGAGGAGAGAAGAAGAGGAGGAGAGGACACAAAAAAACCGTTCTCACACAGAGGTGTCCCAAATACAAAGTCTTCAACACGTTAACGTACGAGAGCCATCTCGCTCGGCGGCCTCCGCTCGCTGTCTATTGGCACAAAGAAACACACACTCACACACATGTACACACACATACACACACACTTTCAACAACGGAGAGGTGAGGGAGCTCGGCGGTGGCTGCTTTGCTTTTTTTTTTTTCTCTTTCTCTCTCTGCCCCGTTCCATAGAAACAGCACTTTCTTCTTTCTCTTTTCAACATGACAACCAGTGGCTGTGTCCGTGGGTTTTTAGAAAAGCCAACACGTTGAGTCGACCAGTCAAACACAAACAGTGAGAGCCAGAGACACAACTTTGAAATAACATCGACATGAAAATCAAACAATAAAAAAAAAACAAAAAAAAACTTTGAGTCCAAGAGATACTTGACATTCTGCTGAGAGGGAGGTGGGAAGAGGGAGCGAAATGGACTGAAAACAGGGCAGTGGCTTCTTTTAGTCAGAGTCGACGCCGTAAAGTCCGGGAAGATTTGTTCACCCCCTTGCGGCAGCAGCCATTTTTGAAACAAAAATACTGTCATTTTGGATTTGGAGTGCTCCAAAAAGAGTCGCAGAAGTTATTTTTGAAGAGAGAGAAACAGACACTTCATTTGGCTTGGAGGATATTTTAGGTACTCTGAGCATGTTTAAATAGACATAGACTTAACAGCATACATAAAAAACACAAGTCGGTAGTTGTACAAAAAGAAGAATTTGAGGTGTTCTCCTCTCATTTCATCTTTGAAATCAATTTTGATACAGTCAAATACAATCCAAACTCATCATGGTAGAAAAACATCATCAGCAAAGTGTTGAACAAAGTCATTTCGGACGAATGTGACACTTTTATGAAAGATATCTCATTATAATGATGTTAGATACTGATACAAAAACACAGTTGAGAAATGTAAGGTCCAGATTTAACACTGGCTTCACACAGGAAACATGGCTACATCACTGGAGGCCTTAAGTGTGTGTGCGTGTGTGTGAAAAAAAAATAGAAGCGTAAGCTCTCCACTGCCACCCAGTTTACACATAAGCCATAAACATGTTTGAGCAACACAAAACAGCTTTTTTTTTTTAGTATGCACATGTGAACATATTGCACCTCAGAACACAGCGTTGTGTTATTGCCCTCTAGGTCGAGGTGCTGGGCACTAGCGTGTTTGCGTAAGTGTATGTGTGTGTGAAAGAGAGGAGAAAACACACCGCACACAAGCGCTCTTTTCATCCCTCCCATGTCCATCGGGTTAGTCTTAATCACAGAAATACAGAGTCATATGAAAGCAATCAGCATTTTTTGTCGAGTGTGGGTGAAAGTGTGTGTGTGTGTGTGAATGTGTTTGCAAGCTGGAGCGCAAGTGAATGTATGTCACTCAATGCAATCAGTAGGCATTTGTGACAGTCATTAAAAGGTGTGAAATTTGTGTTGGGTTGTGTGGGAGGGTGTGTGTGTGTGTGTGTGTGTGTGTGTGTCAAACGGAGAGAAACAGAGTGTACTGACTGCCCGGGGGATTTCTCTGGTGTGTGTCCGCAGTTAATGAGTGTGTGTGCGTGTGATACACAAAGATGCATTTCAACACAAATTTTGGCGGAAAAGAGGAGCAAATCTGAAATGTGCCACCTCATGTTAACGTAACATGTGACACGGTGTGTGTGTGTGTGAGAGAGAGAGGGAGAGTGTGTGATGATCTCTCCTTTTTCCGTGGTTAAAGTTCAACTGCTCCAGAATCCTTTTTTTTTTTTTTTTTTGGCTGTTGGTCCGTCGCCTCCGTTTTAGGAGGCTCAGACCCTCTGTTCAAAGAAAAGGTTTCTCTCCTTCGCCAGCCACTCTTTCGTCTGCTCTCTCCATCCTTCCTTCCTTCCTTCCTTCCTTGGGATCCTTCATCTCTCACTCCTGCTGCTCCCATCCTCCCCTCCCCTCAGCTTCTTTTTTTCTTTAGAGTGCAATTCCTTCACAGTCTTTTCTTTCCTCGTCCCCCTCCCTCCCTTCCTCTCTTTCTCTCTTTTTTTAAAAGTTCTGCATTCAGATGCCGCTTTATTCCTCCTCCCCAGACAGCACTCTCTCTCGCCCTGTTCTTTTTCCTTTATTCTTCTTTTTCATTTCATCCCTCTCGCCCCCCGCCCTTCCCCACCATCACCATCACCGATCCCCCCACCCGCCTCCGCCCCTCACTTCTTTTCACTTCTGCGTTTTCAAAAAAAGCGTTTGAAAAAAAAAAAAACTTTCATAGATGGTTCTACCTCAACACTTCCACAAACGAGGTCTAAACTTCAAAACTACAGCATAGTACAAGGAGCTATAAAAAATATACACAGAGTTCAGAGACCCTAGAGGGGGGTGGGTGGGAGGGGGGAGGAGGGAGGGAAGGAGGGAGTGAATGAGGGAGGGAAGAGAGGAAGAGAGACACAACCTCTGTTCGCCGGGAAAATTAAAAAAGGGATTAAATTAATATACAACGCAAAAAGGGAAAAAAGGAAGGAAACAAGGTCATTCTAAGTTGTGAAAAACAAAAACAGCAGATAAAAAATGTTCTAGCAACAGAAGTGTAGTTTAACAGAGTGGGTAGAAATAATAAAACAATAGAAAACAGAAAAAAACATCTAGAAATTATTTACTGGATATTCATATATATAATCTATAAGTGTTGATAGCGATAAAAAATCTCACTTTTTTGATATTCGCTCACTATTTTGTGTTTTGGTATTTAAGACAAGTCTAAAGAACGCACGCGTACGCACAGTCACTCACACACAAAGCGCATACACGCACACACAAACTAAACCCCACGCACGCATATGCAAACTCATATGCAAACTTGCTGTACTGAAGCACACTAACTGCACGCACACGTCTAATGTGGAGCAGCAGCAGCGCCATAATTATTATCCAAGTCGTATGCACACTCGCACGGTCACACACACGCATTATTAAAATATACAAGATTCTGAGTGTCACCGATTGGTCAGACCTCCTCAGGCCTTGGGCCTGGGTCATGTGACCGCTGCCCGGGGCTTGCTGATTGGGTGAGTCCAAGGCCCCCATGTTTTCTCAGGAGAAACAAACACAAACAAACTAGAATCCTATTGGTGAGTTAGTGGCAGGGGCCGGTCTCTGGTTGGCTGATGGAGCTCTGAGGGGGCGGGGCGGTGAGCTTAGGCAGGTATGGCCTCTGGGAATCAGAGTTCTCCGGTGCTAAGTGGGATCAGGGGTGTAGTTTTTTAAAGTCCTTTTCTTTCTCTTTTTTTTTCTTTTGTAAAACATCTCAAGTCCCAACGCCATGTCCATCTTCCTAGAAAGAAAGTGTGTTGCCGCACACACACACACATACTGGCGGGGACGACTCTTCAATTCAGCAAGGGTGGGGCTCGTTTAGCTCTGAGTTAGCAAGAAGGGGGCACTCAGAGGCTCTCGCCCACTCGTGAGGGCCTTGTTAAAAAGGGCTATGTATGATACAACATCGCCCTTAACACACACTTGGTGGCCCAGTTGTGTGAGGATGGGGTGGGGTGGTTTATTCAGCTAGAGACACAACTGTGGCCGGGCTCACAGGGCAGTGAGTAGGGGGTCCATGGGACAATACTGGTCGTATTGAGGGGTTCAGGGTCGGAGCTGTGATGGCGAGCTTTACTGTGGCTTCATTCGGAGCAGGGGGTTGGTTGGTAATGGTTAGAGGGAGGTGGATGTGTCCAGTCGGCCGGAGCACCAGTCGTCTCATACTTTGTAGTAAATGTTGGCCGGGCTCTGAGGCGGCATCTCCTGGACAATGTAGACGGGGTGTCCGTAGTCTCCGCTCACCTTCTCGTAGTGCGGGCAGTAGGCCGAGTCCGACGTCCGCAGTGGGATGATGATGTCACTGGGCTCTGAGCCGTTGTTGTTGGAGCTGGAGATGCCCCCGCCCCCTCCCCGCTTGGGGCTGGTGAGCGACGACAGTGACAGTGGTGGGTGGTGGGTGTCCGAGTGCTTGGCGTGCCGCCGTCTGTAGCAAACCACGCAGATCACGGCGGTCACCAGCAGGAGGAAGGCGGAGCCTCCGGCGGCGCCGGCAATGAGGGCAATGTTGGAGGGCTGAAGGGGCCCGTTCTCACCCCCGCCTTCACTTCCAAAGCTGTTGGGTCCTCGAGACTGGGTGGAGTTCCCTGCGCCGCCTGTAACAAATCATAGAACAATCTTACTCCAATATCCACAGTATCACAAGCTGCTCTCAGTGTTTCCCTTTGATTTATGTAAGCATATTAATCATCAGGAATATAGCAGAGCAATAACACAGCTTGCTTTCACAATTTGTGTTTTCATGAGCTTTTAAATAAACATACCAATCCTTATGGCTTTGTACCACAATAACATGAGTAATGGTGCTGGTTTAGCTCTGCACTCTTAAAATAAGGGCTCCAAAAGAGTTCTTCCTGGTGGGCTGAGGTTCTACCCAGAACATTTTTTAAGACTAAGGGTTCCATTAAGAAACATTTTCATCAAAAGAACCCTTTTTACAAGAAATAGTTATTCAAGGATTGTTGATATCCTTGAAGAACTCTTTTGTCAAGGGTTCATCAAGGATTCTTTGCACCATAATATAAAAGGCTTCTCAGTAAAACATCCTGGTTCTTGTTAGCACCCTTAGACCATAGATACTTGCTTTTAACTATGCATTTGCATATGTATCATGGCTGCCTTGTGTATTCTGCATCCATGAGTGATGGTTGTGAACATCCTAAATTAATGCTACATGAACACAAACACGTGGCTGAAAACTAAGTATATCTCCAGACTTAGAAGGTGGAAAGGTTCCCAGAGTGGGTTCTATGTGGATCGATTACTAAGGAGAAAGAGAAGGGTTCTGTTTATAACCTCTCATAGGACCCTTTTCCATGAACATGGAACCAGCTCTGTTCTGGTTCAAGAACCTAATTCTGGACCGTTATGACCATTTCCACTAAAATAAAAACCCAAAAAGTTGGTTCCCCCTGCTCAAAAGTGGTAGAAACAAGGGTTGGTTCACTAGATAGCACTAAGGTTCCAGGGATCTTGAGCAGAACTGCTTCAAGAACCAGTGCTAATTTGGTGGAAAATGTCCTTTAGGGGGTTCTGGGTGGAACAATTCACAGATGGTTCTAAGTATAACCCTTTATGTTGGGTTTTAGGCAGAACTCAATGACTCTGTTCTAATTGGAGCCTTTGTAAAAGGCTCGAGCAAGAGCCAAAAAGGGTTCTCCTGTGGGGAAAGGCTGAGGAACCTTTAGTGGCTCTATTTAGCACCTTTATTTCTAAGAGAGTAGTGAAGGCTGCAGAGACTTAACCCAGTGGAATGCAGTAAGTATGCAGCAAATCTCTTATATGTGGTATCTTTATTGATGCAATGAAGTGGACAGCAGTGCTTATAAAATGTGGAGGGGTGTCCATTGACTCAGTGTGAGTCTGAGAGAGCTGTACAGTCTATACTCTTGTGGACAGCCTGGCTAAGCCACAGTGTGTATCAAGGTAACACACTCTATTTCCCTAACCTTAACAACTGTATTTACTTAGCATTACAGCCAGCCACATGAAGAGCGCCTCCCCGTTCTGCTCCTACCACCAGACCACACACTCCGCCTCACTGCCTGCCTGCCTGCCTGCTGGCCTTCCTGCCTGTCTGTCTGTCTTTTTATCTGTCTGTCTGTTTATCAAACTGTCTGTCACGCTATCTCTGTGTTTGTCAGACGATTGCTCCCTCTGTCTGTTGTGTGTCTGCCTGAAACCTAAGATCTTCACAGCCTCCGAGCTCACAGTTCTCTCCGCAGGAGGTCGGGTCAGAACTCAGCAGGTGGATGATGGTCTGGATGCGTGTATGAGTGTGTGCATCTGTGTGTGTGTATGTTTATAGAGTTGGGGGGGTGGGGGGCTACGGCTCTGGCACCGGACCGTGTGAATGTGTGTGGCGAACTGGTTAAGGCCGGTAATGCGAGTCGCTGCTATATAGAGCCTTTGGATAAGTCTATCATTATTCTTGGCACACATCCCCTTTCTTTTCTCCCTGTCTGTCTCCTCCGCTTCCTCGCCCTCCCTCGCTCCGTGGCTCTCGCTACCTTCAGGTTATTGTAGCCGTAATGACCTACCTTGCTCTGAGCTCAGCGCCTTTGCAACACAAACACACACTAAGATACGGACATACACAACCGTGCAAGCAAATCCATGCAAACACACCTCATCCCCCTGCTGCTATAGGCCCCCCGTCGCGCTGGACTGACTGGGAGCAAAGCGCTAATGCCGGACGTCGATTACACTCCCTTCTCCTCCGCCCGCTTTTCTTCCTCCCTCCATTAACCCAACATCCCTCATTCTCCATCTCCATTATGATCGCCGCCTTTCACCGGCTCTCTTTATTATATCCTCTTCCCTCACCTCTCCTCCTCCGCATTCTCCTCTCGCTCCCCCTATTTTCCACTCCTTACTCCCTCCTGTGTTCGCTTTTTTTTTTAATCACACAAGTTCAGACTCTGACACATTCCTCGCCCCTTGACTCCTTATTTTTTATTTCATTAGTGAGTTTCACCTTGGAAAGAGACATGCAACAGGTCAGGAATGAAAAAAACAGGTCAAGGTTATAACATAGTCCTAGCCCTGTTTGTGAACCAGATGTCCTTTCCCTTCTAATTCTTCAGTAAAGTTCACATTCCAGGAGGTAGTTGGTCTTATATCATTTTTTTCTACATTTTTTTTTTGAACTGTTGGAAATGTTTAATGTCAGAATTTTGTCAAAATAAAGTGTGAATGTCTGTGTTTCCATGAACAACCTTTATATGAATACATTTAAGAGGATGTGAAAAGATTACATAATTAATGGAGCACCAGCAACTCTCAGTCTTTTATGAAGCAGTGTTTTATCAGCCGCTATGGTGATACAGTGGGGGCTTGATGTTGCACCAGGGACTTTGCGGTTGCATACACTCTTGACACCCTTGCTCTTTCTATTCAGTGTTTTTCAGTTTGGTTTCTAACTGAATGACAGCGTGGCATGAATGCCTGAATACCTCGTTTTACAATAGAAGATGCAGAGACAGTGTATTAGAAAATTCTGTTTCCATCTTTTTCAATAACTTTAAAATAAAAAGTATTTCTGGTAGTTTCACTCAGCTTGTTTTTACTGCACAATCTCAAAATGAGCAGAAAAACAGGTGAATAGAATCATAGCACTGGTGCCACTGACACTGGCAATAAGAGTTGAAATTTATATTGAAATAACAAGTCATGGTGTCATGTAGTGTAGTGTTATCAAAGATACTAGGTTTTAAAAGTTTCTGGGCTCCAGTGGTGGGACATGAGTGCCACAAAGCCCATATTTAAATAATAATGAGTTCAAAATCAACATTGTAGCACCACACCTTTCACCCCAAGACATTATAATCACCAGTGTTCATAACATAGTATGACATACGATATTTAAAGCTATAATATCTGACATTTCCACATTAAAGGTCTAAAATCACTTGACATATATATTGAGTTGTGTGCTTAAATTATCCCAAATGTTTACAACAATCTTCAAACAGAGAGAGGTGCATCATCTATTCAAGTTAAGCCTGTGATTCCTCTTAGCCGTTGCTAGCTAGTTGCTCATTATTATAACTTCTGGGAAAACACAAGATATGTTGGACGCTGTCTAGCCTAACATGAATAAAACTTGAATAATTCTTCATCCATGAACATGATTTTTCTGCCCGAGTCATGTCAGATAGATTTTCATCGGATATGAAGGTTGTTTTGAAGTGAAGAAAACAACTCCCATGATTCCATGCCACTTCATGAACAAAACAAAAAAACAAAACAACGCCTTTCGATATAGTTTCAGTGTGAGAGTCCCCATAGCGGCAGAATGTACATAACTAGTCAGTAATGGAGATTTTTTTTTTGTAACTTTGTGTTGTTATGGATGTGTCAGATAATGCCATTAGTCATTAAACCAACAAACTTAATGCAAGCTAATGGTAGCTGACATTTTTCAGCTAGAAGAAAGAAGTCCATCCAGCTTTAACCTGTGGCCTCTATATTTCATATGGTCTTATAAGTGAGACTCTCTGACCTACGGTTAGACAGTGTGTTCTCAGTGTACTATGGGCAATATAAGGGAAAAAAGATGAAGTCTTTATATTTTGTGAAAAGCATGACAGTAAAAATCATTGCTTAATACCTCTGAAGCCATGTGAACATACACTGTTTACTCTTCCCTGACCTGGTAGGTTGGCCAAATGGCTGTGATTGGCTGGATGGCCCATCTAACTTGACCAACGGGTTTTCATATATGGGGAACTCATTCTCTGAACTGATGTATTTATAGGTTTTAGTTCGGTTTTATCACTGAGTAGGGGCGATGGTATAATGCTTTTGTGAGAGTGCTGTGTGAAAACACCCGTAACACCTGCATATGCGACACACCTGAAAGCTACTATCAAATCTGTACCTATGTCTGTTCATTTCACACAAATACCTGTATTCAGGTTTATGCTGGCAGTGGGTGGAAGCTGTTAAAAATCATTATCTACTGCCATTTATATTATTGTCTTATTACTGTCAAGTCGCACACAGTGCCAGGCTTCAATATTAGATTATGAGTAAAAAATAATACCCGAGCGACAACAGTCAGTTTTATCCTGCACTGCTCAACACATCAGGTGAAAAGTTACTGAGAATGAACCTCGCTGAATGTCTGAATATTGAATCTAAAACCATCTACAACTCCATGTCTTAAGCCTACGGGTTATTTGTTTGCATTTTGGCAAATCTGAGAACCTGCCAGCATTATGAAAACTGAGTTAGTAGTGTGTGTATGGTGGCTGTGTGTTTTGATTTATGACTCAGTGTATAGTTTGCAGCAAACTGTGTCTCAAAAAATTCAGATGCCATGCATATCTGTCCAGAGAGGGATTATCTGTTCATATCCCGACGTATTTGTTTACATCCCTGGAGAGGATCAGATTTGACAAACAGACAAAATGAGCGACTGTGAATAACCCGCAATAGTCCGGTTATTAGCTGAGATGAGTTTGAGTGTATTCACACGAGCATTAGAAATTCTGGCACAAATGTCGTGTCAGGAGTCAAAACAATCATTTCAGATACGTGTGTGCTAATATGTCCTCATGTCAGAGTCAAAAATGTGTAAAATCCCTCATTATGTGCATGATGTAAATCACTCCTGTAGTGTGTCCTGTGTTCTTTCTCTCATTCTAGTAAAAAACAATACATACTATTGTTGCTTACTTCACACATGCAGTTCACACCTATGTGAGGTATGGACAAGTGATTGGACAATGTGTGAACACCCCAATTCACACCTTTGGTATAGTACACAGATTCACCACCAAAAAAAAAAAAAGAAAGAAAAAAAGAGACATGAACACAACTGATGTTCTCTCTCCTCCACATTTCCATCTCCTACGCTCTTAGAAATAAAGGAGCTAGATAGAACCATAAAGGTTCCTTTGGCTTGTCCCCATAGGAGATCAACCATTGTTTGGTATCTACCTTATAAGTACCATTTACAGAACTTTCACCTTGTAGGGGCTATCACGAACCCCATGAGGGTTACAAGAACCTTCTATGTTTACAGTTTACTAGAACCCACCCAGGGTAGTTCTAACAAGAACCAATAATGGGTTCACAAGAACCCTTTGATAATCTTAAGGATTAGCAACCCACCAGGGTGTTCTGCAGTACCCTTTCATATTGGGGGTGCTAACAAGAACCTGCCCAAGGAGTTCTACCAAGAACCCTTTAATACTCAAATGGTTTTATCTAGAACCCATTCAGGGGTTCTACCGGGAACCCTTCTATATTCCAGTGGTTTTATCTAGAATCCACCAAGGGGTTCTTCCAAGAAGAAAAGCGTTCTTAATGTAACATTCAGTCTTGCAAAGAACCCCCGATGAACCCTTTCTTCAAAGAAGAGTTCTTCAGAAGCCAGTGGTTCAGGGTAGAATCTCAGGCCATCAGGTAGAACACCTTCGGAACTCCTTATTTCTAAGAGTATAGTTCTATTCCCTTCTCCTCTTTGCTTTTCAATTATTCTTCTCTTTCTCCTCCTTATGTGCCTCCCACTTCTACCCACTCTGTTCCATCACTCCCTTATGTCTCTTCTTCTCTCTCCCCTCATCTTTCCGTAATTCTCATTTCGCTCCTTCCTTCTTTTCTCTCTCTAGACGGAAATCCAGGCCACCCAAACTAATGACAATAATAATTCTCTGAAATGTTTGCCGCCGGTCTGGCCCTCTCTCCTGCTGCCCTCTCTCCTCTTTCTCCTCCTGCCTCTTTCTTCCTCCCTCTCTTTTTCTTGTCCTTCTCCCAAGGTAGCTATTAGCCATCCATTCCCCGCCTGCAGCACTTAGCTCGGAGGGGCCGGGCGCAGAGACGAGGAGGAGAGGGATAGAGAGAGGAGAGAGAAAGATATGGAATTAAATAGAGAGATCCACAGATGTCACCGCTGCACATTCTCCATCTGTCGCCTCCTCCCTCCCTCTCCCCGCTGCTTTTCTTTTTATCTACCAGTCTTTGCTTATTCCCTCCATCCATTTTATGGATGGATCCGCTGAGGATTATCTCCATTTGGTCTCCTGCTTACCTGGGTTTCTGTTGGTGGTGCGTCCCGCTGGCGGCTCCTTCTTCGGAGGCAACCCATATGGGCCTGTGGAGGGAAAAAAAGGGTGGAGTATGAGCCTCTAACTGCAACGACAGCCAAGGCTCTCCGAACTGGAACCAATAAGTGACATTAGCAAACAGAGAGCCAGCCAGAGAGAGGAATAGAGATACAAGAGCTTTAATAAAGGCTTCCCTCCCTTCCACTCCCATTATAGGAGAGCACATATTGATTGGGCCTCCATGTGCCGCGCATGAGCACTTTTCCATTTGTTTGAATGGGAAACTAAAGAGAGGCCGCTTGTTGTTTTGGCCAGAGCGAATTTACACAAGGCCATAACGGCTTGTAATCTGTAGTCGCTAAATCAGGCCATCTGTCTAGCAAGCCCTCAGTAATGGTGATGGCATTAAAGTGCGTTTATGTGACACATGCAAACGCACTCACACACATGCGAACACACGCACAGATGCGCTATTGCAGGAGAGCCACTCCTCACCGTTGAAAGACATGGTTCAGAAAATACCAATTTTGCTCGCTTCTGAGCCATCTGGACAACAGTAGGCTGCAAGGATTTTTACTGGGATATGATTATTCAGCTCCGCAGTTAATACAACATTTTAAAGGGACATTTCACCCCAAAATTACAATTCAAATACAATGGAACCTCATGGCACTCGGCTTGTAGTGCTCAAAGCGCCAGAAAATTCACTTGAAAAAAATCAACACCAGTGTCTCTTTCCAGATATCATGACCCAGTTACTCAAGATAAGACCTGGTTACTTCAAGATACTTTATTTCTACAGTAGAATCTACAAGAACTACTTTTTTTTTCTATTAATGAATCAACTGGACCTGGTCTACATTATAATCATAACTATTTCTCTCTACAATAGCATTTACCAAAAGTACTTTCTTTCTGCAGTAGAATCTACTGGAATTATTTTCTTTCTACATTAGAATCTAACAGAACTTCTTCTACCACAGTAGAATCTACCTAAACAAAATACAGCAGAATCTACCAGATGTCTTATCTTTCTGCAGCACAATCTACCAGAACTACTGCAGTAGAAAAAACTACTTTCTTTCTGCAGTAGAGACTACCGGAATTTCTAGCAGAAAGAAAGTAGTTAGAGGGCAGACATCTCTGTAGCTGATATCTCCAAAACTCAACAACTCACACCAAAACAATCTAGGTGGATAAACAGTACTACAGGCCAGAGGTAAGAAATATAATTTAAATTTATGAGTGAAATGTGCCTTTAAAAAGAAAGTCTGTTATTGGTCATTGCAGCAGCAGGGAGAGCAAAATTGATATGACCATAGGGTGCCTATGGGGGAAACGTACAATAAATCCACAAAGACACACAATGCATCACATCAATACAGAAACTGGTGAATGTGTGTGTGTATGTGTGTGTGCACACACAGCCATCAACCTATACATACTGACATTTAGAGAGGTGCGCGGCTATTGGCTGGCAGCTCCCTCATGACAGTCAACCAAACAGAAGTTAGGGGCGGTGCTGTCTGGATCAATAGAAAGTGCTGTGTGGTCAGCAGGGGCTAGTGGAGGAAGGTTTACGCTATATGTGTGTGCAAGTGTATGTGTGTGTGTGACAGAGACAGAGAGCAAGCAAGATAGATAAAGAATAAAATAAGAGAAGACAGGTCAATGTATGTGTGTGGGGCAAAGGTGCAAGTGTGTGTTTTTCGCGAGTGTGTGTGTGTGTGTGCTCCTCAGAGCGAAGCAGAGCGCCATATCTCATCAGAGATCACCATGAAGCGGCACGCCGCTTATTTAGACGACAAACAACACGGACGTGACCTTTCAGCCACATAGCAGATAAGACAGAAAGACAGAGGAAGACAGAGGAAAAGAGTGAAAATAACAGAGAGGAGTTGTAAGGAGAGACGGCTGGCATGCAAAATGAAAGGGAAGTGATGAGGACGGGGAAAAGGGGAATTTGAAAAGGAAGCGAGCAATGTTGCTTGAATGAAAAGGGGTTAAAAAAAAGGAAAAAAAAGGCAAATTGCAGAGGGAATAGAAAAGACGTGAAGGAAGGACAGAGGAGGAAAGAAAAAATGTTGGAAAATGGAAACACAACAGACATACAAAGATGGCAAGTATAAAGACGTGTGTGTGCGTCTTCGAATTTCACAGAGTTGTGTACGCTCTTAGAAATAAAGATTGTAACTATAGCTACAAGAGGGTTTTTTGGTTTTTCCTTATGGAAGAACCCTTTTTGGTTCCTGATAGAATCTTTTTATAAAGGTTACACTTAGAACCCTTTCAGAACTCAACACAGGGTTGAGAGGGATTATACTCAGAACCATCTATGAAGTCACACAAGACTCCCGTACTAAAGGTTCTGTCAAGAACCTTCCCACCTTCTGGGTGCAACAAGAAACCACTCTGACGTTTTTTGTATTCCAAAGGTTTTATCTAGAACCCACCCAGGGTGTTCTAGAAAAAACCTTTTATATTATAGCACAAATTAACCCTTGACAAACTGTTGACAGCCCTACAAACTGTATGTACCTGCAGCTCATTTGTGACTTATAGTGATGTTACTGCAACATTACGGTCACAATGTTACCATTAGTTACGTTGCTGCTACATTACTGAAATGTTACAACATAACAGGCACTCTATACTATTTTTGCAACATCTGTTCAACGTTCTCTGCATGACTTGTCCTGTACTTTATATAATGACGTTGCTGCAATGTTGGTAGGTTGCTACAACATTGCAAAAGTTACACTGCAACTGCATTCCTGCAATTCTCGAAGGATTTTTTGGACGTAAACGGTTCTTAAAAGAACCTTCAGTTTTACAGAGAACCCTGTCTTCAAAAAAAGGTTCTTCAGAAGCGAACGGTTTTGATTAGAACCTTAGCCCTTCAGGAATAAGCTTTTTGGAACCCTTACTTCTAAGAGCGTAGAGATGGCAGAGGGGTTTATGTGTGTGTGATGAAGGTAGCATTGCCGTTGCCAATGTGGTGAAAAAGCCAGGGGAAAGAAAGTGTGTGTGGCGTGTTTCTATTGAGCCACGCTGACGATGCTGATGTTATGGGCTGATAGAGCCACAGCAGCGCCACTTGGCTCTTTGATGAAGATCACCTACAATACACAGGAACCGATAACACAGGATAGGCTAAAGAAATAGGAATAAGCAAGTGTGTGTTCATGTGTTTGTGTTCGTTCATGTGTATGTGTGTGAGGGGGGTCGTGTGAAGGACAGGTGCCTATTATGTGTAGGAATGCTCAGGTCAGTGAAAATGCTTAAACGGGCCTTTTTTTCCGCTGTTTTTTCTGAAAGTCTGCATGTGAGGGTCATTACCGGGGAATATTTTCCAAACAAATTAGGAGTGTGTGCTGCTTCGAGTCATTAAAAATCACTGACTGTGTGCTTTAACACTGAATGGAGTCATTTTGTTATCGCGCGTTAGCTGGCAGCTCTGCTGTGTGGGGAAATGTGTGTGTTCTGGTGTGTACATGCGCCTGCAAGGACCCTTCAGTTTGGGTGTCTGCACCCGTACACCTGAACACGCTCGTGTCCATGCGCGGGTGAGCTAATGTTGATGCCTGTAATGTATATCCCGCACAGGGATAGGAGAGTTTCAATTTGCGTGTGTGAGTGTGTGTGTGTGTCCAGCATGAGTCAGTGGTAGTTAAAAGGCAGAGTGAGAGGGGAGTCAACAGGGCTCATTAGAGCTGACTGATCCCACACTTCTCCGCTGTTCTCACCACTTAACGAGACCTAATACGCTCAGCGAGAACACACACGCACAAAAAGGTGATGTACGCGTGTGTGAGTGCACATTTTGTATGTGTGTGTAAGAAAGAGGAAGATGAGAGAGCCGGTTTTAAAGTAGAAGAGGGTGCGTGTCAGAAAAGGTGCAGTAATGAACGTGTAGCGATCGGTACTGTACAGATGGGAGATGATGTGCGATGCGGTGGACTGGAGCCAATGTGCGTTAGTCACACTGTGTGTTAAGTGAGCGATTGTGTGTGATGCATGAATAACAGCGTGTGTGTGTGCTTATGAGCAGGGAGTGTGTGAAAAAGAGCCCAGTGTGGTGAAATCCAGGAGCTGGACATATGGGAGAGCTCACGTATGTGTGTGGGGGCATGTTTTACTATATTCACAGGGTCCAAAACCCATGAACCCACTGTACTTGTTGGGACCAACCAGCTTTGTGGGGACCAAAATGCTGGAACCAACAAGTCTGAGGGTTAAGGGATTGTTCGGATTATTTGATGTAGGGTTATATGAAGTACTTATCAATAGCAGTGGAGAGGGCATGGCAGCTAAGCAATGTACCGCTGTGAACAGGCTTAGCAACAAGAAGGTATTTTAGCCAATTAAAAAGGTCCATCAAAAGTTAGTTGAGATTCACTGAAGTCACACAATAACACATACAAACTAACAGATGGAGGCAGTGGTAACCAGCAACTCCTGTATTCTGCAAGATTAAATTACTGATTTTGCCTATGGAGTTAGTTTGGAGAGAGTGATATTTGGCTCACATAACAGCAGTTTCCCGCCAGAAAAGAATGTCTAAAGGCAAAGTAAAATGGACCGTGCAGGTACACTTCTCAGCTTCATCTAACAGGGGCAATGTCAACCAGCATCTCCTGTTAACCTTACATCAAATAATCAGAACTATTCCTTTAAGACTTGGTTTTAGGGATATGATATGACTTAGGGTTAGGTTAGGGTAGGGGTTAGAGTTGGGCGCTTAGCTGTGATGGGTAGGATTAGGATAAGGGGCTAGGGAATGCATTATGTGATGACAGGTCCCCACAAATATAGCAACACAACTCTGCGTGTGTATGTGTGTGTGAGAGAGATAACAATGTTGGAAGAGAGAGGTGAGAAAACTTACTCTGCCCCACTTTCAGCACCACCTTCATGCCTTGCGTGGCACACACTCCGCCTCTCATGCTATCCAGGCCTTGGCGCGTCCCATCTGACGTAGCTGGAGGGATAGAAACAAAAAAAAAAAAATTACACAATTAGCAAAGTAGCAGGGTGGTATACACAC
The DNA here is from genome assembly GCA_034769285.1 of Lutjanus argentimaculatus. Classification (NCBI taxonomy): domain Eukaryota; kingdom Metazoa; phylum Chordata; class Actinopteri; order Lutjaniformes; family Lutjanidae; genus Lutjanus; species Lutjanus argentimaculatus. Next base: position 15,421,784 of record JAWZSL010000018.1, read on the forward strand.
ACACACACAGTGAAAATCCATCCGTTAAAGCCACACAAATTCACACTCTCTCAATCTATAGCACACGCCAACAATAGCTTCTATTCATATGGTCAGCCGTTCCAGAGAGTCAGCGAGTGACATTTGCAGAGGCAGCGATTTAAAACTCCACCAGAAGCTCTGAAATGTCAAACTACGAGGCGGCAGCACTTTAATAAGTCCTCATTTAGCAGTCCGCTGGAATTCATTAACACCCCCGCCGCGCTGCATGGACTCAACCGCTTTCAGTCAACTACAATTGCTGCTAGGGCTGGAGAAATAGCAGGAGAGGGGGGGTAATTTAGAGACTGATGGGAAAAAAAGGATGGTAATCCAATCAAGGGCACATGTGAAATAAAATGAAGCCCCTGAGACACAAAACACTGGACCAGATTGGCTGGAAAACAGACCGTGATGAATGAGTTAAAGCTCCAATTACTATTAGCTTATGTTTTGATTATGCGAATTAAAGAGAGTTTTTGATTTAAAATTGAGAGACTGATGCGTTAATACAGGCAATTGAAGGATTTGTGAGCTATTAAAGCTTTATTTACACTGAAAATCTGCCAACAATTCAATCAAAACAGCAGAAATACAGGGTTGAATTTTCAAATTTAGCAATCCTAACCTGCTCTGGAATCAAACAAGTTTCTTTCTACTACTGCCAGGAAGGAGGCCAAAGAGGGTCAAGCAGTGCTGACAGAGTGCACAGGCAAGAGGGTGCGTGAGCATGAATCCCTGCAACACTCTAACACTTCTTCTTACATAAAGCATGTCAGTGAATGCATTAAAGATCACTGGTCTGCAGGTCACAGCGGCTGGAGGAGGAGGAGGGAACACGCACAAAAGAGAATCGGGATGGAGGAATCAAGCAGTAAAAGTGGAGGGAACGAGATGTAAGGAAGCAGAGATTATGTAAGAGGAGAGACGTCAATTTTAAAGATTTTTGGGGAGAGTTTATCCTTTTTCCGAATCGTGTATGCTATGCAGATTTGTAAAGCACCTAGAGATTTACTTAAAAAGGGGAGTAATTTAGTAAACTGAGGTCAATACAAATCAAAAGTTGTGCGAGGGGCATTACAAGGCTAATTTGTGATTTGTGATATATAGAATGTTTGTATGCTGGTCGGCACCACCAGCTTGGAGAAGCAGTGAAGGCAACCAGCATAAAAGCTGAGCAATGTACTGCTGTGGACAGAGTCAGCAACAAAAGATATTTTAGCTACTTAAACAAGACCCACCTTAAAAAAAATCAATATCAGTTCAACACTGTATTCAGAATATTTGGCCATCTGACAGCCTTTTCTGACGGGAAGCCACCTTTACATAAGCCAAATATTGCTCTCTCCAAACCAACCAAACTCCACAGGCAAAATCACTAATTCTACCTCGCAGAATACGGGAGTTGCCGGTCTGCCGCTGCCTCGATCTGTTAGTATGTTTGTGTTATTGTGTGACTTTGGCATTTTAAAAGGTTAGTTCAGATTTTTTTTTTCCTTTTCCGAATTGTGTACGCAGTGTAGATTTGTAAAGCACCTGGATGAGCCCCCTTTTGTCATCAGCTGGCTCAAGGAATGTGACAAGTAGGGAGTACACACAAGAGATTTGTAAAAGGAGCAATTTAGCACACTAAAGGAATATAGATCATACGTTGTGGGAGGGGCATGACAAGGCTAATTTCTGATTTGTGATATTGGCTGTGTTTTTTTTTTTATTTGCTTGACAAAAGAAAGGTGGATGTAACGACGATTTTAGGGGTGAAGATATGAGAGAGGCCAAAGTGACTGAGCTGCAATAAGTTTTGTACACAAAATGTCAGCCTGTCGACCAGATTTGAAAAACAGTTCATTTTGAGATCTTCAACCTATCTTTGGCTTTAAAGTTTAACTTAATAGAGGCACTGATGTGTAGCAGTAACAGTGGCTAGCAAAAAAAAAGATAGTAAACATATTCTTCCTCCCTCCACCACCCACACATCATCCCACACCACCCGTCTATCCTTATTTTCCCTGTTATAGGCCCTGGGCTAACCCTCACCTTGCCTCCTTAAAGAAATATAAAAAATAATTTTCCCCCCGCCACTTGGCTTCAGGGTATAGATTAGCCTGTCTGAAGCGAAGCAGAAAGGGAGGGATGGCGGATGGCTCCGGTGAGAGAGAGAAGCAGAAAGGGAGGTGTGAAAAAGAGGCAGCTTTACTTCTAACACCTCCCTCTCTCTCCCTCCATCCCTGCAGGACGCAGAGTGTGAAAGCAGAGGAGGAGAGAAGCAGGCGGAGGTCAAGGCGAACAGCAGTATGGTGGGAAAGCCAGCAGACAGGGATGGATGAGGGGATATATATAAAGAAGGTTTAAATACAGTACTTTGAAAGTTTCCATGTTCCCCGGGTTTTTCTTTTTACTATTTGTTGTGTTAGCAAATCATTTTAAATCATAGTATTTTTTCTGTTTAATGTAGGAGGAAAATGTGATTTATTTTAATGAAGTTCAAATAAATGGAAATGAGTGGAGTGTGACAAATTAAGTAGAGCTCTGGTTTCAGCAGTGGCTTAATTGTTTCATTGGATAATAGTTTTTTTTTATATCTTTGACTGCTCAGATGTCACATCCAGCTTGTAGCAACATGTTTTGAACATTATTTGCAGATACTCAAAGGAATCTCAGATTCAGTGGTGTGAAAATCTTTTGTTTACTCTTGGTTAACATTTTGGTGAATGAAACTTGCCAATAACCCTGAACAGGTGGCACTCGTCAAGTTAAAACAAGCCATTTATGGCAGGTTTGTGCACTAAGAGAGTTTAGTGAGTCCAACTTGGAACACTCACATGAGCAGACCTCACAGGAAAAAATAGGATGGATAAAATGCAAAAATGTTCTTGCATGAGGCCCAGTGTCTTGAATGAAACAAAATGAAACAACCAGAAATCGGCAACGATGCATCAAATAAATGTATCAAAATAAAATACATTATCTGGCACCGGTAAAATACATGTATTTTGTATAATGCGTGTAATACATGTGTAAAATACATGTATTTTGTATTTTCAAAATACAATAAATACATTTGTAATATTGGGAATCCTGAATTTGTTTTATCAGAGTGATGAAGTTGTCCTGCATTCATGTGGCGTCGGAATAATTGGAAAAAGGTAAAGTAATATATTGTAGTGGTTTTAGGGAATGTACTGATGTAGCGTCCATGTTGTTTCCCCATTACAACTTATAAGCTCATGAACACACTGAAGTCGGAACGACTTCCAACTCAAGAAATTAGACCATCTGAAGAGCACTTGAACGCAGCTTGTTTCATACATGGTACAGTCATAAACTAGGTTTTGATGTCGTTTTGTTTGTTATGTTATATAAATACAAAATTACTCCACTCCAAAGTTTCTTGTTACAAATTACATTTGATTTTTTTTTCCAGTCAAGTCAAATGTCAATTACAGAATTAATCAAAAACAGAAATTCTGCCCATCTCTGGAACAACATACACAACAAAAAAATAAATAAAAAGAAGGTGCCTCTTCAGCTCCATTTCTGCACCATCTGATAAACTCTATTTGATTTTATAACTTCAAATAAATTAAATTTTCCAACCATTTAAGGGTTAAAGAGACTGTTATGTAGGATTCATACAAATATAATAGAATCACTCACAAAGTGGACACTTAATGGGCATAAAAATTTGATTATCGTCACTGCGCATCTAATCCAGAGGGACAAAGTGAAATATACACAAAAGAGTGGCCCACATGTATTCATTTCGTATATTATGAAACATACAGAAAAAATAATTTGCAGTATTTTTCTCCATCTGCATCTGTTTGACAATGACTACATAAATAATATATTATAATCTTTTATATTTCCATGTGGGACTAGTTCTATTATAAGTAGATGAAAATGTCAGGCCCTCAGATTCTGTGCAAAATAGAATTTTGCATTGAATTATGCACACAGATATAATAATTTAACAAACTAATCGAATGCAGCTGCACTAAATCACATTTATTTATAATCATTTATTTATAATAGTGTTTATTTTTTTTATTAATTGCTTATTCTTGTCCAGAGGCGTAGTGTAGAAAACTAAATTATTAAATGATGAAATGAATGATTTAAAATGTATAATCTATCTTAATTATCTTAAGGCAGGAAAACATTGTTTTACCCTCCACTACATCCCAGAGCAGGGGCACAGAGTGAGATAAAGACGGGCCGTAGGGCAACAACAGAGTGTAGCAGCTCTGATTAGAGGAATGGATGGAGGCTGGAGTAAATACCCTCAACTGGTCTGAGAGAGAGAGGAGGGTGGAGGACTATGATTTCTGAGAGTAATAACTCCTGACACGCGAAGGAGGACAAGAAGGTGACGGAAGACGAGGGAGGTGAGGAAGACGAGGGCGAGGAAAAGGGGGAGGAGGAGGAGGCCACGCAGGGAAGCAAGGCAGGGAGACTGATTGCCTGTGACAAGCTGTTGGGTGATATGATGGGGACAGGAGACTATGTGAGACGATAGAGATGACCCAGAGCCCAGTGGACACAGACAGGAGGAGGAGGAGGGAGGAAGACAAGATTCATAGAAAGAGTGATGGAACAGAGGAAAAAGTAGAGAAGTTAAAAACAGAAAGTAAGGAAAGAGTTTAAATGACATGATAGATAGTGGAGAGGTAAAAGACTCTAATGTCTCCATTATGGAAAAGTGGAGCAGTAATGGATACAAAGAAGAGGGAGACATCAGGAGAGACAGACACTGAGAGCAAATTGAACCAGGAGAGCCTCCACAAATGTGATTTTGCAAATGCAAGTTATTTTTTTACATCGTAATCAACAGGTCGCAAATATCACAGAGGCAATTTTTGTTAAAACAGTGAACTGTGTCACGACAAATCCTCTTAAATCCATTAGACGTGTTACAGGTGCCACTATTTCTGTGAATGTCAATTTCACAGGAACAAAGCGAACAAAGAGATCAGAGAATGCTTTGTCCTTGGATCGAAAATATTGCTCCCCTCCCAACCCCCTCCCAAAAAACCCAATCTTGGCTGTAAATTTTCCTTGCACATGATGGGGGGGGGGGGGGGGGGGGGTATCGCCAAATCAAGGTAGAAATAATCACAGAACATCTGTGAAATCCTGATGACAGACAGAGATGAGAGCGGAAAGATGGAGAGATGCGGGAATCTTTCCCACCTCACTTTGGGGAGGACAGAGGGAGCGGGGAGGAGTGTGTAGAACAATTTGGGATGAGATAAGAGGAGAAAGGAGGAAGAACGGCGTGGGAGAAAGAGGGAGACAGGGGAGGGAGAGGAGAGATGAGTAATTGAGACAATGATCAGCAGTGATGGGGGGGATGTGAAGCGCCAGAGGACAGAGGAGAGGAAGGGCGTCGCTCCGCCACCCTCGTTCGACAGGAAGACGGGAGGGAGAGGCGGAGGAAGTGGAAAAACTTAATTAATGAAATAATACCGCAGTCAACCTCAATCAGGCTGCACAGCGCCGCGGCTGTGCGCACAAGGAGGCAGGCAGCCAGGCTGGCAGGCCGGGTTAGGGAGGGAGTGTGTATCTAGTCCATAGAAAAGATCACAGAGTGGATGAGAGTCTTTCTCCGTGTCTCTCTTGTTATTACCAAGGTCAGTGCTGGGCCAAGCTTCTTCTCTGCCTCCATTAACGCTGCTGAAGTTGGACCACTGTTACGTAAAAAAGTGGACTCCATAGGAATCACATCTCAGCACTGTAGAAATAAACTATTTGTTTTAACTTTAAAAAGTTAGCGTTCTGGCTGCCTTAAAATTTTAAGTTGAGCGAATTTGGAAAGACAAGTTGAGTGTTCTGAAAATAAATACAAGAAATTTTAAGGTTAATTGACCTGAATAAATAAAACGTGTACATTTATAAGTTAATGAGAAAGATCAGTTGATTCAACTAAATTCCTGTATGATTTTTTACAGTGCATGGTTAATTCATTCATGGACTTCGACCCTACGTCCGACATGCGTTCAGCTCTATATTGACTGCAGTGGTCTATGCAAAGCTACTTCATTTGCATTAAGACGCAGCCCAGACCTCAGTGTTTGCCCTCCCACTCTATTCCTTCCTCCTCCTGTGGCGAGTTTTGCAGCGCTGGTTATATATTCCACACATGCTGAGTGACAGCCGGCCTCCCGCAGCAAAACACTTGCTCCTATGTGAGTGATGTGAATTTGTGTACATGCTGATGTTGTTATTTCCATCACGTCCTTCTGCCTACTTTGGGACACCACTCACACTTCACTTTGCTCAAAAGTCACAAGAAGTGCTGCTATATTGCCTCATTCCATATATTTCTGTCTCCTGCTTTTAGTGCAATATGCTTTTCCAGCTTTTTTGGTGCAATAAGTCTTCTCAGGAAATGGAAACAGGGCTTTTTGGGGCGTTTAAACCCAAAATGCGCTGTTGAATCCGAGGCTGGATTATCAAACAGACCCCAGGGTCTCACAAACATCAGGGCCCTGAAAGATCAAAATTGTTCAATATATCCACCAATAAATTACACTATCAATTGAAAAGATAAGGGTCTATAACTGGCTCATTGTCACTAAATCTTAAGGTCCTGTCTTGTTGAAGGTGCCTGTGCACGTGGGCTTTAGAGGTAAGGATAAACATATGAAGTTGAAGATTTAAAGGGATAGTTCAGATTATTTAATGTGGAGTAATATGAGGTACCTACTGATAGTGAATTAGTACATTCTGGTCATCATGCCCCCACTTTGGAGGAAGCAATATTTGGTGTATATAACAGTGGTTTCAATATAAATATTATAAAACATATAAGTAGACTACCTCATAACCCCACATTAAATAATATGAACTATCCCACTAAGTTGGGTCAGAATTTCCAAATGAATCACAGTCTAACAGATGATTTTCAACAGTATTTTATTTCTTTTTTTACATCCAGTATAGTGCCTGCAGTCTTCCTCGGGCTGCAGTTAGGACAGTAACTTGCATGTAGCCTGTAAGGCAAAACCTTGGCAAACTACTGTTTGTAAAACTTCAGGCTGTGAGAATGCAACTTAAAGTGACCTAAAAGAGCAGTATTTTAGTATAGTATAATATTAAATATGTTATACTAGTAGATGACAGGATATATAACACACTGAGAGGCAGGGGGAGGCAAAAGGGGCCCACAGTTCGATTTCTTCCTGGGGCCCCAAGGCAGATTAATGTCACTTATGCCAAGTTGCAGGTTTTTTATGATCGAAGAGATGAAGGTAGAGCTGTCTAAGTACTGCTGTTGTGCATAAATACTGTATGTGTGGCCAAGCTATTGCAACAGTCCAAGCTAGCTACTGTACCACACACAAACACATGACTCACACATGGTTTGAGCGTGAAGTGGGAACATCTTTCCTGATGAAAGCTAGATTAAAGGGAGCAAAAATGGGAACGTAGCGTGCAGCAAAAGAGCCGATTAAACAACAAACGGAATGAATAAACAAGCAAACCAGGGCTGGGGAAGAACAAAGCTCGCCCGCTCACTCCTGCTGTCTCATGTTCCTCGAGAACGCTGGTGCCCCCGCTAGCCTCTGGTGTGTGATAGCGTGTTAGCCGCGTCATGAGTGTGTCAGGTTCAAGAGCGCAGTAATCACGAATGCAAATGTAACGTGAAAGACACAAGCACAAGTGGGTGTTTCGTGTAGCTCCAGGGACACTGGTGCTTGCTAAGGCTGCAGCGGTTTGACTGCTGTGTGTCAGTGTGTGTGTGTGTGTGTTTGTGTCAGTGTGTGTGCAAAATGTTCCCATCTGTGTAAAATCAACCTAAAACCAATGTGTTGCTTCACAGCAGCTTTGCCTTTAAAATCCTCCTTTTAGTTCCAGTTGTTTGGCTTTTGGAACACATTCCCCCAAAACAACCACGAAACTAAGTTTGTCACTTGGGTGGACTGGGATGTGTGTCTGCGTGTGCATGCATGTGTGTGTGTGTGGGTGCAGTGGGGACTTGGGGGTGGGATTTACAGTTGCCTTCCTGTTTAAATTTGTAGGCCTCACTCTCCAGAGGCTCTATGAGCTCCATGTGTGTCATCTAGATGATGAAGAGCATATAACCTGATCCCCTCTCCCTCGAGGCAGAGCTGAAGGATTCATTCTCTCTCTGCTTCTCCTTCTCCACACGTCCTAGCTGCCTCCAAAAAATCCTGGATCTCGCCATCGAAATTTCCTGTAACTAAAAACGTCTTCATAAATCTCCTATGGCGCTTTTATAACCTGGCTATGACGCATTAACGAAGCTATCACAAGCCATTACCTCGCGGCGGCGGCGAGGAGGGGAAAAGGCATTAAGTTGTGTACTGAAACAGAACGGGCATTATTTTAGTTCCCCCTCGCAAAAACACACCAGCCGAGTATTATTTTCACATTCCACCTCCCAGTACACAACACACCATTACTTCCAACATAGCATGAGGTTTTCCAAACTTTTTTTCCTGCAAAGAGTGCAGGTTTTTTGTTCTATTGTTGCAGACAAAGGCCCACTGTTGACTGTGTTGTGGTAGCACTTGATCCATAAATGGGACCAGCTACAAACAAGGACAACACAAAGACGTGTTTGCAGGCGTCTACATTGCACAATGACATGATGGTATGTGTGTGGTTTGGAGACAGGACAAGTATATGTTTGTCACACGAGGTAATGCGAGAGTGGGAAGAGATTTGTGCTGATAAAGACTTGTTGTTGTCGAAATGTTGGCTCTTAAATATAGAAAGAACCTGCTTTTTCATATTTATGATCAAATTGTGGCCAAAGTATCTCTCGTATCAGCTGCACCGTGTTGAGCTTGAGTGTAAAGAATACATCAGCCTGGCATCACCAGACTGACTTGCAAATTTGAATTAGTCTGGAATCTCTCAGTTCGTTTTAGGATTTCCAAGAGGTGCTATGAACACATGCAGTCCACAATGCCTCTGGATGCAATTGGACAGACCTATAGCCAGTCAGAGCAATCAAACGTGTGACGTAGCAATGCTTAGTCCATCTGCGGGCACAGAATAGAGGGTGACTGATTGCAGTCTTTCTTCTGTTACGGCTAAACAGCCCACTAAAATATGTTTCTGAAAACATTTTTAAATAGGCAGAAATAGGCAATGCAGTGACAGAATCCTGACACACATTTGATCAGAACTGCCTAATTTGATAATCTGATCGAGAATCAGGAGCCTGAGGCGCTGCACTGGACGGACCTGCTGACAACCAATCAAAGCAATGCAGCTTTTCAAATTGAGACCAGTGACATTCTGTCAATCATCATGTAGGACTCACTCCAAATGAAATAAACAGTTGTGATTCGTGCAACGGTAGCCAAGGCCGGTGGAATTCTGTCTGAAGAGGGACCAGACTTATCTGCCAGAGCAAATGAACATGAGCTCAGCAGATTCGTCCAGTTACCAGGCTACCAAAATATGCCATTTAAGGATACTTTGGTTACTATGGTTACTAATTACTGTTTAAAAATCTAATTTGTTGGTTGAACAAAGAGAACGTGTTTTATCTGACCCTATGCAATACTGAAAGGGTAAGATAAATCAAATTACTTTTCTACCTAATGTGCATGAACAAATTAAAGTCATATTTCTCATGCTGGCAACCAAATTAGCTGATTTTCTGATGGGAACTCTCCATTGTTTGTATTCTGTAATGAGTATGACAATTTGTCAAGTATGACATTTGCTCTTGTTAGAGGTGTGGCCTCACAAATTTGATGACTTCAAACTTGACTTGCAACTTGCAAAGAAAGACTTCGCACTCACCTTGGATTTTAACACCAGTAACCTGTGACTTCACTCGAACTTTGTCCTTTTAACTTGAAAATACTTTCTACCTTCCCCCAAGCCCAAAGATTAAAAAAAAAATGTTATTAGAAAGTGTGCCATGAATAAATTATTTTCCCTTCATTTCCTGCATCAGCTATCAGGGTCTGAAATGAACATCTGCCAAGGCTCAAATATGAGTAGACTTTCTGCTTGGCAGGTAAATCTCAGAAGGATATCCACCACTCCTGTGGGTAAATGTTTGCACCAAAATAGTCTTGTAATAAAAAACTATCCTGAGAGTGTCTTCCGTGTTTTGGTGTCATTTATGAGCACGCTGCTTTTGTCCTCTGCTGTCAAACACACACACCAGACAGGGACTTCATGGTGCATTCAGGTGCACTCCTAAACTAAGAAATCTACATTGCTCTGACCAGCAAAGTGCTATACACCAACAAGGACTTCAAGATGCATTCAAGTACACCTAGTAAACTCAGATATCTATACTCCAGTGATCATGGAGGTTGTTTAAAACAGAAAAGGTTCTATTTTTTTCCTTTGATTAAATATTTAGGCCTATCTGCCATTACTTTCTTGTTCTTTTGCTACAGCATTTTTACAGTCTGTGTAAAGCAATTATTGTCAAGTTGATTTGTATTTTTTTTAATAATTAAATGCTAATATCACACCTCATATGCATACATTTTGGCCAACAAAAAGTATTTGTCTGGTGAATTAAAAAGTCAGTTTCACTGAACTCTTTCAAAAGAGCAAGATAGTTAAAGGATGTTGCTGGGGGACCTGTAAAAGCAACATATCTTATGGTCACATCTTAAGTTAGCTAATGTTAGCAAACACAAGCTAATTAGCCAGCTAATCTACATCAATTGTTAGAAAAGGGTTCTGAGCTTGCTAAAATGTCATTGGAGCACAGAGCAAAAAGGGGCAGGACTTAGGAGGGGTCAAATGCAGTATGCAAAAAGTGCGAGTTGAGAATTAAAGATGCAACAACTTCCAAATTCATTGACATTTGAAGCTGCACAAAGAACATTAAAATGGGTTCTGCTGTTACAAAGCTTTACATTCGGTGAAAAGCGCATTAGGACTTGTGTAATACTTGGAAGTCAAAGTTTAGGACATGTCTGTCTTAACTTGGGACTTCAGTGCAAAGATTTGCAACATGCAAAACAATGACTTGGTCCCACCTGTGGTTCTTGTATAAATGTGTATAAAAGTAAACATCCGAATGCAGTCTGTGTCATTTAGCCTGTGTTTGTATGAAAGAAGATCAGAGGCGATGGGACCTGGACAGGCGACATTGGGAGCCAAGTCATGGTCACAGGTTGAACTCACATGATGTCTCACATGCTGACCAAAAAGACACACGATAATTCACAGACAGGAATCTCACGCAAACCCCTGATTTCACACATGCCACAGAGGAGACACCATTACCTTTAAACCCGGACTCATACACACAACCCGCATACACACACTCACATACTCACTCACTCACACACACATACGCACAAACACACGCACAATCCACCAGGGGAAAATGATCTCAGTGTCTTTGCTTGCGTGCGGTTGATCTCTCCTCTGTGCTCGATGACATTTTAATTCTCAGCAGTTATTCGCTTTCCATCCATCCTGTTCTATTACAATCACCCACCCCTCCTCCGCCTCTCCTCCACCCCTCCCTCCTCTGTCTCTCAGTCTTTCGATGTCCCGTGCGCTTGGAGGGTGGGCGACTCAGAATCACATCGTATTAACCTCCCGCACCAAAACACACACAACAAACTGGGCCACGGCACAGCGGCAGCCTCCACCCACCCACCCCCCACCCCCCCACCGCCTCCTCCGCCGCCCATCAGAGCTCCAAACAGGAGGACTGGAGTGAGGAACACACCTGATCTCTACATCTGACAAACGCACACGTGCACGCGCAGTGCCAGCGGGAGTCTGATTGCTTGTGACAGATCCGCTGCCATTTTATGGTTGAGCTCTGAGGCAGTGAGTAAAAAACAGAGTTGGAGGCCTGAAAAAATGTTAGCTTTTCTGTCACATTGTTTGACTTTAAGTAAATCCATATCATGTCCCCCACCCCAATAATAATCAGGTTCATGCTTACAACGCTTACAAAAAGTCCATATCGTGGAAAGTCAGGGTGGTGTTTACAAAGCTTGGTGGGAGCCCAGGACTCTGTTGGAAATGCTAGCGCCTGTGTTTCTCAGTAGATGGTGCTGCTGCCGGACTTTCAGGTGACCCACCTAAACATGTGACGTGAAAATTTCTCCGGCCTCAAATACCCTCATTTAAACCATTAGTGATGAGAAATTTCAAGGCAACTTCCTGCAACAGACTTTTGACTTTTAAGCCCAGCTCAAACTATTAAGCTTTGAAAAACTTTTACCACTAATCTTTTGTTTGGATAATTTACTTTTCTTCTTTAGATAAATGAAAATAAAATAAAATTAAATATATGAGTTTTAGAAACGCCAGAAAATTGTTTTTCAAAAATTAAATTAAACTAGACTCATTGAAGTGAAAGTGAATAATTGTTAATATTTTCAAGTGTAACCATTACATTTTCAGGACTAAAATAATGACAAATAAAATTCACAGCTTAAGGTGACCAAGTTTTGAAATACAATTTCTGGGGGGGACTTTCAAAAGCTTATATATACAAGAAAATTATCTCAACTAAAGATTATAGATTGTTTATTTTATTAAATTTCATTTCACTACTTTGAGTTGGGTGGCCCTTATGTTGAACATCATTAAGGGGCTGACATTGGTTAGAGCTGCTTGTCACCATCTGATGACCCCTGGAAATGACCTTGTGACACCCCTGGGGGCCCCGACCCTCTAGTTGAGAACCACTGTATTAGACGGCGCTTCTTTCCTGATAATCCACTGGGTATTGTCATGCTGCATGTATGTATGACCTGACTTTATTCTCATATGTCTAAATGTTTCATGTATACATGCAAAGGTCATGCATGTTTACGTACATCGCTGTGCGTGTGTATGATAGATCGTCCACGTCATAAGCTGGTTTAATGCACAGCGGGTTAATGATGGCTGTCGGGTGCAACGTCAACACAGTATGTCACTGTGTCTCTGCATCAATAAACAATCTACACACAACCTCCTAAAGCCGCTTATGGCGTCTATAAGAGATATATATAGGGCCGCAAGGTGGGTGATGGGGGTCGTTATTACTGTCACAGAGAGAGGGGGGTTGGGGGCATAAATAAGGTCATCAGTAGGCATAAACACAGAGGGACAATTCTTCCATTCACTCTTGTTAATTAAATGACTAGTAACAAATCGTGGATGAGCAAACGTAATAAGTCAGACTGCCCAATTCGGAAAATAATCCACGCCAAATAAATGTGACCGCCAGAGCATAGATGTGCATAATGGACCAAAAGAAAGACGGGCAGGCACAAAGCGAGGCAGGAAAAAAAAAAGCAAAAGAAAAGAGGGAGCAGGGCCATTAAAAAGAGGCCTAGTGGCTGGGTGGATGAGCCTTGTGTAACGTCAGTAAAGTGCTAGTCATGTAGGACAGTCACGACCAATGTTCCTTACAACTGGGTCAATGTTCCCGTCCCGGGGCAGCGAGGGCATTCTGCGTGCTTCTCTGCGCGTGTGCGTGTGGCGACTATCTATCCGTTCACTCCCACAAACCTGCAAGAAACTGCCGTCCCTGCAACGCCTGTCAAGTGCACCTCTGAGTGGACCTCCATGCATATTGAATGAATACTTCAATGACTACTTATCAATACTTAATGAATACTTATCAGTGAATCCCTGAGTGACTTCTACAGCACTGATTTTTTTTTAAAGGCTTTTAAAAGCGAAGCCTTTTTTTTTTTTAACACAGCCCGCGTCGCCGGCAGGGCAAAAAAAGACGAGGCTGAGCGGGCCGGTGAGTTCATGGTCGCGTTTGAATGTCTCAATGTGATATTTTCCAGTGGCGGCTGAGGTGACGCCGGATTTGAAGTAAAACTGGATATCGCGGGGAATCTGGCTGCCTGCAGACCCCACAGTGTGCGTGCGTGTCTGCGTGTGTCCTTGTCTGCTGGTGTCTGGCGGCATGTGTCCGTCTTAAGGTTTGTGTGTGCGTGTGGGTAGCCGCTCTGCATTATATCAGACACTAGATTGGAGGCCTGGAGAAATGGGTCAGCACCAGCCTCGTCGTTCCCTCTCACTGTCTCTCCTGCTCTGTGCTCATGTTTTTTTTTTTTTTCCTTTTTCCCAGCCTTTCTTATTCCCAAGTCGCTCCCAGAATAAAAACGAAACACCTCCGGTTGTCCACTCCTCCTGCGGCTGCCTGGATCTGGGTTAAACCAGCCAAGTCCATCACTCACTCCCTCTTTCCCCTCCTTCTCCTCCCTTTCTCTTTTCCTTTTCTTTCCGTTGAACGAAGGAACTCTAAGAAGTCTCTGCTCGTGTATCTTAATAATCTCGGAAGGCTGAGGAAGAAGACACATGCAGTGTAATGATCTGGATGCGCAGAAGAGGAAATGAGACATCAGATTTGTGGAGTAAACAAAGCAGGCTTCAATACGCGGTGAAATACTCGGCATCTCCTGACATTTAGACTGAAGATTTGAACGTCTTATGATCAACAATGGTGATTTTGATGAAGACTAAATTATATTTGTCATGTGTCTCAACTGCAAACACGTCACGGTAAATTTCCACCTCACTTGATCTCTTGGTGCACAGTTCTAACCACAGGTGTGAATTAAGGGGTGTCATGATATGCTGGTATTGAAGATAGCCATAATAGTTTAAAAATTCAAAATCGATATAGCGTTAATAGTACGCATATGATAATATTGTGTAAATAACGTGATTGGACTTTTTGTCTGCTTTTGTACAGTTATGGTTAAAGATTCCCTCTCCAACTCTGAGTGTAATTCATTTGGCAAAAATAGAGCCAAAATGCACAATAAACAAGACTAATTTAGATTAATTTGACTAATAACATGGCAAATTTTCTATATATAACACAATGTGAATGCATCCAAGACGCATTTCAGATCTATTCCCTCAGACCACATTCGGGGGAGGCCTTGGTCGTAGCAGTGTCTTTTAGCAGTGTGTAAGGGAAAGTGTCTTGAGCCACACTCAAGGGTCCCCTGCTCAACTGATGTCTTGTAAGAACATAATTTGGTTCACTGTAATGCAAATTACACGTTTAGGCCCTCTTACCTGCCGCGGATGTTTAGAAAATTGCACAGTTTTGAGAGATGTTGAATGAGGAGAACCTTTATAAACTTGCAACACATCAAGTTGTTTATTTCCTTGTAAAACATTGTGCTGTTGTAAAGAGCAGAAAAGAGAGGCGCTCTGCGGTGCGCTGGGATGCACACTTTTACTTTCTCTGACTCTGTCATTAATGGTTTTCCTCGTCATCTGTAATGTGTGAAACGTCAGATTCTTTACACTGTCAGAAAAAGTAAAAGTGTGCATCACGCTCATAGTTAAAGGCAAAAAGCAATGTGTGGACTCACTCAAAGTGTGTGGTGGAGGATGTTTCCACAGAGACCTGGCGCCCTCCGCCCCTACCTTCTTATTTTCTTATTATTTTTCTGTGGTTAGGATGCTTTACCAGCCCAAAACATAAGTAGCCTATCTGACTTCCTGGGAAAGAGACTCAATAATCTAAACTATCTTTCTGGTGTGTTTAAAAACAGCAACTGACAAATCCTGCTTATTCTACATTTAAGTTATGAAATCCCAGCACACCACAGAGCGTCTCTCCTGCAGGGCTCCTGACAGCAGGTCAAACATGAGGCAGGGTGGTGCTGAACTAAAATAAAATATGGACTGAATTATTGAATATTTGTATTGACTGGCCAAATGGACAGTGATGGACATTCAACTGACAAAACAGCCGTAGTGTTTATGAGCATAAAGTGTGGGGAAGTGAGATCTGATCACAAGCAGTCAATCGAGACGCAGCTGGAGACAACTGTGGACTGACATACTTAGAACTGTCCGCTTGTGATCAGATCACCCAAGACGCATGTAAGTTAGTTAGTTCTGTCTAGATCAGGGACTGCCTCATGGTGTTTTCATCAGGGTGGCCCCTATTACACACACACACCCACACACACATACACACCTGTTGCAAACCCAGTCAGACGGTGAGAGACTCAACACAGGTAACAGGACACCACAGTCGTGACTAATAGTACTGGGGGGATGTCTCCCTCTCCGTCTCTTACATTAATGCCTCCATCACTCATCCTGTTGTCTTTTTTGGGCCAGAAAGTCACCCCCAAAACCCTCCCCTCCAGTCTCCACCCATGTACTCACACACTACCTCACACACAACACACACACACAGAGGGGGACTGCACATCGACACACCTGTGTGAGCACACAATCACTAAATAAAAGCCCTCAGTCTCACATTAGCCTGATTTACTGTCTCAATTTAAGCATGAATTCTGTGCAGCGAAGAGGAAAACAGGAGACAACTACACCTAACTCGCAGTTCCACGTCTCCTGTCACTTTGTCATACTTTCATCACGGGGGAGAGGAGGGGGAAAAAAAAAAACAGCCGTCTGTTGCAGCGATCGCTCTCTCCTCCAGTAGCTCTTGCTTTCCCTCCTCTCCAACATTTCCCTCTCCCTCTCCTTTCAATTATTGCCTTTATGTTTCCAGCCTTCCTGCCGTCCCCCCTCTTTGTAAGGGGCTTCCTCTCAGGCAGAGCCTAGCTGTGACATTGTCTGTCATTGCAGGATTACAGCGTTGGCACCTCGCCATGAACATGCCGAAGACGCGGAGGAGGCGACCCTCACTGCATGCGTTCTGCTCTGCCATGGGGTACAAACCCTTTGACTAGAAAAACAACTCTCAAAAAAGCTATGTATCTGAAGCCCAAACTTCCCTCTGGGACACTCACTGACAGATTTCCTTAATGTAAGTGACTTTGAGTCAACTTTGTAGCTCATGGTGACTTTTAGACAATAGAGATGTTGCTGAACAATTGGCATGATACAGTTTTGGGAGCCTTAGCATACAGTTTGACCCTTATGGTTATTAAAGAGATAGTTTGCATTATTCAATATGGGGGAGTATGAGATACTTATCGATTGTCACTGCATTACCTACAGTAGATACTGGATAGCACACCCCCAGTTTGGAGAAGCAGACAGGAGCACCAGCACAGAAGCTAAGCAATGTACTGCTGTGGACGGGGTCGGCAACAAAAGGTATTTTAGTCACTAAAAGAAGATCCACCTAAAATAATCAGTATCAGTTTAAGTGTACGCTATATTTAGAATATTTTCACTGCTTTTCACTACTTTGCTGTCAGACAGCCCTTTCTGATGGGAAACTGGTATTATATAAGCCAAATATTGCTCTCTTCAAACCAACCAAACCGATCTGCTGCTGCCTCGATCTGTTAGTTAGTTAAATGTTATTGTGTGACTTCAGTGAATCGAACAAACTGTTAAAACCCAGACGTCACACAATGATATAAACAAAAAAAAAAACAGATTAAGCAGCGGTACACTTACAACTCCCGTCTTCTGAGAGGTAAAATAGCTAATATTTCCAATGGAGTTTGGTTGGTTTAGAGAGAGAGATATTTAGCTTGTATAACAGAAGTTTCCCATCAGAAATAAAAAAAACTGGGTAAAAAAAACCTGAAAATATTCTAAATATAGCATACACTTTAATGGATATTGTGTTTTTAGGTTGACCTTTTTTAAGCAGCTAAAATACCTTTAGTCGCTGACTCTGTCCACAGCAGTGCATTGTTTAGCTTCTGTGCTGGTGCTCCTGTCTGCTTCACCAAACTGGGGTGCGTCTACAGTAGTAAATAAACTGACTATCAATAAGTACTTCATAACACTTTACCAAACTATCCCTTTAAAGGCTTGTACGGCTATTTTTAGATTCATTTAATGGCTGATACTTATATACTATTTTGCGTCTCTCTATTTCATCTAAAATCAAAACAAATCTCAGGATTCAGTGTTCCCTTGAAATGTTACGCCTGACAAAAACACATTTGAAACAACACTTTGAACTTCATCATGTCCATCCAGCACTGGCTAATATCCATTTTTAATAACATCAATCACATAAAAATCTAAAGATAACCTAAAAAAAACACACCATCTTGTTGAAACATCACAGGCCAAGTAATTCTGAGATTATATAAAACCTCTCTGAAGGACGGGCGGTCAAATAACGCCGGGCCTATTTCTTGCTTTTGGGTTTGATATGTAGGTTACGCTTCTTTTGGTAAAATAGAAAATTGGCAGAGCAGGGGGAACAGGAAGGGGAGAAAGTTGCTCGACTGAAGGACAAACGTCTGGTGAAACAGGAGGCTAGGAACAATGCAAAAAGAGGGAAGTGGGTCAACGGTCTGAAGGGAGGAACGTGACAGCGATCTGTGACATGTAGCAGGAGAGAAAGATAGCAAAAGCAAGTGCGAAGATGGCGGCGGGGAGAGGGAGGGGTTTCTAAATTAAGAAGAAGGGAAAGCAGAAGGGTGTGAAGGAGGAGGAGGCGGAGAATGCGAGAGAAAGATGGGAAAAGGCAGGAGTCCATGGGAGGCAGGAGCTGTTAGAGAGAAAAGGGCCTCATAAATGTCATCCTTTCTGGGCGATATTAATGGCAAATGTCAAAGAGGCAGAACTTACAGGAGGTTAGGTCTCCTAAATACACACAAACACATGTATGAACACTGAGTTTCTCCCTTCAGACAATGACTTTTGAAAGGAGGCAGTGAAGGAGTGGGCCTGCAGAGGAGCTGTACATCTTAAAGACTGTAATTACACATAACTGTCAGTCTAATTAAAGCTTTTAATGAACTCCACGAGAGCTCAGAAAGGACAAAAACCGCCAGCCGCTGGAAAATGTGCGTGTTTGTTTGCGCGTGTGTGTGATAAATGATGCGCTCAAGGAAGAACGCATGCATAAACGCCAACACAATCAAACACTTTAATGAGCCCGAGTGCAGCTTTGAGGTCCACCATCTAATAAACATGCATACCTGTAAGGGCCTCTCATCTCCTGTTGCAACACACACACACACACACACACACACAAACACACACCAACACACAGAACTAATTGTTCCTGTCGTCCCCTCTCTATGGTGATAAAGTGTTAAAGCCCTGCCCACTGCACAAGCCTGATTGGACCTATAGGAAAGACCTTTGGAAGAATTGGATTTGCCATTAAGAAAAACTTTATTTAAGATTTAGCTAAAATACTTGACAACAGAGGGCTAATCTACATTACACATCATTAAGCTCGGCTGCTAAAACTCTTGGCTGCAGTCTCCTGCTGCAGGGCCAGATATAGGAAAATAGATTGTACTCAAAGGCTGGAAAAATGTTAGGTCTCGATCTAGTGGCAGATACAGACAAGAGCCAGAAACAAATCTTGTTTGATTTTGGGAGGGTTGAGGTTGTATAATGATGGCACAGAGTGCAGTCTCTGTTGTGTACCTTTTAAAAAGGTCAGTCCACCCAAATTACCAAAAAACATATTTTCTCGCTGGGTCACCCCAGTCAGGTGAAATGGAGCTAAATGCCGACTGTCTTCTGGAATGGAGATCTTATCAGTTCATATCAGGAGGTCCCACACTATTTCGGTTCAAGACCCAAAATACAAATCTGTGTCTCCCTGGAACCAAAACTTTCATAATAAACCTTCTACATTTATAAACTGATAAAAAAACACAACAAACCACAAATTTAAAAAGTGCACGAAATAACAGCAATAACCAAATTTGTTGAGTTTAATGTAATGCCAGCTTGTAATTTTTAATTTAATACAGATACAGGAAGTGATTAGTTTGTAGTTTGTAACTTTAACAGTGCAAACAGGAGCGGGTCAATACAAATTCATTCATTCCACACTATTTTCATAAATGAGTCTGGATTTTACTATTTATTATTGCTGTTGGTGACCCAGTACAAACTGGTTCATGACCCATTTTGGGTCTCAACCCCAAGTCTGGGAAACACTGCTTTATAGGATTGGTTTGTGGTTCTTTTGTATGACACAGCTTTATTAAGATGATTGTGCTGTTCAAATCAAGTGGTAATGTGTAGTAGCTGTAGAAGCAGTGTTAAACCTTGTTGAGTACTAAGAACAGTATTACTAACAATGCAATGTTAGGGAATAGTGATACTACATGTAGATGCTTCATGTAGCAATGCTACTAGTTTAAGTACATTTTCCAGCTGTTTTAAAAGTCATGTTTTTCATAAGCAAGCTAACAGAAGAAAGTAGGCTCAGCAATCACTGGACCTTATTTGGGCATTTTATACCTTTAATAAGTAGTAAAATTAGAGAGATGACAGAGAATGACTTGAGAGAAATGGGGAATGACATTTAAAAAGTTCCTCGACATTGACCATTGTGGTTCGTGGTTGTCGCCTTAAAGGTGCGGTAAGCGATTCAGGAGAAAGACAGTTGTTTGTTGAGTCTTATTTGCAGGTTGTCAAATACAGATGCTTCGGTTTGGTGGCTTAGTCTGAGCCCCTCAACAAAACAACGAGACTCAACAGTCAACTATGTTTCTGTAGAATTGCTTACCCCACCTTTAAGCCCTGTAGCACCCGAACCTTGCAGCTTCAGGAGCTTAAGTTCTGAAGTAGCTTCCAGAACCATTTGCCATTTACTCAAAAGTTCAAACTCAATTTTCTTCATATGAAGAGGATCTGTTAAAGCGGAGGCCAATACTTTTTTGAGGTTTTTACCTCATTCTGTAGATTCCCAGTACTGTTTGTTATGTAGTCAAATCTGAACATTTAAATTTTAATAGAAGTACATGCGTTTTATCGTCAAAATTGTATTTTCCAAAGCCTTTTTATGATTTTTTTTTTCCCCATGTGACCTGGTGTAGGTTTCTGAATGATGACAGTGCGACATATAAACTCCCTTGGTTGAGGAAGGAGAGTGGATCAGAGCTGTACATCACTGCTTTTTCCCCTTAAAAAAAGAAAAAAACAGTGCTGAAGGAGTGACACATTTTAACTATCACTACTATTATAATTCTATTACTCTTTTACTATTACCATCATTACTTAATTTCATGTCAGGGGCCACCGCCGCCATCCATTTCAGGGCCCCAACTCATACATCAAGAAACACTGGAGACACTGAAAACAGTCTCTCTTTTCTTTCTCCCTCAAGTTTACTTCTTTCATTGCATGCCATTCTTTCAACCAGCGGCTATGTCACAGGCTGTAGACACTGTGTACACACACCACACACACACACACACACACACACACAAAACACACACACAGAAGCACTTTAAACCTGGCTCAGTTTTAGTGTTTAAATGCACCAGCCAAGACTCTGCTATTACACAATCCTGACGAGCATGGAGGTCCTTCTAATGGATCAACACAGACTCAATACAATGCGGCAGTGTGTGCGTATGCTTGCCTTAAATGTCCTTGAACCATGACTGTAATACCTGAATAGTGACTCGTACATTTGCGTGTGTGTGTGTGTGTGCGCGCTCTTTGTATTGTAGCCTATATAGACATATACGCTGGAATTCAGAAATGTTTGACTAATCTTTTACCAGTACAACCCCCTCCATCTTCCACACCACCCCCCACTGTTACTCTTGTTTCCAAAAGAGGAAAGAAGGAGAAACACACACACACACACACACACATACACACACACACATGTACAGAACATGGGAGCCAGCCAGCCGAAAATAATACATCTTGACATCTGTGCCTGCATACTGCTCCAGGGAGAGATTGGAGAGAGGGAAAGTGGAAAGAAGAAGGGTGAGATATGAAGGGGAAAATGATGGACAGCAGAAAGCATAGGGCAATTATATACTGTTTGTGTGTGTGTGTGCATGTAAAGTCAATGTGTGCGTTTCTATATGTGTGCAACAGTGGGAGAAAGAGTGATGACAGTTGTGTTTGTTTAGCTCTCTGTGATTAAAGCAGCCTGCTAGAAGCTGTGTGCTTAGCTTATGGCAGTCTGTCTGTTTTAACTGAGTGTGCGTGTGTGTCTATGCGTGTATGTGTGCGTGCCCGTCTTCGCTTTTCAGAAATGTGGGTGCATGCACGCTCCGTATGTGTCAGTCTGTCGTCAGTTTTGAAGCGCATTTATGTGTGTCTTAAATCTTATTTGCGCGTCACGAGTGTGTCTTGGGGTTGTGTGTGTGTCTGCGTCTACCTCTCCAAATGTGTGTTTTAGCGTCTAATCTCCTGGTCTCGTTTGCTTAAGTGAAATCATCCACGGATGTCTCCTGGTGCGTGCGGGACTGGAAAAACCTGTGTGTGCGGCCGCGTGTGTGCTCATTAGCACAAGGTTTCTCTCCTTCTCTCGGTGCTGTCCTGAGGTTTGTTTGCATTCTTGTTTGATGTAGAGTTCATTTTATCCGACAGCTGAGAGATATCTGTCTGTCTCTTTCTGTCACCTTAGTTTTCAAGTTCAACAAGCTTTATTAGCCTGATAAGATCATTCTCACCCCGCCAAAGTAAACTATACAGCACCAAGTCTGTCAAAGCAGATAAAAACAAGTGTGTAAGACAAGCCTGTGCAGCAACTTTGACTGTAAATCTTACAAGGTTCAGAAGAACATTCCTATATGTCACAAATATTTTATGGGTATGTGTTAGGGCTGCAGCTAACGATTACTGTTGCATCGGTTAATCTGCAGATTATTTTCACATTTAATCCATTTAATCTATAAAATTCAAACATTTGTTAAAAAAAAATGTTCATCACAATGAAATGCAATAACTTTCACAGAGCAAACAGGAGTGGATCAAGATCATTCCTGACCTGAGTGGTCTGTCAAGTTAGCTGTTTTGCTGTAAAATGTAAAGTACATTTTGTTAGTGTGTGCACAATGTTCTGTTGGTTCAATGGCTTCTTTTGTCCAACCAGTAGTTCAGAAGTCAAAGACTCTTCGTTTACTATCACAAATGAAAGAGAATATATGCAAATCTTTCCATTTGAGAAGATAGAAGCTGCAAATGTCAGATGACAAATTTGCTTACAAATTATATTTTTACTTGAAAAATGACTAAAATGATTATCAAAACAATTGGCAACTAATTTTCTTTTTTAACAACTAATCAATCAATTAACTAATCAAAGGCTTTACATGTATTTTTATCTTTAGGCTTTTGCAAAGAACTGTATTTGGACAAATATTCTTTAATTCAGTATGTTGTATGCATTTGATGTTTAGTTTTATTGCATAATTGGCCTTAAATTTAATTAAAAGGTGGCATTAAAAGTACATTACATTGCTCTTACATGTAGACAACCTGAATAAGCAACAATTCCCATGGTTTGATCTATGTATCCAATCGAAGTGCCCTGAGGGAGATACTGAACCGACCTGCCCATTCACCATAAAGATAAAAAACATCCGCTGAATGCATGAATGATTAACATGACACTTCATTGATTATTGGGCTTTTATTTTGCTGTTAAAGACTCACTGTCTCGCTCAAGGGCACTTAAGCAGGGTGGATGCTTGTATCTCTTTCAACCTGCTGAACACAATCTCATTCACATGCAGTTTCAAAAGAGAGGAATTAAATGGTACCAAAAAAGTGTTAGGGCCAGGCATAAGGAGAGGAAGAAGATTTTTTTTTATTTTGCATTTTGCGAATAAAGTCAAAATTTCAAGAATAAAACTGGAACACCATTCTCATCATTTCAATTTTATTCTCAACATCTCAACATTATTCTCAACATTTCAGCTCTATTCTCATATATTTGGACATTTGGGCTCCATTCTGACATTTCAATATTTTGAATTTATTCTCAATTTTTCAACCTTTTTCTCAACATTTTGACTTTCCTCTCAACATTTCAGCTTTATTCTCAACTTTTGACCTTTATTTCTGACCTTTGAGCTGACATTTCAGCATTTCAACTTTATTCTTGACATTTTGACTTAATTCTCAATCTTTGAGATTTATTCTGCCAATTCAATATTTCGACTTTATTCTTAACATTTCGGCTTTACTCTTGACATTTCAACATTTTGACTTCATTCTAAGCATTTCGATTTTATTCTCAAAAGGCAAAATAAATAAGAATCTCCCTGCTCAGATTTGTTAATAATACTAATACTAAAATTTCAATTTTATGCTTTAAGAATTTGAAGTAGTTAAACCTAATGTTGTCATTAAGTGTACTTTTTCAGTTTTGGTGATTCAAAATTATCATTATATCCTGATCTGGTCACCTACAGTAAAAGTTTTCATTTTCTGATTTCATCTTTTAACTCATGCATGTGAAATTTTGCAAGTGGGAAGAAATCATTATTCTGCTTGATCTGATAGCAAAAGGAATGCATGTATCTCTTCACCGCTCACTTTTCTGTGCTGTCTTCGGCTTACAGCGGGGAACTGAACGAGGGGAGAGAGCATCTAAAAGAGTAATAGGTGTGCAGTGCAGAGAGAGAGCTGGAGACAGAGTGACAGACATGCGGAATGACAGAAACGGAGAATTAGACGGAGTTGCGGAGGAGGGCAAAGGAGTTTCCCCACCTGAGTGAAACTTTTAACAGGGTCAAGTGTGAGGTTGTGGTGTAAAAACAGCTCGGGCTAATTCATATTTTAAATGTGCCATTCATGCACAGCACTGACAGCACACACCCACCTCCTATGGGATCACAAGCCCACTACTCTCACCCCCAAGGACTGCTAGCAGCTCTTTTAAAGGCCTGGGTTTAAAAAAAAAAAAAGCTGCCACAACATGCCAAAACATGGCAGATGGGAGACATTTTCCACTCAAACACTGACTGACAAAATCTCACATAACAGGAACTGATTTGCTGGTGGAAGGATTGATATGTGTGATGTACTCTCTACACTCCGGGAGCAAAAAGAGTGCACTTCAGCGTCAATGTCTTCAATGAGGGGTACTTAGCTAAAAATATCAGTTCCACAGGAGTACTCTGTCATAAAAAAGGTAGCACAAATCCCAGCAAATAGGCAGAATCGTGTTAGCATCTCATACAACAAACCAGCCCTAAATAAACTATGACTAATCTGCCATATTTGTGGGGTTGTGCGACCTTTTTCTTCCCGCCAAAACTTCTTCGATTACTTTATCAGTAATCCATTTAAACGCCGTGCTTCAAGTGCCGTAAATCTGTCCCGCTCCTCTAATCTTCAATTCATCACACATTTCCTAATCACGCTCCAAAAATAACAAACCTGGTATTACTTACTCTCTTCTTTCTGTACAGCGCGAGCTGAGCCAAATGCAGGCTATCAAAAGGTTTATGGCGTGCGTATGAATCACTAAAGACTAACAAACTACCCCGTTCGTCTTGTTATATTGTGAAATAAAAGAAAAAACAGGGACTTATTCTTAATTAAAGCTTCAAATAATTTGAAATGGGCCTGCAATAATGTAATAGTGCTTTCTTGGCAAGGTCAGCCTCATAAAAACAGTTCTTAAATCTTCAAAAGGGACAAACCTGGATAAATAAAGGTTAAACCAATAAAACAGACCGGCCATTCTCCATTAAACCTTGTCTTTCCTCCCAGCCGGCCGGCTTCCAGAGAGCAATGACAGCAGAACTGTTGCTGCAGATGAGGTAAGACGCCATTCGCCACAACGGGGCCCTCTTCTTCTCTCTCGCGGCGTCACCAAGAGAGCAACGGAGCGAGGCTGGAGGTGCCAATGAATTAGTTCACTGTTTTCACTCATTATGCCGAACTGACTGCCTCACTTTTTCTCTGTCTTTATTTACACCCTTTTCTTCATCTCCGACTTCTCTGGCACCGCACACACACAGCCAACAAAGACCCCGCTCATAATGAGGGCATAGCGGTGTCTGAGTGTGTGTTATTCTTTGTGTGGTTTGTGTGTGTGTGTGTGTGTGAGTGTGTGTGTGAAGGGAGGGGGGGATTATGGCAGTTCCAAAGCTGTGAATAGGGGCCAGGCTGGGCCTTGGCCCTGGCTGAATTAATTACTCTAATTAGCTTCTTAATTGCATATATTAAACCAGTGGTTAGCAGGGCTGGAGCCGCGGTTAGTGCCTGGATCTAAAGCTGGAGCCGGGGGTGGGTACAGGCGGACAAAAGGGTACACACACGCACACACACACTGAAGCGTAGCTCCACCTTCCCCCACCCACTTGACGTAGTCTGAAGTGGAGAAACGAGACCAAGCGCTCCCCTCCATGATGAGGGTATTCAATTATCCACCCCCCTCCCTCCTCATCAATATATAATCAGCACATACAGCAGCAGCAGATGTGTGGGACTAATATGGGTGATAAGCCCCCCCAGAGGGAATACAGAGGATTAATATTAGAACTACAGGGACTACTTGAAGCGGTCTTCATCTGAAACTCTTCGCTGTATCACTTACTCAGCGCTCCACCGCTCCCTGTGACATTCAAGACGCCAAAAAGCCCCGCCGCTGATTTGCGACCGTCGAGCCTCGCCCCGTCTGGCCCCCGCAGCACGTCATGCAGACTTACATAGACCATGACAACATCAGAACCATTAGTTCCAGCGCCTGTTGCACTTCCCAACTCTTTTGGCTCAGACGTTTTGCGCATTCTAAACTATTATCAAAACCCTTGGCTCTCAAGAGCGGACAACATGCATCAAATTAAGCTTTTTTGGCTGGAGTTGACCCCAGAGTAAAAATAAGCCAGGCAGAGAGAGAGATCCTCCAGCCAATAAAGGTGGAGAGAGTCTGTGTATGTGTGCTCGAGTGTGTGTGGGTGTAGTGGGAAGGATTTGGGCTCAGACGGCGAGGGGCGGGGGTAAAAATTGCTGAAAATGCCTTGTTGTATTTGTGAAATGCACCCAAAGTATCTCACAACAATGACGATTAGTCAAGAACAAGTAAACAGCCAGTCCGCTAATGAATCTCCCTTCAATAAACAAGTGGAGTACACGTGCACGCACGCACACTATACGTGCACGAGCGCTGAGTGATAATGATGTTCTTTGTGGAGTTTTTTGGGGTAATTAGGGCCGCTTAAATGGTGGTTAAAAAGGATTTGCAGCTGATTGTTTGTCCTTGTGTCTTTGAGCCGTGGGCCCTCTTGCTCCACTGAGTGTCAACACTGTCTTCTTCTTCTACTGTCTCCTCGCAGCGTGCAGAAATCCTCTTTCATCAGCCCGCGTCCACAGCCAGCCCTTCCTCTGCTTCCCTCCATTCCTCTTCTTCTTCTTCCTTCTTCTCTGCATGCTCAAATTATTCCGGCTCGTCTGTCTCCCTGTAATTTACTCTTTCTCTCACTATTCCTCCTCCTGCTCCTCCTCTTCCTCTCCGTCTTCTTCTTCTTCTACTGAACAGCTGCCGACTCCAAGAACACCCTAATCTCCCTCACACATGGCAGAGATCATGGCTGTTACTTGTAAACAAAGTAGTCCCATAAAAAGCACCAGCAGCGTGAGTGTGATTTCCTTCTCTTGAACGAATAGTTCAACATTATGGAAAACACTCAGTGTCTTCTTTCTCAAAGTTAGACGAGAAGATTGACTAGAATTTCATGTTGGTGCATTAAATATGGAGTTGGAGTCGGCCTGTGGTTAGACTAGCTTACAGAGGTGTGGACTCTCACATGTCTTGGATTCAAGTCAGACTTTAATCATAAATTTGATGACTTAAGGCACGATGAACAGTAAGTCAAGGCTACTATTACTACAGAGGTATTTTTTCAGTTTGGACAGAGTCAAGCTAGCTGTTTGCCCCTGCTTCAAGTCCTCATGCAAAGATAGGCTAAACAGCCTAACTCCAACTTTTTCATCTTACTTTTAGTAGTCTAGCTTAGCATGAAGACTGGAAACAATGGATGTAACAAACATTCTCTAACCTCTACCACCATGTCCAAGACCAAAACTAATGCTTGTGCTCACTAACTGTGCTCTGCTATAACTGTTGGGTGGATGTATATGTATGATGGGTATTTTTTCAGTTGGGCAGAGTCAAGTCTTTATGCTAAGCTAAGCTAAACACCAAGCCTAACTTCAGGTATCCTCTCATCTTACTTTTCAAATACAATTACAAATACATAGTGTAAATATCCCAAGATAGGCTAAACACTGAGCCTGACTTCAGCTATCTCATCTCACTTTTCAAATACATACACATACATTGTGTAAATTTCCAGTCTTTATGCTAAGCTAGGCTAACCATCCCCTTACTTCAGCCATTTTTTCATCCACTCTCACAAAGAAAGGAAATGAGCGTATTTTCCTAAATTGCCAAACCTCAGTGAAAAGGGAAGACAGATGGTTTATGGCGAAAAGTTTCAACAGAACGTTTGCCCGTGTGTGTAAGTAAACACACACAGACACACACATCACGTCTGTGTGTCTGTGTGTGGGGTTGCGCATCTGTCTGTGTGAATGTGTTCATTATGTTGATCAGGGGTCATGTTTGTGTGAACCTGGGCACTAAATCAAAGCTATATTAGTAGGCTAATGCCTTCTCCTGATGGCAGAGGTCAGCCGAGAGGTGCGCTTGTTTTAAACACCCCCACATCTGATTGCCAGGAAACACATCCTTCTGCAAAAGGTTCCTCGGCAGAAGGCTGCAACAACAATGATGCCTTTGTCTGTCAAGCTGCGATGGGCAACGAGAAAAGTTTGCGTACGCGTGTGTGTGTGCGTGTGAGACAGACAGACAGTGTAGGAAGGTTAAATGAATCATACAATGTTAACCAGGCCCAATCCAATTAGGGAGGGATTCTTCTTGTCTGACCTTTAACAGGAGCGACGTATTCACACTCACTCACGCAATCAACCCCCAACCCACCAACACAACCACACACACACACAAAAACTCTCAAACTACACAGCCAGCCTTCCTCAAAAACAGACAGACACACAAACATCACGCAAGCACACACCAATGCCCACAAAGGCCCCCTCCGTCCGCCCACACACACACATAAGCACTCAACCAACATCACACACACACCAAAACACACACACACACACACAGCCAATCTCGCAGACAGTAGCGCGGCTCTGATTGCTGACCTAAATCGGCCAGGCGATCTGTCACTTTCTCTTACTCACACTCAGCACACATCTTTTTTTTTCATCTTTTACCTCCCCTTTCTCTTCTCCCTCTTCTTTTTTTCCTGCCCAAATATCCCTCGCTCTCTCCCAGTGTCACTTTACATCAGCTCATTCCCGCCCCGCTCCTCTGCCCCATTATCTTTACCAGAAATGCCTTGGCCTCATTTGTATACCACATTAAAGGTGTCAATATACAGTATGTTGTATGTTTACAGTGGTTTTTCACTGATCTGTCCACTGTATTTAAGTATGTGCACATGCCCTCATGCATATAATGAAGATACATACAGTAATGCTCGAGGGAATCTCAGCCTTAATCATTTAAAACACTTGACTTGACTACCATCCTTTTAAATAGAGTCGTCTTTTCTACTCTCCACTCTCTCTTATCCGCTGAGAGATGCAGATAAACTTTATCTCGAGAGGGGATATTAGTCGGATCCGTTGCACCAAACCCCTGCTGGCCCATTCTATTCCATTTTCCACTTTTGCACTTTATTTGAGGCTATTTTCACACATGAGAGTTTAACTGAAGCTGTTCGCCCTAAGAATTCGATGTGTTTAGTGGAGTGTGAAAAATGTGTTGCGGGCTAGAAAAGCAGTCTCAGGTCCACCTCAAAATAGTTGTCAGGGGCTGGCTCGGAGTGAACTCGAGCCGCGTCCCCCGAGGACCACAACAGATGTGAGAGCCTTAACACGCTTGAAGTTGAAAAATGGGTAACACAGTTTTTACTGGTGTAAAAACCATGGTGGTCGGGACGGGTGGGGGAGGACCTGGTCTGCAGATGTGTGTTTGTAATTTGTAATTAAGAAAATTAACAGGTTACAAGCAAAGGTCATCGGACATATTGGCGTAATACCAACAGCCAGTTCACAATTTATTAAGTTAAAATGTTGTAGTTCCTAAACCTTCATCAAGAATATTGCATAAGACTTGTGTTGAAGATTACCTAATGAATGAATGTGAATGAATAAAAATGTGATGATTAAATAAAACTAATTCAAGTGATTGACACTGTGTGGGATTTCTGGTTCCTTCTCAAAGATGAAATT
This sequence comes from Lutjanus argentimaculatus, assembly GCA_034769285.1. Classification (NCBI taxonomy): domain Eukaryota; kingdom Metazoa; phylum Chordata; class Actinopteri; order Lutjaniformes; family Lutjanidae; genus Lutjanus; species Lutjanus argentimaculatus. The sequence goes on from JAWZSL010000018.1 coordinate 15,451,700, forward strand.
AACTAAAACTGGATGATCACACCCTTAAACACAGAGTATGTAATTTCTGAGTTGTTGTCTTCACTGTTAAACAAACACCATAGCCGATGAGAATCTATCTGACATGACTCAGGCAGATGTATCTCTTGTTTCTGTGAAAGTTATAGACTATTATAGTGTCAACGTCAAAAACTGGAGGCAAACACAGATCATCTCAGAATAGAAGTAAAATTGTCATCTTGCTGTGTTGTTGGATGCCAGAATCTAAGGAGTGATGACTCTAAATTGAAGTTTTATTGCGTACCAAACTGCCACTGCCAGTCAAAAAAAAAATCAAAGACAGCTCGGTTCAATGCATGGATTAATGTGGGACTGGACTGATGCAATCGTCAAAAAAGCTCATGTTTGTAGCACACACTTCCTATCAAGCAAGGTTAAACAAAATATTGTCAATTGTAGGTACGGAGAATGTTATGTGTGTACAGGTTTTGCCCCCCCCCCCCCTAAGAATAGGTGATTTCTCTTGTAATGCTAACTCTTTTAGCACATTAGCTGACTTTGTTAGTTAGCAGCATGGCTAGAAACAAAAACATGGAGGAAATAGTCCAAGTGTTGTTTTTTTCATAGATCTAATGGCACTTGTGGTAGGCTCATCCATCCATTGAATGAGTGTGTAAGGGTCAGCCAGTCTGGTTCCATTGGTAAATGTTTTTTTTCTTTTAAGTTAACCCTCACAGTCCTGGAGAGTCGTATTTTCTTCAGCCAATAAAACTTGCAAGCTCATGTTAGCTTAGTTAGTTAGTTAGGGAATTGTTTTGCCTCCATCAAAGCTCCATCCACAAAAAATGTTGGAATGAAAAATGTTGGAACAGAAAAGGGGTCTATAGTAAGACACAATCGTATGAAGCACGCTGTTATTTTGAGTAAAGTTAAGGATTTCTCTGGGTTTGAATATTGCTGGAAACATTTGGGGAAAAATTAAGTACGCAACTCAGTGTATAACGTAAGTCTTGTCATTTTTACACATTTCAGTGCAGCCACTTTAATATGGGTGGGAAGGGTTGAGATGGCATCTGGTTAAATACTCACACAACCTCGACAAAACTATATATATTCTCAGTATTCTATCTGTGTGAAACATGTTAATATCACACCATCACTGCAACGGCAGTTACTTATTTTGTAACAGGAGTGCAGCAGTAAAAAAAAAAAAAAGAACTGACATTTTTACCATGCCTGTGCATGTGGGAAATTTGTTTTAGTATCACTTGGACTCGTTTTGACTGTGAAATAGAAAACTCCAAAGAGACACCTTTCAGAAGTGACCAGGAGTTCAAGAACAGTGACTATTTTATTTTTGGGCATGTAATTTCCTAGCTAGTGCACAAAAAGGAGGCACTTGTTAAGGTTTCAAAGCATTAAACACCATTAAAATAATGAGGGAGTATAATACTCTTAATGTTACATGAGATGTACGACCACTCTTCCAGCAGGTATTTAAGTTTATCTATGTCAGGATTAAAGGTGGGGTATATATACTGTAGTGCTGCACAGGCATTTTAATTCCAGTGGAATTCATCTGTGTAAAACACCCCCTACCCAAGCCCTGAGGCCCTCACTGTGGTCATCGTTTCTCCCTCTTTCACCCTCCTCTTCTCTCCCTCCTTCCCGCAGCTCTTCCTCTCCTCTCCCCTGTGTGTGTGCTTGCTTTAGAGCCTAGCAGGAGGCTCAAATCAGAGGGCTTAAACTTGATCAAATATTCAGCAGATATAGATTTCTCAGAGTCCCTGGATTCCGCACCTCTTCCACCCAGCTGCTTTCCATCCCTCCTTCCCTCCCACCCGCCCTTTCCTTCAATCCCTCACTTCTGCTCTCCTCGCCGCAGTCGCAAACAAAGTTGTGTTGCCTGCACACAAACAATGCACACACACACACTCACACAGACAGCCACGCACGTAAGCACATGGGGAATCATAAACTAACGCAGAGTGGCGGAGAGGTGCAGCTCATTTAGGCTGCAGTGCGGTGTTTCTCTCCGCTTCCTCTCCTCCATTGTCTCTTCTCTCTCCTCTATTTCACTCTTCGTCTAGCTGTCGTTCCCCATCTTTCTCTCTCTTCATCTGCCTCTCTTTTTCTTTCCCTCCTCCCTCTCCCCCATCTGGATTCTGTGTCATTTATTTCAGCTTAACCCTGATAAATAAACCAGTGAGTACCTCTGCATTATTGAACACTTCGACATTGCTGTCTGCACGCGCTGCGCCGGCCCCGTGCTGTCCAACAATTAGACCACACACACACACACAAGTAGCCCCACCCAGAGACACCAACCAGAACTTGCTGTTAGACTCTGAAAAGGTTACACACCAATTCATCTAAATATACACACACAAAATACAATATAATAGGACACTGTAAAAATAAAATTAACAAAAAGTTGGGATAATTTGTAATAATTCAGAACAAATAAACTTTACTAGTGAAATAAACTTGATATTAATTCAGTTATACTTTAGAAAACATGTTCAATAAGCTTATGATAATTATATTGAGGCGATTCTGAAATGATTAAAAACAAATTTTCTAGTCAAACAAATATTAATTCTGTTGTGTTTGAGAAAACATGTTTTCAATAAGCGTAAGGTGAACCAACAATTCTTCAGTCAGGCTGATAAACAAACAAATTTGATTTCCTTTACATTTTCTCAGTTTGAGAAGTCTGCTGATTTGCTGATCATGTTTCTTAAAAACATAATTTTGAGTTGACTGAACTTTGTAGAGTACATCATTTCAAGTTAGAGGAACTCATGTTTATAAGTTCTGCATTGTTCTGAATAAACACTAGAAATTTTAAGTTTAATTAACTTGAATAAAAAGAACTTAAACATTTATGCTACATTAATGAGGAAAGATTAGTTGATTCAACTTAATTCCTGTATGATTTTTTTACAGTGAAGAGGAAAAAGAGACAGATGGATGGACAAGAAAGATAAACAGAAAGACAGAGGAGAGAAAAACAATATCAAGAGAAAATAAAGTTTGCAGGAAAGAGACTAAGACGCCGTGGTATGCAAATGACTAAACGCACACGCACCACCACACCATTAACTTTGTCCCAAAACTCATAAACTTACTCAGAGACGCACACATGCAAACATGCACAAGCACACAGATTTATTTTTCTAGGTGTTCATGCTCCAGTCAGCTCTTCTATTATTCATATTAGTGGGGGGTTGTTTATCTCTGCCATTGTGCGACGGCAAGCACCGGGCTCTCCGCAAAGCCCCGGGGGCCCTGCTCCCTAAACACACCGCTGGGAGTCATTCACGTACACACACACACATGCACACGCAGGCACACACACACACACACAATGCAGAAAAGTGCCTTCATGTCCATGCCACATATACATACCTGCACATGTCGCATAGTCCCACAGAACACGGACACACAATTTCAGAACTGTATTTCACGCATACACACTGCCATCTGTCTCTGTAGGCAACAACAACAGCTCTGCAGTCCCACAGCGACTGACCCATTCAGCACAACAGATCTGACCAATCCTTGTGTGTGTGTGTGTATCTTTTTGGGTATGTGTGTGTGGCTATTTTCAGACGATTTTGTGTGTGTTTACAGCCGCAAGCCCACTTGTATGCCAATGTGTGTGCGAGTGCATATATTTATGAGAAAGCCCCTGTGTATGGTGATGTGAGCATGCATATGTTAGTGCGAGGACTGAGGAAAATAACTGACGTCTGTGTGTGTGTGTGTGCACTCTTATAAATAAAGGTGCTAACTAGAACCACAAAGGGTTCTTCAGCTTCTCCGCATACGAGAAACCTTACTGATTCCTGGTAGAACCTTTCATAAAGGTATAACCTGGGATTCTTTCAGAGTGTTCTAACAAGAACCCAACATAAAGAATGGCTGCACCCAGAACCCCCTAAGAGAGGTTCTACAGAGAACCCTTCTATGATGTAATGGTTCCAATACACTCTGTGGGAGTTCTATCCAGAACCTTTCCACCTTCTGAGGGTGCTAACAAGAACCCACGCAGGGGATCCTACTGAGAAATCTTTTATATTATGGTGCAAAGATCCCTTGACAAACCCTTGATGAAAGAGTTCTTCAAGGATTTCAACAATCCTTAAAGAACTCTTCCTTCCAAAAAGGGTTCTTTGGGTAAAAAAGCGTTCCTCTCCACTTTCTAAGGGTGTTAACAAGAACCCATCCAGGGGTTTCTATGAAGAACCCTTTATATTCCAAGAGTTTTATTTAGTGTTCTACTGAGAACAATTTTATGCTCCAAGGGTGTTACATAGAATGAACTGGGGGGTTCTACTGAGAACGCTGTAATATTCTATGGGTTTTATCTAGAACCCACCCAGGGAGTTCTACTGAGAACCCTTTTATATTATGGTACAAAGAACCCTTGACGAAAGAGTTTTCAACAATCCTTGAAGAACTCTTTTCTCCAAAAAGGGTTCTTTGGATGAAAAGACTTCTTAATGTGAGCTTTAGTCTTAAAAAAAAAAAAAAAAAAAAAAAAAACCCTGGACGAACCATTTCTTCAAAAAAAGGGTTCTTCACAAAACAAAGGGCTCGGGGTAGAACCTCAGGCCTTCAGGGATAACCCCTTTAGAACCCTTATTTCTAAGAGTGTGTTTGTGAGAGAAAGAGACGGAGAGTGAAGGAGATCACTTACATATGAGGTCATATGTATGTTGACTGTGAGCCTGCAATCATTCACTGCTGCTGTGTTCAAACATGAACATGGGTGTGTGTGTATGTGTGTGGATTCATTCATGTGCATATGTGTGTGTGTGTGTGTGTGTGTCCCATTCCCCAGAGAGCAGCAGCGGTGATTGAAAGTGACCGCGTTGTTTCAGTGTCACCTCGCAGATGAGTTGCCGTGTCTGTGTGTCAACTGACACTCACATCCCATTCACATCAGCCACATACACACAGGCAGACCTGTCTGTGTCTGTTGTCATCTTCTTCTATCTATCTTTCTCACTTTTCTCTCTCTCTTTCCCCCCCCCGTTTCCTTTCCCCTCAGTCCTGCACATGCATCTTTTTACTGTTTCTCATTCTCTCACCACATCCTCCCTCCTCCCTCCTCCCTGTTGTGACTCACTCTCTCTGCCTCTTTCCAGCCTTCACTTCCATCACTCAATCTCCAGAGAAAAAGACATCAGTTTGACTGCTAGCCAGGTCTATTACTTGTAAAGCTGGGTGGCGTTTGCCACTTTGGACCATTAACTTAGCATGATTAATATTAGAAAATTATAGAAAAATATGTTCAAGCGTAATTTAATAACACTTACAGCCATTTTGTTTTGAAATTTACCCACTTAACATATTTTCTGATCATTTTTCTTCCCTTGTTTTTCTTCCCTCATCCTGTTCTGCCAACCTAGTTTAAAATCACGTAATGCTTTATTTTAGGAAAAAAGAAAAAATAACACAGGCTGCCCCTTGTGACTGAAAATTAATCTCTGAAAAGCTGCATGTTTCAAGATATGTTAACCAAAATTACAAAAAACCTGAAGATAATCCACAATTGCACGTTGTCATCAGGTTTTATGGGGACTATTTCTTCACATAAAAGCAATGAGCTCTGAGGATTATCCAGAGTAACAAGGGCATTGTTTCTGGAGATGCTGCTGCTGCCGATTTCTAATAATTAAATATCTAAAAACCAGAGCAAATGACACTAAAACTGTCTGCTTGGTTTCAAACCACAAGGAATAAGTGAGAAAAGATGTTTTTGTTTCTAATTTGGGTGAAATAGCCCTTTAAAGGTATAGTTTGGATTATTTGACATGAGGTTGTGTGAGTTATCTTGCCAACAGGCAGCCTTTTCTGACCAGAAACTGCTGTTATATAACCAAATATTGTTCTCTCCAAATCAACCAAACTCCATAAGCGAAATTATAATTTTACCTCACAGAATGTGTGAGTTGCTGTTCTCCCGCTGCCTCGATTGGTTAGTTAGTTTGTGTTATTGTGTGACTTGTGTAAATCCGAATGGAACTTTTAAAAGACAACACAAACAAAGCACAACACAAACAAACTAAATGATTGAGGCAGTGGTAGACCAGCAACGCCCATTTTCTGTGTGGTAAAATAACAGACTTTTCCAATGGAGTCTGGTTGGTTTGGAGAGAGCAATATTTGGCTTAAATAAGCGCAGTTTCCTGTCAGAAAAGGCTGCCTGATGGCAAGGTAAAGCAGTGAAAGTATTCTAAATGTAGCGTACACTGATACTGATTTGTACATCATACAACCTCTCTTATATAATCCAAACTATCCCTTTAAAATCAGCCGATGTTTGACCAGTTTTAAAAACAACTTCATGTGTACGTTGTCCTTTAAGTCGTAAACCGATCAGCTGCCTGGAGATGGTTTCCTCCAGCAGTTCTCATTAAGAAAGACACGTCATCAAGACCGCACTCTGATTGTGAATGTGTGTGAGCGTGTGTGTGTGTGTGTGTGTGTGTGTGTGTGTGTGTGTGCGTGCGTGTGTGTGTGTGTGCATGCATGCGAGGAGTGTGTTATACAAGGCCCTGGCGCCTGCTTTCAAAGGATTCATTAAAAGCAGTGAAAGGCTTGATCTGCGGTTTGGGTTGATGTACTGAGCATGTCTCTGTGTGTGTGCGTGTGTGTGTGTGTGGTGGGATCTGAATGGTGAAAGAAAGGAGGAGAGAGGAGAAACTAAAGGGTGGAGAGACTGAGGGAGAGACAGACAAAACAGACGGAGAGAGAGAGTGCGACTGAGAAATGGGTTTACATAAACCCTGACCTCATGTTATGAATGAAAACATCAATCAATGAGTATAACTAATCAATTTTCCAAGTCTTTCTGTCCTCGCCACAGGATGCGGAAGTGAAGAATTACATTTAATGGGATTCGTGTAATCTGATTACAAAACAGTGGCATCTGTGCTGCATTAGTGGCAGCGAAAACAAAGGAAACTTTGGATCTTGCTAGATTTCCTCAAGACAAAAATATTATTTACTCTAGAAATGATCAATGGCACCACTTGTTGATGATGCAAACACAAATCATGACACACTGTAAAAAAAATCATACAGGAATTTCTCACTAACTCAACACAACTCAACGCATTTACACGTTTTATTTATTCAAGTTAATTAAACTTAAAATTTCTAGTATTTATTATTTATAACACTACCAATCTTACACACGAGTTCGTCGAACTTGAAGTCTTGTGACTTGAAATGATGAGTCTAATGAAAGTACTGTACAGACTTCAATCAACTCATTAAATTAAGTTTCTAAAGGCGCATGATCAGCATATTATCAGACTTCCAAGCGTGCATTGTTTCAGAATTAAAACTGTCCTGTTTTTATAGTTTGAAGATAACATACACGATGAAAAGTTGCTGTGTTTCTCTGCTACACAGGATAGTTCATGGCCACTTGTTTTCTTTATCAGCGTGACTCAAACATTGGTGCTTCAACCTGTCTTACGCTTACTGAACTGACTTGATATCAAGTTTAGTGGAGTCAACAAATCTTTTCTCATTAACTTCAGTTTTTATTAAAATTATTTAAACTTAAAATTTCTAGTATTTACTTTCAGAACACTTATAAACATGAGTTCTACTAACTTGAAATGATGAGTTGAATGCACTGTACAGAGTTTCAATCAAGTCATTAAATTAAGTTTATAAATAAACATGATCAGCATATTAGCAGACTCATCAAACTGAGAGAATGTGAAAGGAAATCAAATTTATTTGCAGTGCTTCACCGTGTGACTAAAGAGTTGTCGGTTAAACTTGATACCTCAAGATTATTTAACATGTTTTCTCAAGTAAAACTGAATTAATATCTATAATTTATACATGTCTGTAGTGAAATATACACAGTATATTTTATAGGTTATTTATAAGCTCAAACTGTCTTTTCAAATTCAGTCAAACTTAAAATTTTAAGACAGCCCAGACTCTAAAATTTTTGAGTTAAAACAAAGAGTTTTTTTGTTTTTTTTCACAGTGTAAAGTTTTCATTCCCTGTGCACCAAAGTGGCAAACTGCAAAGGACCCTGATTACCCAGTGGACTTTAAGCAAGTTACTGGTAATCTGTAATAGGTTTAACTTTGAAATTAACCTCCACTGCCTTCTTTTCCTCCTGCTGCTCCACCATCCACCCGCTCCACATACACTTTGTGTGTGTGCCTGCATGGTCTGCAGCGCGCAAAATTAAATCACGCTATGCTATAGGTTAATTAAAACAAGATTTCCCTGAGGCTTGCGCATACATTGGTGCCCTCACACACGTGCACAAACACATTGTGCGTTTACTGTAACTAAATTCAGGGTCCAGTATGCATGAAATCCCCCCTATAGAACCAGTTACAGCAGATACAGCATGTGGCTCTGTATGAGCAGTAGGATTAACGGTTATTAATTATTTCACTACCTCATTAAGTACACAGAAGCTCGAAATATAATTCTTCATTCAGAGCACATGATCAAAGACACTCTGCACGCTATGCACAAGCTATCTGCTGACGTTATCAATAAGTTATCAGAACCAAATGCTCTCACGATCAGCTACTCCCCTGTCTCCTCAACTCCTCAAATGTGAGTATCTTCACGTGTGTGTGTGTGTGTGTGTGTGTGTGTGTGTGACCTTGTGTTGCAGTCGTCATTGATTGGGGCTGGAGCTGTCAATCGATCAGTCTGGGCTGTGTGTGGAGATAAAGGTGTTTCTATCTCTGGACACTCCAGTTGCCAGGTGGGAGTACAGAAGAAGAGAGGTGGGCAAAATAGAGACCGTGGGCCACAATTGGCCCTTTGCTGACATCTTTTCAGTCCATGCAAAGGGTGTAATGACTGTTCTTACTTTTAACAAAATTCACGTTCAAGACAAATCTATATTATTTATTGATGGAAGTTCTGCAGCGGGCACGTTCGTCTTCATGCACGATAAGCAGTCGACTGTGTGCATTGCATAATCAGCATCATGCAATCATGTAAGATGAGAAATTTCACCCCAGGTCACCTTGAATATCTTACGGAAACAAACTAGGACAGTTGAGATCTTGCGGTGATATGCCGTCATGTTGCTGATTACCTGTCGACTTGGCACATGATGCGCGAAAGATGTTTTTTGAGAAAGGCGCCCAATTTGTTATGACAATATGAACAATCACATACACCTTCAGCGTCAGCTTCAGAGGTGCGAATACTTTGCTATTGTGCTTAAGTAGTTTTCAGGTGCTTGTGCTTGAGTATTTATTTCTCTGACAGCTTTTTAATTTTACTCCCTACATTTTAACACAAATACGTGTACTTTCAACTCCTTATTTTTAAAATGAGATGGATTTCAACCTAAATGGATGGGACATTAACACAAAGAAAATACAATTTCTACGTGTATCTGTCAGTGCATATCACAAACAACGTAACAAGATGAAAACTATGTTAAAAAACTTAACATGATGAAACAGACAAGAGAGGGAGACTTGACCATGGAGAAAAAGTGAGGTTTATTAGATTTTCACAGAAACAGCTGTTAGAAATGTCCATCAGGCTATTTCTTTTTCAGAGCCTATACTTTTTCACTTTTACTTAAGTAAAGAAGTTGAATCAGTACTTATACTTTTACCAAAGTCTTGTGTTACACAAGTAGCCTATCTATACTTCTACTTGAGTAAACAATGTGTGCGCCTCTGCCAGCTTCAAACCTGTTGTGTTATACTGTATTTCTAAATTATGGATGCCCAATAGTGGATTTCTGTACTTCTATGCAAACACTCTTGTTTTTTCCTCTCCAGAAGTTTGGGTTGTGTAAATTCTGAATATGGACAACACCAAAATCTGGCAACCTTAAATATTTATAACTCTGCCTGTTTATATATATAAGTTTTGTGAAAGTTGTGTGTACACTGAGTGCATAACGGACTTTAAAAAATATAGTGCATAACGCTACACCAATGAAATTAAATGTTCTGTAGAGATAGAGCCATGTTAATTTGATAAATCTCCACTATGCTACATCATACAGCACTTTAAAGGGATGGTTCAGATTATTTAATTTTGGGGTTAGCATAAGGTACTTTTTGATAGTCAGTGTATTACCTACAGTGGACATTTATAGTACTTTCACTGCTTTACCTTCCCGTCAGACAGTCTTTCCCAAATATCGCACTCTTCTAACCAAACAAACTACATAGATGAAAACAGTCATTTTACCTTGCAGAACATGGGAGTTGTTAGTCTACAACTGCCCAGATCGGTTAGTTAAGTTTGCGTTATTGTGTGAATTCTGGTTGATTTTAAATCGTCAGCTTGTCCTGTAAGTTTCAGTGTCTTGCAGCCGTATTTGATGTGGCTGTCCAGGTTCTGCTGTTCAACATCTGTCAGTCACTGAATCAGGTATCAGCAGGTATCAGATTGCATTAATTTTCCTACTTATCAGGCCAACATTCCTGTATCATTGGGTCCCTGGGTGCACTGACACACACACACACACACTGTACATACATGGTGGCTTTACTGCACCACTGCATGCTATCTCAGCCCTCAGCCCCTCATATCTAATCTGAGAGAAATACTTGTATGTTGATAATGATAATACAGGGTGCAGGAGAAATATGCCCAGTGCCTCACCTCTCTCCACAAACACGCCGGGTACGAGGACTGATAGCGAAAAAAAAAGCGAGCGCACCTGAAACCGGCGAACAAATACAGAACACAAAGAACATGAGGGACTTCACAGATTTCCAGAGATCTTATATTATTCTCTTTGTTTCTTTCTGTCTCTCCATCTCTGTCCCAGCTTCCTCCTCCTCCTCCTGGCTCCACTCATTCCACCTTTTTTTTAGGGTTTTTTTTTTTTTTTTTCCATCCGCAGATGAAAAGAAGTGAAAAGAGCATTTGCACACCTGAGTGAATAGAGCTCGCAGGTGCGTGGGAGGAGAGCTGTGGGAATCGAACAGGGTCTCTCTCTTTGTCTATCCTGCACACACTCCTGAGGTGTTTTTACAGTGCTCGTGTTTGTATTGGAAACTCATGTGTGCGCGACAGTGTGTGCATGAGTGCGTGCGCTCTGGTTGTGAGCGCTGCTGAATGCTCCCGGCTCTTGGTCTGTATTTAAAAACAGCCCACAGGTTTCGGTTGACACGACCTTTACTTGTAGATTGTTCCGTCCGATACAAACGCTTGGCCCGGCTTGCCTTGATGACCTCATCAGGTCTTCACACAGCCTAACTCCAAACAAACCTCCTGAATAAACCAAAACAAACTGTGCTTCGCCATTTGTGGTCACTGCGAGGCTGGCAGTAACAATAAACAGGCCCGAGGCCAGCACAGCAGCCTAGCAGGACAAAGACACAGCAATGACAGAAACACACGCACACAGACGCACACACAATCTCGTGTCAATGTAACCATACTTCACTAAACACAAAATCCCACACAAGAAGGACAAATCCAGGGACACACTGCAAAAAATGAAAAGAATAGAAAGAAAAAAGAGACATCAGCTGAAGTGTGCTTAATCCCATTAAGGTGAAACAAGTAAATTTAATTTAAGTTAGTCAAATAACCAAGTTACAAAACTGTAAAAAAAAAAAAAAAAAAAAAGCTTTGTTTTAACTTAAAAATATCCAGGCTGCCTGAAAAGACAAGTTTAGGAATTTTTTAAAAACTTTTTAAAACTCAAACTTTAAAAACTCAAATATTCAGTTGTACTTGAGAAAACTTATTCAATAAGCGCAAGATATTAAGCTGAACCAACAACTCCGACAAACATTACAGACAATTGATTTCCTTTTACATTTTCTCAGTTTCAAGTCACTTTTTTTCTTACAGCTTACAGAGTTGATTGAACTCATTCATTCAACTGATCATTTCAAATCAAAAGACTTTAAGTTAGAGGAACACATGTTAATAAATTCTTTAGTGTTCAGAGAACTAAATATTTGCATTAAGTTAATAGAGAAACATTAGTTGATTCCACAAAATCCCTTTATTATTATTTTTATTTTTATGTGCGATAGAGAAAATAACAATGTCAGTACAGACTCGCCTGGTCATTTTTTGCAGTGCACGTCTTCTACTGTATCCATCCGCGGACTGGATCACACACACAATTCTCAAACCTAATTACTCTAAACACACCCGCCCAATCATCGCCATCATCACTGAAATAAACAAACACACTCAGGCACAATCAGAAATCAGCCATGCAATCATAACAACCCCCCCATTACCCCCCACATACACTGCAATAAAGCTCAACACACATGCCCACACAGACACACACACACACACTCTCTCCACCCCCTAATCTCCAGTGTTCGTTCTGCTTCCTCGACTCACCGATGATGTAGTAGTCGTGCATGCTCTTGAACTCGTGGCCCCAGAGGTTGGGCGAGAACTCCTGGAACTTGATGGTGAAGCGACGCTCGCGGGTGGGCTCGTCGCAGGTCAGCACGATGTTTGGGGGCCCGGTCACCTCGCAGCGGTCCGCCTGCTCCCGCGACGACACGAGGTAGAGCTTGTAGAACTCGTACTCTGGCGTGGACCTGGCCGTGTCCAGCGGAGGGCAGATGAGGTCCAGCCGGTCCCCGATCTGAGGGTACAGGACGTAGCCCTTATCGTCCCTGAACCTGGAGAAAGGAGAGGCAAGAAAACAAAAAGAAAGAAAGAATCCGGGGGAGAGAGAGAAAGGCAGTGATTCATTAATTAAAGTCTTTTGCTTCTTTCAACAGCAATATAAACCAGTTTAGAGCCACCTGTCCTTGCTGCTGAATGAGCAACAGATGGGTCCTTTGCCTCTCTTATTTCTTCTACTTCTTTCTTATTTTCTCTCCATTTACTGGGAACAGGTGCCTTTACAGAGCAACTGCTGTGCACTCAACTGCACAAATAAATTTTTACCACGCAAGCTTACACAATCCCCTGCTGACCACATATGAGGTGGTGGAAGAAAAAGTAGGGAAATACAACCACCAGTTGATGATCCACATGGAAAAAACACTTGTCTTAGAGGAACAATACATAAGACCCTGGTGTTAAAAAATGAGTACTGTAGTCCAAATAATAAGCTGGAGCCTTAGACGGCATATTGAATAGGTTGATGCCCTATTTATTTTATGGTTTGATCGAGTTGCTTCCCCCAACTCCCTCCTCCCCATACTTGAAGATCAGCCAGGCTGTCTGCAGGTTGTAGGGACACAGAACAGGAGCGCAAGATGAGCACAATATTATACTTGGACAATGACAAGTAATAATGAGTCTTCCACTATAAGTTGATCAGCTGTTTATAACCCTGTCTGTAAAGCTAAGCCTGTTATCCTTAAAACAAAATTCAAAAATACAGACTCTAGGGCTGGAATTCAATGACTGCCTGCCTCACTCGCTGCCAGACTCAATTAACATATTGCTCAGTTTAACCGTTGCAAGCATTTACTCCTTCTAAAAGATTATTAATGATTTCTTATGACTCATAAACAGACACTTACGCATTCAGTGAACATTAGGCATTAATTTAAGTCCAATAAATGTGAAAACAAAAGCAGACATTCTAGCTCGGAATGGAAATGTCAAAGGGGAACATGCTGCCTGGAGCACTGTTGTCGGACAAGCTGATTTAGCATATTTACTTATTATCTGATGGCATATCATGGTCATTTTATGATTTAATACAGTAAATATATTACATATCTCTACTATAAGCCAAATCAAGATTTAGTTATTAACAAAAGCTTTCATTTGTTTTTTCTTTCTTGTGAACTACCCCGCAGAAATGACTTTCAGCTCAGAGAAATTTCCAAGTATCTTGTACATTTTGAAACTAAACCTATGCTTAAGTAGTCAAATGTATGCAGGAGCAAACTTCATGAGCTCACAAGCGTAGGAGCAGGAGCAGTATTGCCTTTAAAATAAAACACTGGAGTTTGCTTGAGGCTACATTGAATTCAAAATGCAAAATATCGAAGAAATAGAACTGAAAAGTGAACAAAAAAAAAAAAGCTTGAATGTGCATGAGAAATTAAGGCGAAATTCTTTAAAAAACACAGAAAAGCAGCAACAAAAATGTTTCATTTTTTCTTTGCAATGCAAATTTTATCACATAACTCATTTTCTTTTTTTCTTTTTTTTCCCCAGCTCTTATATTTGGAAGTGAGAACTGAGGCACGTCCAAAGAGGAAGAAACAGGCAGACAGCTATCGCCACAGATCAGTAGAATGAAGCTGCCACGCCAAATCTCAGGTATGTACAGTTAATTAGTTTGCTAATTAGCTGTTTTGATGTCAGCCTGTCATCCACTTCTGATATGAATGAAGTGCAGTCTGTTTGTTTATAGCCTGACTGATGATTTGACACCTGTCATCTATGGGAAACATGCAGCCTGAAGTGATTTTAATGCAACACTTTGACTACAATCAACAAAAATATGCTTGAGTATGGTTTATTATCGCCATCATTTTAATTTTACTATGGCTTTCAGTGAAATGTATGATGATGTATTGTGGTTTTGATGTTGTTAAATGCCTTTCCTGAAGTAAACACAGAGCAGGTTTTGACGAAATACTTAACATGAAAATTGATTTTAAAGGAGCAAATGTAACAATTGCGCATCTTAAAAGTAGCACTGCAGTCCAAATAGTGAGTTGGAGCCATAGACAGTATATTAAAAAGATTGATATCCTATTCTATACACAGTCTGCTGCTGAAGCGAGCTGTTTCCCTCCAGACTCAAGGAAGCTCAGGCAGGCTTTAGGAACACTGCAGGACCACAACACTGTAATCTGACAGTAACAAGCTACGAGTCCCACACTGTAAGTTGATCAGCTCTTTATGACTGTCGGAATAGAAATTTCAAAGGAGGACACTGCAGCTGTAGTGAGTATGTCAATTTAGCATGTTTCCTTAATCTGTGAAGACATATAATGCTCATTTTATGATTTATTGCAGTAAATATACTACAGATTGCTCCTTCAATATTAGCAAGAACCCAGATTTGTCTAAACTCAGTTAAAAGCCGACATGAAAAGCGTTTGTTGCCGTATGGACGGCTCACTGTGGCTGCACAGCTTTCAGTGGTCTTTCCAGGGAAGATGAAACAGAGCAGTCAGAAGGGGCATAAACTCAACAAATGACTCAGACTCTGTCATCCCCTCACAGAACAGGGAAATCTAAAGCTGATAAGGCCAAATACTATGAATTATCAGCTTAGCTCCTGAGGCTTGTGATGACTTTAACGCTCCATGCTAACATGCTTGGCTAATAGTGGGAAAACTGAAAGTATGTACACCTATAGTGACTTTATCTCTGGTTAAAACAAATGTCACTAGTGACAGGAAGAAGGAAAGTGTTTATAGTAGTAAAAGATAAAAAGGAGGAGGAGATTTGCTGGATTTTCTCTTCTGTTAGCATTCTCACAGAATTTTAAGTGACACTTTGATGTGGAAGTGGGAGGAAGCAAATGCCTGTAATGTTAAGAAGCCCATTTTTTGTTACCTCTGACTCAGACATTGTTTCTGTTTCCAACTAATCCACACGAACGCTTGGGAGTCGCAGCACTCAAACCTGCTTAATTATTCTCTCTGTTCTGCTGTCAGACAACTGTTTGACCATTAAAAAATAAACAATACAGGATCACAAAGCATGAACGGAACTAGAATTGTGTTGCATAACTGCATTGTTAAAAAGAATAAATAAATCCTAATAATGTCACATTAGCAACAAATTATACCCTCATTTGCCAATAAACAGGCCCCATGCCAATTAATTATTTACAGTATTTCATAGTAATGAAAGGGGAATAACTTCATTTTGAAAAATACTATGTTTCTTTTCACATTAGTTAATCTTCTGGAAATTAAAATGGTACTGCAGAAATTGCACTTCCACAAATTTGAGGGACTTGCAAAATAGAGATTTTTCAACATAACACTCAGAATATCTTGGCTTTTAGTCCCTAGTGTGGACCTGCATTTCCCATAATGCAACTTTACAGCATTTTGGTTAGACCCTCAGTGCCTGCTAAATGCCCCCATCTGTAAAACACCATTCCCCCAGTTTTAACACAGGCTCTCCATTAAAATATTGAGGTCTCCAAGCACAAGCTGAGATAACCTCAATGACATCACTATGACATCATCAGACTTCATTTTAGACTTTATAAACCTCCCTCTAGAGCCACAAAATCTGTAAAACGTCTGTGTGGCACTAACCATGAGAAATAAACTGAGCCTTGTGCGTAAAATTGATGGAATGCCCCTTTAAAGAGGCAAGTCAAATTTGCCAAACTGCACATTTTTAGTCATAAAAGATACAAAGCTCTCCCACATTACTGACAGTAAACATGAGAGAGAGATGAGCTTCATTTTGCTGAAGCTTGAGCCTTATTAGTATCAGATCAGCCTTGTTTTTGTTCCTGCATCAATCAGATTCATTCAACTTTTGGCTCCACATTTTTACACCTGGCCATGGATGTCCCCCTACAACGGCTCTACAACTCCCCAAGGCAGCTTGCCACACAGTTTTAGAGCTACTGTCCTAAATAACACTCAACAAAACTATGAATCTCCAGCCACAGTAGCAGCTCTGTGAATCTGTACTTATGTACAGCGGTGCTTTGAGCTGAATGTAGTCAACATGCTAACAGGCTAACAATGACAATGCTACACATTGATGTTACATCGGACGGCGGACGCTGGAGCTAGGAATGACATCACACCAGTGCTGACCGTATTCCAGTACATGTCAGAAAACAAAGATGAATGTATCCGTGAAAACATTTGTTGTGCTTGATTAAAATGGATTATGCTGCATTTTGCACATACAAACGCCACAGCAACATGTTCACAGATAGAAGATTTAATGAGACACAAAAGACAAAAGTGCTATTAAACAATATATTACTACAGCTGTCGCCTCTGATGAAGCACAGAGCAGCTATCTCTGAATTTTGAGTTCGGGGTTGGTCGGGTTCCTCTGACTAACTAGTTGAAATGGGCATGAGAACTTCCGACCTCCCCATTCAACTGGAATGTACCATTTAGCACAGTGGTGCTTTGGGCTAAGTGATAACATCAGCAAGCTAACATGCTACAATAACAATGCTAACATTTTGATGTTTAGCAGGAAGACTATAGTTACTCATATTTGTTACCATGTTCTCCATCTTAGTTTAGAGTGTTAGCATGCTACCATTAACTATGCAGCTCTAATAAACAAAGACTGGCTGATGTTGGTGGGAATATCATCAGTTTTGCAGGTATTTGATCATAAACCAAAGTACTGGATGACTGACTGACTGACAGACCAACATCACCATTGGTAGAGCCATGTCGTCAGCATAGCTAGAAACAGACAGACAAGCAGGCTTACATGCAGCAAAGTTTTGCTAGGTGAATATTAGCTATTTTAGAACTGCTGGACAAGACTGTACTTGTTTTCTAAAAAGAACGTTATAATGTTACGCGGGACAAATGTTAAACCTTAATTAGTATCATTGGTAACATCTGTGTTTACTATTTCAAAATGTCAAAATGGCTGCTGTGAAACTCTATCGGACGAGACAGAGGGATTTTGTGGGTGTCTTCTGTTGTGCCTGCACCTCTCTGACCACATCCTCTCCTTCCATGCAGGCTACGTCTACCTCTTAGCACTGCGAGCTAACGGCCTCACACCTGCTGTAAATTGAGATGTAAGCTTTATCTGTTGGCTGCGTTCGGCTGCCGGCGCACACCGGAGGGGAACTCCAGAAAGCATTCTGAACGATGGAGGAGCTTTAAGCTGAGGCAGGCCCAGAGGCCTGCTGGGAAGCCACTGTTCCACTTCTCATTACCCAGGTCACTCGGGGTTATCAGGCAACACTTAGACTGGAGAGGTAGGCACTCAGCTTCACTCAACACGTACACACGCACACACATATTGCACCTTCCTGTCGGCCTCAGACAGGCAAGCACATGCACTCACACCATTTATAGAGTATGAACTGTAAACATGGCGGTGGTTCCTGAGGCTTCTGCTGCAACGTCTAAACAGAAAAATCTATTCAACACACACACACACTCACACTCAGATACAAATGCCCTCCTGCTAAACACAAAAGGTTTGCCCAAACACATCCACCCACATCCAAACACACAGGTTTGGTTTTCCCTAAACATGAACACTGAACAACACCACACACAACCACACACACACACACACACACACACACCAACACATACCGACACACATGCACAGACACTCTTCTGAAAACAAGCACCTTTTGCTTCCTGCATGACGCATTCTGTGAGTGGTATCTGATGGTACCCTGAGTCACAGTCGAGCTGCATTGCAGAATGGCAGAGCAAACACACATACACACACTCAGAGGATGGTATGAGTGTTAAGGTAAAATGCCACCGGGCAGGTGCAGTGCTCGAAAAAGAAAGAAAGAAAGAGGGAGAAATCAGTGAAGTGAGAGGGAAAGAGGGAGGGAGGGAGGGAGGGAGGGGAGTGGAAAAAAAATATTGAACATGTCAGGCAAGGTATGTAGCAACAACAAAGAAATGTGGTGAACAAGCAGAAAGGAAACACAGAGACAAAGGGGAAACACTCCACAGAAGGAGAGTTAAAATATAATGAGAGGAGGGAGAAAAGACAAAAAAAAAGAAGAATAAAGAGAAAAAGGAGAGAACTGAAGAAGGAAAGATGACAGTGAATTCCAGCACATTTCTGCAACAGAACTCAATTTTCTGATAGGCTCCATGTTCAAGGTGTCAGATTTGCAGAGTTAACCCCAGTTAACCTAGTGTGTGTGAGTGAATGATAGTGTGTGTGTGCACTGTAAACAGAATGGGTTGGGAGACCTTGTCCCAATCTAATCATGTGGTAGAGCGAGAAAAATAGTGTGTATTTATCTCGGAATTCACACTTTCCCTCTCCTCCCTGTGACGTCCTCAGTGTCAACAAACCTGGACTGCATTCAAACAGCGAGTAAGGTGATATACGATCTCTCACATGCAGTGTTTTCTCTGTAACTGGTAAGGCCGTTACAATAACAACAATTTTGAAATACTGCATTATTGACCAGCTGATCACAGGGGATCACAAGCAAATGCAGCAACCTCAATGTTAATCTTTTTTTAGTTATCTCCTTCTTGTTTTATACTTCAACGCATGTTAAATTAATGAATCAATGCTAAAAAAATAAAAATAACAAGCCGTATGAGGGCCTGTATGAGTTCTGATTGATACCGACTATCCGTCATGATTCAATGAAGACTGTAGGTTTTGCCATGATTTATGTTGTTTTACTGTTTATTTTGTGGCTAACCCACTGACCGCGACATTTACATGTTAAGTGGCTAATGTGGCTACTACCACAGGCTGGGGTGATGCTGGACTAGTGCTGTAATATTGAGGGACAGTCAAGACAAACTGTGTGAATGCTAAGTCTCATTTGAAGTCAACTAAATAACCAGAGTAGTAGGTTGGATATAAGTCAGCTCAACTAGCTCTGCTGTTGTACGGAAGCTGGCCAGTTCTGCTCTTCAACAA
Source organism: Lutjanus argentimaculatus (assembly GCA_034769285.1). NCBI lineage: Eukaryota > Metazoa > Chordata > Actinopteri > Lutjaniformes > Lutjanidae > Lutjanus > Lutjanus argentimaculatus. The sequence continues at coordinate 15,471,225 of JAWZSL010000018.1, forward strand.
ATTAAATGAATGAACCCATTGTTCAAAAAAACTGACAATCAATATGAGGGTCAGTAATGGCTCTAGCTCAATAATGAATTAATACAGTTGTCCGTGACTCAACATCAACTTGAAAACTGCAGGTTTTGCCATGTTTTATGTTGTGTTAATGTGGCTATACTACCACAGACTGGGACGATGTTGGACCAACGTTCTAGTATTGAGGGACAGTCAAGAGAAACTGTGTGAACATAAAGGCTCATTTGAAGCAGCTAAATAAGTAGAGTAGTTGGATGCTGTTAACATTTTCTTTTTGTTAAAGTTTATACTGCAGGGTTGTGTTAGCTCAATTAGCGTAGTGTTTTACAGAAGCTGGTCAGCTCTGCTCTGCGATCTGGTGTGTGCGTAGTTATGTTGCTGCTGTAAATTTACATGATAAACATGCCTTGAAGATAACAATATATCTACGTGTTAAAAAGAAATGGTCAAACTGCAAGAATTCACTTGCAAGGTTATGTTAAGTATGACTAGCAGCTAACAGTTAGCTTGCCCAGATCACAAAGTTGCCCACTGGGCGGTGAGATGAGATGCACAGATAATGTTACACTTAGCGTTACTTCCAAACCAAACAAACGACAGATTTACACTAACACAGCACACAGCGCTGTGGAAATTCCGTCACCGCGACAGCCCTAGTAACTGGATGTATTAAATCCACCATAAAAGTCAGTCAAAAGTGCAGGACTGTTTGTAAGCCCTGTGAATCTCACAGTCAGAGATGATGCTGAGACGCTGTGAAACACACATCCAGGGGGAGAAGTGCAGACGGGAGCAGGGGGAGAGTGAAGTGAGGTGAACTTATAAACAGCTTTATGGAGTTCATCTGTGACCACATCTAAATAAATCATCCCATTCAGACACAGCCCTGAGCAACATTACATTTTCCCTTTACTCTTTTCTTTCTAACCACAGACACTCTCTCTGTCTCTGAGAGTGTCTGTTTTTTTTTTTTCTCCTATCCCTCATCTCTTCTTCTGTCCACTCTCTCCCTCTCTCCCCTTCCCTTTTTCTCAGCCGTTAACAATAGAGCCATTCATGTGGCCACACTTTGAAACATGGCGTGGGGGGTTGGAGTGGGCCAGAGGTGACACTGAGGGGGGGCAGAGGAGAAAGAGGAGGAGGAGGAAGAAGAGGGATGGAGGGAGCAAGAGGAGGGTGGAGAGGGGGAGAGCTTTCCTCTCTTTTCTTCTGCGCAGCTCTTTTATGAGGGCAGAAACATCATTTTCTCAACCCAAGCATTGCCCCGCCGCGACCCCCGAGCTGTGCTGAGAAGACTCAAGTGTCAGTCTCCCTGACCTCCCCCTCCGACCTCTTACACCTCCTGCTTCTCACCCTCCACCACCCCCCCACCTACTCCACTCGCTCCCACTCTTTCAGTGCAGTTGGGTAAATAAAGTTTTTCAATTTTACACAACTGAGAATTGGTAGTGTGCTCATATCGAGGGCTGCAAATAACAATTTTTTTCATTATTGATTTAACTACCGATTATTTTCAAGAGTAATCGTTTTGTTAATAAAATGTCAAAAACTATGAAAAATGCACACAACAATTTCCCAGAGCCTTCAAATTGCTTCTTTTGTCAAAAAAAAAAAAAACAATCCAAAACCCAAAGACTCTTCATTTACTATAATAAATCACAAAGACAACAAATCCTTACAGTTAAGAAACTAAAACCAGGAAATTTTGATACTTTTACTTGGAAAAAGAAAAGAAACAATTAATCTATCATCAAAATAGTTGGGAAGTAATTTTCTTTCGATCGACTTATTGATTAATTGACTAATCACTGCAGCTCTACTCAAACACTGTAAGATTTAAAAAGTTGAGAAAACTCAATTTTCAATTTCCTTCACAAGAGTTTTGAGTTTTGAAACAAACTGACTCTTAATTTTTTGAAATAATCTAAAGGTTTTTCTGACCTATTATCTTTTGTTGGCTAATTTACTTTTCCTCTTTTGGATAAACCCAAATTTTTTTTTAGAAATTCCCAAGAATTGTATTTCAAATATCATTCACAGTGAGCTCTGAAACTGATTTATTATTTGGGTGCTTGAAAATTAAATGGTTGTGACTCAAAATATTAAAGTATTAACCATTATTACATGGCTTTGTTAACTACTCGATTCTGATTGGTCGATTAAAACATTCTAAGGTCTGTTATTTCTTTTGCAGACCATTGCTATCAAGAACAGGCTGTTGCTATGGATACACTTCTGATCATAGACTCTGGACATGCAATAAAATCAGAGAGGAAGAGTTTCAAAACATTTTTTTTTGGAAGAAACCATGTAATAAGGGGGATAATGTATAATGAGCAGGTCATTATTGTGAACTAAACCCCTTCTGGATGATTCAAGTTCCACATGAGCCTATTGCGGTTCACATTATTCCTTACTTATTCACTTTCACCTCAATGTGTTTACTCAGCAGTTTTTGAAATACAAATTTTATGTGTTTCCAAAACGCAAAGATTCAAGTTTATCTAAATAAGAAAAGTAAACTATCTCAACAAGATGTTATTAGTTGGTTTAAACTTTTTCAAAACTTAAAAGTTTGAGTTGGGGTCAAAACAAACATCTATTGAAGTAAGCTGCCCTAAAATTTTGAGTTTTCTCAGTTTTTTTTTTACTTTTACAGTGCATCATTTATGCAAGGGAAAGCCAGCAGTGGCATCCTGGATGCTGTGTGTGCTCTTTTTGTGAGCTTCATGTGTGTGCGTTTGTCTTTTCTCTTGTCCATCCTCATGTTTTCTGCCGCTGTACCTGCTTTGGGCGGCGTATCGGACAGCTCAAACATTTCCCAGATTCCACAGCGGCAACCCGAGCCATGTCCGGACCAAAGCCGGGCACACAGGTGCAGCCGGCGGCGGGCGGGGGGAGACAAGGGAGCGTGTGTGTCTGTGTGAGTGTATGTCTGTGCGAACATGAGAATATGAAGTGGAGGCTGGGTGAGGGAGGGCAGACAAGTGCGAGCACCGAGTCCGTGAGAGAAAAATCCAAAAAACAAAAATGCAGAACTGGAGAAAAGGAGGCGTGAGACAAAAGAGAGAGGTGGGATTCAAAGTGATAAAGCATCAAAACAAACACATAAGGACAAAGAGAGAGCAAGAAGTTGGACAGATTGCAGCAGAACACAATGTGGAAAAAATAAATTCAAGTGCAAAAAAAAACAGACAGAAGGTGGATGAAGAAAAAAAGGGAGCGGGAAGAACAATGAAGTTGGCGGAGAGCACAAAATAAACGAAAATGAAATCAGCGTGGCGGATTTACTCGAAACTCCACATCAACTTTGACCTCCACCGTCCTCTGAGGTGGGGGGGGTTTGTCCTTGAGCTAACCACAACCTGGTGCGAGCGGGAAGCCGAGGAGAGACAGCAAAGGACCGATCTATTAGGGAATAATAAACGATGGCGGTGTTTGGTTCTGTGGCGGCGGAGATTTATGGCGGGCCCTGCGCATAAAGCTGTCTGCACTAATCTCATGGTATACACAGCGTAATCACACACACAGGGGCCGTGAGTGCTCCCCCCCCTCTTTTAATGTACACACGCTGTCAGACGCACGGCGGGGGAGCGTGCACACTAAAAGAGTAGCAAACCGATCGGCAACGGGAGGAACACACACTCTATAGGACAAGCGTGCACGCACACACACCCGCTGAGCTGCAACACCTGCAGGCCATCTAGTAGCTGTCTAAAGTAAATCCGCTGGGTCTCATTTGCTAGAGAGGTGCTTTCCAAAGAATGCCACAATGAGAAAACACACACACACACACAGCGGAAAACGTCCATTCTGAACATGTCATTTAAAGCCCACGTGGAATCTGTATACCACACTTTTGAAGTCAAAATTTCAGCCAATTCTGCAGCATAATCAACTTTATTCTAACACACATTCATTTGCTACAATGAATTTCCCTTCAGACAAGTGCTAAAGTCTTGAAAGAATAAAAAATAACTCCTAGAATTCAGAGGTGGGAAGTAGTACAAATACTTCATTACTGGACTTAAAAGATTTTTCAGGTATCTGTACTTCTTGTACTAGTACTGCTCGTTAATTTAGTTTTAATGCATTGGAGGGGAATTAGTGATTATTTTTATTTAGCATCACTGTGCGTCGCCTCCTCAACATCAAACATCAATACTGCAGAGAAAAGACGATTCCCTGGTGTATCCATTAGTGAATATCATGCACGACAGAGCCAACGAGATAAAAACAATAAAAAGGATGTAACAAGACAAAAAGATGTAACAGGACAAAACGACATAGAAGACAAAAACAACATGAAATATGCAAGAAGACAAAAATGATGAAGAAGATGTAACATGACCAAAAAAATGTACAGGACCTAACAAGAAAAACTGGCAAAAAAGATGTAACAAAATGAACAAAACAAGGCAAAACACCGCAAAAGATGTAATCAGACAAAAACTACACGAAAAATTATGTAAGATTGTAAAAGATGTAAAAAAGATGAAATGTAACAAGACAGAAACAGAGCATAAGGCGTCAAAAGACGAAAACAATGAAAAAGATGTAACCAGATGAAAAAAGATGTAAAAGATGAAGCATAAAAGACGTAACAAGACGAAAATGACAAAGAGAGGCTCCACCGAGGAGAAAAGGTGAGGTTCAGTTAGCTTTGCACAGAAACGGCCAGTATGAATGTCCTTCAGAGGGCTAGTTTTTACTGTTATAGCCTGTACTTTTTCACTTTTAGTTGAGTAAAGAAGTTGAATAAATAATTTTACTTTTACCAGACTTTTTCCCCCTCTTTTCACTTCTACTTGAGTCTACTTTTGCCACCTCTGCTAGCATGAAGCAAATGATTCAAGAGATTTGGAAATGTAAAATTATCTCACTCCACTGACAGACTGTTTTACCTACTTTAAGAAAAATATTATTTCAAGCCTCAGCGCTGGATTAAATCACTTGCTAGGATGGAGGTTTGTGCAGAGCGCCCACACAGAGAAGGGAGTGCAGTGGCTATCATTTTCCACTGCTCTGCTGTAGCAATCAGTGCCGCTGTACTGCTGCGCAGCACAGAAACACCAGCTATATATAATGTAAAACATATGGTGGGGAGTATATAAAACATGAATTCACCTAATGCACAATCTGTCTGACACAGTGTTTGTAGGAACAGCAGCTCCATCACTTTGACCTGTTGTGCTCGGCACGTCTCACCTACATCTTCTGCCTGCTGCTCGATCTGATAGGTTTACAATAAAAGATTCAGGAGCTTTAAAATTTTACTCATGTTGTGTTCTTTTATCTTGACCTCATCTTTGATCGCTTCTGTAATCGAAAAGGGCGTTTTCAATGCTGCTAAAAGCCTGTTTGAAGCCCATTTTGCAAGCTGAACCCAAGGCCTTGCATCAAAAAATGCTATTATCGTCTGCAGCTGTATGAATGTGTGAGGTCATCCTAGGAAATATTACTATATTCATGTTTTTATATATTTATTTCAGTCTGAGAGTATTAAATTGTTCATTAAAGGTAGCTTAGATCCCCACTGAATCTTTACGTAACACTTAAGTTAAAGGAAATAATTTAATTCCTGTATTATCTGTGACACAATATTTGTCATCCTAAGCTGTTCTTGCGATTAATAATCAATGATCATAATTTAGTTATTTGAAATCCAGCATCATCTGACAGGACCTTGTGCAAGCAGACATGGCAGCTTCTGCCTCCATCAGCGCACAGGGCAGACAGACCGTTTTAAAATATCCATAATCATTATTACTGTCTTCATTAAAGAACCATATACCCTGGAGAAGAGCTGCAGAAAGTGGTCTTTGACTGTGTGTATAGAGCTGGAGAGAGATAGAGATACATTTGTACGAGATCGGGGGAGACAGAGAGGGGTAAGAAAGAGACAGAGAGGGGGGAAAGAAGAGAGCTATAATGTAAATTGATGAGTGTTTGAGTCTCTCTAGAAGGCATGGCCCAGATACCTCTGAACATTTCTATTATGGATGAAATAGTGGAGTGGATGTGAGTTTGAGAGGAGAGGAAGCGGGAAGAAGAAAGTTACAAGCTGGTTCCCAGCCAAGAACTTTTGTTTTGTAAGTTATTATCCATTTAGTTAGAAAAGGGTGGATGAAAACAACAAATTTTGATCGACTTTGTGGTATATCTCAAGACAAGCGTCTCTTCAACCCCACTGTCCCGCAGGTAGGTCAGTCAGTGCAAACTCATGCTATGCAGCCAAACTTTGCTCAAACTTACAGAACTTCATTTTAAATTCTACTGGAAATCCAAAAGTTTCCAAAGATACCAAACATGGGGCTGAATTTGGGGGGCAAATGTGTATAAAATGATGCACAAAACCATAAAGAATGTTATGAATGGATTGGTGCAGTCATAAAAGAGCATTTTAATGAACAGTCTTGGGTTTGACAGTAATGGGCTCCATGACTCAATTCATTTCCCTTCATTTCCTGAACCAACTAAAGTCAATGCTGTTCATTCCCAGCAAGTCAACCTTAATTCCCCAGATCTGCTTTGTTTGAGCCAAACCGACAGCATCCAATCAAGTTGCAAGAGAGAAGAACTAATGAAGAACCATGAAGAACTAATGCTACATTAGCACCACTGGAAAAAAGAATAGTAGCAAAGATAATTTCATTCGTCTACAAAAACTTCAAAATCTAAAGTTACAAAAGAACGTCAAGTTAGGCTAATATTAACTAGTTAGCAAGCTAATGCTTAGCTAACAATAGCTTAACAGCAAAGTAACTTTGTAAATCAACAAGGCCGGCATCTCGCTGTTACATTATGACTTCTTTGAGCTCAAAACTCAATTTGAGGACTTTGGAACTAACTAGGCTTGATACAGTGACTCTATATACTGTACCTCCAATGAAGAGCTTCTATCTAATGTCAATAATATCAGACAGATTAAAATTTTAAAGATTTTTTTCAACCTCAAATCTGAACCAGTTCTTACTTTTTACATAGACAATGGATAAAATTCATAATATGAAAAGGGTCACTTATATGATGAACCCACAGAGAATGATTTACAACTCTGCACTTCTCTTCAGCTCCAAAGAGCCTTTTAACATCTTTTAACTCATCCTTTTGGTTTTCTGGCTCACAAACTCTGCTCCCATTAACCTCATTTACAGTCCCAGCAAGCTGTTTTTAGTGAAAAACCTCTAATAAACCAACTACCTGCACAGCACCAAACGGCAGGCACAAAAATTATGACTAGCTGGTGAATATAGTAAAAGAGCACTCACTCCTTCAGTTATATTGAAAAATTTAAAGTAATCAAATTTGGAGATAAGTGATTTTCACAGGAGAGGGACAAATATATTTCCCTCAGGAGGCGGTGGGCGACCAAAACAGAGCTAACAGGAGGACGCATATTGGATTTATGTTAATCAGCTGAATACAAATACAACTTACAATTAATGTTAACTTGGCAAAAATTTGTTTAAATGATCATATTCACATAAATCATATTGTTGGGCTTTCAGTTTGTTATGTTGCCTCCAAAAAGACGCTTTTCAACAACCAGCACAGCTGATAAAAATCTATCTGACATGACTCAGTCAGAAATTATGTTCACTTAAGTGGTAATATTAAACTTCCCAGAAGTTATAGCAAGTAGCAGCTAGCTTATGGTTACCAGAAAGCACATACTTACATTGAAAAAAAAGGTATTTCTCTGAGTTTGAACATTGTTCGAAACATTTGTTCTGAGTGTACTCAATCCAACAAAATATAAAACATATGTCTACTGTTTTTAGACATTTTAACGCAGAAATATTACATATTATAGCTTGATAAGACACATATACGGAAATTAAAATGGGAAAAGTGGATGTTAAAGGGTTGAATAGAAACAGAGGAGAGAACGAAGGAGAGATAAGCCGACTATGAAGAGCAGTGTGAACATGGAGAGGAGCACAAGGTTGATGTAAAGTCAGGGATCGCTGGAAAGCCCTCAGGAATGTTGGTGGTGAGAAACGACAACGGCGGTAATAGTTTCCATATGGCGAGAGAGGGAGGGAAGGAGAGAGGGATGAGAGGAGAAGAGGAGGTGGAGGAGGAGGGAAAGACAGAGAGACACTGATGATGAGGGAGAAACAGAGAGAAGGGAGGTGGCAGTCAGCAGGTAGGGATGCAGAGCCTTGTTTGAATAGTTAGTTGGCATCGTGGGACTTTGAAGGTAACAGCGTCCTTGTCATCACACACACACACACACACTCTCTCTCACACACACCACACACACACATACTCGCCGTCCTGTCCGGAGGCGGTCCAGAATGCTGCAGCGTCGGTGTCACATCCAGTACATATCACACCCAGCATAACCACGGAGACGCGGGATGGAGGCACGCTGGATGCCTTGGCATTTGCAAAGAGCTTGTACACACACGCAGAGACACACACTGTGTTTGTCTCTCCCATAAACACACACACACACACCCTTCATCTCCCTTGTTGCTACGCTCCTGCCGTGTTCAATACATTCCATATGATACAATGCAGCAGATGAGCGTATCGCATTAAGTTGAAACTTGTAGCTGCACCATGAAGAGAAACTAGAACTAACTAACCAACTGTGGAGAAAGACTTCTCCTCTTTGAACAAACGCAGCTATATTCAGGTCAACAGAAACTTTTCTCAAGCAAACATCTCCCTCTCTCTTTCTCCTCATCTCTTTCTCATTTGCATCCTTGTTCCTGTTTTTTTTTTTTTTTTGTTCTTCATGTTTCTGCTCCTGCATCTCCAGCTCAGAACTTTTGTTCGCGGCTTCTTTTGACTCCTCCAAACATTCGCTAGAAGTGAGTTCTAGACGCCGCTCCATATTCAATCTCTTGTGTCTCACCAGGCCTACCTCTCCTTGCTCTATTTCCCACTCCTCCACCTCTCTACACCTTCCTTCGTTCCCGTCTTCCTCTTCTCTCCAGCCAAACCATATGTCACCTCGCTTGTTTGCAGCTTTTCTTTGATTCTAGTTTGTTCAAAAACACTTTAGTGGCGAAGAAATTGAATAATGCAAAAACAAGCAGATATAACTATTAGGCAGGAAAATGTGACTAAAAAAAAGAAATGGTGCAATAATTGTATGTTCATTTACAATGCACTTTAAAATCCACAGTATGGTACCCGTGGGGCTTTTTAGGAACATCCTTTTTAAATGTACTTGCTTTAAATGAGTGGTGTCTATTTTTACTTAGTTTATTATTAATGTTCTGCTTTGTGTTATGGTTTGTATTGCCACTTTTACTATATTCTATGTCTTTGTGAGATGGAACCTGATTAAATAAAGGCTGTCGCTGTCCGTTGAAACCCATGTATCTCCAAAACATCAACTTTTCATGAGACAATAAAAACAGCTTTGTTTTTACGTTTGTCAAATAAATTTCTCATTAAAGCTGGGGTGGGTAGTTTATTTTTGGTGTCATTGGGCAAAAGTTCCATCATAACCTTTAAGTATAATGTAATTCAAGTGGTCTGAGAGAAAACTAGACTTCTCCTCCTCCTCTTGGCCCCACTTTTTTTTTTTTTTCAGGATTTAGAAAACCTAGTGAGTGTGGGAGACCTTGGCCAATCACATATCAGTAAGATAGTTGATCGTCGAGTCTCCCTCCCAAAACATCAGTATTTGAAGACCCGATCTTTCTCCAGAATCGCTTACTGCACCATTACATTGTTTATTTAGCTTAAAAGGCACCCATAAAGGAAGACTTAATCTCTCTGGGAAAAAAACTAATTTGGAGATATCTGGCTTTCATTGGACAGTAATGATATGAATCAACAAATCAACAATGTCTGCAATTATAAATAATGATTATTTTATTTATTGATTGATCTGTTGGTTATTTTAATCTTTTAGTTAATAAAATAGAAGAAAATAGTCACAAATGTCCCTTTGAATGTCCTACAGTTCAATTTAGTGTCTTCAAATGGCTATTTTTTCTGCCCAACCTTACAAAACCCAAGATTTCATATTCAATCTTTAAGATATTTAATTTACAATGATGTCAGGCAGGGAAACCTCACATTTTAGAAACTGGAGCAACCAATTTTTTCCCTTTTCCATTTATCATAAGCAGATTGTGAACTTGCAGATTGCAAACACAGCGTCTTATCCTCCCCTTCCAAGAGTGGAAATCTATGGTGGATGCAAAACTCTCACAAAATGCCAAAGTCTGTGTCTAGAGCCAGTGTTTGGTTTGTCTGTTCTTGGCTAGAGTAGAAACGTGGTGATGTGACATGGCAGCCTCTGTGGAAGAGGACCCACGTCCTCTGTAGATATAAATGGCTCTTTCTAAAAGTAGTGAAAACATGATTCTTATTTTTCAGGTGATTACATAAATCTTCCATGCTGGACCTTTAATCAATTATCAAATTATTGTCTGTTATGGTCCTCCTGTCTAAAACTGTTAAGGACTAAATTGTGGCACGTTGTTTCTCCCTGTGAATATTTTGTAATTTTTCAACAGTGTCGGTTAACGTAGGCAGTATTTCACGCTTCCGTCTGAAAATGAACATGATGACATGCACAAACCAGCAGCCATGAAGCCACAGTGGTGGGAATCGTTCCACAGTGAAAGCAAACCGGTCCTCTGGGGCGATCATACGAACCTATAAAATCATACTTTTGACGTCCCGCCTCATGGCTACAGTATCCCTCACCTCTTCTTTTTCTGTCCTCGCTCCTGAACCTGCCTCTGACCAGCAGTTCTTCCTGCTCCTGCGCCTGTTTTCCTCCCACCTCCTCCCCCTCTTTCCTCCCGTTTTTCAGCATGTACTCGGGATGATTTGCAGCAGTCTGGATTGGTCCCATTAAGGTGGTCTAGTGTAGGTGTGTGGTGATAGAGCACCGCGGCCCTGACAGCTCTGTGCATGTGTGTGTGTGAGAAAAAGGAAGAGATTGAGAGCCCCCATCCCCCAGTTCACAAATGGATACACCTACATATGTGAACCCCTCAACAGAGGCTGAAGGAGACCCCTGAGACACACACTCATGATACAGACCCCCTAAAACTCCCAGTGAGGTCTTTAGTGTGTCTAAGTATATAGCTTATGATGACATATATACACACACACACATACAGGGATGATGGCAGCTGGTGTTTATGCCGAGTGTGTGAAAAGTCTTTGAGCTTCGACTCGTTCCCTCCAACCACCTCACTAATTTAATTAGGTCACCCAGGGCTCTGGAGGAATGAAGGTTATAATGCGTGCAGTGGCTCTCATTCTCATTCTTTATGCCTCACACACACACACACACACACACACAGACACACAGAAAGAAAGAGAACCATCTAAGAGTTGTCCCTCTGGGAGTGAAGGAGTGAGGTGAGACGCTGACCTGCCACAGTGTGGGTCACCTACATTTCCAAAGCTCTCCCTGTATGTGTGTTTGAGTGCATCCACATGCGTTCATGCATGTAGGCGTTCTCCGGAGAGTCCCCCACTCTCCCCCATCAGTGACCTGGGCGGGCCAGTGGTGTGTGTGTGTGTGTGTGTGTGTGTGTGAGGCTCAACTTTGCTCCGGAGAGGCCACAGGGTGCAGGGAGTCTGAAACTTTAGCTACATGCGACTCAACTTAAGCTCAGTCAGGCCACGGTGTCAGGAGAGCAGTGTAATCCATAGGGAGTCCCTAGGGGCCACCAAGAATGCAGGGCCCCTGGGACTTTTTTTTTAAAAACCAAGCCGCTGAGAGTGTGAGCGAAAGAGCACACACTCCAAGTTTATTTGTGTGTGAACCTTACCTTTAAAGGTAAGGCTGATGCATTTTATGTTTCTTTACTGTATGTCAACAGTGTCCATGAAAGGACCAAATCCAATGTCTTTCAAAAACAAAACAAACAAACAAAAAAAATATTCTAGCAAATAGTGCATTTGAGCACTGTTTTCAACTGTGGATTTTTACATATTTGGCATTTTAGGTAGCACGACAGTACTGGGATTGACTGAAAATAAACTACATTTCCCATGAGCATTATAATAAAAGAATATGTCACCCAGTCCAACAGTGTAGCTCACTGAGATATCTGTAATTGTCTTTGGACAACAATGGAGCTCTGTGGTACAGAGGAATTAGACATCAGTGTTTAGATACACAAAGAATACTTACTTATCAGATTTGTTGGTTTTGTTAGTTTAAAAAATTATAGAATATATCTCTACTTTATATAATAGTTTCACAACTAGGAAATTTACTTATCTGCTTTCTTGCGGAGAGATAAATTAAAAAGAGTTAGACATCTCTCTCTACGCTAAATATAAAGCTACAGTGAGATGACTAGCTTAGCATAAAGACAAACCAGTGAGTCTCATGTCTCTGTGCTAAATATGAAGCTACAATGAGGACAAGAGTAGCTTAGCTTAGCATAAAGACTGAAGGAGGAGGGAACCAGTTAGCCTGGCTCATCCAGAGTCGAAAAAATCTGCTGAAGCAGCGACTCCCTGGGTCTTCTTGTCAGCATGAGGTTGTCAGGCAACCAGCAGAAACTCCGACACTCAAATAACCCCCTCTGAAACCACAACTTTTAACACTTCAGTTTTTATGCAAATGAAAGAAATTACATGTTAGTTTGCGAGTTTTAGGGGCTCTAGTATGCAAATGTTCCCCCCTTTTCCAGGGCATGACAATGGTTTTGATCTTCTCATCTAACTCTCAGCAAGAATGTAAATAAGTGTATTTTCCCCAAAATGTTGGAACTATTTCTTTAAGTGGCAACATTTGAGGTTACTTTGTTCTGTCCTCATTTTTTTTTTATTGCTCAATCTTAAATGCACAATAAGTTAAGTTCTACTACTAAGGGTCTCACTCACATTAAAACAATAGCAAAACATGTAATTTGATGACATCAAAAAGTAAAATTGGATCATGGGAGTTGTTGTTTAACAATCAATCTGACATGACTGAAGCAGAAATCTAGCTCATGGACGAGGTCATGTATTTAAGTTTTATTCATGTTATGATTAGACACATTTGCAAACTGTCTTCCTCACCTTCTAACAAATCCTGTGTTTTACCGAAAGTTATTGCAACTAGCTAGCAATGGCTGTAGGAAAAGCAACATTACCTTGAATAAATAAGAGATTTCTTTCAGTTTGAACATTGTTGGACACATTTGGGATAAATGAGTACACAACAACAAAATATATAACGTATGTCTAGGGTTTTTTTATACATTTTAATGCAGAAATGTTACATATCACAGCTTTACATTACCAGTATCTATATGTTTAGCTTAAGGGTAAGGTTAGTTTATGCTGAGGGAATTATTATACTCCAAAAAAGGTCTTCAGAAGTATACAAGTCCAATGATATGTGTGTTTGTTATGTGTATCCCAACAGGGGCCTTGTGTATCTGCAGCAGTGCTTAATCCACCATTTGAAATGGGAACCTGGCATCCATTCGGTTTCCCCACAGGCTGCGAGCAGCGCTACCCAACTCCCAGACTCTGAGCTACTCGACTCCAGTGGAACGCATCTTGAAGCGATTTGGGGCTCAAACCCTTTGCTGCTCCCTCTGTTTTTTTTATTCACCCCCCCTCCTCTTTGGCTCTCCAGCCACCCCACCCCTCACCACCACCCGAACACCTCCTCCTCCTCTTCCTCCTCCTCCTGTTCTCAGCTGAAGGAAGCTTTAAGGGCTTAGGAGAAAGCGCTGGAGCGGCAGTCCCGGCTCGACCCAGGGGTTGCGGAGCCCCGCGGTAAAATCAACAGTTAGCCCGCTGCATGAGCAGAGAGTCCGAGCAGCCAGTCGGGGAGGGAGGGAGGGATGCGTCCACGAAAGTAGGACAGACAGGGTGTAGTGTAGGGCTACAGACACACATAAGCGCAATCACACATACACATACACACACACACACATACACATGCCCGCACACAAACATGCTGAAAGAGAAAGCCTCCAGGTCATCAAAAATCCTATTCACTCCCGTCAGGATATTGAAGTGTGTCATGCCAATATTTCAGTGCTGATAGCTTTGGCAGAATGTGTGTGTGTGTGTGTGTGCAAGAGTGTGTGTGGGTGTGTGCTTGAGCACGTCCGTGCGCGTACCTCGCCACTTTTCTCCCACTTTACTTTCTAAAGAGTGGCTTTTTCAAAAGTCGCCCGGGTATTTTCAAGGGGCCTGTCTAATTCATGCAGGTGAAGTGTTTTAAAGTTCCATTCCCCGTTTACCTGCGGGGCCTGAAGAACACACAACAGAGGTGTTGAAATAACAACCCCCCCTCCACAACCCCACCCCCCAATCCCCTCCTTCTCCCCCACTTTTATCACAACTTCTATCCTTTTGTCCTTCACTTTCCTCCTGTCCCTCCCACCTGCACTCCTTCCTCTTTCTTTCACTCTTTTTCTTCTCTTCCCTGCTCCTTCTCTCCCCTCCCTCCCTCCCTGCTCTCTTTTTACCTCATCCATCCCTCATCCTCCGTCTCTCCCTGCCTCTCATAGTGTTTGAAGCGGAGTGTTTGTCTCTAGGGCTGGATGATTGACAGCTGAGAGAGAGCCAGGCAGCTCTCTGGTGACAGATAAGGACTTTGGCTCTATTACTCACTGGGTCCCACAGACGCACACACACACACACACACACAACAACACACACGCATATAAACTCTCACCCATCCACCCACACGCACACGGATTCACTTACTCGCTTGCACGCACACACACACACACACAAGGAAACACACACTCCGGGTCCCATGCTGCTCCCACAGTTCGGCAGGGAGCAGACAAACCTATTTGCATTAGGAAGCAGCGTGTAAAATAAATAAAGAATCGGATGAATCGAGGAATAAATAGACAGGAGGCACGGCTGGGGATGAGTATGACTGATTTGCAGGGTGTGTGTGCATGTGTGCGTGCTCCCTTTTTCAACCTCTGGGCTCCCGTGTGGGGAGAGCGGCGGTGCAAGCAAAAGAAACACCCTGCACACCCTGTTGAGCACACACAAACATAAACACACACACACGCAGTCAAATATACATGAAAAGATTCTACAAAGCCCGAATCATTATGGTAATGAAAAATGAAAGGGTCTAAAAATACTGTTTTATTCCTCCCTTTGTTTCGAGGGAACTCCGGAGAGACCACCGGCTGACAATGAGAGAGTGAAACGAAAGAAGAGAAGGAAAAGAGAAACAGTTTTTCCTCCTATCTGCTTTTCCATGAACATCTCCCTCTCCAGCCACCCAAATCTCTGGATTGCAACACTCTCCTTTTCTTCAAAGAGAGAAATTGGATTGAGTGCAACTGGTTCAAATTGGGTGCATGTTTATGTTCTTGGCAGAAAAAAGGAACCTCAGTGACTCGCTGATTGACAGCTAAAAGTGCGAGGAAGATGGCGAGAATGAGAGGCAGCAGGCGCATAAACAGGTGCAACATCAGATACGGGAGAGGAAAAACAGAACGAGAACAGGAAAAGGAGAGCAAACCTGGAATTAGAGAAAAACACGGAGAGTTCAGCACTTACGTAAGTTTGTGCAAGAGTGAAAAATAGGCTGAAATTTTTTTTTCAGGGGGGAAAAACAGATGCAGAAGAGGGAGGAGAGAGTGGTGAACACACTGTAAAAAATCCTACAGGATTTTAATGAAATCAACTAATCTCACATCGTTATGATAAATATGAAGCTACAGCTAGGACACAACTAGCTTAGCTTAGCTTAAAAACCTGATCCAGGGGGAACCAGTTATCCTAGATTGCCCAATGCTGATAAGATCGGCTTAAGCAGCGACTTCCTGGCGTCTTGTTGACACCATGAGGTTGTCAGGCAACCAGCAGAGACAACTTGTAATTTTTTCACGTCAGTTTTTATGCAGATTAAGCAAACAAGATATGACATGTTCATTTTTGAGCTTAAGGTAAAGGCAAATGTTTGAACTTGGGATAGAGCCAGGTTCGCTCTTTTCCCCTGTTTCCAGCGTTTTTGCTGAGTAAAGCTAACCCTGTCCTAGCTCAGTGATTCCCTAACTGGGGTGGTGTAGTTAATCGGGAGAAATATAGAGTCAAACAAAGCTGAATGAATATGATTTATGTAGGGAAGGTAAACAAACAAGAGTTTACTGATGCTGTCATGCTAACCTTTATTTCACAAAAAAAAATAGAAAATTGTTGACTAAATTTGAGAAGACAAGTTGAGGTGATTTTGTGATTCAAAACAGTTTTTTCCAAATAAAAATGATATCAATCAACTCAGTTGTTGTGAAATCTTGTTCACTGAGCATACGATATTAAGTTGAACTAACAACTCTTCATCACATAACAAACATTGCAAAAGTGAGTTCTTCATTTGACAAAAAGAATTTAAGCTTACAACTCCCTTTTCTGTCTATCTACAAGCTGACTGGTCAAATAAAGGCTAAAAGAAATACATTTTAAACAAAACAAGTTCATTAAACTTAAAATTTCTGGTATTTATTTTCAGATCATTCAATAACTTTTAAACGCGTTCTCCTAGCTTGATGTGTTTAACTTTAAAAGATGAGTTGAATGAATGTACTGCACAGAGTTCAGTCAACTTAAGTGTCTAAAGACACATGATGAGCATAGTAGCAGACTTCCCAGCATGCATTGTTTGAGTGAAAATAAAACATTGTTAAGAGTTTGGATAAAAAGATCGATACACTTCCTATCTCTTTACACTAAATCCTCCAGCTAGGAGATGACCAGCTTAGCTTAGCATAAAAACTAGAAGCAGGTGAAGCAGTTAACCTGGCTTGTCCAAAGCTGAAAATATCTTTGTGTGAATACACTTAACTCTTTTCTTTCTTGGCCAGAGTTAGATAAAAAGATTGATACAATGCTCATAAATATGAAACTACAGCTAGGACACAATTAGCTTAGCTAGCATTGAGACTGAAGGCAGGGGGAACCAGCTAGCCTGCCTCGTCCAATCAGTAATATGTGTTTATTTGGCTGGAAAAGTTTATTTGTTTTGACTCATTACAAAATGACCTCAACTTGTCTATTCAAATTCAGTCAACTTAAAAATTTAAGCGAGCCCACAGAGCACATTTTATTTTTTCAGTACAGAAGAAGGGATGGATGAAAGAGTATGAGATGTCCTGCTGGGTTACAGGTGTGTGTGTCAGAAAATGAAGGGAGAGATGGAAAAAAGATGAGTGAGGAATAATTAGCCGACCCCCGGCAGAGGAGTGTGGCAGGTGAAAGGACGGATGGAGGGAAGGCGAGGAGGAGAGATGAATGGACGGTGGGGAGATGAAGAAGAAGCGAAGGGGTTGAAGGCAAGGACGCGGTGACATAGCAAGGGGAAAGTGAAAAAGAAAGGAAAGGGCTAAGGCATGACTAAAGAGATGGCAGGCTCAGCGTGAGAGAGAGAGGGAAGAAAGGAGAGGAGGGCAGCCTGGAGGACAGAGGTTTAAAAGTGAGAGGAGAGAAAGAGGAGGAGGAGGAGGTGACAGAGATAGACGCAGAGCATGAAAATGGCCTTTGTCATCTCTTCTCAAACACAGAGCCCGGAGACAAAGGGAGCGTGAGCGCGAGCCGCTTTTTCCAGCATCTCTTAGATGACAATAGCTATTTGTCTCCTCATCAGAAGCGAGAGAAGAAAGTACACTACACACTGTTCTTCATGTCTCTTCCTCTTCTCTCGCTTCTCATCTCCTCCGTCCTCCTCTATCTCGCTTTTTTACCACCCCCCTCCCCACTCAAAGCCACATACACAAACAGCTTTAAAACACTGGAATGGCCAAGGTGGTCATTTTGACCATTTTCAAATTTATAAGTGGAATAACTTTTGAAGTGAAGTTGAAGCAAAATCAGGAGTGCTTATTTATACCTGGGTACAAATAGGCACACAGCAGATATTAGGCTATTCACATGCAACTCCCTTATTTTAGCTATAAAAAGGAACAAATCCACCATTGATAAGCGGCTGTAGTGGGTGAATGCGTGGATGAATGTGGTGGATAAATTTGCTATTTAACCCTGGACACAAATAGCATTGTTGGCTATAGACGCCTGTGTGCTTGTCTCTGCCATGCCAAGCTATATACACCTGGGTGTAAATAGCTACATTGGCTATTCCAACTTGGGTACAAATAGCATCTTCCTTATTTTAGCTGTAACTCATTACAGCTAAAACAAGACTGACAATTCCAACAATAATCCACAAATCCATTGATGTGATGGATTAATGTAGTGGATTAGCTGGCTATTTATGCCCCAGGTGCAAATAGCATTGCTGGCAACAGACATCTGGGTGCTTGCTTCTGCCATGCTAGGCTACATACACACTGGTGTAAATAGCCGCATTGGCAGTTTCCATCTTGAGTGCAAATAGCCAAATTAGCCATTTCAACCCAGGTGCAAACAGCATCTGCCCTAATGAGGGGGTCATGTGAATAGCCAGATAGCTGCCACATGCCTATTTGTACCCAGGTGCAAATAGACACCCTGACAAAGCTGCTAATACCTGGCCTCTATTTCACTTAAAATGTAGCACGCAGTCATATTAACTGCACAGAAATTGCAGCAGTTATATTGTTACTTTTTTGCACTTATGCAGTTGAAGATGCATTCTGGTTGCTTAGCAACTATCATTGTCGCTGTAAATGAGATTTAATAAGTAGTCTTGAGTTCCATTAATTTGCCTACATTAAAATGCAAATAATTAGACTAAATTTTCCTAATCAGTAGAATAATTGAATAATTGAGGAACATAGATTAGGGGAGACAGGGGACATTTGTAACACTTTTTGTCTCAGCTCCATCAACTTTTTTGTTAGAGCTCTCAGAATTTGAGACAAAGTTGGTTATTATCCTCCAGAAAAATACTGTTGTGAATATAGGCAATCAAAATTTACATGTTATTTCATCAGAATAACAGAATAAATGCATTGTATGCATGCAATTTCTTAGTTTGGCATTTATCTTAAGATCTGATAAAGTTTGGACTTCAAAGGTCAAAATCACAGCTTACAGCAGTTCTAGTAATAACTACTAGTGGCATTTCTAGTGTTAAATTTGTTCCTCTCCATCTGCATGCCATAGATCTAAAATGCTCCAGCTCTATGTTAATGGGTATCGGAGGGTGAGGGGAGGGGGGGGGGGGGCCTCCACACCCCGTCCTCCCTTATTTGAGGTTAGAGGTTAAGGGTCACGCTTGAGTGCTGATGGTGCATCCTGCCAGACAAAGCAGATTAACACACTCACACACAGACACACACACAGGGTGAGCAGTGGTATGTCGCCCCTCCAACCCCCCACCAACCCCCACCCCTCCCCCTCCCAGCTTGTTCCCAAGCCTCGGTCTCATTGGGTGAGATTGTATCATAAGTTGCAGGTTGCACCAATGAGAGGTCAAGGCCTTGATTGTGCATGCGGTCAGCGGTCAAACCACCCCTTGCCACGGGCACTGATGTCACCGCCGAGTTAGTATTCATAGCGAACAAATTGCAGATAAACGGTGGGTGTCATTTGGTGTTGTGGCTTGATTTTTTGTTTGTTCTGTGCATTCTTTCTCATCTCGGACTGTCATGTTTGCCATTTAGTGGATGCTCCTCTCCGCCAAATACACATTTATCTTATCATCCATACTTAATATGGTACAGCTGGAAACTAAACCATGTGCTGGTGACATAAGTTCAACTCAATTCAGTCTCAAAACTCAATAAGAATCACAAGAATGCTATCTGACCAGTGCTTAACACTAAGTTAATTTCATTTAGTTACCTACTCTGACCCCACACAGGCAAGGAATTTAAGATAAGATTTTAAAATGGCTTATTATGCAAACTCAGTTTATGCTATCAGATTAAATAATGTGATATTTTATCTCCTCAGAGGGAAAATTGTGCTATGGCCTCGCATACCTGAATCAGTTTTTTTACTAGGACTTAGTGTTGCTTCACAAAAATGTATATTAACTAAGTATTATTTAACTTATGAAATGTTATGAAATGTCAAAAATGCTCATTGCAATTCTTCCCAAAATGATATCTTCAGATTGCTCGTTTTGACCAACCAACGGTCCAAAACTTGAAGATAATACATTTATGGTGATATAAAACAGAGGAAAGTACTAAATCACATTTGAGAAGCCGAAAGCAGCAAATGTTCAGCATTTTCCTTAATAAGCAATCAATTAAGAATTCACTCCTTATCAAAATTGCTTTTCTGTTCATTCATCACTCAGTCACCAAAATGCTTCTGAAATATATGATTTTGAAGTAGAATGATTGTCAAATAAGTAGGAGTTAAAATTTACATTTCAAATGGGTTTTCTTTTTCTTTTTCCTTTTTACATTTTGTGGTTTCTGGAGAAAAAAAAACCTTCCACTGCCAAAGAATAACCATTTTAAGTAATTTCTTCCTAAACTTGGCTTCAGGCTAATCAAACTTAAAATGTCTTTCTTTCGTTTGACTTGACGTGCTGAGTTGAACGAATCTAAATGGAGTTCAGTCAACTCATTTAATTTAGATTTTAAAGAAACGCGATCACCATATTAGCAGACTTTTTTTAAGTTAAGAATTTTTTTAAGTTAAAACAAAAACTTTATTTTTACAGTGTAAGAATATTTACATAAATGTTTTTAAGTGTATGTATTTTGAAACAGTTGTTGCCCTAGAATCAAGAAAACTGAGACTTAAGTTAGGAAAATAAGCAGGACAAGTTGACTTTTATTGGGAACCATTTGAAATATCTCATAGATTTTATAACTTTAAAGTCTTGAAGGACTTTGACTGCAGACCAATATGATGTGTGAAGGGCAGTTTTTAGCAGTGGGAAAAAAAAAAATTTAAAAAACAGTCAGCCCAAGAAAGAATGCTGAGCAACGACAGATCAATTTTGTTGTCCTTCACTCTGCTGTTGATCTGTGTGTGAGGTCCTCCTTCTCTTCTGGCATCAGTGGGCAGCTCTGCCAGTGTGTTTAGAAGTGTTAAATGCCCCCCTGACCTGCTGCAGTCTGTTATTAGGCCTACCCACTGCCATGCCTGCTAACTCATACTGGCATCAACGCCCATGCCTGGCATCACACACACGCACACACACACACACACCGGTCAGATACACAAACTTGCATGTGCAAACACTTACAAGCAAACACACACAGAGACACACACACACACACATACGCTGGGCACTCAGCAGAGGGTGAATAGCCAGTGATCCTCCTCCTCCTTCCGCCTTATCAGTGAGTTGCGTTCCGCCTTAGCCATGCATACTGTACAGTCATTAATCATGATTCTCATTAATTATCTATGCACCCGGCTGGCTAATTAACACATCAGCTCAAGCAGAACTAATGCTGCATGCTAGTTCACCTCCCACTCACACCCAACACTCCCCAACCCACACACACACACCCTACAACTCCAACCCGGCTTCTCCCAAACTTCACTTCCTGTCAGCTGCATGTGAGGAGACTTGTGAGAAAAAGGCTTTAATGTGACAATACAGTCAGCGGAGGGCAAAAAGACAAAGTACCAGCTGCAGATTAAAGGAACATTTTGCTATATATTACCAGCCTGTGATGTTTAATATCTTGTGTTGCAATTTAAATCTTTGGCGAACCCATATTTGCTCTCCTTGTCATGTCAACTTAAGTTAATGGTTTGCTCCAGTCCATTTCCCACAGCATATTTAGGCAGCTCAAAATGAATGGCCATAAAACTGTATTTGTCACTATCTGCAGGTAAACACAGTAGCGCTAGCATTACAAAAGTTTAGTATAGGCTGAATGAAAAACCTAGAAGTCCACCTCCAACCTTACATCCCCTTTCACAGCTGACTTTATGAACATACTATGATGCTGTGCTGCTATGATTTTGAATAAAGGCCCAATACGTTGCAGTAGGAATGAGTCCTAAAACCTGGAAATGGATTAGCATATTAGAACTTCTGGTTCCCTAATCTTGAAGTCAGTGGGTTTTCTGAGTGGGCTTTTGGTGACATGCCTGAAATAAAGTCAGCGGTTAATATATATAATAAATAAACTTAACAGATTTTCATGTTTTGTTCTACAACATAGAATGTGTCGGTAAATACCACACTTGTGAAAAAGACTGTCGCTAATAAGTGGCTTAATGAGACCACAGAGGTTGCCAGTGACATTAAACGTCATCACGCCGAACACTGTTTACTTAATGGTGGTGATGTGAAGTTATGTAACCATGGTGTAGTTCTTTTATAGTCTAACATTAGCTTTTTTCACTTCTGGCGATTGCAGTTACGCTTCAAAAATCATGAAAGTAGTGTTCATTTGTGATTTGTGAAGATTATCTTGCTGAAAAAACTGTGCAAGAATCATAAACTTTTGTTTGCCACAAAGCTTATTTTCTGCACTCATCCAGTGGGAAAATCCCAGTGGATTTTTTGTGGTGGGAACCAGAGCAATGCTATTTTTCAGGCTGGTCCTATGAAAATAGGCAACATCATGGGCTGCAACACTCTGTGACAGCAGATTTTTGTTTAAAATGGTGACATTCATGTGAATCTTTTGTGTTAAGTTGGTGACACACCAGTTTGCAGTGTTGATCTTTACAAAAAACATTTTGACAGCGTTGACCATTGAAGGACGCAGGAGAAAAACTGGAGAAAAATCTGACGTAGCTTCTTAGCTGTGTTGCATCGTCCACTTTTAAATACCCTGCTGTGCTGGATTATAAACTGCGTCACAAAAGAGGCATGGCCTCAGACATTTAATAAGACAAGATACAATTCTATAAATACGATACATTCCTTAAATAAACTGTATTATCACTGTCCCAGCTGCTTTGAAGTGCCACAGTGACTGACTAGCATTAGCATGCCCCAGCTTGCTGAGCAAGGAACGGTTAGCCCAGGGATGCTAACTCTCACCCTTTTGGTGTGAGACACCAGCTCTCAGGCTCTGTCTCACACTCTGACACTGTCTGAACAAATCTCACATCAAATACAAGGAAGCCTCAATGACACTCCTGCATGAAAATATAGTTACATAGCTCTGCACGCAGGACAAAGTCTCACATCAGAGCATCAGAAGCTTTTCCACATTTTACCAGTATTGGTCCATAAACATTATACAACACAAAGGACACAGTTTGCATGTGCAAACCTCTCATATGTTGAGTTTTGTCTCTTTCACTACACAATTTCACATCTGTTAGGCTATAAATTGAAATGTTAATATTTTCTATGAAGATCATATCTAAAATCCATTGTAAGCACATGAGGCTTTATAATGGATTTATGAGGCTTCATAAACATCTTTATAAATGTTTATAATCATGCACGACAACTTACAACAAGGTTTATTTGTAAGTTCAGCATTCATAAGGCTTTATTATACCTCAATGCCAATGAAATCCCAGTATTTGTAAAAAACACATCATAACTACCATGACTTTAGCAAGACACAGAGAGACATATATACATGCATATAATTGCTAATAACTTTATACAGCAAGGTCACAAAGCCATGCTAGCATATTATTAATGCTTATAAGACAGTATTCCATTTCAGAGAGAGTTTATTGGTCTTTGTAACTGGCTAACTGATGGTAGTTATAATGTGCTGTGTCACCCAGGACTGAGATTTTTTTTTTTCAAACACAGTTGTCACTTTGGCACAGAGGTATAAAACATTATGAATACTGAACTTATAACACACGTCTGCTACTTATGATACTTTTTTATAAAAGCTTATAAATACATTATAATGAATGTGATTATGATGCATTACAGACATGACCTTGAGTCTATAAGTTACAACTTTTAATATAACTATGGTGGCCTTTAACAGGTTTGATTAATGAGGCTCACCAGAAATGTCTCCTCGCACCACTGAATGTAATTCAGGTTTTGCCACAACGTCAAAAGAGCCACTGAAGTTTTGTTTGTTGCTCACAGCTGTTTATACCCATCTTTCATCTGAGTTCATTAAATACCTGTAGCTGCCATACAGCAGCAGGATCGATGTGATAATGATGATATCTCTAAAGTGAGTGAGGTGCTGTGAGCAGTCACCCATGTGGCACAACAGCAGTAACTTCATGAATTATTTATCATTCAAGTTTAAGTTACTGTAGTTAGATAAACCATCATTATGCATGGACAGTTTTTCAGTGTTTCAGAACACGATAAATTCAACTAATAAGAAGATTTTGTCAACAGCACAGAGAACTTATTTGGGCGGATGCATATTCATTATTTAGAGTTTCATTGTGTCGTAGGACTTCATGCTTCAAGGAGATGAACTTTTAGAATTTCATTTGTGCCGCTCGGAGCATTTCAGGAGCATTTAAAATTCAAGATCTCTTTGCAGAGAGAGTGCCCAATACAATGGAGCTAAATAGATAATCCACAGAATTAACAGTTTGAGGTGTCTGATACTAGCCATGATGGAATCAAATATTAAAACACTAAGCCTGGGTTGCACCATCAAGGATTATTTTTTAAACCTGATTAAATCATGGCTTAACTTTAAATTATGTTGCACCAAACTTTTAAACTATCTTAAAATTAATAAAGATTAAATTTAAACCTCTTTTTAAACCTACCTCGGTTTACTTTTTATTCTAAACCTAGAATTAATTTGATTCTTGGACCAAAACTCATATTTGAACAATGATTCATTTTAGATGGATTGAGAAAAATAATCAAATTCCTCGAAGAAAGTTAAGGGACAGACTCAGCTCAGCTGACTTTTATGATGTGTCTCTTCGCTTTCATTCTAGTTGATAATTCAGCCAACAAGTTTCTAAAAAGAGGAGAAATTAAAGCCTCTGACCAACCATCATGATTAGCCTAACTAACTAACTTTTTACCCAGCTAGCAAACAATATAATGCATTTTTTAAATTTACTTTTTAGCCAGCTATTAAACAATGACGGGTTTTGTTAACTTTTTGGCTAGCTATTACACAATGTAGTGTTTTGGTAACTCTTTAGCTAGCTAGTTTTTTGCAGCATTTTGTTGGCTTTGTCAGCTTACAGAGCAGCTAAAAGTTAACATTTCCCCCCCTCTTTTATACTTACATCTATATACATATTTTACTCAACTGAGATTAGTTTTTTAATTGTGCAGCAAAGCTCTGCTTACTTTTAATCCTAGTTTAGCTAAACTCTGATTAGAACTAATGTAAGCTGAAATTAATCTTTGTTGGTGCATCCCAGACTAAATTTCTCATTCGAGAGCCTTCACTAACTAAAAGAGTCCAAATAAGGAAGATGCGAGGAGAGGCACGGACAGTATATAACATCCCAGTATGTAGACCCTGCAGTAATTGAAGTGGATGAATTGGAAACCTCTCCAGCCTTTACTCTGCGGGAAGTGCAGGCTTTAACCACCCAACCAATCACCAGAAGGGCCTGGTTTTAATATGGTCATTTCTTCTCGGTTAGAGCGTACAGCGAGCAGCAGTGACATGGACTCAAACCAAGTCCATTCAGAGGACAGTTGAGGTGCCACATCCCGCTGGGATATCAGTCCACTCCATGTGGTTTATATGCTGGTCCAGCTTCCATAGTATTTACTCCCTTTAATCTCCCATGAGGCCTTGGGGCTAGAGTGAGATATGTGCCTGGGGGTAAAACGGAGGGTAATTCACACTCAGACACGGAATTATAATGTTTCCATGCATGAAGCCTCTGAATAATTTACAGCTTTCAATGGCTTAACATTACTCATCCTGCGAACATACACGCACATGCGCGCACACACATACACACACACACACACACACAGGTCTGGAACCGCGCAGGCTGTGGTGCAGATTTAGTCATCGCCCTCGCCTCACCAATCTCTCACTGGTGCATCACTAAATACAGCCCCCCTCATCTCGTTCTTTCTGACAGCCTGTGCAGCATATAATTATGTCCCCCCTGAAACCAGGGCGGTAATCTCACACACTTGTCTGGCCATTATTATGGAGACTCTGGCTTCTCCGTGCCTGCACCCTGCCTCGCCTCGCCTTCCCCTCGACCTCTCTCTCATCCAGCACTTGTTCTTTCAGCGGAGCTCTGATTTCTCCATCTCTACTTCTTCATCTTTCTCTTTCTCTCTATGGGCCAAAAGCCTGAATGAGAGAAAGAATAAGAGAGAGAGAGAGAGAAAGAGGCGCTCTGACATTAACGAGATTGCTCGTTAAGAAAGGAGGGAGGGGGGAGAAGGAGAGAGGAAGGGAGGTGGAAAATGGAGTGGCTGTAATTGGGAGGTTTTTGAAAAGGAGAGAAAGAAAAGACAGAATTAGGTTTCCATCCAGGGCCTGTCTGAAAGTGCGTGTGTGCGTGTGTGTGAAGTAGATACGGACAGGGACTAAATATAAGGTGAGAGAATGACTTGTAGGATTTCTCAAGAGGTGCTAAAGGTCAGACACACCTATCAATCAGGTTCATACAAAGGACTGGATCTAGCTCCCCCTCCCCTGCAGCCCTCCTCCCTCCCACCAGCTCTCTCCATCTCTCTTCGGAGACAAAGAAACACTTTACAGTAACAGGCTTCTGGAGACTATTTCCTCCCGGTGCATGTAGCTGCTGCACTGTCAGCAGGCCCATTACAGAAATGCATTTCATTGGCATTTCGCTTCTTGTTGGGCAGGGAGGCTAGAAAGCTGCTTCACAACGCCAGACACATCCTGCCGAGACAGCTCGGTTTATGGCAACATAAAGAAGTGTCGACTTCTCTCTGCATGTGGATAAAAATATTTACTCTTTCTGCAACACATTAAGCCTGGAGGAGTGATGTACACCACCTTTTGTGGGTTTATATTTTCCCTTCTGAAGGACTGAGCGTCTCTTGAAACTTTTTCAGCTCATAATACTTGCTAATAAATTTAGAGAAACTGATATCCCACTGTCTGAATGAGCGAAGCCACCCCCAAATAAGTCTGTGTGTGGCTGAAAGCGCGGGGCTTTGCATTTCTTAATGTGCAAATATGTGCCAATAAATGTGTGTATGTGTGTGTGTGTAAGTCGGTGTAATCCCTCGCTATGGGACGCCCTCCCTTCTTCCTGTGCCAGATGAGGAGATATTCTGCCAAATTCGACAGGCAAGTGGGCTGCCAACTGCGAACATACACTTGCAACCGCACACCCAAATCATACATGTGATGCATGCATATACGCTCTTAGAAATAAAGGTTCCGTAAGGGTTCTTCCTGAAGGGCTGAGGTTCTATCCGGATCCATTTAGTTCTGAAGAACCGTTTTTGGAACAAAGAGGTTTTCAAGGATTGTTGAAATCCTTGGGTTCTGGATGAAACCACTGGAATATGAAAGTGTTCTTGGTAGAAGTCCCTGGATGGGTTCTAGATAAAAACCCTTGGATTAAAAATAGCTCTCGGTAGAAACCTGTTCCTGTTAGCACCCTTACAAGGTGGAAAGATTCTTAAAAAACAGATGTGGTGGAACTACTGCGCCATAGATAACTATTTATGCTGGGTTCTAGGTAGAATTCTCTGAAAGGATTCTAAGTGGAACCTTTCACAGATGTTCTAGGTATAGGGCTTTATGTTGAGCTATAGGTAGGACTCTCTGAAAGGGTTCAATGTGGAACCTTTCACAGATGATGCTAAATATGCCCCTTCATGTTGGGGTCCAAGTAGAACACTCTGAAAGGGATCCAAGTGGAACCTTTATAAAAGCTTTTACCAGGAACCAACAGGGGTTCTCCTATAGGGACCAGCTGAATAACCTTTATGGTTCTAGTTAGCACCTATATTTCTAAGCGTATAGGACACAAAGAGCCATGTGTGCGTGTGTCTATGTGCGTTTCTGCTCACACGCACACACACACACATGCTTGGCTGGGTGTGGGCAGGTTTATTCTCGTCTATAGGTCTGGAAGAAATGTTGGAGGGATTAGGTAGAGAGCCCACAGAGAGGTAGATGGAGGAACTACAGGAGGGATGGAAGGATGGAGATGAAAAAGGAGGGCAAAAAAGATAAAGCAAATGAAAGATAGCGAAAGAAAAGATGGACGGAAATTAGATGGAGAGGCATGATCACGGAGGAATAAAAGCCGCTGCTATGAAATAGTTAAACTCCGCGGTTTATACAGCAGGATGGATTATCTCTACCTCTCTGTTTCTCTCCCCCCCTCCTGCTCCAATCTCTCCATTGTGTGCCACTATAGAGCTCTATGGAAGCAGCGGTGTAGGGGGAGGGATTGAAAGAAATTCCCTCTCTTTCTCTTTCTCAAGCTAAATTAATAATATGAAGCTCTCTATCCCTCTCAGTCTGCTTTATCCTTTTATTCGCCCCCCTTCTCCGCTTTATCTCAGAGTATTCCTTGATTCTATTATTCCCTTGGCTGTATGCTAGAGTTATACGAGTATATGCTGCTGTGTGTGTGTGTGTGTGTGTGTGTGTGTGTGTGAGTGTGTGTGTGTATTCAAAGCAAGCTTGACAGGCTTGCACACCAAACTGAGCATGAGAAGTTTTTTGCTGGTGAGAGACTGCAGGGTATGAAAAGAAAGAGAAAAGAGTGAGAAATAGCGAGAGATAGATACAAGTGTGACAAAGAGAAAGCGGGGGAGAGAAAGGGGGGAGAGGAGAGCGGGTAAGAAAAGAAGTGAGAGGTAGAAAAGTGACGTGCAAAGGCGGAGGTGTGAGATGAGACCAAATAGATCAGAGTCACAGTTTCTAATAAGAGGTATGACACATTCTCATCTTTTACCTTTTTTCTTCTTTCTTTATTCTTAACCCTCTTTCCTCCCTCTCTACCGCCCCCACCTCTCTTTTTCTGTTCACCTCTCCATCTCTCGTCTTTGCTCTTCATCAGTGCTCGAGCTGGAGTAAAAAAGAAAAAAAAAAACTGCCGGTGCTCTTAACCAGGTGCCTGAATAGCATACACATGCAGCGAATTATGAATTATGTGCAAGAATTATTCATTTGAGGGTATGAATTGCTAATATGTGATACAAAACTCTAGTAGTGCTTCATGTGCACAAATTACCTGCTGGGCTCTGTCCATAATGTTTATGGCTGGAGGACTTTGGAGAAATCTAAGCTCTGATCCAGCAGAGAGACCACATATTGTACCTCACACCTCCGGTCACCTCTCGCCTCTCACCTCTTGTGGCTTGTTTGAGCAGGAAATGGGACGATTTTGGCCGATGCTTATATTATTTTTCCATGGGTTTGGGGTTAGCCCATTTTAATTGCACCAAACCGTGCCAAGCCATGAATGTTTCCACTACGATGTGCTGCAGCAGAGGACAGCCATGGTGTGGTGGTCCTGCTTGGTAGCACGGCTGACCAACCCGTGATGATCTTCCGCTCAATCAAACTGTGTCTCGTGCTAACCTGATGGCTGAACATGTGTGTGAATCTCCTGATGACTGAAGTTTTCTAGAAGTCTCGGGTTTCAGTGCTTGTGTACTTGAATACTGTGTTAAGTTGCTGCCAGTGCAAACTGGTGTTTCCTGCTGCTTTACATTAAAAGGTCAGAAGCCTTCTGTTTTGAGGCGTCTATAGGAAATGCATGACATATTTTGTCGTCAAGTTAACTGGGCTTCACTGGCGGTGCTATACTTGAATGAAATTAATAGTTTTGTAGTACTCAAGACCGCTCTAAAGACCATATTTTGAAGGCCTCTGTCTTTTCACACGGCCTTGTCAGCCAAATCTTTTGTAGTATAATTCAGCTTTCTAAACCACAAAGGGTTTGTCTGCAAAAATAATTCTTATTCTGCAAAGAAGCACTAACTGACACAGCCGTGGCCATGTCAAACATTTTTAGACAGGCTGTAACAGTTGAAATTATGAAACGCTCCTAAATACAGAAGCAGCGTCATCTGATGACACCATGTTTTTCCTGAGTTGGCTGGGCAGCACTCGAGCGATGAACCAGATTCCTGTTGCTGCTTACTTTTGCTTCTCATCATGTAACGTTTAGGTTACTTGTGTTCTCTATTTTGTATCATGTGTATGATAACATAGTAGCTATACAACCAGGCTCTGTAAGGTTGATGTGTGGCTTATATTAACTAATGACAAGCTTTGTGGAAACCCCAAAACCAATGTGGTTGTGAATTTTTGGCTGTTAACCCAGTGACACGGACTTAAGGCTACATGGCTAATGTATACTGTTACCTGAACATTAGCTTGGCTCGCCCTGCCGTAGGCTTGGTCTTGACTTCGTCTCAAACCCTCGAAGTCTTGGTCTTGATGCACTCCAGATATGAACATATTTAAAACCATTTGGTCAGCAGATCAGAAAAACGGCATTATAATACTGCACTAATGAGCACCTTTGAGCATCCAGTAGTACTTTGCCAGTACTCTGTGTTAATGGGTACTGGCCCAATTCAAGCACTGCTCCTCACCATCTTTTTTTTCCCCCTTTTTTCCACCTCTCCCTTCCTCACCCGTCTTCCTCATTTCACTCCCTCCCCCTCTCAGTCTCCGCGTCTCTGCCAGTGGATGTCTTTAATCAGAGCGTCAATCAGAGAGCGACGCATGTAAGAGAATGAAGCTTAATCCAATATAAGATACACAAGATAATGCAGCTGTTAAAACCATCAGCTGCCTGCCAGATAACAACCCTGTCACCCACATTAAGTCTCTCCCTCTCTCCGTCTCCCTTGTCTCCCCTCTCACTCAGTTTCACTCTTCATCGTTGACGAGTCTAACTCTCCTAATGCTGAAATGAATGGCTGCTAAATCTCAGCATCTCTCCATCAATGTTTTTTTTTTCTTTTTTTTTTTCAAATTGAAGTCTCTTTGCATCATAATCTCCTCCAGGGTTATTATTGTTAACAGGATGTCTAAATCTAGCCATAAAACACAGTTTTGGATCAACTAAAATGAGGTTTTAAAATGTGGCATTAAAAAAGTAAATCACATCTAAAAACTTTCAAAAAAAAAATCTAGATTTTTGCATGTGAGAATATAAAATAAAAACACTAAAAATACTTTTTTTTGCCAAAATACAGAGATAAAACCAAAAAAAGAATGAAGTGTACTTTTTATACACAGAAATAACTTTAAAGACTAAACTTCTATTAAAAAAGGCTCAAACTAAACCCTTAACTGACCTAAAAATGGGAGTCCTTAATACCAACATGAAATTAAACAGGACTTTAATTAAAAGTTGCTGTGAAACTGTAAAAACCTTGACCCTTCAATCTCTTTTTCACTACCAACAGAAAGACAAATCTTCATTTCTCCGATGCAGGACCAACTGCTGGATGTTGGATTAAAGCAGTGAGATTATTCATAGGATTGGGGCAGATTAACCAGTTAATGTGACCTACTGGGCAAACCGGTCAGATTATCACTAAGCAGGGAAACAGGGATAGAGAGATGGTGATGTTAAAAACAACAGTGAGATGATAAAACAGGACCACAGGTGGGCGAACCGGTTAAAGGAGGTGAAGAGTGAAAGCTCGTCTGAGCACTGACAGACGTTTAAGCTAAACAGACATTTAACAGACGGGTAGATGGAGAGATAGTCCATGAGGAAAAACGGGGATTTAATGGAGGGTGACCGCGGGAGAAGGAGGAGGGGCCTCTGTCACCACCTGCAGGAGCCAATGGAAGCAGTGGTTGGGTTTGAAACAGCATGGTTAAGGAAAGGGAGATAAGATAGCACTGCAAGCTATTCATCACATTTATAGGAGTGGTGACATTTAGCCAGACGACAGCTTGGTGCATGTGTGTTTTGAGGGCGCACAGGCAACAAAAAGGAAAGAGAGTCTAAGCAAAAAGGTGTGAGTCAAGTTTGCAGGCAAAAATGTAGGTGTTTTGTTTTGTCAAGCTGAAACAAAAAAATAAAAATAAAAAAATCTCAGACTTCTGTGCACACAAAACATTTATTTCTCTCAAATTTTATTCATGAGTTTATTGAAATCTGTGTTCGTGAGCGCTTCTGCATTGTCAAGATAATCCATCGACCTGACAGGTGTGGCATACAGAGATGCTGATTAAACAGCGGAATTATTACACAGGTGTGTCTTGGACTGGTCACTCTAAAATGGCACTCAACTATGGCTATTTCACATGCAGATACAGTTTTTTTTCCCCAAGGAGGGGAACCCTAACCAATGTCTCCTCAACCAACCTAACCAACAAAGGCATCCAGGGCCACACATACCAATTTTTTTTTTTTTTCCGTTGGAGAGGGCAAAGTTAGGGCAAGTCATGACTTTGCCCCTGATCTTCTTACCCTGTTAAACTTACCCTAAACCTAACCAATCACTCTTCATGCCTAAACCGGGGCTACAGATACCAATTCTTTTTCCCAGGAGGGCAAGGTCATGGCCTGCCCCTACTCCACCTCTGACAGACCAGTACTTGTTGCCTTCGTTGGTTGGTTAGATTTAGGCACGAGGAGTGATTGGTTGAGGTTAGTTTAAGAATATCATGATAAGCCAATCAGAGGCATAGTAGAGTGGGTCATGACTTTCCCATCCTGGGAAAAAAAATTGGTTTTTTTGACTGGCAGGGATTTGCATATCCATTACAACAAGGCTACCTGTTTGAAGGTGTGTTTTTTAACTGATGACGCACTTCTCTTGAGTCAAGCAACTAAAAAACAGTGAATAAACATGTTTCATTTCCGATAAATTCTTCACAATGAAATGTAAATGTAATTATTTAAATGCTGATATTATGAATTATATTATCAAGTTTTTATCACTACAAAATGGAAGTGCAAATCAGCGTTGCATGTTTGACCAAAAAAAGTGACAACAGAAAGGCCATTAGAGTGCCCTTTTATTGTGACCAATCCAAGGCACACCTGCGCAATAATACGGCTGTTTAATCAGCATTTCTACAGTATACTCCACACCTGTCAGGTCGATGGATTATCTTGGCAAAGGAGAAGTGCTCACAGACTTTAGGAAACTTGTTGGGCAAATTTTGCCAGAAATAAACCTTTTGTGTGAATGGAAGAAGAGATTTTTTACTGCAACGTCATGAAAAATGTGAGCCAAAACAAAAGTGTTGCATTTATATTTTTGTTCAGTGTAATAATAATTCAAGGATGTTTATTTTGGAATGCTTACAAGTTTCTTTGCCACATTTCCCTTGTAGGGTATATTTGTCTCTACATGACAATAAAAATTAGAGAATAAGCTGATTATTTGAACTTGTGCTCATCTGTCCTTGGTTTTCCAGTTCTTTCTTTTGCGTGTTAGGTGCAAGGCTGATTTCCTCAGTCTCAGAGTATTGGACACCTGTCACCACCTAAAAACAGACACATACACACACACACAAACACCTGTCTCTTGTCTAGGTGAGCAATAACGCACGGGTGGGACGAAGAGATAGAGAAAGAGCGAGGGGGGCTTTAGAGAGAGAGAAACAGGGCTTACGGAGGACAGAGGGAGGACGGATGGAAAGCTGAAGATAAACTAAGCTTCAGACAGCAAAGCAAAATGTGTGCTGGGAGAAAAAGACGCACTTTGTTGTGCGGGGACAGTGGACAAGGGGACTGACAGGCAGGTTTGAAGGTGGAAAAACAGGGGCGGGATGCAAAGAGATGGCCCGAGAGAAAGAGGGGGAAATGAATGGGGAGAAAAAGAAGAGAGGGGAAAAGGCAATGGGAGGAGAAAAAGAGAGGGGTGAGGGAGAGGAGGGAGGGTCCGCGGGTTCATAATCCCCTTACAGACAGCTTTGTTGAGTGATTGACAGCCCAGCGCGCCACGTTAGAGCCGAGCACACGGGGGCCGCCATGACTGGAGGGATTATCTCCCCCCTGGCTTACAACACCCCCTCCTCCACACCACCTCATCACCACCTCATCGCCACCCCCCCTCGATAGGGTCAAGTGGTACAGGCCAGTTTCTGTTGTTTTCACTCTCCCTTTTTATGCTCGCCCAGAAACCTTGCTTTGTCTCACATGATTGTGTTGTTTTGCAAATAATGCTTAATGTGCTGATGGAGGGGCGGTGGGGGGTTGTAAGCAGCGTGGAGAGGGAGGAAGGGGAGGAGGGGTACACACAAACCCACGCAGGGCATGTACACAAGCGCACGCACCCACGCATGACGCATGCCTGACATCCACACAATCACACACAAGCAAAGCGCGCACACACATAAAACTCAGCTCTATTCAGCATGCAAGGGCATCATGAGCACTTAAACAAGACCTTGAGTGAATTCTTTTGTTCTAGCTAAGTACCACCATAATAGAGTTAGCTCGCCCATCACAAGAGTGATTACATTTAAGAAGAAACATAAGGAGAAAGCAGAGGTTTTGATTAAAAGGAGATAACATAAAAAAAAAATATGGCTGAATTACAGCACTTATGCGCGATAGTGGCATTGTTTGGCCTCTCTGCAGTGGCTATATTAAGGCTTTAAGAAATCAGATAATGCGTGTGATTAACCAAGTGCCAGAACACACACACACACCTCAGAGGCTGGACGTGTTGCAATGCTCAGCTGTGTACACACGCACCACACACATATCTAATATAACGGCCACCCAGGACTAAAGGCTCCAGATGGGCTGGGCCTAACTGCGACCAGTGGCTTCGATGAAACACACAAAACGGGAAACCCAGTACAAACAGCACGGCAGCTGTGTGAGTTAGCCAGCAAGGACAAACACAAGTAGGGGAGACCTGGGAGTGTTGTAACACTAGGTTAGTTGTAACACCAGTTTTACTAAAAGAGTGCTGCACGAATGAATCCTAAAACCCAGAAATGAGTTAGCATATTAGCACTTCCAGTTTCCTTGTCTAGAAGTCAAAGGGTTATTCTGTAAGTCTGTTGTTAACACAAGCTTAAAACACTGGCATGTTTTGTTATTCAACATAAATATTTTAGTAAATACTCCACTTGTGAATTCTGTGAAGTTTTTATGTGTCTTAAAAGCAAGCTAACACTTGGCTAAATGAGAGATGACTCATATCATGCGCTGCAGTGACATCATCAATATATTACACTAAAAAAAAATATTTTCAGTTTTGAAAATAACATTTTTTATCAAGGTTATTTTTGACCAGTGTTTATTGTATTGTAGACACAATGGGTTTCCTTACATTATCTAAATTAGCAGTTTCTTTAATCCTTTGCATTAATGCTACCTTGAAGCACCACATGCTAAAATAGTTATCTATGTAATGGCTGCTTGGG
This sequence comes from Lutjanus argentimaculatus, assembly GCA_034769285.1. Classification (NCBI taxonomy): domain Eukaryota; kingdom Metazoa; phylum Chordata; class Actinopteri; order Lutjaniformes; family Lutjanidae; genus Lutjanus; species Lutjanus argentimaculatus. The sequence goes on from JAWZSL010000018.1 coordinate 15,506,285, forward strand.
ATGGGAATAGTTTTAACAACACTTCATTAAAATGATGATAATTTCTGCATTGTCTGCAACATCTTTCAACCGTTTTCTTTTCAACATAGAGAGCTTAGCGTATAGCATATAAGTTGACCATAGTACTAAACTTCTTAACTGTCATTGGAGCGCAGAGCAAAAAAGAGGCGGGACTTAGTAAGGGTTTTATTTTGAGTTTTATTTGTAGCAGACAAATGTAGGTACCAAGTTTGAGAGCTCTAGCACGAACAAGGACTGAGTGACTGAAGCTCAAATGAAAAGTGTTGCTACCATCCCTGGTCCCCCTTACTTTCTAAAGCCCAAGACCATACTGCCAGAGAGTTATCGCCACCACGTAACGGAAGTAAACATCACATGCAAATATGCATGCAAACACACAAGGTACAGGACTGCACATGTTCGGCACAGTGACCCACAGCCGTGCCACCAATCCATCAACTGAAAACCAAAGAACACAAGAGAAGAGACTGACGAAAAGGAAGGCTTTTGTCCCATCTCACCCCCCCTCCCCTTTTTCCCCCCACCCTGCGCACACCAGCATTCTTCTGGCTTGATTTTCTTTGTGGGGACGGAGGGAAGAAAGAAAGAAAGGAAGGATGAAAGAAAGAAAGGAAGAAAGGAGGGCGCTCCATCTGTTTTTTTCCCCCTCCTGTGGCTGGGGACCTGCAATACAGCTGCACTCCAGAAGAGAGAACAAGACTGATAAAGGATAAAGGAGAAAGACAGAAAGATTTTTTGGAGGGGAGGTTAGAAGATGGGATAGCTAATGAGGGAAAGGCTTCCTGATTTCATGAGAATGTTGCGGGAGCGGTTCATCTGCTCATGCATGTACGTCTGTGCGTATGTGTGTGTGTGTGTGCAGGCCGAGCTCTGGTTCGCAGTTGCTCCCAAATTACTTTGACACCGCAGTGATAGGCAATCATGATTATTCATCCTGTCTTCACTACAGAGGACCTATTTACTGCTTGACGGTGATGAGCGAATGAGGAGAAACAGAGACTACACATCAAAAACCACCCACAAAGACGAAGAGGGACAAAAAGGGAAAAAAAAGGAGAGAGCAATTTTAAAAAAGGAGGGAATAAATTTTACTGTCTGCCAACTAGCTGTAACACGATAACGGCTCGGATATGCAGAGAAGGAAATTTACACTGGTGGTGAGCCAGGCAGCGAGAGACAAACTGAAAGAAAGACAAAAGAAATGAAGGGGGGATTAGTGTGGAGAAGTGGACTGGTTTTACAGACGACGAGAGGGGTAAGAGTGCGTGTGGGAGAGTGCGAAGCCGGAGAGCCGAGTGTGTGTGAGGGCTTTCAGTGGAAGTGCTGTGTGCGGGGGGGAGAGCTCTTTTGTTCACGGGGAGCAGCAGAGAGAGGAGGGTGAAGTGAAGGAGGGATAGAAGGAAGGAGTGAGGGATATGCTACTGACGGAGAAGGGGGGGGGGGCTGGTGGGGGTACCTCCGAAGAAACTCAACCCTTCCACTTGGACTTTTTCCAGCACCGAGAGCAATAACATTTTTCATCTGTGCATGCATGAGTATGTGTGTGTGTGTGTGTGTGTGTGTGTGTGTGTGTGTATACAACCTCTCCACTGTGTGCATGCATGCCTGGCTGTGTGTATACGAATGCTGGTGTGTGTTAACGCTGACTGCAAGACGTGAGGACAAAGAGAAAGAGAGTAAAGGAGGGTAAAACCACTAAAAAGCAGCTCCGAGTTGTGTATTATAGCCAGCGCCGGGGTATCAGATGATGGCATGTGGACGGGGCAACAACAATCCACTCCAGCGCTCTTTCTATACAAGATGGATCTTGTTAGAGTTACTTGTCCTAGACAACAAAGCACCGAGCTGCTCTCCTTATGCTGCAAAAACGACCATTTGGAGGCAGTCAGCTAGTTTACTTTTGTACTTTGGCCTTAAATCATCTCTTCAGGTTTTATCGGCAAAACGTCCGCTTTTCAGGAAGTGGGAGAAACAAGCCTTGTTTGAGTTTGACAACCTTGTATTTTTGAGTTTATCCGATGCAGGTTTGGAAAAAAAAAAGGTTCATAAACTCAGGAGGCAGGATTGTCTCAGTCCAAAGAGAACAATATAACCTGTCAACGTGAGATTATGTAACTTTTAAAAAGAAAAAAAAAAATGGCACATTCTTTCTCTTGCAAATGAAAAGTTAAATTCATTAGCAACAAAATAGGGGACTGCCCATTATTCTGACAGCCCATTATTCCGAAACCCCAATCGTCAGAAAAATGTCCCATTGGACAGAAAACCCATTTGTCCAACAACCTGTTATCTCAAAAACAAAAGCCGACGACTCTGAAGGCCCGCTGTTCCCAAAATACACACTCTCCCTGGAGTTTTTTGGCCTTAATATTCCCATGTATTGGATGTGCAAGAAAGGACAAATTCAGGTGACATTTGGTGTGGTTAACATTGTGAAAGGTCACAGTTTGGTGAAGCTTAGGCACAAAAACTACTTGATTAAGCTCAGGAAAAGATCATGATTTTGGGTTCAACTAAGTATGTTAGTTACATATGTAAGCAGCTGTTCAGTGGGACATTTTTTGGACTATTGGGATTGAGATTTTGAAACAATGCGCCATCAGAACAATGACATGGCACTACAAAATGCGTCTTTGCTCATTTCCACACACTCACAGGTTTTGCTGCTACAGCTTTCCTCACTCTGATATGACCATTAGCTTATAGTGGGTCAGTTAGCTTATGTTAGCAAACTTTAAACAGATTTTGTAGCCTAAATTAGTCACTTTGCTAATTTTCAACCACTTAAGTCTTCTCTGGCCACAGCGGGCAGCGAAGAGTAAACTGTGTAAAATCCTTCCATTGCTGGATACAAAATATCATTTACTGAGGTTTAGGTGCTTGTAGGTGGATTTTTAAACACTTGAAGGAGTCAGGCTAATTGTTTCCCTCTGCTTCCAGTCTTTATGCTAAGCTAAGACAAATGTCTCTTGGTTCCAGCTCCAGATTTAATGCAAAGACATGAGAGTGCTATTGATCTTCTCATCTATCTTAACTCTCAGCAAAAAAGCAACTGAGCTTATTTCCCAAAATGCTGAAGCGCTCCCTTAAGAGAATAATGTTCTGAGGGTAATGTGAGACTGAAATTATTATAGGCTATATTGTGAACGCTGTTGCTTTCACAGTTTCTGTTCTTTTCTCAACATCAGTGAAACATAGAAGCAGAAAACCTTGACACAAACTGTTTCTTGCGCTCACCCACGAGTGAGAAGTTTTTAAATTACAAAAGCAATTTATACCACCTTCCATATCTGATCTCTGCAAACTGAGAGCAGCTACACTACCCCACATGAAGCTCAAACCCTCTGCATCCAAAACTGAATTAATCTTTATCTTACATTTTCATCTTAATCTCACATTTTTAACGTCAATCCTACTTAAATTGTATTTAATGCAGAACCCAGGAAATGGAGCATGATTTTTCCCTGCACAGCTAGCCAAGGTCAGTTTCCCCAAAAGACTGTAAGAATGATGGGCTAATGCCAAAGCCAGATGGACCACGCTCGCTGTACGGTCTTTTACCTCCTAATTAGAACTATGCATATGTGCGCACACACACACGAGCATCTGAGGAGAAGAAAGCGTGAAGCCTGGAAAAATAATCAAGGTGCTGGGAGCCTGTGATGGAGAACATTACAAAAGATCTGAGGTAGAGAAGTAGGCCTGTGCTCATACGGGGTAATAAATGTGTTTGTTTATGAGTGAGCCAAGTTTCAAGATGACTGGTTGTTATTGCAGCGGGGCAGTGCAGACCAGGGTTCCCCCACCAAAGCCTCTTAGCATGAGGGATCATCGCTGACCCATTGTAAGTCAATGGGTAAAGATTATCTTAAAGCTAAGATGCTTTGGAGTAACAGGTCTCCACATCTCCCACACAAGAGACCAAACATCTACTGCAACAGCCAGGAGGATCCACACCCCCTCCAACGAGCCCCCACACAAATAAAAGCCATGTATCTTTTTGTACTCGAGCACTGCTCTGCTTTGTTAGCAGGCTCCTTGCAGGCACAGTGATTCATGTATGCTTACTTTTGCGGCTCTGTGTGTTTCAGCAAATCTCTGGATAACAGCTTTCTTATGCCAAAAATATAAAATGTAAAATGAGATATTTAAAGAAAACGCCACCTGTAACCACTACATCACTTGCACAAGCAGCTACCGGCTGTGAGCCTTGCATTTCGAGGTCCATTTCGACGTCTGACGGTGTGTTTTTGTTATTCCCGACGTGACTTAAAGAGACTGTGTTCCACCTCAGCTACAATGGAGCACAATAAAAAGGAAAAGCATGCAGGCAAACGTCAGGTTTTGGAGTGTATTTTGCACAATCAAAGAGCAAGGACTCCTAGACTCACTGAGGATCTCACAGAATGAAATCCATCAAAGACGAGCCAGAGACACCGTTTGACTGGAGCCTCAATAGACCAGAAGAAAAGTTGACTCTTGAATAAGAAGCACACCTCAGAAAAACTTCCACTTACTGTATTGATGTCCCTCTTTTCACCAACAAACAACACAACTAATGATTCTCCATGCACTGTAAAAAATAAATTGATAAAACTCATCATTTCAAAGCAACCGGTACCTATTATTCAATGCTAGGCTTGTCTTTGTTGAAAAGAAACCCAATTTTCGAAGATGGCTGCTGAGAAAGCTGTAAAAGTAACATGTATTCACATCTTAAGTTAGCTAATGTTAGCAAAACCCTAGCTACCTAGCTAGCTTCATCCTTTGTTAAGCTAGCTAGTTACACTACAGCTGATGTTCACAAAACATTAGCTAAAAAAATAATTTCACACTCATACTCTTAAATTTTTTCTTAAAGTTTTGCCAACCTATAATGTTTTATCGAAATAACTGATTTTTTTCCTGTAGATAAGCTTACTTCTTTGAGTTTCAGAAACCCAAAAATTTTTTTTGGGTTTATATTTGCCATTATTTGGGTCCTTGAAGATAGATGGTGGTGACTGCATTTGAAAATATTAAAGCTGCTAAAATGAGTTTTGAACTGGTAGTCTCAATTTATAACTGATCCCCCTATATGACCTACAGAAGCAAACAAGACCATCTGCAAGAAGACTGGGTACTTCTATACGGTTATTATTAATGGCTGCCACCACGTCAGATTCCCCAAGAGATCAGATGACATGAGCCTGTGTTTACATTTTCCCAGGGAAAGTTCAAGTGTGTAGCATGTTAGTCAGTTAAAAAGAAGCAGGAGTAGATTTTTATTGAGATCCTTTTTAATTTTTAACATTATGTTTTTGTGGTTATTACTGTGGAAAGACTACTGCTTGTGTCCTCCAAATTAACACAGTATGAAAGTTCCTTGTAGTAGCTTTAAATTATTAAGCATTATTCACTTTCACTTCAATGAGTTTACTCAACAATTTTTGAAATACAGATTTGATTGGTTTGATTAAAGTTTATCCAAACAAACAGCAACCTTTTTTAGGTGGTAAATCTTTTTAAACTTTTTGAGTTTTTACAGTGCGAAGTCTCGAAAATCAGAAACTGAAGAGAAAGTAGGTGAGAAAAGGTGGGTTCACCAACAAATGTAAATTACAACACTTCATCCTGGAGTGCAATGAACTTCAAATATTGATTATACAGTAGAACAGTGGAGCTTTCTTTTAAAGGCATTGATTTAGCTTTTGGCAAATTAAGTCTATCAACACATTGGTCTGCTAAGAGGCATTTGGCATCATTTCTGCCTCTGTGAGTCCTGCATACTGTGTGTGTGAAGTTAAAGCTGCATCTCATCTTATCATTTGAACTGTGGTAAATACAGAGAGTGGAAACAGCTGCCAGTATCTTAATCGCTCCACGCTAAGTTGATCAAAGAGCTCATTCTGCCCAAAAAGTCAATGAATTCCTTTAAAGCTTACCGGGTTTCATGCCGGACTTCACAGGGATAAATATTATGGGACGTGTCAGTAATGAGGAATGAGGGGCCGGCTCGGTTGTATGCGAGCAGGAAGCAGCTAGTCATGGTGGTGACCTATAGATCATCAGTCACTCTCCCTGTCTGGGCTGTGTCACGTCAGCCAGTACCACTGTCAACCCAGGCCGCACTCCCAAACCATCCATCTCCCTCTTAACTCGCCTTCCCTCACTGTCTTTCATGCTTTTTGTGTCCTTCTCCGACCCTGCCAGCTCCCTGCTCTCCTCCCGTCTCCTCCATCTTCCCCTCATCTCACCCTGACAACACCCACTTCTTCTATTTTCTGCCCTCTCTGCTCATATCGGTCGCAAGATGTTTGCCAAAACTTCAGCTGTGACAAGGCACAGCTGTCCACCAGCAACCAGCTCATTTGTCTCTCTTGTGCAGACACACACACACTCTGTCTCTTTAACATTCAGTTACAAAATCATTTTGGGCCGGCATCCAATCAAAGCGCCGCTCTGACGTCCAGAGGCAGACGACGAAAAGAGAGTGATGGAGTTTCAGCGCTGATGAAAGTGACGGGATGCAAAAAGGCTGAAACTGGAGTGAAGTCTGGCTGCTGAGCGAGTGACTTGCAGATAAGAGGGACAAAACATTTGTCTTTTGTTTTGCATTTTACAAGTTCTGCATAATGATGCGTAGGGCTGCATGCAAAGGAGGACTCCACCTCGATGCTACTTGAGGGGAGGGCAGATGTGAAAAGACCTAACAACACCTAAATGCACTGCAAAAAACCTCAATCAAATTAAGTCATTTCAATCTTAAAAGAGTCTTAAAGGGATAGTTCACCCCAAAATCAAAAATAAATATATAGTGCTATTTATCCATCTTTGTTTTGGTGTGAGTGTCGAGTTTTAAAGATATCTGCGGTAGAGATGTCTGCCTTGTCTCAAATGTAATGGAAGTAGTTGGCACTCGGCTTGTGGGGCTCAAAGTTATAAAAAAAAATAGTAGGAACTACTTTCTTTTGATGATACAAAAAATTGGTTCTTGTGAAACTGATGAAAATGATTTCTGGATAGAGACATTGCTGTTGACTTTCTCAGATGATTTTTTGGCACAAGCCGAGTGCCATCTAGTTCCATTATATTGGAGAGAAGGCAAACATTTCTACGGGCCAAAAGTTGGCAGCTCACACCAAAACAATCTAGATGGATAAATCGCACCACAGGTAAGGAGAGAAATATGTATCTTTTGACTTTGGGGTGAACTGTCACTGTATAATCTTTACTTTCTTCAAAAATCTGCCCAAACTTTAAGAACATTCAATTCAATTCAATTCAAAGTGGCTTTATTAGCATGACCATAATAAAGTACAGTATTGCCAAAGCACATTGTTCAAATGAAACAAGAAAATAGCACTAACACACAATACTTAAAGTGCTGAGCAAGAACACGAAACTGGACATAACTATAATAATAACAATAATAACATTAAGCAGTATCTGTGTGTGTGTGTGTGTGTGTGTGTGTGTGCGTACGTGTGTGTGTTGGGGTTGTCACTCACTGTTCCTCAAAGTGTGGCAGGTGAAGACATATTCTGCTGCTAACTTGCAGCTCTCTTTCTGTTCTCCCATTAGTATTGGTAGTTTCTTTATATTTGTTAGTTTGTCAAATTCAGGATGTTTGTTTTTAAATTTGGGGAAATATGTCATTCGGATTTCCTGATTTTTTGAGCATTCTGTGAGAAAGTAACATTTTAACTTGTTTTCCAGCAGAAATCAAGAATTTTCCTACACTTGACTGTCTAGTGAGGATAATGCAGGTTGCTGCATTGGGATAAAAACATTTTAATTTAACTGTAGAAAATACTTGAGGAGAGTTGATTTTCTTAATTGAGATAATATGAATATGGAACGTGGAATTGACTTATATGTCCCGCCCCCTTTTTTTAATCTGTGCTCCAATAACAGTTGAGCAAGCTTAGTGGTAGTATCTCAGTCAAAGTTCTTCAACACTGGTCAACCTTTTCTGTTGCTATTTCATGTACTCAGATAAGCTATATGCTAGGCTCATCTATGTTGAAAAAAAAGTTTTTCAAGATGGTTGCTGGGGCAAGTTAGCTAATGCTAACAAAACACAAGTAGTTAGCTAGCCAACGGACATCAATCGTTACCTAGCTAGTTGTATGTTATACCTGCTTGCAAAACACTAGCTAATTTATGCCAATTGTTAGCAAGTTGGCTAGTGTTTTGGAGACATTAGTTAACTTAAGATATGGCAACATAAGCCTGTATGTCGCTTTTACAGGTCCCTCAGAGACATCTTTTAACCATCTTCAAAATTTGGTTTTCTTTTCAACATACAAGCCTATAGCATATAGCACATTTGAAGTGCAGGAGTCAGGAAAGGAGAAAGTTGACTGGGGTTTTGCTGTTAACCAGGCACGCTCAACTGCTATTGGAGCACAGAGCAAAAGGGGGTGGTACTTAGGAAGGGGCTCTGAACAATCTTATTGCACAGGCAGATTCTTTCATTTGTTTTGAGAAAATAAGGCTTTACAACTCAATTACAGACAAAAAAAGAAAAGATCAGACAGAGACTTTTTGCAGTGCAAGTGCTCGTGGCATACATCAGAACAGCTTAGAGCTTGGAGATCTTAACACACAATTTAGTATTCATAGCACAAACACACACATGCCAGCACGTCCTCCATCACAAACCAGAATCCGCACACACACACACACACACACGAAATGACAACAGCATCAGCTCCCTCCCGCTGCTATCCCGTTTATCTGGAATGATGCCGAAGCCTCAGTAGCTGCTGCAATACGAGCCCGACCCGATGTTGCGGAGATGTGCAGAGCAGCAGCAGAGCTGGGAGTCTCGTGATACTTAGCCTAAACAAAACTAAAGATCAAGGAGGAGGGGAGGATGGAGGGATGACAGACGAGGAGGGGGGAGGAGGGAAAGAGCTAAGAGACTGGAACGTGAGTTAAAGGAAGGATAGAGAAGGTGATGAACGGTGTGACAGAGGTTGCCTTGACGTTGCACCCCCCTCTGGCCTCACACTTTCAGACTGGCTTCTCATCCCACCAGTCCGCTTCTCTGTGTCACCCGGGGGGAGGAGGATTGACCTGGCCCAGTCCAAATGCTGCCAGGAGGATTGGATGATCCTGCTTAGGCAGGGTGTGCTGTGAAGCAAGCTAATGAGAGGCCAATGTGTGTGTGGGTGTGTGTATGTGTGTGTTGGCTGGCTTTTCTAAGGGGCTCCGGGTTCAGCCACCCAGGGCAATCTGCCCAGTGATGCTGGGACACATGTGACCCCGTCAGACCTACGGCCTGGATTACTGTTACCGCCACCACCATTGTGAATGTGTGAGTGTGTTCGGTGTATGCATATGTTTCCAAGGAAGAAAGTTGCTTGTTCTTGCATGTGTTCCAACATTGTGAACTAGCTCAGCCAGCCACACGCTTTTAATCTCCTTCATCCTAATCATCAGCACTTTTAACAATTACCAAAATCCCAAAGTCACTTCTAAAGCCCCCGGGACTGGGGAAGTAAATTAGTTCTTTAGCTAACCCCAGCATATTTACAACACCGCTTTATGGCTGTTATGATGTTGATGAATGTGCACTGCCCCTGCCAAATAAACTTATAATCGAGTGATAAAATAATGAATGAATTCCGAGTGGAACAACAGTCCGTGACGCCTGCCAATTTCCTCACCTCTCTCCCGTATGTGTGTGTGTGTGTTTGTGTATATGTGTGTGTATCTGCCCTCCCGTGTGTACAGTCTTCGTTGTGGCTGTGTGTCTAATGCTCACTTGCACAAGCAACAAAAACAGAGATAGCAAAAGTACACACATTCTTTACTCAAGTAAAAGTATTGGCTCTGAAATGTACTCAAAGTATAGAACTAAAAAGTAGACCTCTGAAAGACATTTATACCAGTTGTTTCTCTGCAAAGTTAACTAATTCTCCGCCGTAGAGTCTCACTCTTTCGTCTTGTTATGTCTGTCATGCATGATAAGTACTGATGAATATACAAAAGAATCCTCTTTTTTATGTTATTGTCCAGTCCATTAAGGTAGAAATTGGTCTTGATGTTGTGAAGGTGGTGTGCAAAGATGCAAAATGGAAATAATCAATAATTTCCTTAAAACGCATTAATAGTAGTTACAAGCCCATTTGGAAAAAGTAATAAGCATAAAGTGCAGGTGAATATCACAAAATGTGTGAGTTGTAACAATCACCTAAATTTAGCAAATGCTATACTACCAAATCCTTTACAAGGACGGGATACTCCTCTATCGTCACAGTAACGTAGCCTAAGTAAACCCCCAAAATATTATAGAAACCAGAAAAGAGATTACTGTTCTTATGGTTATCTTGCTAACACTAGCCTAATTCAGTGTTTCCACTGGTAACATGTATCCATGATAATTAATGTTTCACACAAATCTGCTGTGAAGAGGGCAGGAGGGATGAGGGTTGGGTATCAAAACCCAGCGACCCAGCTCTAACAGCAAGCAAAGGTAGCCTTCTGTTAGCTAGTAGCTACCATAAATGCCACGCTAAGTCTAAAATGTCGCCGTATTACACTTCAAAGGATTAAAATTTTCCTTAACAATGAAAAATCTGTTCTTTAATGTGGTCAACCATCATATTGTTTTAAAAGTATCGTTAAGCACTGGTATCGCAAAAAAAGAGGGCACTCAAAAATAATTGTTAAGAACCAAAATTGGTGAGTCGCAATCGTAAAAGTCCAAATGATGCCCAACTCCATTCGCTACTTCACACCTCTGGAAAAAAACAGATACATTAGGACCACACATGGTCTTTACACACGTGTCCAACATAGATGGGAGGGGAGGTCGAGCCCCCTGAGGGTCATTTACGTGTGCAGGCATCTGTTGAGAACACATCTGTCTGTTCACATGTCTGTATTCACACAGTCCGCCTGCATACCTGTGTGTCCATCTGCCTGCCTGCCTACAATGCCCACAGAAAAAAAAAAAAAAAAAAAACGAAAGAAAAGGATGTCAGCCTCTGGCCAGATTGGCTGCCTCCTTCTTCTTCTCCTTCTCCTTCTCCTTCCCTTGGCCTTTCCATTCTGCCACATCAGCTGAAACCTCTTTTCACAGCTCCTGTTGCTCTCAGCTCGTAAACTTACACACACTCCTCTTTTTCACCAAGGGAGAGGGAGGTCGGAAGAGAAAGAGAGCCGCTGCCTGCTTGCTTTAACAGGCAGCTTGAGCAATATGGTTTGTATTCAACCCTTCTCTTCTTTTCTCCACTACATTCCTTCTCTTGTTTCCTAAAATAAATCTAAAAAAAAGTACCCAGTGGATATTCTCTAATCATTTAGCCTAAGGATGCATGTAGGCTTACCAGGCTCCTGCTTACTTATCCACACAGCCCAGAAAAGCCTCGGTTCATGCATGAATTATTCATGAATGGGAAACCTACGGGTGGATTTTTACGGGGGGCGTGTGTGAAACCGGGTGTGGAGTTTCGAACACGCAAACGATCAATAAATGGGTGTTGGAATGCCGCTCCTTTGATATGACACCCCGTTTGACCCACTAACACTTATTCCACTCTCTGCGCTCGGTCCCAGAATGCCCTCGCCAAAGAAGATTTCCAGTGATTTTTTTTTTGGAGCCTTTTCTCTGGTTTTTTGTACTTGAAACACTTAGCCTAGTTAGCTAGTCTTTTATCCGGCGCCAATTAGCCGGCGATTAATGAATTATTGAGAAACGGGAAGGGGGGATTAAATTTTAATGTGGATCTTAGGGGGAATAGTTGTATTACAAGTCACCGGGAGCGCCGAGTGAGGAGACGCCCACCCTCAGCAGCCGTTTACAATAATCTACAGCCGTTTACTAAAAGTATGGGAAGAGAGGAAAAGAGGAAGAGGGAGAGTGCGAGTAGAGGGAGGGGTGAACGGGAGGTCTTGGCCTTAAGAACAGACGTTGAAATCAAACTTGCAAAAGCGCCAAGGACTACAAAACTCCATATGCTGTGATCAGAAGAGTGACCAAAGCCAACATTCGCTCTACTTGAATTCATTTTCTGTGTGTGTGTGTCCATCGGTGTGACCTCTTTGATCCTGAGTGTGTGTGTGTGTATGTGCGGGTCGCCTGCCCCGCCATCCCCAGCACCCACTCCCACTCCCACCCGACCCCCAAACTCCGGAGCAGTAATGTAAGATTCGATCTTTCATTAGGGCGTCCGTGTAAGGCCGATAATAGGAGATGCTGAGATAAGGATAATGTATGTCTGAGGGGGGAAGCTCTTCCCAAGGTGATCGTTCTGGTTCAGTTCTCTCTTCCTCAAGCAGAACCTGTATTGGCACTTGAGACTTAACTGGTATTGATTTACTTAGGGTTAGGACTGTCTCTACCCCCACTCTGCTCTCGCCGCCGCTCCTTCTGTTTCTCATTCACCTTCTGGCACCTGTCTCTGTTTATATTCCTCCCCGTACAACTCTGTCTATTCTCTTTCTTGCCGGGGCCAGAGTAATTTCAACTGATGGGGCAGTCAATAAAAGGGCGGATGCAGCGCTTGATGGCTGTAAGCATTTCTGATACTATACTTTACTGTAACTTATAGAGCTGCAACGATTAGTCGATCATAAGGAAACTGCCAGCGATTTTGATAATCGATTCAAGTCAAGCAAAAATGTCACATGTTTGCATGTTCCAGTGTCTTAAATGTGACGATTTGCTGCTTTTCTTTGTCATTTATGACAGTAAATGAAGAGTCTTTCAGTTTTGGACTGTTGATCGGACAAAAAAAAAGCATTTGAAGAGAACACTTCGGGCTCTGGGAAATTGTGATGAGTATTTTTCACACTTTTTTGACATTTTGTAAGCTTAAACCAGTGGTTTTCAACCTTGAGGCCGAGACTCCTGAGGGGGGTGCAAGATAATTTCTGGGGGTTCGCCAGATAGTTTTGGTAAATAAGATGAAATAAAATATTGTAGCAAGCAGCATGGACTGAGAATCAGGAAGCAGCTCTCAGTGACATCAGTCAATTAGAGACATTCAACATTTGGGACAAGCATTCAAAAACATGCAAACGCAAACAAATACAGCTTTAAGAAATTTAACAGTACAGTTTTAACCTCACTAATGGTTAAAACTATAAACCAACACTAAAATGGCAATTACCACTATAAACGACCATGTTTTGAACAGACACAAACACCAACAAAAAGTAAAACTTGCATTTTGTAACCTACAATAGCTAAATTAAACTACTCAGTCCAGCAAGCATGATGGGAAATGAGGGCTATAATTTAGACTGGGGAATAGAATAGATTTTATTTCGTGTTTTGTGAGAGTCAAAGCAATGAGGGGGGGGCGAGAACACCAACCTTATTTATTATCAGGGGTCGCGACTCAAAAAGGTTGAGAACCGCTGGACTACACAATTAATTGTAAAAATATTCTGCAGCTTAATCGATAACGAAACTAAGTTATAAGTTACGGCAGCCGGATGATTTTGTTTATCATGTGTACCAGGAATTAATCGGGTGGTAGAGTCTGAGACATGTGCATCCTGGTTCTTCCTTCACCTCTGTCACTCCTAACACATCTCTGAGTGCGTCAATGGCTGCTGTAGCGCTATAATTAGTGGCTGGATGCGACACATGTTTCCAATTTGCTATGTCTGGTCACTGCACTGGAAGAGGGAGGGGTGGCGAGGAAGAGATAGAGACAGACGGAAAAGTGACAGGAGATGGACAGGGACGGAAGATGGATGGTACTGAAGACAGGGGCAGAAAAGCAGGTGAGAGGTGTGAAAGAGAGAAGGGAGGAGAGGAAGAGGAGAAGGAGCTGGTAGATTGCTCACAGAGGCGGAAAGGAAGATGGGAGGAGAGGTGAAGGAGGGAAGCTGCAGGTGGACAGTCTGGACTTCAAAGCAGCACATCCAGCAGAGGTCTAGAGGTTAACAACGTGACAGTCCATTTGCTACACAGACGAGATGTGAACCATACATGCGCTCAGGCTGCACCTGATTAATACACACTGCTGCTTCTGCTTACTTTTCGCCTCATTTCAGAAGTACAAACCAGATGTGTGTGGGCTCCGGACTTTGTCCTTGGAAGATGCGCGCTATTTGGACGAGCAGGGCCTCTTAACATATTTCAGCCCAGGGCCAAAACCTATTTTGCCCTGAGGCAGCTGAAACTAAAGTAGTGTTCTTGTCATGTAGAGACCGGGGAGAAGCAAGTACATGGAAAGTGTGTAAAAGGGCCAAGAAAATAAACAGGAGGAATGACTAAGCTGATTAACTATGAATAGTAAGCTTCACAAATAAGCCTCATAGTATACAATAGGCTTTGTATTTTGAATATATGAGTGAGCAAATCTGTGGAAATGAATATGGAGTCTGGCGTCAAAGCCACCACCCCTCTAATTGCCAGCCAGGCCAATTCACTCTAAGCCCTGACACCCACCTAACACTAAACTCCATTAAGAGACAATGGCGTGGAATCACCTGTAAGGCCTCAAAAGCCCGGGCTGTTAGCTTCTCAGTGAAAATTACCCTCCCGTGTCCAACTCTACTCCCCTGTTGGGTGAATCCACCCACTGCTGACAAAAAGCCCTCATTAAGAGCTTCATGCCTGGCTCCACAGCGGGGGCCCATGCACAGTCACATCTGTGGAGAGAGGGGAGAAACCGGGCAGGCCGTAGCCTACAGCACATGGTCGCATTAAAAACCTGTTAGTCTATGAAAAAGCTCCTGGCATGGGTGTGAGCTGGGGGTGGCAAGGTTTGGTAGACTGCCTAAAGGAAGCCTAAGTGAATTTGCTTTTGTAGGTTTTTTTTGTATCATAAAGTGAGTAATGTTGGCAAAGTTTCAAGAAATGACAGCTCCTCTGGACCAAGCTGATAGCCTGGTGGCCTACATATGCTACACTGTAAAAAAAAAAACAGAAGAATTTAGTGGAAACAACTAATCTTTTCTCATTAACTTGATGCAAATATACAAGTTTGGTTATATCAAGTTGATTTATTTATTTTCAGAACACTTCAATTTGTGGTGCTCGTCAGCGTGACTGAAGAGTTGCTGGTTCAACTTAATATCTTAAACTTATTTAACATGTTTTCTCAAGTACAACTTAATCGCGCTTTGAACCATTACAAATTACCTCTACTTGTCTTTTCAAATTCAGTCAACTTAAAATTTTAAAGGCAGCCCGCACACACTTGTTTTACGATAAGACAAATTTTCGCAATTTGTGAATCAAGATTTATTGGATCAGCTTAATATCCTCAGCTTAATAAACACATTTTCTCAAGTTCAAATGAATTAATATCAAGTTTATTTGACGAGAAAGTTTAATTGTTTTGAATCATTACAAAATTGCCTCAACTTTCAACTTAACATGTTAAGTCAGCCCGAAAACTAACTTTTTTAAGTTAAAAGAATGCATCACTGTGACTGAAGAGTTGCTGGTTTAAGTTATTTTAAACTTTCTGAACATGTTTGAGTACAACTGAATTAAAATCAAATTATTTGACTGGAAAAGTTTATTTGCCTTGAATCAGTGTGAAATTACCTCAATTTGTCTTTTAAAATTCACTCAACTTAAAATTTAAAGGCAGCCCGGACACTAACTTTTTAAGCACTATATTTTTACAGTGTATTTATTAGCTGAAAATATCCTTGTCCCAGTTTGTCCCCAGAAATGTAGTGAGGATTGTGCAGAATTGAAGCCTGGTGTCACCTCCATACAGGCCGCCTTGTTATTCTCCAGCACCCCCCCCCTCCCCACCCTCCCCCTGTCACCGCCACCGGGCGTCTATTCAGACACTGGGAAATTGGCAGAGGTGTGAGAAAAGTGGTGTCGGTCGTTAAGGCCGGACGGCCGAGAGGTGTTTAAAATGACATTTCCTCAGCTAATGCCTGACACCTTCTCCA
This sequence comes from Lutjanus argentimaculatus, assembly GCA_034769285.1. Classification (NCBI taxonomy): domain Eukaryota; kingdom Metazoa; phylum Chordata; class Actinopteri; order Lutjaniformes; family Lutjanidae; genus Lutjanus; species Lutjanus argentimaculatus. The sequence goes on from JAWZSL010000018.1 coordinate 15,522,173, forward strand.
GAGGAAAGAAAAAAATGCAAATGAGCGTGGCCGGGTGGGCAGACGGGGGTGTTCGAGAGGCCTGCGGGCCGGGGCCTAGACTTTAATCAAGGTCATCCAGCAACAGCAATTAGAGCATCTCACACACACACACACGTCTTTATTATCCTACACACACAGCTTCTATGTGTTCCAGCTTACAGGGACTTTACCAATAAGACGAACTGCAGCTGGATTATCCTCAATAATCAACGTGAGGGTGACAAATTCAGAACAGCTGTGAGACGGAGCAGCCTGTTCCAGCTCGGAGTGGATGCATTGATCAAATTATGCTGTTTATATTAGATTGTAAACAGTAAGGATGGAATTATGTGATTTTTTTGGGGGGAAGAAAATACAGCAAATTGGCAAAATAGAAATAAAAAGGGGACTGTGTCTGTGGCAGGCCTGTACTCTGTGCTGATCTGTGCCTTTATTGAACTTTATGGTGCTTTCTGTCGTGTTGCATTACTGCCAGACACTTGGAGATACTTGCATTCTTTAAATAGTACCTAAATCCCCTCTTCTCAGCTCAAGTTGCATGCCATATTTCAAACATGCAATTAAACTAATTATTCGATCAGTTTTTTTTTTTTGCTCTGCGTGGGCTGAAACTTCAAGTTCAAACCTGCAATGAAGCAGCCAGTAAAAAGAAATTAACTGCTCTTACCTTTCGTTCAGGGAATTCCAGTAGATGGGCTCCATATTGCTGGCCGCCGTCCCCAGTAAATCCAGTAAGAATATCAGCAGGATCCCCAATCCATTCCCACTCCCTCGACACGCCATTTCAACCCTGACACCCAGCATGTGCAGCCCCATTTAACAGAAAAGGGCGATATTTTCTGTGTTTTCAAATGCTTGTAAGGCGACTCTCAAAACAATGGATGTGCGACTACAGCCCCGATCAGGCTCTAGGTAGAGGCAGTCAAAGTGTGAAGGGAGAGCCTGCTGTAGTATTCAACCTCATGGATCCACAATTCAGCAAATTGCGCTGGATCAAACCGAAAAGCACACTCTGAAACGTGCAAGAGAAACTTGTTCAATCCGTGCGTCTGGGTCTCCAAAAACGACGGGTTTTTTTTTTTTTTGCGCGTCCACGGTCGTACTATTTCAGTGCCAATCCCATGACTTTCCCATTAATTTGTCATTAGTCCTCGATTTTCCAAAGCAGCGCTCCTCGGCTCAAATATAACTCCACTCAATCGAATTTTCTGAAAATTTATCGTCACCCAGGAGCTATTTCTGTTGCCTTTCGGTGCGCCCTAATTGTCTTTTTCCGAACAATGTTCCCTTGTTCTCTGAGCCGACTCTGTGTGATTTCTCTCCCATTACCTTGTTTTCTCGCAAGCAGATCTACCTTCCAACATGTCAGGCTGCGCCGAGAGGAAATATTGTCAGTCTGTTGGAAAGAAACAGTCGAGATGAGGCCAAAAAAAACTGTTAAGGTAAAGCGTTTAAAATGGGAAAGATGTCACTCGTGTCCACAGCTCCATCCTCATAAAGACATGTTGATGCTCGGTGGGCTCAGTCAGTGCGCATTACAATCCGTATTCTCCTCTTTGTAAAACACACAGGTTGTAAATCCGCAAATCCTTCAGTGACGGATTCGTTGAAAATTAAAAAATAAAATTAAAAAAAAAAACAAAAAACAAATCAGGATCCAAATCGATAAGAAGTCCAAGAATCAATTCAAAGAAAACTGCGAGAAACAAACCAAAGAGCTAGAAAAGCATCCCCACTCTCAGAATGTGGCACAAAGGCCGACGCGAAACTTGTGGAGTGATTAAAAAAAATAAGATGCGACTTGTGAGCATCAGTCTCTGGTGGAAATTGACGCCTATCTGATGCAGCGCATCATTTGGAGAGCTGGACAGACGCGTCGCTTCTCGGCCAAAGCAGAGCGCTTCATTCGTTATCTCATCCGTCTCTCCGCCTCAAAATCCCACTGGTTTGACTTGCCCTAATGCTCGCAGCACATTGACAGACCGACTGGCTTGTTTGAGAGGAGGAGGAGGGAAAAAGGGGACGTGGATGAATGGAAAAAAAATCCCCATCCTCCGACTGGCAGGCAGGGCGCACTGACGGAGCGCAGTTCTTCCAGGCTTTTTCGGGGGGGGCGGTATCGAGTCCCTTTCAGCACCTCCTCTACTCCTCCTTCTCTCGGAGTTTCAGGGGCCCCCCGACTCGGACCTCTGGACTCCCTGGCGCTCTATTCTGCCTCCTTTCAAACGCCGAAGAAGAACCCCCCACCTCAGCAGACGCTCACCAACGTGCGCCCTCCTCTGCTCCACGCCGCGATGGAAGAGCAAGAGCGCCCCCCACGCATTTAGAGGGCATCACATGTGGCACTGGAGGAGGACTGTGTTGAAACAATCCAGCTGAAATTTTTAGAAGGATATTATACAAATGTCACAGCAAAGATATGAGTCCCTATAGGTGTATCTCAGGTTTATTAGAGATGAAATGTGCCTCAAGGGTCAGTGTGAGCTCATTATAGACGTATTAAAGGACTATTATGACAGTATTTTATAAGATAAAGTGGAATTACAGAGTCACGCTGTGAGAAACTTGCACATTTTTGGAAACAACTGCCAACAATATAAGAAAAATACCTCCTTAAATGATGTCAAGCGTGATCATTGGACTGGATTCACCTCATAAGTCTGCAGCCCAGTCTAAACAAAAAGAATCCCTCTTTCTTTCTCTCCGTGTGGGAGGATGTGGCCCTCTGTCTCTGTCTCTCTCTGTCCTCCCATTGACAGAACAGGGAAAGAGTCCCAGCAGCATCCAGCAGCAACACTTCAAAGTGCCCCCGTTCAGCTTGATGAGGTGCAGGACGAGCCGGGTGACAGGCCCCGCTGAGGGCCACACACACCAGTGTTTACACGGAGGCCCTCGGTCGCCAAGAACACACTGACACTGATTTACTTATACACTATTACACACACACTCAGAAACATGAGACTGAGACATGAGTGTCAAAACTGTGGCTGCACTGCCCCCATGTGGTGGATACAGAGCATGGAGCTGACTGCACTCTGTCAGAGTGACGGTGGAGCCTGCCAGCTTCTATTGACCCAAATTAACTATTATATCCTATAATGTTTAGAGTTTTACCTACTCTCTATGCATCCTACACTTACAGTTTTCCAGAGCTACACCTGAGAAACAACAAATGCGCTCCACTGCTGTCTATCACACATTAATCTGTTGGACATTAAAGCCACAAGAAGACATCCTTAAAGGAGCACTCCACCAGTTTCACAGCGATGCCATCGGGGTTATCTTGGTTTTGGGTTTGAAGCTTAAAATTTTTAACAGTGAGCCAGCTTTACAAATTGGAGGTGTCTGATTTGAAAGAAGAAAGCATTTAGCAGGCTAAGTACTGCATTATGGGAATTGTAGGATCCAGCATTTTTGACCAGTGCCAAAGATGAAGGGCATGTTCACAACCTATGGTCCTGTTTATAAATCAAACTAACGCGCGGATGACACACTGTTTCAATTTTCTAACTGGCCTGGTATTCATAAAGGCAAAAACTCAAACAGTATAGAAATTGTAAACGCAAGTCATGTGGTGGAAATGTCGTTTGATTACTATTCATACAGTTGGTGGGAAAAAAGACAACAAATGGCCCAATTTCTACCTAGATATACATCATAGAGCACCGTCAGGTTCTGTTCATGTTGGTGTTGATCTAGGGCACATATCAGCAGTCTTTAGAGGGCCGCGCATATGAACATCTTGTAAGACAGCAGGTGTTAAATAATTTAATAATGTAGGCATTTCTTGCTCCATAGTGATTCTGGGGTTGTCTTCTGTCAGTCAACACTTTGGTAGCAAACGCGCTTCTTGTTCACCAGTCAACAAAACAAGAAAAGATTTGGTGACTAGTGAAAAAAAGGAACGTTTTTTTCACCAATGAAATTGATTAGTTGAAATTGTTGTTGGTAATAATACCAGATGGACCAAAGACGAGTTGTTTGGTCCACAGCGTTCACACCAACACAAACAAACTGCACTAAAGGATTAAGTGCAATGCCCAAAATAGTGACGTAACAAGATTGAACCTGACCTGCATTATGCTGACAGACGAGGTTAATAAAGTTAGGCTTGTGTTGTGGTGTGTGCTGGTCGTTTGTTGGTTGATGTTAGGGACTCCATTTCTAAGCTAATGTTAGCTGGTGTTACTCACCGTCGGCGCAGGAGGGTAGCTGAAGCAAGGCACTAGGTGGTGTGAATAAATGTCCCAAATAAAACTTCCTGAGAATTCATTCCACAAGCCGTTATAGGCAACTGAGAAAGTTGGGAAGGCCTCATTTTTCAAGTTACTTTACAATCCATTCACACACTGGCAACACAAAGCGATTAATACATGTAAATGACTTCACATAGTGACATTAACTGACACAAAACAGTGCTTTTTTACCATATAAAGAAGGTGGAACATTTCCTCAGACTTGGTCATTTTACTCTCAAAATATGAATGGTGCCCATGTGACGTTTTCAACCAGGAAATTCATCCTGTGCAAAAGCTTAGCACACAGGCCTCCATGCAACACTTTCAGAGAGAAAAATCCACAAATTTCCCAAACTGTAGCAGCAGCACAACACACTACCAGACACACAAAGAGAGAGCGAGAAACAAAGAGGGGAAGACACCTTTAATATGATGCACCATTAACACCTCATGCTGTTCTTGCACAGCCAGGGTGAGAAAGGAAATTAGAGTGAGACAGTAGACAGAGCTAGAGGAGAGCGCAGGGAGGAGGAACAAAAATGGTGCAAAAGTCAATAGCAGACCTGAAGCTGACAAGACCTTAGTGTCTTGCTCAAAGGCACTTCAGCAAGGGCAGATGACTGATCTTACAGGGGTTCAAACTAGGATCTGCGGGCTGAAGAACAATCTGCAAGCAAGACAAAAGTGCAGACATTTCCTCCGCAATGCAAAATTACAGCATGAGTTCAACAAAAATTGTAATTATAGGTTATGAGATCCAAACAAGAAACAAATACAGCAGGGAGATTTTATAGAGCTGGTCAGAGTGAGAGGAAGAAAAAAAAAAAAGAGAGCAGAGATGGAGCTGTTTCTGTTGCGCTGACCTCTGGAAACCTTGGCAGGGCAGATGACAGAGCTAAATGTAGTGGAGGAAGACAGACTGGTTTAGAGACAACAGTAGTTCAGAGGTGGAGCTGGCATGAAAAACAAACCTTCTGCTCTGTCTGGGAATCTATCTGTGTGGGAAAACTGGCTGGTTTATGCCTCTCACTCTGACTTCTGCGTATGTGGAAGATGAGTCAGTTTTAAAAACTGCAGAGCTATAAGATACCACCTACATCAGATCTGTCATAGTGCTGAATAACTGAATGTACTTTCTGGAGTGATACGTGAGTGGAAGCAAGGAGTTTGAAGATGTATTTCTTTGCTTTAAGTTCCCGTGAAATGGCTAGTGGAGTATTCATTAGTTACATGTTTCCTGTAAAAACAGGCAGCTAGAGATTGATTGGCGTTTACAGTGGCCAACAGGGCTGTGCGTTATGCCCCCACGCCACGCAGGTTTAGCAGTCCACGGATGTAATGCTAGGAGGGAGAGCAGTTTTAGCTGACTCTTCCTGGACTGAGAGCTTGGGTGAGCGCGGCCAAACCAGGACCAAAGCAGCCTCCAAGACCAACGGAGGCCAGTGTGAGGCAGGGAATAGGCTACAGCACCGAGGTGATTTTCTTGCTGGTTTGGCTCCCAGGACCACAGGGCTGAGTCATTGCTAACTGAGCAACAGTTGTTGGTTAGCTAATTTACCTTAGCAACAATTAAAGCTTTCTTTCCATCAAGAATCTCCATAGCATCTCTGTACGTTCCTGTCTGTTGTATGCTGTGTTCATTCCAATGACCAGCTTGTGTCGATTGGGAGTTGCTGAGCATTTCTGTTGCCTGCTAGAGCAGCTTAGCCGTTATGTTTAAGGTTAAGCTAGTAGAGCAAGCTAGTAATCCATCTATGAAAACTATGAAACAACCCTTGGTGCTGTATTCCTTTTCGGTCTGGATGCATTTGTCATTCGTGACCGTTGTCGCTGGGAAGTTGCTGAGCCAGTTCTGTGCCACGTAATGGCAGCTTCGCTAATAGTTAAGGTTAAACTATTTGAGTCAACAAGTAAACTAATCATTTCTATCGGGCAAACTATAAACAACCTTGGTGCTGTATTCCTTTTCAGTGTCAGAGGCTGCATTTGTCTCGTTGACCGGTCGTGTCAAATGGGAAGCTGCTGAGCCAAGTTCTGCTGCCAACTAATGGCAGCTTGCAGCTAACAGTTAAGATTAGCCACTTTAGTAACAAGTCGAGCTCCAATCATTCCATCAGCAAACTCCATAAACAACCCTAGTACTGTATTCTCTGTTGGCCTCGGTGGCTGTGTTCCTCCCAGTGACCGGCCATTTTCACTGGGAGGCTGCTGAGCCTGGCTCTGTTGCCCGCTAACAGCAGCTAACTGCTATAGTTAGCTCCTTTAGAAACAAGGACGCTGCTAAAATTACCAGGAAACTCCGTGAACAACCTTAGCACTGTATTCCTGCTCTCCCAGAGGCTGTGTTCATCCCGGTGACTGGCCATGTTCACTTGGAGGCTGCTGAGACTGGGACTGTTGCTCTTAAGGCCAACTTTAGCCACTTTAGCAACAAGTAAGCTGCTAAAGCTACCTGTCCATCGGGAAAGCTCTGCAGCAAAATAAACCGCTGAGAGTTTAAGCTGAGCAGGTGGAGGACATCAGAGAGGAAACCAGAGAGAAAAATTCTCCATAAAATATGATTCAGTTTTACCCAAATCATTGAATAACATTATAAAGTTGTGCTTTTCTACAGTGAGACCCATTTGCCAGAAACACTCCAGTCGGTCCAGTGAATGGATGTATTCTTCCTTCCATGCTGCACTGCATTATATTATTAATTAAGTGATTGAAATTTAGTGTACACCCATGTTTTAATCATTTCCCAGGGAAAGATAAACTCTGAAACACCAGAAATAAAAACTTGAGAATCTACAAAACCACTTTTTTGTCATTGTTGGGCCAGATACTGGTGTATAGGTTATGTCCAGTGCAATATGTATGTGATAAAAACACTTAAACATCGATTTTGACTTCGTGGGACCTTTTATATACACTCATAGCTCATGAGCTTGGTGTTTATTACAGCTTATTTATTCATGCTGACCTCATTTACTGCACCGACCTTCAACTCTTCTTCATAACCACATCCCCTCCCTGGTGACTCTGGCTGCAGTCTGCTCCAGCTGCCAGACCTCAGCACACACACACACATGCACATAATGTACTATAAATACACACACATACATACACACATTTATAATCAAGCATCACTTTCACACAGCATTTATAGCTGCAAACATAAGCAATTACAGTAAGTGCATGGTTAATATTATGCACATCGTGGTTTAAGGGTTCAGGCTAAGGACAGACACATGCACATCCACAAACACACAAACAGACACCCACGGTGGCGGCAATACAAAGACCTCAGACAGGAAAACATGCACCCTGATGGGAATGAAATTCACACCGAGGGTGGTACGGAGATGTGTGTGCGTGAGGATGTGGGTCGGTGTCAGAGCATGGCACCCTCGCCCGCCTTGCAGTTGATAGATCTCAGCTGCACGTCTTTATCCTTCAGCATCTGTCTGTCCCTGTGAGCTTCCTCCTCCTCACACACTCACACACACACACACACACAGTGCAGCAGCAAACACTCCTCCGCTGCCAACACACACACCCGTGGTATCTTCCCGTGACAGAGAGAGGCGGGGGGAGGAGGGGATTAAATGAGGGGAGGTGAGGGGTTGTGCAACATGTGATGTGCAGATCACACATATGGATGGTACAGAGTGACTCGCTGATTCTGCATCAGTAAACAATTTGTACCTGACAGTTGATCTCCCTCACACACACACCTACATTTGCATACTTGAGCAGGCTGTGTGTGTTTCTGCTTCTTAAGCCATACTTATGAGGATTTTCCATTGACCGCAATAATGATCTAACCACTGAAGCCAGCCCTTCTCCTAAAATACCTGAATTTTAGCAGGGTGGCCATGTTGCACCGCAATGTTTATAAATGTTTGCAATCGTACACATTGGTCCTTTAACCTCAAATTTTAAACTGAAAATATTCATAACCTTGCACAATGCAAGATTACACTGCATGACTTGCGGGTGCAATTTACCATTCCTAAGTCCCACCCCTTTTGGAACCTCGGTCAACTTTCTCTTTTCCTGTAATAGAAATGCTTTGTGCTAGGCTACTTTTAAAGGTGGTTAAGATGTTGGTGGGGGACCTGTAAAAGTGACATATAGCCACATCTTAAATTAGCTTATGTTAGCAAAATGCTAGCTAACTAGCGAGCTAATCTGTATCAATTGTTAGCTAAGTAGTTATATCTGATAGCTAATGTTAACAAAATGCTGGCTAACTAGCTAGCTAATCTACATCAATACTTAGCTAACTAGCTTAGCTAGTTTGGTGTCATTAACTAACTTAAAATGTGCCCCAGCAACATCTTTTAACCATATGCAAAATTTGGTTTTCTTTTCAACATAGATTAGCCTAGCACATAGCATATCTAAGTACAGAAATACAGGAGAAAAAAGGGAAAGAAAAAGTTGACTGCTAGGTACCAGCTTGCTCAAATATTATTGGAACACAGAGTAAAAGGGGGCACATTAAGAAGGGTCAGTTGAATGTGTTTCTATGGTGACAAGCCTGATATCTTATAAAAGTGACTTGAAGTCTTAATGTCAACCTTCAGCTACAAAGAAAAATAACTTTAGGAGTTTGGAAGAGTGCAGCTCAGCTTCATCATTTAATGACTCATAACTGGTCCGAGCCTAACTTTAATGCTTACCCTAATCCTAGATATAAAGCTGAGCTGTGTCTCATGCACTACATAATACACAGACATATTCTGAGTGTGTTGTGTGATTGCAGAAAAGGGATAAAATGAAGCGTACTCAAAGACAAGCACACTAAATCTCCTTGATTTATGAGTGTGCTGTTGGACATTATTCTGTCACAATGCAACCCAAAATTTAGAAGCTACTCACAGCTGGAAGTAATTAAACAAACTGCTCTTTCTAATTAGCAAATAAACAGTAAGGTACATTGGCTTTGTGTAGTAACTGAAAAAAGGGAAATAAAAATTAGTACATCTTTTTTAGCAACCTTTTGAAAAATGGTCTGCTTGCAACCCTTTACAGATTGAATACACAGTATCTCTGAATAATGAGCACTTAATCCAAAGAGTGATTTTAGTTTAATCTCAATAACTGCTAGTGGCCTAAAGAGAATAAACTACAGCATTTCACAAGAGAGCAAAGATTAAAGTCATTAAAGTCAGGAAAATAACCTAAATTGAATTAGAAGAGCATCATTTTTCTAAATGTGATGTTTGATCATCTCACAACCCTTCAGATTTATCTTGTGACCCTTGGAAGGGTCCCAACTTCCAGGTTGATAACCACTGCTGCTGATAAGTACCATAGAAGTGGAACACAACCCTGATTTTCAGTCCTGCCAGACATTTTGAGATTTGGATTTTTTTTTTTTTTTTTTTTTTTGTATTAGGTACTTATCCATAGCCAATGTTGGGAGGAACATGTTACCATAATTACTTTTTCAATTTAATACTGTATCAATGCTTGGCTAACATGTACATCCAACAGCATCTGTGGGTGTCCTTCGACCAATCCTACTGTCTAACCAGTGTAGCTACCAGGCAGGAATGCTATTTATTGCTGCCCTCTGGTGGTTGTGAGTATTAATGACCTCTATCAATGATCATGGGTACAATGATAGGTAAAATTTGACAGTTGTCACTAAAGTAATATAGTGTAATTAATCATACGATTAAAGCAGGCATTTAATTTCAATAAATTGCCCAACACTGGCTATAGTCAGTTAATTACCCACAGTAGATGATAGTCAACACCCCCCAAGTTTGGAGAAGCAGCAAGAGTACCGGCGCAGGAAGATAAACAATGTTATAAACTTAAAGTTGCTCCCTCAAAAGCAGCAAGGCTCCTTTTGTAAAAATATTATTTTACCCCATTCATTGTCTATGTAAGCAGCCGTGCAATGCATACCTGTTGTGAAGTGGAACTAAACGTTGTTGATCTAAAATGAAGATTCAGCAAACAGCATGACTTATTTATCGCCCAAAATATTTGCAGAAACACATCTGAGTGCACTATTTTCGTAGTATAAGAGGAAGCTTGCAAATGAGCCGTCATGTTGATCAGGCTCAGAATATGGGAGCAGACATCCCATGGACTGAGCGTCTGTCCAATCAGTTGCAGCCAGAAGTGTTAACGCAGGTGGAGGAGGGTGTAGCCTGTTGTTGGTCATGTGGAAAATGCCCCTGCAACAGTAGAACTACTCCCTGTGTTCTGTGCTGTAAAATTACTGATTTTTCCAGTGGAGTCCGGTTGGTTTGGAGGGAGCGATATTTGACTTATATAACGGAGGTTACCCGTCAGAAAGGGCTTTCTGGTGGCAACATAAGGTGGTGAAAATATTCTCAATGTAACACACACTTAAACTGATAACTGAATTTTTTTTTTTTTTTTTTTTTTTTTTGGGTGGCAGTTTTGGTCTGACTCTGTCCACAGCAGTTTATTGCTTAGCTTCCTACACCAGTACTCCTGCTGCTTCTCCACACTGGAGCGCATCAACCACCATCTACTATCAGTAGTACATTGACTACGGATAAGTACCTCATACAGCACTTCAAATAATGCGAACTAACAATAATTGACTTAACACTTTTTCTTACTTTAATCACTAAATGATAAAGTGAACTCACATGAGGTGCAGGACACCCTCAACATGTCTACTGGGGAGGATTTTCCACAACCTCCTATTTTCACTTCGTCCCTTCGTCACCACGTTCCTCCCTCCTCTGCCTCCCTTTTCATTTTACCTCAGGACGCCTCCTTCCTCCTCCCTAATCTCCTCCTCCATCTGTCTCCACAGTTCCTCGCCGAGCTTGTCTGACCTGGCCCGCTTGCTCCACCTGCTACCCCCTGACACCGCTCTGCCTCCAGCCCTCTCAACCGCTGACTCCTCTATAAACCTCCCCTCCAGCCACCGCGGAGGGGGGCGAGTGAAGAAAGGGAGGGGAGGGTGGTTATGGGAAGGTGTAAAGAATGGACGGAAGCTGAGCTGGGATGAGAGTTTTGTCCACGCAGCCTGAGGGCAGGTAGGAGGATGAATTTAGGCCCCTACCGCTCTACCTTTCCCCAGAGTGCAATTACGCAAGCAATTACTCTCCCTGGGCATCACACACCCCACTAAACCGCCTAGATCACATCCAATCTGTCAGGGCCGGCCGGGATACTGGATGCTTAACGTACTTCAATAGGCTCATCCTCATGATAACTAGCTACAGGGATCGCCAGAGGGAATGTGTGGAGAGCAGGATGAGATGATGAGAAGAGGATGAGGTGAAGGATAGAGGCACACATGCGAGTACATATCTTAAGTTGATATTCTATATGTATTAGGGCTTATGTATTCGTGAGAGAAATATCAATGCGGTGCTACTTGTCTCCACTTGACAGCAACAGTAGAATATGATGATACGACACATCTTTTCTCTGTTTAATCTTCCCAGCTATTTCAGATAGATGTCCGTGTGTGTGCCTCCACATCTGGAGTGAATAGACGAGGATCAGACTCGGCGGTGAAATGAAACCTCTGGTGCTGCTGTGCTTTTTCCCTGGCTTCAGAGCATGTGTGCAGGAATACAGGTGCCAATTATTTTCACATCTAATGTAAACCAGAGAACAAGGACACGTCAATCACCGCCGCCGCCTTTTGGAATGGAAATGGGATGTATTCATAGGAACGCGGCTATTTTGGCGGCTGATGAAATGGGTTGGTAGGGACTTATAAAAATATCCCCGCAGACTCGGGCTTTGTAAGGAAAAACCTCAAGTCATCCGAACTTCAGACTGGTCCATCTATAATGAGCAGAAAATGCGGCGGGGTGAAAATTACATTCTACTACTGACTGTGAACAATGAGGGGTTTCATTTTTGATATGAAGACAGTCACTATTTTGGGATTTAGCTCAGCCTCCTCTCCTAACTAGTGTTAACACATGAAGTGACTGATTATCTGCATGTAGAAAACGACACGACAGAAATGCAGAGGACAACAAGCAAAACCAGACTGTCTGCAGCCATGCCAGCAGCTCAGTGAGTCCTTTGAGCTAAAGGCTATGAGGCTGATGCTAATAGCATTTGCTCTTTTCGGGTATTTGGTACAAATCATAACTGTATAATAAATGGTTGTACTCTCCGTGACCTCATTCACAGGTTTCTGAAGAGACATTGTGAAGCTCTTAGACGTAATTTAATGACACAGTAAAGTAGCATACCAAAGTACCAAATACCTGCAGAACTAATGCTATTACCATCAGTCTCAGCTGCAGCTTGCCAATTAGCAGATGCTAGCATGCTATCATGGTAAACCAAGCAAACATAGTAACTATTATACTTGCTTAAATGAAAATTCTATTAGGATTGCATTAAAACAACAAACGTTTTTAGACATTTTTATGCAGGAATGTTACATAAGCAAGTGTAATAGTTACTATGCTTGTTTGGTTTTAGGATGATAGTATGCTAACTAGCATGCTAGCTATACTGTGTTAATTAGCATGCTACACCTGAGTCTGATGGCAATACCATTGATGAAGCTCAGGCTGTTGCCATCCTAGCAGTGCCTGACTCCACTTTACTTCTGGCAAACCCAAAAATGGGCAAAGAGTGGAGCATGAGTGGAGCTGAGGCAGGCTGAATTAACCTACTTAGCAGCTAGCCACCTAGCGAGGGCACTCACATGTCACTCACAGTGGTCATGCTAAAATATTGTTGATTATACAGGCAAATTTGAGCCAGGCCTATTCAATTACAGGTCTGTGGGCTGAATCCAGCGTCGTTGAGATTTTTTTTTAAATAACCTGCTACTTTCTAAGTTTACGGGTGTTTAGATTGCTTATTAGAAGATCATCATTTTATTAGTAGTATTATGTATAATCTTCTGTCTGTTTAGCAGAGGAGACTTAGCAGAGTCAAGTTGAAATGAAAAATGATGTTAAATGGAACATTCTGTTTATGAAAACAACAAGCTGCTTCTAATCTAGGGTTATAAAGGTGCTTTATTCCCTGTAATTTTGTACATAATGTTTCTTTTCCAGTTGAAAAATTAATAAAGTGAAGAAAAAATAAAATAGATGCATTGTTTTCTCATTTAAATTTTAAACTTAAGGGAAGGTAGGACATAGTAAACGTAAAAGTCTGCCCTTTTGGAACTTAACTTTTTTTTTTTTAAATCTGGCCCTTCTAAAAAATGAATAGGTCTACTTTCACAATTGCTATAATTTTAACGGGTGTGTTATATAAAAACCCTTTACAGTTGTCATAAATGGAAAAATTAGCTATAGAGCCCAAAACCACCTGCTTCAAGTGGCCCTCAATTTTCAGCCCAGGAGATTGTCGCTTGGTGTAAATAAAACTTACAAACTTAAAACACCATACTAAAGTGCACATGAGTAGATTCAAATCAGGATGTTTCTTATTGTACTCTGTCTCTACTTCGACCTTCTACTTTATGAAAGTTGAAAACTAAACTGGTGTGCTCTTAAAGGACCAGTGTGTAGGATTTGGTGGCATCTAGTGGTGAGGCTATAGACTGCAACCAGCTTGCAAATACAAAACAAATACTGCTTGTGTCACCCTCCCCTTCCATGCGTGTGATGATGAGGGTGAAACTCGAAAAAATGTGAAAGGCTGTATCTGGAGTCACTGTTTGGTTTGTCTGTTCTGGGCTACAATAGAAACATGGCAGTGCAACATGGAGGCCTCCATTGAAGAGGTCCCGTGTCCTCTGTAGATATAAACATCTCATTTTAAGGTAACAAGAACACACCGATTCTTATTTTAAGGTGATTATCAGTTTCCCTAGAGTTTTGAGTTATGGTGGAACTGTTGCAGGCTAAAATGCCTGATTTCACAGCAGCGTTCCTAAAAAATTGTGATGCCTGTTGCAATGTTTTAAGCATTTTTTGCAATGAAATTGTGGGAGCAAGAGAAATGTTTTTGTATATTTTGTATTGTTGTTTATGTGTATGCAGAGAGAATGATACCACTCTCTGCTCCAAGTGTTCAAAGTAACCTTACCAAAGAGGCTCAGGATTACAAAAAAATCTGACAAAATGTTTTATTTGTAAATGAAGAAGTACTTCTGGGGTGTATGCCACAAAGAAGCAAACACTTTTTGGAGTCAACTCAAAAACGCAAGCACAATTCTAAAATGAAAAACAAACATTGTGTTCTTTTCAGCACTCCTGACAAAAATTAAAACATGAAAATACAAAAAAGAATAAATAATAAGACTGAGTCGGTTCATTAAGACATACACACGAACGACTGTATGTAAGTATGTATGGGGAATGCTGTGATTGTTGAAACTCACTGGAAGGTACAATAATTGGTTAAATTTGCGGAAAAGTTGCAGTGATTGGAAAAATTGTAGGGTCATACATGAATATGAACTTATGAATATTATATTCCATTCCTGCCATATTCTGCCAATAAAGGCCCCTAAATCTTACATACTGGAACTTTAAAAGCTGCCCTGTGCGTCCCAAACATCACACTGCTCTGCCGGGGCTCAAACAGTTTGCAAACCTGCCTCAGGTCTGAGATTTCAGGAGCTAACACAGGAAGATAATCCTTCCTCCTTTTGGTGTTGGAAATAGACTGATGACCAGGATGCTGACTGATTAAGTGATAGCAGGTCGAGCACACTATTGCTGTCAGTGCAACATAATCTGAAAAGGATGGATTCAACATGCCACTGAAACGTTTCTCGCAGAAAACCACATGCAAAGATTGTTTGATGGTGCATCTCGGCTTCAGATCTTGTCTCACTGGAGCCCAGATTTGATCAGCTTGAGATCTGTCTCCATGCTTTACACTTTATTTAAGTGACATTTTCCTTAAAAGCCTGAGCTGTAAAGTGAGAGGTGTACCAAATAATGTGGCAGCTGTGTTTATGCAGCACATAACCTATTAAGCCTGAAGAAAACTGGATGTAACAGCTCCACTCTGCTGGTTGTGTCAGAGCCGGGTCAGAGTGAAGCCCTGTGCTAAGCGCCTGCCAAACACATCCAAAGTCTCTCCGAGATAAAGGAGCCGTCCCTTTGACATTTTGAGAAATGCCATGTATGACAACCTCTAAAAGCTACAGCAAATCTGTTCTCTCCGCTTCATGTTCTAAAAAGCCTTTTCCCTTTCAAAGGCAGCGTGAGAGTGACAAACCAGAGAGCAGTCTAGACATTTTAGCATCTCGAACTTCAGAGCTGCGTGCTCCTCTTTTCCCTCCATGCTAATTCAGCCGGGGTCACGCCGCTGAGTGTTTGCTTGAGTGCTTCACTGTGGGATTAGGAGATTCAACAGGCAGACAGCCATTTGAATAATTGTTTTCAAATGTCTTTCTTAATATCAAGATCCCATTACTTACTATTCTGCACACTCGCTGGTGATGAGCGCTGGGACTGTTAAGTTTGTGCGCGTTTGCCTGTCTAATGGAAGGCACTTATGCGAGGCCATGGAGACTCACTCAGGATGCGACATAAATGGAAGCACAGAACACAGAAACACAGAACACTTGATGTGGATTGGCTCATTAACTGCACAAGTGGAAAGACTACACTGCAGCCACCTTGGGATGAAGATAATGGCTCCGCTGTCAGCTGTGTGACAGCACCAAGGTTCGGCCGACGGGGCTTTCTGACAGCAGCACAGATGCACATACAAATAACATATTGAATTATGTTTTTTAAACTGACAATTGTTCAGCGTAACTGCTGGAATTTCATTGAAATTAGTATCTATCATATGCAGTTAGTGCGGTTTTAGCTCAGTGAAATGTTTTGACAATCAGAATGGAAGGTATTTTAGCAGTAGCTTAAATGCACAATATGTAAGTTCTGCCACTAGGGTCTCTCTCATATTTAAGCTATAATAATGTAAAATTTCCACATTAAAATATCTAAAAATAGAGCTGGACATATGTTATATACTGTTGAGTTGTGTACTTACATTATGTCAGTTGTTTCCAAAAATGTTCAAACCCAGAAAAATCTGTAATTTACTCAAGGGAACGGTGCATTTCCTGCTAGACATTGCTAGCTAGTTTCTATGACTTCCGAGAAAACGCCGGATACAACGGATACGGATTGTGGCTTTGGTGGTTGATTAAAAGTGAAAACAACTCCCATGATTCCACGCTAGCAACTTTATCAGTGTCCCTATGGCTTGGGGACACAAATCAGGCAGGAGGTTTGGAGAGACTCCCTCATGGGATTTTGACTGTCAGATATTTTATTTAATGTATTCTAGTGAATTTTTATGCACCAATTTGTGCTTTTTATGCATCAATTTCAAAGTCCTCTGCTCCTCTGAACAGGAAATAAAGAGTCAATAAGAGTAAACCATCGTTGCATCAGTTAAATTAAGGATTCCAACATCAGATCATAGACACTGGGAAAAATAACTCCTCTCTGGGCCTCTGTCCTTGTTACTTGGACAGCCAGACAGTCCACCATAGGCGACAGAAAAAAAAACTCTATGGCAAACTGCACAGTTTGCTTTGTACTCATTTCCACTGACAGGACTGATATACTTGTGGGCTGTCTGCCATTTAGATCTGTATTTGGACAGCTTCTTTCTTTTTACAGGTGGACTCGAGCTAAACGTATTTGTCAGCCTTGAATAAAAGATGTCTGAGTCTCTGTAACCAGGGCAACAGTGACATTGAGTAACAGACAACTTGTCTGTCATTCTCATTTAATACTTCTCCATTATATCCAAAGAAACTGTTATGTATTGTATATTATCTCTCATGTCATAATGTATGTCAAAATGTAGTGTGCATTACAGTAGGGTGTGCATAAAAATAAGGGACAAATGTGCGTCCTGTAAAGAACAGTGCATTTTATTTTTCAATAAGGAACCATCCTGTATTTTACAAGACAGGTGGCAACAAAAGACAGTTTGATGACGCCGTGAAGTAAAATGGGGTCATGGAAGTTGTTTTCTACACCACAGCTGATGAAAATCTGATCAGACATGTTCATGGACATGGTAATATTAAAGTTTTGTTTCCATTATGCTCCTTAGTCTCTGACTGACGTATCTTACACGTCTGATGTTTTCACGGAAGTTACAGCAACTAGCGGCTAGTAGGAAACGCACCATTCCCCTGAATAAATTAGGATTTCTCTCGGTTTGAGCACTGTTGAAGACATCTGGGATAAAGTAAGCACACAACTAAAGAAAATTCATAATATAGGTGTAGGATTTTTAGACATTTTAATGCAGAAATGTTACAGCTTATACAGCTTTAAACAAACTTGGCCTGATGTGCTTTGCCTGATGTGGTCTGTCCCATACTTACCATGAGATTCAACCAACTTTGTGAAAAAAAAAGAAAAAGAAAATATAAAACAGAGGACTTTAGATCATGGCAAAAATGAAGAGTCAGTGTGTATAATTGATTAGCCTTGAGGCAAGGGATCTGACTCCAGCAAACGTTTTTAGCCAAGCTTTTTTTTTTAGCCATAAATACTGTATGACCTTTTCAACAATTTAGTTTAAAGTGAAAAAAAAACAAACAAAAAAAACTGTTGACACCCCGTGTTCCCCACACAATGAGCATAAAAGTTCTTAGTGAACTATTAAAACTGCATTAATTGATTTTTTGGGCACTTGGGGAAAAAAACTTGTAAAAACAACACTGACATGAACCTTCTCAAATGAATGTAGCAAAGTTGCCCATTCACACATCCAGCAGACACAGACCAACATTGGACCAGCATTAGCATTCATTTGGAGAGGTCTGATCCAGTTGTTTCGCTCTCTTAAGTCTAAAATAGAAAATAGTCTTTGTAGCCCCACTATGTTCACCAGCTAATCTAAAACGTTTTTTTGTGCTGGGCAGGGTGTGTACGGTTTATCGGTTTTATCAGAGCTTGTTTGCTGAGAGTGAGACTCAAGGAAGTAAGTTAAATGTCCAGTGTCCAAGATTTATGGTGATCTTTTAGCAGACGTGCCACCATATGTTTTCCTACACACTTGAAAGGGGAAGGTGAGGCCAGCGGTATTCAGTTGGTTGCAATCTACACCCTCACCACTAGATGCCACTAAATCCTGACACGTCAAAGCCCTGTGGAGCTGAGGGGAACTGGGAACGGAACAGAGCTGGGTGATAATTCTCAGTAGACTACCCTGTTTCACATTACACATGGTAATTTTATCTTTTCTTAACATAGAAAGTTTGATTACAGCAGTTTTAAAATTCAAATACCGTGACACTGTATTTTGTATGTAATCAGAACCCCCAGTTCTGATGACACCATGATTTTTATTGACTTGAAATTAGGGCTGCAACTACTGATCATTTTCATTGTCGACTAGTCTGTCAGATATTTTCTCAAACTGAATGGTGGGAGGAGGGATGTCTGGGATACCCTGCTTAGCCTCCTGCCACCCACCCTGGATAAGCGGAAGAAAATGGATGGATGGATAATTAATTAGTTGTTTGGTTTATAAAGTGTCAGAAAATAGTAAAAAATGTCTATCGTTTCCCAAATTCCAATAAGACGTCCTCAAATGTTTTGTTTTGTTCATAACCCAAAGATATTCAGTTCACTGTCATGAAGGACTGAAGAAACCAGAAAATATGAACATTTAAAAAACTTGACTCAGAATTTTAAGTGGTTAATTAATCGTTAAGCTGCGATTAGTCGTTGCAGCTCTACTGCTTATGATGTAGAAAAGCTTATATCTGTCAGTTCATACAACATACCTGTCTATACATCGACTTTATTCATGGTGCCAGTGTCTTTGTGTCATAACCACCATCTGTCCCTAATGGCCAACAGCACACAGCCAGAGGTGATAAGGACCAGCATCTCACTCATCAACACACACACACACACTTCACACTCTGGTCGAGATTGAGACGAGTCCTGACGATCAGACAAACGAGTAGCAATCACTACAGCACTGGATTATCTATTACACTTATTTGGCAGTTTTTTCTCTCTCTGCCCCCAATTTTCCTTCCTGTCGTCTTGCTACCTACTTTCCTCTCCCAAGGCGGAGACGGTCGCTAAGCAACCGGCACAACACAACAGCGCAGCTCTCCAACTTGGCTCTCTGCTCGGTGTGCCCCTGTGGTTTCAGACAATCAAATACATGAGTGTGCTCGCATTCATACAGAATGTGTGTGGGAAAGGTGAAAGCTATGAATAGTTTCCATCTCATAAGCGAAAGCCAAAAGTCCCTTTAGCTTTTAAGAGCTGCCTCTTGACTCGAGTGTAACATCATCTTGCATTCATTGGGGATTTATTACAGGGCATCCATCTCTGGACTGCCTTAAACAGAAAGGACAAAAAATGAATAAGGCCGTGAACCTGTGAAGAGATATGCTTTTAATTCACTCCAGCTTGAATAAAACCAGCAGAAATCCACCTGTCGCAGACACAGACATCCATCGAAGGACTTGTGTAACAAAAAGGCAGACGTGGTTCCTATAATGCTTCCTAGTAGAGCAAATCAGTCTAGTACTGTGTGAAAGAAATAATGGTTACATGATTGTAGCCATTATTAGTAGCACTATTTGAAGGGATGTGCACTGTCATTACATTGTCATAACCATGTCATGACACCTGCACACAGTGTCTTTATGAATGTATATGACTGTTGTAATTAAGTGTCATATGGTTAATTATGGAATTTCTAATGCAAAGTTGACATTGTTTGAGATGCCTTTGCTATGACAACTAGACATTAATCAGGCCAATAATGTCTGTTATAACAACTTGACATCATCAAACTTAAAGAAACTATTTAGCTTTATGTTTTAACAGTACATTATACTGTCATGTGTGGTGGTTTTGACACTGGCCATCATAAAGTGAATGTTTTCCCTGACCTCTAGTAAAGTAGTATATTTTGGACTGAAGATGTTATTAAATGTTTTAAGGCCAGTTTGACAACAGAGTACAGTAGCACTGCTGTTATCTGTAGCTGGCATTAGCTAGATTAGCATGGAGCTAGCTGCCTTTTTAGCTCACTCAGCCCCAAGGTGCCAGGAGCCAAACCAGCGAGAAAAACACCTTGGTACTGTATTCCCTCTTGTCTGAGACATAACTGACCCAATGTCACTTACCGACAATAGTCAAACATTTATACTCCTTCATGTTCATAACACCAGTTTGATGACAGAGTACAGTACCAAGGTTATTTAGATTATAGAGTTAACTGATGGACAGATAGAACAGATTTAGCATACGGAGTTACCTGATAGAAGACAGCTATTAGCTAGTTTACTTGCTGCTAAAGCAGGCTCAGTGCTGTCTGCTGTTACCTGTAGCTGGCATTAGTTAGTTAGCTCGGTTAACTGTGGAGCTAGACACCTAATTAGCTGACTCAGCCTCAGGGTGCCAGGAGCCAAAGCCAGCAAGAAAACCACTTCAGTACTGTACTCCCTGTCGTTTAACTGGCCACATTTGGTCTCATAACAATGGTCGCATAACTGACTTAATCTACCTTTGGTGTCAATTGACAGATGTTATGACATGCTTATGACAGTGTAATGACAGGCTTGTGCACTTACCCTTCCAAAAAGATACCCTTTTATTACTTGGCAACAAATCTGAGTTCCAAGAAGTAAAACTTTGAATGAATAAATTCCTCAGTGTCTATAAGGTACAAGGCTTCAGTTGGAGAAACCCTACAGCAAAGCACACCTCACTGATCGCAACATAAGCATTGAGCAAATCACTGCAGTACATGGTTAATGCAATTAGACAAATACAATGTGTTTTGTGCTGCCATGTCACCACTCACACAGGTACAAATGTAATCCGAGCACAATCTGTAGAAAAAAATAGGACATTATTCGTTTTCCAGGTGCAACCACTACTTGAAGACTTTCACAGATTGTTATGAGGTTACAGTAATCAAGCTAGCTGCTTACAGAGTATACATTCGGAAAATGACAGTGATCATCATGGCTTTACAAAAATATACATTTGTGGGCATGCACTGAGCGACACAACACCTGGTGCATCTGATTTACAAAAGAAGGTAAAAACAGGAGATCTCATCAGTTTACAAAAGCAAAGCTCAAGAACAAAATGGCACTTACTGTAACTATAACAGTTAGGAATCTCCAGGGCAGCATTATAGCCACACACGTAAACAAGCACTCCAGCTCCAACAAAAACACAACTCAGATCAGGGGTGCTATCAGTAGACAGACACTTGGCCGCTTCACAGCACAGTCAAAGCTTTCAATTCAACCAGATTCAGCCAATTAAAGAGATAGATTCTAGGGCTGCCCCCCCCCACCCCCCCAGTAGTCACCTAAACCATCAGTCAGTGAGAAAAGTCTTAGGTGACCAACTTTTCATTTATCCCTTAGTCGCAGAAAAAAAACAAAACACAAAAAAACAAACTCAAACTCCATTCGGAAGCTGCACCTTACCATTGGGTATGGGACAAAAGTATCAGGGGCAATATGTGGCACTTGCACTTAACTGGAGTGTGGGAAGTGTTAGTATTTGTGTCCACCGCTTGCACGAGAGCATCGCTGGAATGCACACTGGGACCAGAGCTGGGCGGGCAAACGAACCAGGGTCAGGGTCCACCGATATCATGGAGCACTGCTGCTGACTTAATTGTGCCATAACTGCCATTAGCTAGTAAGCTCAGTTAACGTACCTACTAGACTGGGATACATCCATCAAGACAGAGGGAGCCCAGTTTTATGACAGGGAATACAGTACTGAGCTGATTTACAGTGGCTCTGACTAGGACTCTGATTCTGTGGGTTGATGAAAACATAGCAGGTTTAGGCAGTATTAGGTGGCGTTAAGTGGTTGAGGAGCGAGTTATTTGTAAGTATACATCATTCATTGGGTTTATATGTCCATGAGTATTTGTTTTTAAAAAGTTATTATATTATAGTCATTTATTCCTTTGTTTTGAATGAGACTTGCGTGAGGTGAACCCATGTTGAAACTGACAAAATGTTCAGTCTCCTTTCAGAATCATTACCACTTATGCTGCATTTCACAGTCAGTTTGCTTCGTGCCCCAAAAATATGTATTTAAATAATTATATTAATATCATAAATGTGCAACGACTAGTCGACTAATGGCTTGAAATAACAACTACCGGTCAACTAGAAAAATCTTTAGTCAGGGGCAGCCCTAGTAGATTTCCCATTAATATTATAGTAAAGGTCAACAAAAGTTTCATAAAAAATTAATTACATTAATCTTGGCTGTATAAAAAAAAAAAACCCAAATGTTTTCTCACTAATTAAATAATAAAAACTGAGAAATATTGGGCTTCAATCCATTACTTACACATCTTGTTTCAACCTGAGTAAGGTTTGAACGAAAACCTCCTTGGTTTTAGCACTGACCACAGTCTTGGCTTTTACATCCAATTCTTATGACCAAATTGGCATCTTAACAATGAAGTCTTCAAACACAGAAAATCTGTATGAACTGACCTGATGTGCAATCGTTTCAGAGCACTGTGGTTTGTAAATGTTGTAAACTTGCATGTGATATGTTAAAAAAATCTATTTGGACTGTGAATGTATAAGTAACCGTATGTTTAAAATATGCTTTTCCACCTCAGGACTTCATGTTGCTGATGGCAAAGAGAATCTCACTGACCCATAATCAGCTTTATCCACACCAAACATTCCAAAAATAAGTATCACATGGCAGGTGTAACTCAATTTGTGTCAGCTGGCTGAACTAATGGCGCTTCAGGCCTCCACTGCCGCTGTACCCTGCTCCTGGTTCCCCTCCACGGCAGGGCCGAGCGGTCCGGCCCACCACAGATTCAGGGTGTTGTCTTGTCGGATCTCTTGTGGCGACATCACAGCTTCAGCTCCCTCACTGTCGGAGGCGGAGTCTCCCTCACTGTCACCAGGCCACGGGAACTGACGCTGCCCGCTGGAGGTCGCCAACAATGGCATGAAAGGATGAATACTGTAGAAGACAATGATGGAGGGACAGAGGGTGTAATGTGTGAACATTACATGTGTGTTTTTGTAGGGATTCAAGAGTATTTTGAGTGTTTGGCACTGCAGCCTCACACTGTCTACATGCATTTAAACTACATTTAGATGTAAACACTAAGTTCACAAATATAGGACAACTGAATTTACTGAAATTTAAGTCCAGATTCTGTACATAATTGTAGCACACTCACAGCCATGATACATAATTTTTAGTTCATCAGCCACTTCATCTCTTTTACTCACATCAACATTAGATTATGTGAATTGCTACTACGCAACAGAGCCATTTACTGGATTTTTCAAAAAGACATACAGAAGGTGCAGTTGTTGTTCTAAGCCTTGCAGCAATACTGTATATTGTGTTATGTTACAACGAGAAATTGGAAGCTGTGTCTTCTTTTATTCAAAATATTTTGGATGATTTGTTTGTATCTCCTGTGCTTTTGTGTGAATGATTGTGGAACCCAAACACAGCAGGACAATCAGGCAGGAAAACAGCAACGCAGTCACTGAACATGATTGAAGGACCTACATCTGATGATTGCTTATTTCTCTCTACTATTCACAGTTGGTGTTTGTTTGCACTGGAGTCCAATAAGGTCCTTCTCTATCACGATTCTTTGTTTGTGACTATTTGTACCATTCTTCGTCGACATAAATGTAATTCATGGTGCTGTTAGATTGCTGCTAGAAAACGCATTAATACAGGTTTCATGGGTCCCTTTGAGTGTGGCAAGTGACCGCAGTAATTATATATCAGTAGGCTAAATACCAACAAATATGGATTGAAGCAGAATATCTTGTTAGATAAAACCATGTTGGGAATTTTATCATTTTTCAATAAACTTTGACTTTTGGACTTCACAATGCTCTTGAGTTATTAGAAATGTTCAGATTACACATGTTGAAAATTAGAATTAAACTGTCAACACACTGAATGAAACATCAAACGTTAGCATATACCATGAACTGGACAATCAAGAAGCTTTGGTTTCCACCTTTACGAGATTAAGGAATGGGTTAACTTCAGTCAGATATCTTATCTATCTTACTATAACTGAACATCAAACAGTAACTTGTTACATTACACAGTTGTGTTATTTGTCATCAGCCAATGGGATGGGTTCGATTTTTTAGCGATCACACCTGATGCCGTTGGTGCAGTCCCAATGGGCCTGGAACCTGAGCTGAGGCTGCAGGAGCTCCTCGTTACCATCAGGAGGAGCTGTTTGGGTGTCCCACACTGACACCACTCCCTCTGTGTCACCGCTCAGCAGGTACCTGCCTGACCTATATGGAAACAAACAACCAAAAAAATTTTAGAAACAGGTCACGGGTGATTATTGATTAGCATTTATACTCCTGTGTCAAAGTTCAACAAAATGGTTAGGCTATACAGAAAGGATGCAAATAAAAAAAATAATGGATGAATGTTCATATACAGGATCTTAAGGGAAACATCACCACTTTGTCATAGTTTAAGCTCACACACACTATATATAACTGAAACAGAGTTCTAGTTGTTGAGGTATACTTACACGTCAAGGTCAAAGTAGATGCGCTGGTTAGTGGCCACGTTCCTTTTGAGCGAAAACACAACCTTGCCCGGCTCTCTCAGGTCCCAGCACAGGATTTCTGGATCCTACACATACAAACACACAGTCACAAAAACCATTTGTCCAGGACTACAGAGCCAACTATATATTGGTAAAGAGGTCTTTTTTTTTTTAAATCAAAAAAGTTCAAATAAAAAAAGCAGGTAGCTTGTGGTGAGCTTAAAAAATGGCGAGGGCACTTTTTGTTAAATTAATAAATCTCTTGTAAACACAAAAAATACACATTGTTGACCTGTATCATTTAGAGTCACAGAGATATATTTGTTGGCTGATATTATTGGTGTGATTTTGGGCTAGCATAGCTATATCAGTCTACACTGGTATCTCTATATATTATGTCCAGTATTTTCCCACAGAACATAATAGATTGTTTTTACTTTTTAGTTTATGGGCAGCCTTTTCTTCTCCTTACCATCTTCTGTCATTTTGGATTTTATATGTATAAATAAATATCTCTTGATACATAGATATTGGAATGTTTTTATTCCCTGAATGGCATCAACCCCAAAAATCCAGTACCGGTTAGGCTCTAGTATCATTACACCAATACAAATACCATCCCTACCAATAAACTGCAAATGAAACTAAATATTGAATAAACTATGGTATTTTAACATTCCAAACAAAATAAACACAAAACAAAATAGGGATGCTCGATAAATATTGGTGCCAATCAATTATCAGCTGATTAGGGCTGGGGGTAAACGATTATTTTTAAAACGATTATTCGGGCGATTATTTTATCGAATAGTCGACTATTCTAACGACTAATTGGACAATTAATCTAACGATTATTTTTCTGTTGCACGATTAATAAAAACCATAATGTATCTCAAATAAATACCAAAAAATTCTTAATAAATTACTTTATTATACAATGGTTTTTCACAGCCAAACATCTTCTGCTTAACACAAAATAAAAGTACTGTTATACAAAATGGAAGGCCTGTCAGTGTTTACTCTTTTACAGTACCATAGGCCAAAATGTACTGCAGGCTTCATTTGACGCGCGTCTTTTGACTAAAGCGCACTGCAGGCTTCAGATTTAACATTCCATCACCACAAAACCAGCAGTATAGGAAAAGGTCGCTATTTACATGCATCTGTTTATTTATTTAGTATTACTATTAACAACAGTTTATTTCTTTAATAAAATATTGTCCTCTGAGGGGAAAAAAATCCTCACCTTTTTTCGGGTCCGTCTATTTAATGACTGAATATTCATGTTTTTGTATTAATGCAGCAGGATCTTTTACACGTGTCACTCTGACAGTTTACATCAGAGAGGATGTTTTAGACCACAGCAGACAGCAAACTGCACACAGACATACACCGAGGAGATGAAGAGGAGATGAAAAGGGAGACATGGCGTCTGGACAGTTTCACAATGATTTAGCTTATAATAATGCAGCGCAGTGACAAACGTTTCATGGAGGAGACGAACGTCTGTCTGTTTGTTACTGAGACAGATATTTTAGTCAGGGAACTGTTCAGTAACATCAGGATTTATCATCAGAAAAGTTTTATATCAGTCAGCACTTCACACACGCTCCCCCTCCCTCCTCTCTGCTCTCTCTCTCCTCCTTCGTAGTTATGAATAATCAGCGGGGAGTAATTAAGTATTTAAAAACAAATCGGACGAAAAAAAAAAATCACACTCCACAAAAGTGTTCAGTAATATTATGTTTCATGATCATAAAAAGTTTTTATATTAAGTCAGCGCATCTGTCCGTATTCACACGCTCTCTCCCTCCCTCCCTCTCTCTCTGCTGCGGGTCTTTTTTTTTTTTTTTTTTTTAATTTTTTAAATAACGTGGTTTCAGGTGGAGCTAGAGCTCCATCAACACTCGCTCCTCACGTCCATACCTTTTTCATTCCATTAACTCGGCCCAAACACCAGCTGCAGAAAATAAAGCCCTGGTCCTCATTTGACGCTCCGAAATCGAACAAGTTCGGATTGCGAGCGTCAAGGCAGTTTGACGCGCGTTAAGACGCTTTCAGTGCCTGTTCTGCCATTTAGAACAATGGGTGTACTTCAAAACGCAGCGTCAGATGCCTTTAGTGCGTTTTGGCCTCTAGGGTGGGTTGTTTTTTGGTGACTTTTTCTTTGAGTAGAGTAGAGCTTGGGAGGGCAGGCTACTGTGAGGTGGTTGGAGACGGAGTTTCGTCCTCCATGCTGCAATGTCACCCACATGCTTGTGGCGAGCAGGTGGCGACGCGTCGACGTCTGGATTTGACGTCGACGTTTTTTTAGAATCGAGGCGTCGACGTCATCGACGCCTCGCTACAGGCCTACAGCTGATAATCGCCTATCTCAGCATATCGATCTATACCGGCATACATTATCCAATAAATATCATCTCTAATACTGTCCAACTTGACAGCTGATGTCAAAGCATTTTGTTCGAAGTCTGGGGCAAAATGTTTTTTTTTTTGATGAAAACATAAATGAACATTTGAAGAGTCAGAACTGTTCTTTGTTTTTGTCGTCATAGTGATGTCAGTTAGATTTGGAACAGTCAGACCCATGAAATACTAAATCAACCATCTTTGCTCATAACATCTGAGCCTTCCTGATCCTCGGATGTGTATTAACTACAGGTTATATGCACTTCTTTTAAAAATACAAACAGCCGAAACTACTGGCTATCTTATCAGTGTTGGCCATGAGAAGCAGGTGATTACTGGTTGTCTGTATCGGCTGGGAAAAAAAAAAAAAAAAAAATCCATATCATGCATCTCTAAAACACTGCAACAAAAACTAGAAACACAGATATACCACCTCACCTTACATTCAGACCTGGATTGGACAGTAAATCTGCACTCTTGACTCAATTCCTATAATTAACTTTAGTTAATTTAATAACCGTAGAGACGCTGGAATGCTTGACTAGTGCATAATCAATTAGACCACATTGACACGAGGCAACAACTAAGAACAGAGGGCTTTGAATCACAGAGGTTGATGGTTATTGAATCTCTATACTGTGACGTCAAATGAGGAAAAGACTCCAGACAGGTTTCCCTGTCAGTCATACAAAATCTACAGTGGTGTCTTAACTACCCTTACTCCTAATTATTGGCTAATAATTGGCCAAATAAATGTCAGTTATTACCAATTAAATTCAAACCCCTGTAATGCCTGACCTCTGCAGCACCCTCGTGAGACACAGTGGCTCCTTTTGACTTTCACTTTGCCATCATGCCTAATCAGATTCATTACACACTGACTCATGCTATCAAGACAGGAACTTAAGCTCTTATCCAGAAGCTTTGATAATGCTTGTGTAAACCAATTTCCCAATGCAACAGAGCGAAGTCATTTGTTACCTGCTTAACACACAAAGCCTGCTGATGGTGTGTGTGTGTGATCATTCAAACGAAGCAGCATTATTACCCTCAAGTCTCTTCTCTGCATGCTGCTGCATGTGTGTGTGTGTGCTCGTGTGTTCACCTTGCGCCCGCCGGTGTACAGGTAGTTGCCATCAGGGGAGAAGAGCAGATGGGTGAGGCCTCCGTGGTGGCGGGTCGGCAGCAGAGCCAGCAGGGTGCCGTCTTGGCAGGAGTAGAGGCCAGCGCAGCGGGAGTAAGAGCCACAGGCGTAAACAGACTGGCAGGGGCTGAAGCCAAAGCAGGAGATGATGCCACTTTGGCCCTGCTTCTTCACTGCAGCGAAGACACGAGAGTGGCATTTGGCAAGGCTCTCAGCCTTTTAAAAGGTTCACAAGACTCCCAACTCCCATCACTTCTACTCAAAGTTGACTTTTTGGCAGCTCGTGCATTCCTGATTACATCTCCGAGAGGAAAATATTTCTCAACAACGCACACATCATCTGTTTCTTTTTACAGTTTACTGTTTTCCCAATCATCCTTCTTCTCACTCTTTACAAAAGGCTTTTAGCATGCTTTGGCACAAAACAGCAGAAGTGTGGGTTTGGCAAAGTCCTCACATGTATCACATAACTTATTTTTGAGATTAACCATACATTTCTGCATAATTTGCAGCTAATAATTCTCAAACAGCGCCAAAAAGACAAGAAACCATAGAAAGCAATGATCTACCAGAGCAAGATATCAAGTTGCATTTGACATTTTGCATTTGTTACCAGGTTTGTTTTTTTGTTGCCACCTGAAACCACTTACACAATGAAATAAAAAAAAAAAATCACGAAGCATATGAAAATGCAACCCTTGAATTGAAAAATAAAACCTATTTGTTGATATTTTCAAGGATCATTTTGGTGCTTCAGAACATTTCAGCCTGTTAACTATAAGACAAACACTGGTTCAGTTCATTTCAGAATGTTACAAAAACCTGACAGACAACTCAAACTTGTTTGAAGTGTATGACAGAGATTAGCATTTCATCACAGTATAGACATTTAGTTCCCTTTATTTTTTGCCAGGCAAACATAATAAAAACTCTCCTTGTTGGTTTGTTCAAGGAGACTGAGATGTGACAGCCAGCTGTCAGACAGCAACCTTTTGAATACAAGAAACAACCGACTTCCCATTATCCTTTTCACAATGTCCCTGTTTACTTATTGTCTGTTTTCTGGGTTTGATTTTACAAAGAACATAGCTTGTGAATGCAATTCTTTTTGTGAATTATTCTTTACTCTCAGAGTTTGGAGCGCCCTTGAACAACAGGGAGAGTTTGCAAAACACTCCCTGCTCTCAATAAATACACCTTTTACGTAACTCATGAGTCAATATTTGTTATAATTAATATCATTCATAAATAATTATCACTAAGGTGACCTCTATCTTGGTGCACATGAATTTTCCACCACTTTCAGGAAGCTTTTAACATTAATACATAACAATGCAAGTTATAGCATTTGTTTTAAGGGACAGTTCACCCCAAATCAAAAATACTGTTTTTTTCCTGTGGTCTGCGGTGCTACCTATCCATTATTTTGGTGAGAGTTTGCCAAGAGATGTCAGCTTTCTCTTGAATATAATAGAAGTATACAGCACTCAGCTTGTAGTACTGGAAAAGAAAAAAAAAAAGATTTGAAAAATTCAACACCACTGTAGCCAAAAATCATGACCCAGTTACTCAAGATAATCCACAGAACTATTCTTTCTATTGAACTACACCCACCAACTGTATCACTGTGCAGAAGCAAGTGTGCATCTACTCATGGATGATAGGCTCGTGTTTGTGATGTGTTCATTTGTTTCATTATATTGGAGAGAAGGCTGACATCTCCAAACTTCTGCAACTTACACCAAAACAATCTAGATGGATAAACATCCCTACAGCTAAGAAGAAGAATATGAATTTTTGAATTTGGGGTGAACTGCCCCTTTAAATGGCTATCAACTTTTTTATGTAAAGAACAGCAATTAATGTCTTTAAGACCACATGCGTGAACTGTAAAGTATACATGATATGTAGTTACCTTGTTGAATCATGCAAAGTATGATACCTGAAGCTGAAACTGTGAGAGCAGTTGATAACTGACCTATAGTGGGCCGCTCCTCACAGTCTCTTCCAGGACGCTCGGTGTAGAAGACCCGAACAGTTTTGTCAAAGCCACAGTAGAGCTGCGTCCCATCGGGTGAGAAGCACAAGGAGTGGGCTGCTGTCAGCTCATCCAGGTGATTGTAGGGTCGGAAACTGGCACGCACCTCCCCGTAAAACGCATCCCACACATGGACCGGGTTGTCGCGGCTACTGCTGGCTAAACTGCGGATGGACGGGCCAGATGAAAAAAATATCAAAGAGGGGAATGGAGTAAGGTATTAAAACATATGGGAAAAGAACTGAGAGACGTCAGGAAATGTAGAGTGAAGGATGCAAAGAATGAAACAAAGGCGAATAAACGCTGAGAACACATTATAGAGTCAATCTTTACTGTCCCTGAGGGCATCTTTTTATACCTAACAATTAGGAAATGACTCATTTTAGACTTTCCATACATAAAGTATTTAGTGCACATTGAATGAACAGTGTGACAATCATATTTGTCTGCAAAAATAAACCACACCAACTCACGGAATAAAATAGAGCTGTACTGGCATCTCAGAGGACGCAAAACAGATTCAAATGAAATAGGCTGCTGAGATTTTAGAAACATACATTATGTATGACCAGAAAAACCTTCATTGTTTGATTCATTTCCTTCTTTCTGACCTCAACTGCACCTGAATGTATCAATGTATCAGAACAAACACACAGCATTGTGCTACACCTCATTACGGAGACAAGACCGCAGCACATTCTTATTGATTCAAATCAGGGCCAAAGACTGAGCCATGCCTTTTTAACTCTAATTACTGGGTGCTGAACAAATGCCGAAACATCACTGCGGCTCAATTAGACAAAGGAAATTAGCCCCTACCGCTGCTGCCGTGTTCTGTTATGGCCCCTCTGAGCCGCAGCTTTATTCCAGAGCAGGGAAATGCCCAATTATAACGCTAGACTGCTGCTAGCTTGGAGCGATGCCTAGAACTCAGTGCAACTTAACCAAGCCATAACAGGGGCCCTTATTCCCTCTCTACAGGAGGGGCATCAACAACACGCGGCTTTTGGCAGACGGAGAGTTCAAGGAGCGCAGGGGGAGGAATGAGAAACAAAATGGGAGATGTGAGACAAGAGGGATGGAGACAGAAGAGGCAGAAAAACAGGTTTGCTGTAGGTGCGTTTAATAATAATCACAACCATAACCTTTTATCTGGCTTCCACAATTTACCCTGAGCTTGTCTGACCACCTAGCTGTGCCCTGCAGGAGATTCTCTCTGATTCGTGGCAGCGATCTGAAGAAGATGAAGCACTCCTGTTGCCATCTCCTACTGGCATCCTCGTCCTCATGACAGACAGGTCTTTGCACGGCTTTGGCAGATACGCCCAGGCCTCTCAAGTGGTTCATTGTGCACATGAGTCGTTTGTTGATCACTGTGCTGTTTACACAACTCTCATCTTTGGACATGCAGCTCCTGACCCTCATCCCCCTCCTCTGTTCTGTCTGGTGTTGAGGTGGAGCGGTGCCAGTGCTGAGCCTTGATCAGACGGATCTGTCAGAGGGCGGAGGCTGCAAATGGAGGATGATGGGAGCTAGGGGAGGAGGCATATACGCAGTGAAAACTGTTGGCAACTTGACCTCAGCTCGTTAGCACGGCCCTACCTCTGTGGCCACAGACGATACGCATTCTCTACGGTGACGGCTGGGTGTTACTGATGTTGGCTCAGCTTCACAGCGCACGCAGAAACACACAGTGATGTCATAATTACCACGTTTTAAAAGCCTGCTAGAGTGCGCGCCTGTACACAAAAAAAGAGAAAAAAGAGAATGAGATAAAAAGAGAAGCCCCCAGTCAGGGAATCATGAGGCCCTTTAGGTGTTTTCTGGACTCGGGAGAGCCGTTAGTGGGCTGAATCATGCTGAAAAGTGCTGTGGGCCTCAAACAGCCAAGCGGCTTGCGACAGAGGCAGAGGCAGACAAGACGAAGGCCAACTCTTCGCTCATAATGAGAGACATCACAAAGCTTTTACAGCTTCTCTCAACGCTGGCAGCCGGCTCCCACAACGAATGCAAATACCACAGGGATCAAAGAATGAGTCACAATCGCACAACAATATCTTCTATAATCGGATAGTCGATTAGCCAGGCTCAAAAATCTTACTCAGACACAGAAACTTGCTCTAACCATCCAAGATCTAGATTAAAAACACCAATCACTGTCTGGCACCAGCCTGGATAAACAACACGGTACCTTTTCTGTGTATACATCTTTCACCATCTGGCAGGCTGACCTTCAAAGTGAACTTTAAATGTCTCATCTATCCAGCTGTTAAGAGCTGAGGCTCAGGGCGTGGTCTGGCAAAGATCGAGTTGAACTCACAAGCACGTGTCCGGGTCCATAGAGTTCATCTTGGGGTACCAGCAGTAGTCGTAGATGGTGTCTCCTTCTGCCATCCTCAGCACCGGACTCTGCAAATGAATGAAAGAAAGGAAAGCAGACAAAGAGGAATGTTGGGACAGAAACACAGTATTTAAAACTGTAATGACTGATGGGATCCATCAGTGCTGATGCTGGTACGCAATAGAAAGAAGACAATATCACAGGTTTTTCTTTGTAGTGAAATTCAATATCAGAAGGCAGTGGCTCCATGTGAGAAATGGAGCAATCAAAGCTCAATTTTCTACCCTTTTCACAAACGGTCTGAGATCACTGTAATGGAGGAAAATGGATTATATTTCAATTATTTTTGTTCAGTGATCCCAATCTACCAGCCTGTAATACAATTAAGAGATTGGCTCACCACTTGATATTTCCCAAAACCTAAATGACAGAATGCCCATTTTATTCTAACTGTTAAAACTTCAGTAATACATTTTCTCAAGCTGCTGCCTTAAATTGATTGAATTTTTTTGTTCATAGTTGATTTAACACAATATACAGGCAGAAATCATGTTCAACAACAACATACTGACAGTTTCTGTATAAAAAGGTCAGACAACACACAACAGACTGATGACCTTTTCTTTACGGGAACTATCACAATTTAGACTGTTTGAAAGAAATGTTAAATATCTCATAAACATGATTAAGGTATTAAAAAACATCTACAGTGGTGAACAACAGGGATCAGCCCATATGTTTTTCTGTGGACAATGCTGTTACTTATTATTCGTAATCAAAGAAAATCCTTCTCTCAAAGTCCCTGTCCTAAATTTGTAGTCCCAATTCAGCACCGAGATTGTCCAGTGAGACAGCTTCTGTAAATTGCTATGGCTATAACTTCAGGCGTTTTTAGTGATGTAACTGGGACAGTGGGCATGCTTGTCATTCATTGAAATATATCATTAGATTGTGATGTTTATTGCAACTTCAATAATATTACTTCTGTCAATTTGAAACACAGCTCTGCTTGCTCACCTGAGCAGCACCAGTTTTTAAATGCGCTCCTTTTGGCCATCTGTGGCTCAGTAGCCTTGAATGTCGATTGGCTATTACTCATGACATGTCAGAGAGGGCTGTGGCTGGGATATTGAGCAAGGCTACAGAGTGGTGACGACAGCCAGGGAGAGGTGGCTGCATCAGAGCTAAAGTAGCACATTTTTAAATTAATTTACTTTATTGGCAATCAGCTTTGAATAAAGAAAAAAACAATTCCAATAATTATAAAACTGCTGAATATCAGAGCTGATAATGGGTTATCTTCAGAGGGAAAGGGTGCAATTGGGATTCAGTCGAGGGCCAAATGATGCAGAAGTAGTCATGGGTATTGATCAGGTCTACCTAGCTCTGACTGGCACTGATGTAAACATCACACCGGGATGGACATGCCAATTTTCAGCACTTTTCAGGACTTTCCCAAACACATGTGCTGCTTGACTTGACTCAGTTTGACCAGAAAGCAGAGTTTGCACCATAGACTGTATATAGAAGTGGACGGAGCTTCCGGCTCTGAAAAATGAAGCCAATGCGGAAGTGCAGTAACGCTGTATTCTCACCGAAATCCAGCAGGGGGCGCGCGAGCTGGCTGCAAAAAGAAGCCCGGTCCCATTGACACCCGTTCTAAAATGCTGAACTTTACAGCTGAAATAAACATATTTATAGCCCGTGTCAAAAAACGATTTTGGTCTCTATCGCTAATATCCCCCACCATGTTCACTGAACCAGACTTGAATTTTCATATAAGTCATTCATTGATTTTATATTAAGGCTTAAAGTTCTGTATAATTAGGGGCGTGGTTTCGTGATTGACAGGCGTAGTGCCCTATGGTAGTGCCACTCACTCGCTCCCATAGACTATACCGTCTATGCTCGCCCCCCACCAGCCCACCCCGCTCCCCCGCTTGTTAATTTTGGATCTCGGTTGTCCGTTTCATGGAGCCAAGTTGACGTGCAGTGATGGCCTCACCTGACCTCGCCTATGCCTCACCCACACAGTCTATGGTCCCGCGTATGGTCCCGCCCTGCTCCACCGTCTCAACCAATCATATTCACATCCGGTTTCAAAACTGTCAAAATGGCGCTGGCCAAATCTGAAACTCGAGGCTTCAAAACGGGTGTTCAGAAACCAATGGGTGACGTCACGAAGGCTCCGTCCACTTCTATATACAGTCTATGGTTTGCACCCCCTTGAAGCTGATGACCACTTGTCTTTACTCGAGAATCTGAACAGTGGATAAACATTTTATTTTCCATAAATCAAAGTCCTCTTTGATTTTGTTATCTAAAAGCTTTTATTGTGAAGAAGCAAAATCAGGAAATGTTGCATGTTCCTCAACATCAACCCTGTCAGCTGAAGGAAAGCATGAAACAGCAAGATAAAGCAGATACCCGATAACTGGCTCTCCTGCACACACGAGTTGAGTACTTTGTTTCAGGTTTGGGGATGATTATTGTCTACCTTAGTATTTTGTATACTTTTAATGTCTATTTCTTTACTATTTCAGTATTTTACTTACCTGCCCAGGAACTACAAGTGGAACATAGCAGTTTGCTAAATCACCAGTGCATCACTTCATCTCAGGTTTTGAGAATAACAAATGGCTTTTGCAGGTGAAAAGCCATGATAAAGGTTATTTAAAAGACGCTCTATTTCACAAGGCTTGATCAAGTTTGTTATTTAAGCTTTTATGTTAGTAACTTTCCCTTAGGCAGGTACTTTTTTCTCTCCTTTTAACAAACAAAAGGACAGTAAGCTGACTGTGTGCTCACCATCTCAGGAAGTAAGTCCCAGTTGTAGCTGTAAATCTCTGGAGGGAGGTTGTACACACGGAGCACATTGTCTGCACTATTGGTCAGGATACAGGAACCGTCAGGAGCCCTAGTTTAGAAAAGGAGGGAGGATGAAAAAAAAGATGATGGTGTATTAACAACTATGAAGTGAGAACAACATGTACACAGGTTGGTTCTATAGTACATAGGCAGTTTGGACTCAAGGTCCCATTTAAAGCATTTTTAATCATAAATGTCTTAAGTGTACTGGGTTGAGATGTTAATTTATCTTGACATTCAAATTGTTAGTAGTAGCCTCACTTTTACCAAATGTAATGTCTGCACAAGTGTTCCCACTATGGCCTGAGAATGACAAACACAGTGGAAGTCATTTTCCTAACTTCATTTGCACTGAAAGACTCATTTTCTCAGTAATCTAGGACGTCAACATCTGTCCTCAATATCTGCCTCTGGGTACAAAATGTACAAATGTAATGGTCTTATTTATTTATTTAATCATACTAATGACTCACAAATTCAATAATGATGTTAACCTTTTATACTTAGCACCTTCAAAGCCTCATCCCCATGGTGTATTATGCGTCACATTAATTTTAGAAGCGATTACCATTTGCAGCCTTTGAGGTAATTCTCTGGAAGGCTGGAGTATTCAGTCCAGGAACCAGTCAGCATCTGGGGGGTTCTGGGTAAAATCTAGGCCAAGGCTGAAAGCAAGATAGAGAGAAGGGCAAGTCTGCAGTTAATGGGTTTAAAAGACCAGAATGAAAGCATTACACAACAAACTGAAATCAATGTTGAGAGCATAAAGTTGCCAGAATAAACACAGCCACACCTTGACTTGTGACTTATAGTTCTACTTATGATTTGTTTAATTAAGTTAAACATGCAGTGCAGAATTTTTGTCTCCCCCTTCTGGGAGTGAGAAGTAACTACACTGTCGACATAATTACACAATAGGCTTAATGACATTGTGAGACCTCATTTGGCAAGGCCTTGAATGAAACAGACATGTTAAAGTCCCACACAATTTTCTAGCCGAGGACAAAACTGCTGCTGTATCAACTTGCACAAATCCCAACAGGAAAATCTCAAGTACATTTGACTATTTCACTGGCAAGGACTGAGCTGCTCCATTTAGACACAGTATTACTATACAGTGGAGAGGACTGTTAATTACACTTCACACCTCCACAGGTTAATTCCATTATTTTCCGTCCTGTGTCACCTTCTCCAAATTTTGCCATTGTGATGACTGATAGTGTTAAATATTTAATCAGCTAATGCTGTTGTGCTTTTTGCTGCCCCACTTCAAAATGAGTGCCATTTTAAAATGCACAGAGGAAGGCAGTGCAACATCTAATACTCAAGCAATTACACATGCTGAAATAGCTGCAACTGCACAATTACCATCAATACTGGGATAACAACAAGTTGCTCACATTTCCTCAAATCCCTGCTTGGTCTTGGCTGAAGAGACAGAAATCAGGGTCTAGTAGCTTCACATTGACAGTGTTCTTGACATGTTTTACTTGTTTCAAGGCCCAAAACAGCACCATTTTCTCATTATTGTACGGAAGGTTGTTTGCCTCGATGTGAGTAAAACTAATCATTTTACTTTTTTAAAACTTGACTTGTCATCACAGCATAGCCTGCTTAGTTGTTGCTGTAGGCTTGCCTTGGTAGTAGTTGTTTCCAGTGTCACATTGTGTTCAGGCATACATGATCACACTTCTTTTCCACCACCCCAGCTGTCTAAGCATGTTATCAGTACTTAGTCTGATGATGGAGTTTGCCATTTCAAACTGCAAGTGTCTGCTCCACACAGCAGCAGTTTTGTTTTGTAAGGGGAAGATCTACAGATCTAACATTAGGATTAAAGTATATACCCTAAACGTTACAGATATTGAGCGTCATCACTCATATCTTTCTTGTAAAATGTCAGGTGTAATCGGTAACACCAGTGTTGTCACATGTTAATTAACTGGTAGGAAATCTCCTCTCTGTGAGGTTCTTGTGTCACTGTATTTCACAGTAATATTTTGCTTTGGTCATCTGAGTGTGCGCACTGAAAAGCAGTGGTGCTCCTGGTAACTAGAGCTATATTAAGGATGAAGTGATTAAAATAGTAAAAATGGCAGCTAATAATAACAGGAATCATCTTTTAACATGATTCACCAGCAGCACATATTCCATTTAAACACAAACAGGTGGAAATAGTGAGCCACAAGTGTTTGTGGAGGTGAATGCACACTCAGCCAATCAAAGCTTATGATCTAGAAATACTGGCATTTTAAAGGTTTTATTGAACTTCACTTTTTTCAAGACTATATGGTCCCCTTCCAGTCCCCTTTCTCAGCTGTGCATGTACAAAATATTCTCTCTCCATTTCAAAAAATATGTGTTTAACACATCTTCATAATCATTACATGATATCCACAACCCCCTCATGAAATCCTGCTTTAAATAGCTCACTTAATGGCGTGTCTTCTGTATCTTTACCCCTAGGTATGTGGATACAGAGGATAAAAATAAATGTGACTTCTTCCCCCACTTACTGCTGTCCTTCACTGGGGCTATCTGCAGATCCATTACTGTTGTGCTCCTCCTCTGATTTCGTCTCTCCTTCTTCTAAGGGGGCATCATGCCCTCCGTCTCCATTCTGATGGCATTCTTCTTCACCTCCTCCACTGACAGGACCTTTCCTCCCCCTCTCGACCTTCCTCCTCATGCTGTAGTGGTTCTCCTGTTCCTAGCATCAATCAAGACATTTGTGCGGGTAACTCATTAATCCTGAATCATAATCTCTGACAGAAATACAAAATCTTAACTCATTTGATTCACGAAGGCGCAGATACTTTACTTTGTGATGATGAAGCTACATCTTCCTGCAGCAAGCCCGCCTGTGCTGGTGTTTCTCCATGCATCTCAGCAGGTTTTGCAGCCTGCTCCACTTCCTGTTCCTCCTCGCTCAGTCTGAGCCGCTTGGCAGATGGAGGTGCACCTTCCTCTGACTTCTCCCCTACCTTCAAGCTGTCACCTTCAGGTAAAGGTGGTGCCTGTTGAGGGGGTTCATTATCTGCTTCTGCGTCCTGCCCTGCACCTGCTCCACCTCCACTTTCACCACCTCCAGCTGAGTCAGACATCTCACTCTGTGTTTATCAATTCCTCCTTTCAAGTCCTTTACCTGGCGTCCAAGTGCCTTGTGTCCCGTAACTGGCTGTCAGACGTGGGTGAGGTAAGTGCTACTGGGATAGTGCTTCTTCCTGCAGTGTGGGTGTTTGAGTCTGCTGGGGTTCGAGGACATCACAGCACCCACTAGCCTAGAAAAGAGTGAGAGGGCAGGGGGACAGGGCAGGTAAGACCAACTATACAAGACAATGGAAAACATGTCAATGTCAATAAGGGTCAGGTGACCCACAGTGAGACACAGTCCATTTCTTGTTCAGTCTCCTGTTGGCCAGAGACTTAAGCTGGAATATATTTTGTTGTTGTTCTGTGTGATAGATAGCAAATTAGCTATGGCTGCTTGGTTAAGCTCAATACTGCCAAAATGAGTGAAAATCTAAATGAGTTTTTTGTGTCCAATAAGAACTCATGTGAACGCACAGCTGACTCTCACTAACGCACAAAATAAAATATATTCATTTATATCACTGGTGTATGCAAAGTAAAGTAAAAACCAATCCCCTGTCTAAATTACAGCCCTTATTTCCCATCATGCTTGCCGGACTAGTGTGTAAGCTTGCCATTTTATGTTAAAAAAAAAAATACCAACCTTTTTGTTTGAGTTTGTTCAGCACATGGCAGTTTATGTTGGTACATTACTTTAACCATTACTGAGGTGGCTGCTACATTTCTTGTGGCCAGCTATATTTTGAATATCTTTGAGCGCTTATTAAAAATGTTTGCCACAATTTATTTTATTCTCCACAATCATCTTGCGACCCCCATGGGGATCCGACCCCCAGGTTTACAACCAGTGATCAGAGGAATAATAATAACGTCAAACTGCATGTAAACGCCCCACAGACAGCTGTAGTTAGTCGTGACGTGCTCACCACTACAAAACAATACAAGATATCCAAACATTTAAATTAAGTCTCTCATTGGTGAAGCAGCCTTTCGGTGTGCCACCATGCACAGCAGCAGCACCCTGTCCGTCTGACCTGAACGGAACAGAACCTTAATTAGTGTCATTAGAACCACCTGTGTTAACGTCACTATTGTATGTAAAAAAAGGTCTCTAACTGACACCGAGCTGCGCGTGAACGCCCCACACACACCTGTGGCTAGTCGTGACGTGCCGACCACTTCAAACTAGCATCCAACTAGCATTAATGTTCATTTCGTTCACGAGCCTCAAATTACATGACAAACCTTCACACGTTTTACTCCATGAATGTCCCGCTGCCGTTTTATAATCTGAATGATGCTGGCAAATGAGACTAAATGCTTCAATTTCCTTTAACCGTCGGTCCACAAACAGAAAACAGCAGTCACCCCCACTTTAGCTAATGTTAGCATTAGCCTATGCTAACAGTCTGCTGCTACCCACCTGTGTTGTGGCTTGCCTGGCCTTTGGTTCTGCTTCTCGTCTTTACTCCTCGACGGTGTCAGAGCTTCACCGGCAGCCGGACAGCACGAACGCCACACAAAGCTATTCGACGTCCTTCTTCTTCGGGACTTCTTTGCTATTCACCAGCTCATTACGAGAAGTTGTAAACACTGAGAGCGGCCATGTGTTTCAAACTATCGCGAGAGTTCCGCTCATCGAGGTCTCGTTTTAATACATGGAAGCAGAGACCTGTTCGAATCATGTACAGTGGTAGAAAAGTTATTCAGATCCTACACTGTGAGAATACTCCACTAGCAAAAATCAGGCATAAAAACCCTACTTACATTAAAGTATTAACAGCAATATTTACTTAAAGTATTAAAAGTACTCATAGTGCAATAAAATGGCCCCTGTCAGTGATTTTACCATTATATTTTTGGATTAATATTACTATTGCATTAATGGACATGTTGCATCTTACTACTGTAGATGTTTAAGTGTGTGCTAATTTTAACTATTTTATATCCTGCTGAGTAGATTAATGCAGTGGTTCTCATTGAGGACCCCCACAATAGATGCACATTGGACCACAGACACCCAATTTGAGAGGATTTAGTCTT
Organism: Lutjanus argentimaculatus; assembly: GCA_034769285.1. NCBI lineage: Eukaryota > Metazoa > Chordata > Actinopteri > Lutjaniformes > Lutjanidae > Lutjanus > Lutjanus argentimaculatus. Next base: position 15,562,870 of record JAWZSL010000018.1, read on the forward strand.
AAGGAATCTCCTCTGGAAGATGAAATCTTTCAATCAATGATCAAACTAAGATCACTGTAAATTAAAATCAATCAAAATGGCCAACCCTATTTCTTCCTTTGTTCTAACTTCCAAAAATGTGCTAAAAGTTAAAAATGGCATAATCCTCATTCTGCTCGAGACACCCTCCAATCCACTCAAGGACCCCTGTCGATCCCCAAACCCCAGTTTGAAAACGACTGGTTTGATGTACAGTAATGCATCAGCTTCAAGGTCATATATTTGTAGTGACTTGTGACAAGTGCAGTAACTAGTGAGTTCAGGAAAAGAGCCATCTCCAGCTTTGTGACAATGCTTTTCCAGTTTATCCAAGAGAGTTTATATAGTTTAGAAGGAACACAAAAAAGAACATTAAAATCAACACATTTGGACATACATGGTTTTCACTGGACAGGAAATGTAAAATGGTAATCTGAAAAGTAACTAAATACTTTATTGATCCCCAAGGGGAAATTGCCTTTCAGTTACATCCCGTCCAAGAAACATAAAAAAGACAGTGATACATAACAGGGGGAGGACAGGAGCCTTCCTATTCTATTCTAAAGCTGTCAGACAAATGCAGTGGAGTAAAAAGTGAGATATTTGCCTCTGAAATGTACTTACGTGTACTTGGTTACGTTCCATGACTGATCGTGTATGATTTTCACTCAAATTAATAAGAAATACTGAGTCATTCACTGCTAAATGCTATTTATTTAGTATTTATTTTGTTCTTCAAGCAAACAAAAGCCAAACTATTTACACGTTTCAGTTGTTCTTTTTTCCAAAACAGTTTCATTACATGTATGCTGTTATTTTAACAACATTCAAAGACTCATGAAGCAAAGGAGCTGAGCTGACTGGGATGTGCCTTTTTTAAAAAATATCTTTTAGGCCATTATTGTTGGAACTACAGTTGCTAGAACTAAAATAAACCAGACGATCAACTTCATACCGCCAAGCAGACAGGCCGTGACAGGATCTTTCCAACGGCTGCAACCAGCCAAACACCCAGGGCTTTCTGGCAACACCACTTTGAAGTTTATCTAATCATAAAAGCATGTGTAGTGCAGTAAAATAAACTGCAAACAACTTCGGTTTCATCTTTAAGACAGACTGACTGACCAACAACTAATACCACACACACTATCAGTGGTTAAAAAGGTCAAACATAGGTATTTTTAAAGTTATTCACAAATAAGACACTTGATAGTATACTCATATGGTTAAAGTTAATTTCTTTGTTTTGGCAACTGATTACAACAATATTAAACTTAGTAACCATTTAGTATTGATTCAATATCAATTTAACAGTTAGGACATAGTGGAGCCTACTGTGGCTGCTTCAGTTTACGCAGTTAGCTTTAACAGGTAATGATCCACCAAAGCCTCAGCCAAACATAATCTACACATGTATAACAAGCCTAAGCTGATGGTATTCGATGATCATGAGTTGCCATTTGGATTAAAAACTGCATACTGTTTAGTATCAACGATACGAAAAAACTGATTGACTAAAATCATTAATCTCTCAAATCCAATTAGATATACAGACATGGAACGAGATACTTCCCAAATCTTCGGCACACAGAACTTCCTGTCAGATAACTGACTGGTCGAGTCTTCATCTATTCGGTGCCATCAGAGATGGTCAGCAGTACTACAAGGTGCACATACAAAGCAGAGGCAATCTGGGCCAAGTTACCTCAAGGTTTAGTATCCAAACCCATAAATATTACAAATCCTGCAGGCTTGCTCTTTCTCTTATAATCATGCTTCTGATACAAGCCTGATTTGACATAAAAAGCTCCTAGTACCTTACAAAATATTCACCCGGAGTGTAAAAAAAATGCACCAAAAAGCCCCAAACTGTTTCTAAATTCAATGCCACTCTGGTTCAGTTTTGCCAAGAGCTGTACATCCAACAATAGTCATGACACAGCAACAAGTCTGTGCTTTAGTTTAAGTTCATCATTTGTATCCCACCCAGTCAGCTCAGCTCCAGACAGTACAGACTTCAGCCCTTTATTAAGCCTGCACCTTCAGCGATAATCTAAACAGGAAATCTGAACAAATCCACTCTTCATTTTAAGGAAACCAAAAGGGCAACTAAAGCCAACCACCAGCAAAATCAGATTAATCGAAGACCGCTTGCTGCTCTATTCTGTAGCTAAATAGTAACTTTCATGGTGGTACATGTATCGTGTTAATACGGAGCAGACAGTTCTGTTAGCTAACAGAAAACTTTTGTCTTGTAGAAATCTCCTTTCTTTAACTTCAGTCAACAAGGTGATTTCCAACTTAAATTCATCATTTCGAGAACATCTTCAGTTAGCCATTCAGGACTGAACTATACAATTTAAGGCATGTTGAACAGAGAAATAAAGCAAAACCCACTATGAGAAAAAAATCAAAACACAAACTTTTACATTATTTACAGAGCTCAGCGTTTATACTGATGAGCGTTGATGCTTGTGTGTGTCTGTATGTGTGTGATCTGATATTCATGTAGCCCTGGTGTGTGTGCAGACGTGGTTCCAGAGGAGAGCCAATGTAGCTGAGTGTACGCTGCTTTTGCTGTAGGTGTTAATGTAGTGTGTCTGCACCTCCTTTGGACTCTAGAATCTATGTGTCATGTAGTTACGTGTTTGTGTTTTGTCATGTTTAAAGTCTTTTTTGTACAATTCTTTCAGTTCATCCAGTTCCACAGCTGCAGGGATTCCCGGTGGCTTAGATGCAATCCAACCACGTCCGCCGAAACCCAACCCAGCTCTCAGTCTCTGACGTCTGGGCAGAAGGGCAGGTCTTCCGTCCCGCTGGTTAGAAGACCTCCACGCAGCCACCTGAGAGTTTCAGGCCGAGGTGGGCGATGACATCTGGGCAATACGTGCCTCTTTATCCTCTTCCTCACCGGAGAGCGCCTGATCAAATCCCAAACCTAACATTTCCAACACAGATGGGATCCACGGTCGATAAAACCTGTAACTTCATCTGGTAACTGTCCAACTGATAATGCCAATGGCCTGCCCAGTCCGAGGTCAAGACAGAAAAGTTTCTTAGGGTTTAAGTTCAAAAAGGACATGTTTAGGGTTAACTGGTTCATGGGTTGGCTGTAGAATAGATCCTCCTTGCAGAGGGCAGCAAATAAAGCACAGCCAGACTCCTGTGAGAAGACAGAAAGAAAGAACACAAGACCATCATCACTGACCGTCCAAAAAACCCTTTTAAGAAACAGTCCCACAACATTCAAGGCTCACTTTTGCCCCCTTCACGCACAAATAGACAAATAGATATGTCCGCCTCAAATGAGGCAACCATCACTGCCCACAAACGTCCACGCATCCTTTTTGCTGGCAATACACCCAGTGAAGTAGGGGTTCCCAAACTTCCCCCAAAATAGCATTAATTTATGGCTGGGGCCCACATTTTGCAAGATGTCTGTATAGTTTTTTGCTTCTGCTGGGTGCTTTTGTTTCAAGTGGCACTTAAGTTTAGATTTGAGAGGGTCTTGATGCAGAGAACAAATCTGGGGCATTTATAGACATTCTTATTACTTTTTTTTTTTTTTTAATTAGCATTTTGCCAAGACCACAAACATGGCAACTCCAGAGGAGGTTGTAATACTGTAGACAGGGTTTATACAAGTTTTAACAAGTTACAGGATTCTTTTACATGCTTTTGGGGGGGGGGGGGGGTTGGCATTTGCTTGCAGCGGGCTTCAAATTCAATGTTTTTAATAGGCTTCAACCAAGCCAGATTTTAAAATGGATTGGATTTTAAAATTTTTAAGGACCCGTGGAAACCCTGTGTACATCCTGCCAAAGATGCAAACGCGAAGGCAGTGCTGCAGATGTCGGTGGTCTGTGTTGTCATTAAATACATCGTGCTATATAGACAGAGAATTCTTATCACTAATTGATGATGATCGCAATTTCCTATACGTTCGGATTTTTAAAACCTTGTTGTGTCTCCCTTGAACTGTTGGCTACACTGCCCCCCACAACTTACATTCGTAAGCCTTCAGACAACATGCACAAATACGGACAAACAGAAAGCAGAGTATGGAGAGAAGGCTCCATCCGTATCCATATCTAATATTTAGTATAAAAGAGTCTTAACCAGGAGTAAGTGGATCAAATGTAGTCATCAGTATACAGCACCAAGACAAAATTAAGCAAGAATATCTTACCAATGCCGAGGGTTTTTCCTCCTGCAGTCACTCTAAAGCTCTCAAGGCAGTCATCAGGTGGGGAGATGAAGTGGAAGCATCCTTGACAACAGCTCTTCAAGCCAATGTCTGCCTCTTCTACTGTGCATGTTGATCAAACACTCTTGGTGGGTCTCTTAGTAGCGACTGCAACATCCATCTTGATGAGCAACTATCAGTCAGTCTTGGAGCCACATGTCCAACACCTCAGTCCATGTCCATGTGGGTTTCCCTTCCGTCCCCGATTATTTCAGGGTTACTGGCAAACTAAGGGAAACTCACAGCAAGTCTATCTCAAACTATACTCAAAAAAGATTGGTTTTCTTGAAGAACATTCACTCCATATAATCAATGTCTCATGAATTTTCCTTCATCCATTTGCAAATTTTCTTTCTACTCTGAAAGGTAATACAAAAATATGGTTATATACAGGAGGTGGGAGAAGACGTGCTTCTCGAGTCTCTTATTTCAGTTTGGGAATATCTTTTTCAGTGACTTTGTCAAAGTCGTAGCAATCCTCCTGTTGTAATTGTGCTCCCATCCCCAAAATGGTACCTCACAGCTTGAATGAACAAAAGTGCATAGGTGAGTTGGTGAGGGCAGGGTGTTGAGTGCTCATGAGGGTTGAGGTGAAGACAAGTGCACTAACCAGGTGTACTCATATCGCCCTCTCAGTTCCCTCTAGGGTTACACAGCCCTGCACTCCGTTGTCCACAAAACAGAGCCCATCCTTGATTTTCATGCCTCCGCTCCAAATGTGATCAAGTCTCAGGATCCACGACCACGCACAACGGTCCAGTTAGAGGATCTTGTCCATGCTGTTGTGATGCCTGCGACTCTTCCTCAAACCAACACCACTCAATGTCCATATGGCAGAAGCGCACTTGCAAACCCCACCCGTCTTATGTGGGAACAACAAAAAAAAATAAAAAATAAAAATAAAAACAAAAAACTGCACCCACAGATATCCATGTGGTTTGTAAACAACCAAAGCTCCAGTATGGAATAGAAAGAGTCCTTTCTTTTAATTCTTAGTCACTATTTGTACGACCAGGATTGTAGAGGCAGTGTGTTCAACTGTATCCATCCCGAGTTTTTTTTTTCTTCTCCACTGTGTAAATAAAAAAAAGTCCTCGCTAAACTCTTTGAAGCTTTTTTGTATTTTGTTTCCTTTTTTTAAATCTTCTGAGGAAAAAAAATATCTGGTATCAGCACGGGTTTCTTGTCATTTTTTTGGAATACATTCAATATTTTCTTAAGAAAGAAATAATACACACACTTCACATGGCGATAATGAAACAAAAATGAAAAACAAATTAAGGAAAAAAAAAAAAATTAAAACACACAACAAAAATAGCAGCCCCAAGTGCTCATTATCTTAGTCCAAATACTTTTTAAACTTTGTATATAATGTATATATTCATATATATTTTTCATTAAAAAAAGAAAACTCGTCATTATCAAATTGCAACAACGAATAAGTAACACAATATGCTAACATTTCATGCACCGTTCTGTGCACTTGCACATTAAGATGCTGTATTTTTTTTTTTTTTCAGAGTCAGAAACTCGACACCTTTCATTCACAAGTTCGAGAGCTGACAAAAGGCAACGTGATCACACCCCAGGAAAACAGACTGGACTAACCTTCCGATGGATCACCCCTAGACTGAACTAGAAATATTTACGATATAAACTTACATACTTTACATACACTGTGCTGAGCACTGACACACATCACACTCGCTCTCAAAAAAGAGTTAATGTCTCAATGGCCACGCACCCTATCCAAGTTCTTAGGCACAAATGTGCATTCATACACATACAAAAAAGCACATGTATTCAAAATGAGTACCTGTAGTCTTAACTCATTTCTATGAACAGTAAATGAACATGCACACAGAAAACACACGCACGCGCGCACACACACACAGTCTCATTCTGATGCACTCACAGTAATGTCCCTCATGATTCGCTCTGTCTGCTAGTCCTCACAGGTCTAGAGACAGCTCCCCATGCGGAGAAGCTAAGGGAAATAAACTAGTGGTGGTCATCATGTGATGAGCGCAAAGCTAACATTTACAAATGTATGCATTTCTATTTCGTCTATCTGGGGATGAAGAGCTGGTGAGAGAAAGGATGTGTTGTGCAATTGCCCTCTCTCTCTCTCTCTCATTCATTCATTCGCTCACTCACTCACACTCACAAAACATACAGATCAAGTCCCTGTTTGGAGAAGGGAAACACACTCTCTAAACATGAGAATACAAAATTACCATTTGAACAAAAAAGACAAAAATGGCCTCTTATGTTTCATACGTCTTGGTAAGCAACAAAAGAAAGAAAAAAAAAACATTGTGCAGACTGGTATATTACTGACACAAACCAACCATCACACACTCATCAGTCACTCTCACAGCCGTTCAGACACATTCACAAAAATATTCACTTCTAGAACTAACCCCATTTGTTTGATTTTTTTTGTTGTTTTTGTCATTTCTTTTTTAGGCAAGTGCAAATCTTCAAGTTTTTTTATAATCCATTTTTCAATAGCTTTACTTTTTATATAAACGTAAAAAAATGCTAAACAAGAGAAATATCAACAGTGTTTGTCTTTCGAGAAAGGATTTGCTCTCTGATAAGGTTTCAACTAAAGGTCCCCCTGACTTTGAAAACCTAACAGCCCGACCATTCACCCCACCGACTGTTTCACCGACCCCCTTCCAGTTCCGATGCACACAGATAATGTGTATGCACACTGATTCCCAACGCGCACACACACACACACACACAAAACAAAAAAACTATTCAAATCCCATCTCAATAAAGTGCATTAGTTCAGTATAAGGTGCTTAATCTTTTGAGTGCCAGAGGATACCCATCTTCCTTTTAACCTCACCCCTCTTCACACCCCTCTCCCCTGCTCAAGTGATCAACTGGTGCAGCAGGGAGCCCTTTTTTTTCCTGCCAGAGGGAAGGAAAGAGTAGGAGGCGCAGATCCAGGCGCCTCCACCCTGCACCTCCCCTCACGCTCGCTCCCTTCCTACCCCCACCACCCCCACCTCCCCCCGGTTCCCCCAGCAGTGCACATTCGTCATCAGGTTTGTCTGATTAAAAGACAGAAGGCCTCAGGTAGCTATTGCTGCTGCGCTGCGTCACATCAGTAATCCTCCACCATCTCCATCTCATTCAGGCTCAGACAATCGGCCGCATTGTGGAATGAGTACCCTGCAGGGAGGAGGAGGGAGGGGCGATGAGGGCAGAGAGAAGACACAGAGAGAGCAGAGTAAGATCAGAGGAGGACGGGACATGAGGGAGTTAGAAGAGCCAGCTTAAGACGGTGTAGGCAGAGGACAAAGATGCAAGCTGAAATTATTTATAAGAAGCACTCTGTTCTGGAAAGGTTAAACCTTATTTGTAAATGTGAGGAGACGCTAACTCATCACAAACCATAAATATTACATTTACGTTTGGTTATGTACTGTTGTTCAATAATTGAAGACAGAGAAAGTAGATCATGGTCACATCTAAGCCAAGTAAGTAACATGCAAAGGTCAAAATGAGTGTGGAGAACAGTGGTAAACAGTAGTAGTGTATATACACTGAATTTTACAAGCTCCCAAGTACTGATTCCATGTTTCAACCAGTACAATTTTCACCACACAAACAGCTGTTAGAAACTGCAGTAGGGCTGCAACTGGCGATTATTTTCATTATCAACATTTTTCATTTTATGGACAAAACAAGTAATTGATTAACTGAAAAAATGATCCGACAGATAAACTGATTAGCTGTTTGGTCAGGAAAATTGTGAAAATTGTTGATTGCTGTTTCCCACAGCCCAGGATGACTTCCTCGAATGTGTTAGTTTAACTAACTGACTAATCATTGCAACTCTAACTCTAAACATTTTTTTTTTAATCAATCAAATCTAGGAGAGCTTGTAAAATTCACCATGTGAACAACCTGCCCCCCCCCGTTTTCTACATAAACTGAATAATGAGGCTACATCCATAACATAGATTTCAATATCCATTTTTGTCTATAGACATTTTCCATTTTCCAAATCTGCTCTCAGGTGTCTGGATTTGGTACAGTTATAAGGTGCTTACGCCAGAGCAGTGTTACAGGCTGTGACCTACAGGTGTGAAAAACACTTATATGATCAATTTATTTTTAGAAATTTGGAATTTTAATATTTTAGTAAATAGAATAGTCTGGAAATTCATACTTTTCCTTCTTATCCAAACCTGGAAATGACTAAAATCTAATTCCATACTGCGTAGGAACCCTGTATATGACATTTGTTTCACCACCTGTTTAGATCTAATTTGAGAGGAAGCCATATCCCATCCTGGTGTGTGTTTATGCACCCAGCAGCTCATGGGCACATAAATAAACTTCAGACATAAGCCCACCCTATGAGCACATCCTACTCACCACCTGGAGAGGGTGCAAACAAGTCATCAAAAAGATGGAATACTTTCTGCTGTTGCTTCAGAAATCTGTTTCTTCCTTTGTCGGTTTTGTTTGGCTCCATTGGATTCCAGGTGGTGAATACATCTTCCATTTTGGCTTATTTTGTTTAGTGTATCAACTCTTAACTTGTGTGAGTGTGTAGCTGGTGTATTTGTTGATAGGTCATGTTTTGTATTATCATAATGCTAAACCGGGGGCAGGCTATTTAAAGCTAGTTATTTCTAGCTTTAGACCGATTACAGATAAATGAACTCAAAAGGATGAAATACGAATACGTGGTCAGGTCACATACCTAAGATGCTGGGGTCAGAGTGCAGCATCATGGGCTGTTTCTTCTTCATCTTCCCCCCCTGGTTGTCATAGAGACCAGCCTTGCCCATGTGGTTGGCTTGAAACATGGACTGCAGGGTGCTTGGATTCATACCTCGCATTGAGTCCTAAAAAAAAAAAAAAAAAAAAAAAAAGACAAGAAAAAAAGGAAGAAAAGTGAAGACTATCATAAAAACGTCTGGACATCCTCAATGGTATTAGTATTTTTCTAATGAGCTATGAAAAAACAAAAACAAAATGCATTAATTTGTGGCAGCATTTTCAATCCAGGAGAGTCCATGCTTTTTTGAAGTCACGAAGAGGTTACTCTTTTAATGTTTAAAAAAAACGGATTGCTAACTTAAATTTGAGTCTTGCACTCATGACAGCATTGTTATTTTGTTACCACGTGTGCATTTTCAAAAGTTCCTCCAGTTGTAGATTTTTGTAGGTATCTGAAGTTGCCGGCAGATATTCAGCAACCAGCTGACAATTCTATAATACATTTTGGTTGTGCCTTTAAGTCACATCAAACTGTAACCATTAGGTTCTTATTGTTAGTTTAATGGAAGGCAGTTATTGTTGCAGTGGAGACAAAACAAGACCACTGTGCTCACTAACATCTCAACTTCATTGTTGCTTATACAGTCAAAGAGGCACATCTGTATTTACCTGCAGAGGGAAGTTCATGTTCAATCCAGCCACTTCCTTTGATAACTGGGACACATAAAGAAGAGAAGAGGAGGAATTTACAATGGTCACAATTATCACACTCCAACCTGACACCTATATTTGGTAATCATCTGCTTCTCATGGCTGATACTGATAACTTCACATTGTTGTATTCTGTAAGATCAAACAAACTTCACAAGTATACTTGAGCTTTTATAGAGTATTTTGCCTAAAATTAAATGCTTTGACATAATCTGTCAAAAGCTATATTTTTATAGCTGATATTTATCAACTATGGTTTCATTATTGGAATAATAATATATAAATGTCCCATCATCAGACAATAATTTAGCAGCTTCGGTATTAATTGTGCTGTCACTTTTAGCTCCTTTATATTTTTTTTTTAACATTAATCAAGGTGTATTAAAAACATTTACAATTATGTGTATTCTCTTTTCTTTTCTTTTTTATTAATAGTCAGTGTAATAGGACCCTTCCCTGAATTTATTTTTCCAAAGTACTGGGTATACATGACTTCCTCGTAATGACTTGTCTTTTAGTTTTTATTGTTAAGGGAAGTAATTACTGGTACTAATTAACTGGCCGTTCAATCTGCTCTATGCTAACTGACACGGCATCCATCAAAAATGGACTTGGTGTGTATTTGAAGCAGAGAGCCATTTCTGGGATGCATCAAGTTGCTGCTGGTGGAATCGCAAGCATTGTGTAGAATAGCTGCGATCAGCTCCGGCTGACATGGTGCAACCACAATGCAACGCAGCCACGCCTAGTGGAATTTAGCCCTTAGCTCAGTCTCTCAATATATTATAACACTACTAACATGTTTGGGCAATGAATGAGAACCGTATTCCTCAATGAAATCACACCATTCTGATGTTACATCAAAATTACATCAACGAGTAATGAAACTTTCACTTTAATGTAAATGAGGAACACTAGAAACTCAAATTATTTGGCCTCTTGCAATGTTGCAAGTTAAAAACAAAACTAAAATGAAGTTTCCTATATATAAAAATAGTTTAACAGCATAGTTTTTGTGTTGAGGTCAGATTTTTTCTTACTTAAGACATGATGGCCATTCCGTCTTCCACACAGAGAGAAGGAAGTCTATGTCTGAATTTAAGTCAGTAAATGGCTGTTTTCCATTACTCAGTGTTGGCACTGACTGGGGTGTATCCAACAGGTTATGTTTTTGACATATGCTGCGCTCGATTTAAAAGACCTTTCGAGCTCCAGACCTACCTGCTGCTGCTGTCTCTGTTGGTTGGCTTTCTGTTTGGCACGTCGCTCCAGAAACTGTTTGGCGAACTCTTTGGCTTCCACTGTGTCCCCTAGGTAGGACCGGATGAAGTCCAGCACTGCATAGGGAGACTCCACCTCCTTCAGGTATGCCACAATTGTGGCAACTTAATAAAAGACATTTAAATGATTAGCAATGCTGGAAATAAGGGCAAAGATGTTGAGATACATTTACTTTTTAGTAGATAAATACTAAAATGTGTTGTATTTTAACACACTGCAATCAGCTATCTAAGCTGAGGGTGAACTCTCCTCACCCTGCAGCTCTCCGACACTGCTAAATACATAAAAGTGGAGCAGCCTACCATCCAGAGAGGAGGAGGAGTTGTTGGCAGAGGTGTTGAGAGCGTGCAGCATCTGTTCACACCAGGTGGTGAAGCCGTCCTGAGGCTTCATGCCCTGCAGCAGCTTCAGCAGCTTCTCCTCCTCGTCTGTACGTTTACGACGCATCATGTACTGATCACTGCAGAGGACATACAGAGTTCAATGCATATCAAATGTGTTTGTCAACTAAAAGATATGGACATACAGATTAATACTGAAATCTGCCACAGTAGGTGTAAAAAAGGTGATGGGTGAAGCTACAGTATTTTTTAACAGGCCATCCAACATATACATGTGTTTCAGTTTCTTTAATCTGGTGTCATGTACCTGAGGGAAGGACTGCTGCGGCTGTTCTTCAAGCCCATGTTGTTGTTGCTGTTGCCACGCAGGCCAGCCTGGTTCTTCACAGCCTCGTCCCACATGCCCATGCTGCCTGAAGAGCCTCCGCTGCCACCCTTACCCTCCATGCCTCCAGGCCCGCCCCACATGCCAACACCGTCCACCCACTGCCCGCCCATGGAAGAGCTCCCCATCGACATGCCAGAGTGCTGGGAACAGATTGAGAGATCATTATGACAAATGTAACGTGTCATTTTCAATTTGCATCCTCTCCGCATGAAACTTTAGAAACGTCTAAATTAAGTTGCAAATACTCACGCGGTCTCTCTGTTGCTGGGCTCTCTGCTGCTGCTGCTGCTGCTTCAGGAGCCTCTCCGCCTCCTGCTGCATCTCCAGCAGAGCCAGAGCCTGGGGCTTTCCTGCCTTGGCAAGCCCAGAGGAGGGAGCCCCGCTCCAGCCTGAGCCACCTGCCCCAGGACCCTGCTGCTGGGGGGCCTGCTGCAGCAACTTCATGATCAGTTCCTGCTGCTGACGACACTACAGGAAGATATGACAGAGGTCAACACTTCATTACCCTGAACAGCCATTCTTTTTGCATTTGTCTGTTTAATTTAATTTTATATGACAATAACCACTTGTGATAGCAAACTGGATGACACCAAGCATATGTAAAATCAAAATTAAAACACAATTGTACCTAGAGTATTTCATTTTTAATGAGCCAAGTCTTTATCATGAAAGGTTAAACATTTCTTGTTAGAGAAAACAAAAATGTCCTAGTACAAAATCTAAAAAAAACGTCTAAATATTTATAGCTCAAGGCAACAGACAGGGAAAAAGGGAAATGCAAAAGTTCTCCTTCCTTCATCTCACCTGCTTGCGTCTAAAGAGCTCCTCCTCCTCCCTCCTCTTCTGCTCCTCCTGTTGCCTCCTCTTCTCCTCCCTCCTCTTACGCTGCTCCTCCTCCTCACGCTTCGCCCTGAGTTCAGCGTCTCGTCTCTCCTGCTGGAGCTGAGGAGAAGGAATCAGGAGTGAGATGGAACAAAATGAGGTTAAAAAGAAAGAGTTTTACTAAACCCTGGCTTTGCATTTGCACAAACAGTTTTGATTGCAGTTATTGTGCCTGCTAACATTGCTAAGAATTTGATTCACAAGCAATAACAAGTTCTTTAATCATTTTAGTTGAAACGTTTCATCTGTTAACAGGAAAGACAATAAATACAACAAAAAAATGTAGGTAGTAAATTTGTGTGTTATGTCGAAACCCACCTTTTGAAGCTGTTCGAGAGTTGGACCCTGAGTAGAAGGATTCATTGTTATGTCCCAAAGACTGGCTTCACCGCCTACATGGAGATAAAATTTACGTTACTTTAGCATCTTTAAGTATAGCGTTCTTGTGTTGTTTGTGAATTTATATCTACTACTTGCACAACTGGAACTGAAATTCTAGGCCGCAAGTTTTGCCCAGAACATTTTTGGCAGTGCACCAGTTGTTATACATCAGCCGCAGCATGCTAGTTGGCTTGGCCTGGTTAGACAAACTCATGTTGTGTCGTTGCTCTTGGTTAGTTACAGTGAAAACAGGCAAAGAAGAAACTGTGTGCAAACTCTGTTCAGTGGCACGATGCCAGTGTAAATGACAGCATCACCCGAATGTTTCTGATTAGCAGGAAGCGACAAAAACAGTGGAAGGAGTGTGTTCGGACAGCCTCGCTGCAGATTCAGACCAAGGCAATACCTGATGCTATAGGAGTGTTTATCACTGTGCAGGTCTGTATAAACGAGCACAAGCTGTCCAGGAATTATTAATAAGTCAGAGTCTTATGGTGGAGCATTACTGACATTTGTTATTTATTTCTTCTTATGGACAATATGTCAGTATATGAGTGCCTTAACTGTTACAGTAATAATTATGGACAATGGCCCACTGTTAAATGTTTAAGCTTTTTCAAAATAATTTACTACTTTTTAAAAATTGTCCCTGCTGCACAGAAGCGTAATCCTAAAACAGAGGTAGGACCGAACGATGACTTTTGTGTATCTGCATGCACACCCAGTTGTAGTGTAGAATAGGGCGGGAATCACCTCAAGATTCAATTCAGTTCAGAGGGCTACGACATGATTAGAAAACAATTACTGTAATTATGATTTCTACATGATTTATTTTTCCCAACAGTGTATTTGTAATGACCCACAATTAGTTCAGTTGCATACGCTGTTGCTCTTTGTAGGTCTCTTCTACTTCATAGAAGCCAAAATGCGTCCATATACTAGCATTTCAGCCAGGGGGGGCCAGTCAGATTGTATCCATCTGTGGTCGCTCACACTCAGCCATCGTCATCAAAACTCAAGAAGTAGCCTTGTTTAGAACGTATACATGATGTACATGGTAACGTCTGACGTTTCACCATCCAATTGGTCATTAGGAACATACAGCCCGGTCTTACAAAATTCTAACAGGTGATCATAATGTTGAGAATTGGGTATTAAATATCCAATTATTGACTTTCCTGCATCCATTCATAATCTTTCAAGAAAGAACTGCGATGCATCTAAGAAATAATTATGTCTCCCACTGCTAGTGTAGAACATACCTGACGGCTGTGAAGCTGAGGTATGCATGTCCCACATGGACCCTGTATCTGGCACTGACATCGACCTGTTCATCGAAGGCATTATACCCTGCTCACTGCACCTGAAACACACGGAGCAAAGCCCAGCAGAAAGTTAAAACCTCCTCTGATAAAAACAAAGATAGAAACTGGGACACAAACACAAATCCATGTACACTAGTCCAGATATAGCCCACCTGTTAATGAGCTGGAATAGCTGCTGCTGTTGGAGCTGTTGATAAAGAGCTGCTGCTGCTGCCAGCTCCTGTTGCTTTTTCAGGCGCTCCTGGTCCAGGTTTCCCTGCAATGAAGAGAGCGATCGCCGGTCAGTACAATGCGCCTTCAAACTCAAGATAGCAAAACTTTTAAAAGCTTTTCATACAGAGTGGGCTAAAATAACTGTGGTAGGTTTTATATTTTTACATGCAGCCATCAGGGAAATGTATGTTGTTTGTAACCACAGAGTGTGGTGACCAACAAATCTGGGTGTCTTCAGCATACAGAAATATGTTACAAACTAACCAAATAGGAAATATCTTTATCTAGTGTGTAAATATATCATTAAATGCTGTATGGAACCCGCCCTGTTCTGCTCCACTAATCTGAAGCTTTCATGTAACGAGTGACTTTAACTGGAGGCTGCTGCATTATATATTTCTATGAATATGGTGTGACTGTATCTGTCTGTCTCACTTCCTAAAGGGGCAATTAAGATATTAACTGTACAACAATTAAAATGATAACAAAGTTTTATGTCTTAAAATCAAGTGGGGGTCATTTCAAAAACTTTCAAATGGAGCCCGTCATGTTAAACTGAATTGGATTTTTTGAATTAAGCGTTGGTCTTTTACCGTGACCTGTCTATCAATCTTCCCTCTCCTCTGCATCCTCCCTTCCCCATCCTCTACGTTGGCTGAGCTCTGACTCACAGTCCCAGCGGGCCCCCGGGTGGGCTGCGGGCGCTGCGTTGGTGGTGGCTGTCTCACCAGCAGGGGCGGCGGGGAGGGCCCTGGGGCAAAGGGCACGCGGCCCCACATCTTGATGACGTCCCCCAAGGGTTGGAAGCCCTCATCGCAGCCCCGCTTCACCAGCAGGGTCATGGTGAAGTAGCCAGCCTGGAACCACTCGCACATCTCCACTGTAGTGAATGGGCCTGGTGTTGGGAGTGATAGAGGGAGCAAAATGAGTCTACCTGCCTTAAAATACGTCAGACTGTAGCAATATCTATGAATCAATACTCTATGCTTGAATGTATGATTGTACGAGTGAGTGTAAGGGCCACAGTGTGCGAGTGTACCCTGGATCTCTCCCTGTGGGTCCTTGTAGAACCACTTCATGGCAGCCTCATGTGACAGCGGCAGAGCAGCTGCTGTGTTCCTGCTCTCCTGCTGCTGCTGCAGAGCCTGGGTGAAACACTCCTCCTCCAAAGAAGTGTCCTGAAGTGATGCCACCATCTTCTCTGCCTCCTACATGAACGAACACACACAGACACACAGTTAAAACGCGTTTCCTGTTACAAACGTATTTCTGGGCAAAACAACCTGTCATATCCCTTGATAATGGAGAGTGCTATGAATGCCACACAAAAAGCCAACCATTTATCATTGTTGTGCTGTTCAGTTGAACATTGACGTGTGACACACACACACACACACACACACACACACACACACACACACACACACACAAACAAAAACAAAAACAAAAACAGTGTGGCATGTCCTCAGTGTCCTGCAACTGTCCCAAATTCTAATTTCAACTGTCTCGGACTTAACCATTATCCTGTTACCACTGTAACAGTGTGAAACACAACAGTATGTATTTTCAAAACCTTACTATGAATGTTACTAACATCTACATCAAATGATGTTACCTTTCATGTTACACATGTTTTGTGGGGCTATTGAATATTCTGAGTTGAGTCATATGTGAGTGACCAGAGTAGAAGAAAAGTATTTTATTTCTTCCTAGTTTTCTTCCAATCTTGAGATGGTTTTCTTTACATATTCTTATTTAAGTGCCTCTGCTGAGAGTCAACCTTTTTGCATTAATTAACATACCTTTGAGACTGAACCTTTTATTGGCCTTACCTACCCCCAACTGCTCTCCATTTTAGTCTGTGGGTTTACAATACAAGTTGTGTCCTTCTTGATCACAGGAACTCATTGCTATTGTCATTACACAGATTTTCACTTTGAGCAGATGCACTTCCACTGGTTTAGCATCTAGTTCACATTTGGGTTCAGGAAGCTTGTTTCTTCCTGGATTTTGCATTCTGATCTTACTGTGATTCCCTGTAAAACTGTATATAACCTGAAACAACTCTCCTCCAGCAGACAGTATCATGCCACTGTGTTGTGAGGCTGTCTCCGCATTGAATAAAGCCCATCTTTGAACCAGCTGACCTGAAAGAATCTTTTTCTTCAGCACCAACCATGAATGGTGGAATGAGCTACTGGTCATTTACATTCAATATAGGACTGTGAAACTGTCCTTTTATTTTGAGTTTAATTATTTTTTAACTAAAAAAAATTATGAATAACTATTTGTAGACTGAAATCAAACATTTAATTCTAATATTTTTTCATCTATGTTGCCCAATCCTGTTACAATTATATAATATTTCTGAGACAGCTGCTTGAAGTGTGCCTCCTGTTGTTCCTACCTGCTGCAGGTGCTTCATGCCCTCATCGTCCTCGGTGTCTCCTCCAGATGGAGGGAGGAGAGGAGCAGCAGAGGAAGGGGGCGGTGGAGGCAGACTGGAGGAGGTGGTGACGGCGCTGGGGCTCAGCTGGGCCTTGGAGCCCCCTGCTGGAGCCGCGTCTGACACAAAAACAAGAAGAAGAAACATTAGTAAAACAATGGGGGCTATTTTTAGTATTTCTATTTACAGGATGATGATGTTGGATGTTGGGGGGAGTCGAGCCACCTACTGGCTCTCTATCTGATACAGCAGGGACAGCGGGTTCAGTAAACAAGATATTAAATGACTGGGGATAAACATATTGTGTATCAAACCAAAATATCAACGTGGCTGAATTTCCTCCCACGCACTCACTGTCCAATGACTAAAAGAGCTTGGCTGAAAGCAGGAAGCCAAAAGCTGTAAAGTTGCAGAGCCAGACGAGACTAAGAGCTTCAGACAAGAATGTTGTAATCCAAGAAAGAAGTATGATTGGCCAAATGTTTGGGCAGTGCTGGTTTGGAAGTTAACTCTTTACAAGAATCATCCACAGCACTGGTCCCTCCATTGCTTCCAAAAAGGATTTAAAGGTCAAGAATACATTTTCAACTTGAGTTCATTGTTGAGAGTTTGTCAATAAGAGGTTCGTACAGGCACCAGCTCCTGCCCATTTTTAATGGAATCTATTTCTCTATCGGGCTAAAAAAAATAGAAGTTTGTTAATGAGTTTCTTCAATACAAGTGTTTCCATGAACATGTTTCCTTTTTCAGTTCAGGTTTCGTTTTCAACCAATATTGTCATTCAATATTCAATATTTTGCATTTGCCAATGCTGCCTTGACGCTGCACATAAATCTGACAATGCAGAGACAAATGAATAATGTGGCATTCTGTGAAGCTTTAATGTTACGCAAACACAAGCAGCAAGTGACAAACACTTAACACTTTAGTTAGCTGAATTCAAACTCAGTGCTCAATAATAAGCCCAAACCTGTTCAGAACATACTATATAATCCATACTAGATACTCTATAGACACTTAAAATATGTTTGCTAGGGATGTCAGCGTGAGGGAGTTTGACACAATATAATGTGATGTTTTTAATGATGTTTATTAATGTGCTCTGTCCCTACAAAACATATTTTTTGATAAAACAATGTCAATATTAATTTTCAAGCAAACAAGCAATCTTCAGAGTTGATACTTAGTAGCTGTCACTGGCATCCCCTACATCACAACTTTCAGTACATACTACAGTCAGAGTAGTATGCACCCCCCCAGACGATTCAATAAGTTTTCAGTATTCTCTTAAGTCACTAGTTGTTTCTTGTTATTTCTGTTTGATCACTCACATTCAGAAAAAAAAACAAACAGAAATAGCTTAAATAAATAAACGGATATCATACTGCTACTCACTGAACCTCTCTTTGTGTTGCTGGTGGCACAGAAGTCTACTTGAACACAAAATGACCTGGAATGAGGTTTACCTTCACTGGGTGTGCTGCTGGCCTTGACAGGGTGGCTGTTGTTCAGCTGAGGGCTGTCCACCGCTGGGCCGGCGTTGCTGGGCCGAGGCTCCGTGAACGGAGGGGCAGAGTGGACTGGAGGAGAGGAGGAGGGTGACGCTGGCTTCGTCTCACCATCTCCTACAGCAGAGCCAGCTTCTTTACTCTCTGTGAGGGGAGGACAGGAAAGGAAAAAAAAAAAATCATTAAGTACGATGCCGCAGTCATTAGTAATGAATTCCTCCTGGGCCTGTGATCAACTAGGAAATACTCAGGACGAAGTGTAATCAAGTTGCTGTTTTCCAAGTTTAGGGTGCAAAGGGGTCATATATTGTAGTCCATTTTATCAATTTTATCAACAGCTTAATTTTACTGGAAAGTTGTGATTGGTGATGTCTAAAATAATCAAATAAAGAAAAGTCCTTCCTCACCCTTGTCCTTGTCTCCTTCAGCACTGTTCCTCTCGGCATCAGCGAGGCTCTCCTCCTCTTCCTCCTCTTCTATCCCCTTAAACTCCAACTCCTCCTCCAGGATTGTCTCCTTGCCACTCTTCTGATAGAGGAAGACAAAAAGTAGAGGAAATATGAATGTTAAACAAATGTTCATGGACATTCACAAGGGCTAGCAATAATAGAAACATCACTGGCTGAAACGTAAATATCAGACTTGAACTTTTGTTACGACAACCTGCCCAATAAAAAAAAAAAAAAAAGACAAAACAAAAACACACCTTCATAGGCATGAAAGCTCCAGACGAGTCAAAAGTGCCCATCTCCCCATCCTCCTCATCAGTACACCACTCGGGCAGGCCGTCCCTGTCGTCCTCTAGTCCGTCACTGCCTGCACGCCGGCGGCCACCACCGTGACCCTCGGAGTCCCGGAAGTCGAAATCAAACTTCCTCCGACGGCTCTCACCTGGACCACCATGATCCCGCCAGCCTGCTGAGCGAGGACCACCATCTGACAAAAGAAGAGGTCGCGTCAGTGCGGATATTGTCACAAATAATAATCAGAAGAGTCATGAAAGTATCAGAAACACGCAGCTGCCCAAACAGTCATGTGGTTACGTCTTGGAAATATTTATATATCACCTCCTAGGGTGCTGCACTGTCATTAACCAGCTTAAATACACAGTTTCAGACATGTTTAAATATATTATTAGGAAACAGTCACGTGGTCCTTCATCCCCACTGTTATGTCCTCAAACTGTGCAGTTCTGTTTCTGTCTGCTGTGTGTTGTAAAAATCCCTCTACTGCCACTAGATGTCACTATTATCTACTGTTAATGTTAGACCTGCAGCACACACTGTCATAACTGAGGTTTAATGGGGCATGGAGTAGGAAGAAGTGTAAATAACTGTCTTCGACTCAGGCCATTTTATATCGAAAATATAATCAGCTTTCACCACAAATAGTGTTACGTAACATACTCTAACCTGACTGCGAACCAAAGGTAACAATAACTATCAAAAACTTCTTAGAATAATAATGATGAATAATGATAATAAGTGGCATATCTTACATTTAGACTAACTTCCAAGTCGAACCATTGCTGTAGAAGCAGAGTAGGGCTTTCTTTATGCCAAAACATGCTGGCCTGAGAAGTTCAAAATACTACAAGTGTCATTAGTGTTTTACCTCTTCCAGTCAAACCAATGCGACGCACTGATGCATGTTATGCAATCAACAGATTTCTGATATTGATGACATCTAATGTTGTACTAATTGTTGTACTAATCTAAATGGTAACATCTACCTTTTCATTTCTTTAAAGCCACAGAGTATTACGGGATTACATAAGAAACAAAACAGGCTACTTTACAGGGATCATGTCCTAGGAGATGTGCTCCAGGTCTAATATAAGCCTGAAGAAAAGGACCTTTGGTCTTACGTGATTTAAAGTTAAGTTCTATGCAAAGTGGCCATGTAACCTGCACATGACTCACCCAGTCACCTGAGAGAGCAGAATTTCAATTTCAGGTTTTTTTAATATTATGGTATGGGCAAACTTAAGATACTTTCGTCAGTAAGTAAAAAGCCTGTATAAGTTAAGATGACTATTGTTCAATGTTAACACACTTTTCTTGATTAGCAAATAGTCTAGAACCAGTTTGGAAAATTTTACTTCCAGTTAAGCTGCATTTCTGATGAATCCATGCTTGTTTTGACAGAGCACTTGCACCAAAATTAGCAGCAAACTGAGTGTTAAACCCTTGACAACCACCAGTAAACCAATAAACCAATTCTACGCTGCTGCTTACCTAAGCCCACAGCAACAGCCCCTCCATACTGGTGAATTGAACTATACTAAGGTTGCATGGACTGCCCACAGAGCATTTTAAAAGGACAATAACCAGTGCAGCCTTTGTCGTCTCGCGTGTAAAGCTTTAATTTTCAAAACAAACAAGAGTCTGAGGCAGCACTACAATAAATACATAAACGTTTGTATTTATCATACCATCCCTGCGGGGTCCAGTGAGTCTCCAGCTGCTGCCCGGCTCCCCCTCGTCCTCGTCCTGCTCCTCCCGGAGGGTGCGCCAGTTATCGCTGTCAGCCCTTGTGTACTCCTTCCTCCCTGGACCCCCGGGACCTGCAGACTCTTCAAAGCCAGGACGCCCCACCTCCCGCCGCAGCGGCTTCTCAAAACGACGCTCACCCCTGAGGAAAAGGAGGGAAATGGAGAGAAGTTCATATCAGTTAAGTGATAAACAGAGGAAAGCAAAGCCAAAACATTACCTAGTTTTTATCCTAGAGAAATATGTCCAGCCAACAACTTGCATCGCACCACCACAGATACCCAGTCACAGATTTAAATCAATTAAAAAACTAAATAAATAAATAAAGATTGCTACCAGAGGATTATTGAGTTTATTACAATGGATGACAGTTTCTCTCAGCAGTGAGGATATACGTCTTTACTACACCATGGATCTGTGGTTTATTTGCTGTTTATCTGACTTTCAGGTAGTGTGTGCCGAGGTTTTCTCACCGGTCATCCCAGCTCTGGCTGCGGTGTATCTCTCGGACGCTGCGGCCGAAGCCCACCTCCGAATCTTCAATACTTCTTTGGTAGAATCCACCTTCACCACGACCTCGTCCTAATTACAGAGAGAAGGAATTATTCATATGTAATATAATTGCCATTTTTTTAAATAATTTAAACAACACTTTTATAACTTAAAAGGGATAGTTCAGATGATTGAAAATGGGGCTGAATGAGATACTTATCAATGGTCTGTATGCTACCTACAGTAGATGCCGGTGAGCACACCTCCAACTAAGGAGAAGCAGAGAGCCACCATAGAATGTACTGCTGTGGACAGGGTCAGCAGCAAAACATGTTTTAGCCACTTAAGCAAAGGCCCACCCCCAAAAAAATTCTTATCAGTTTAAATGTACACTGTATTTAGAATATTTTCACCACCTCACCAAACAGTCACTGTCAAACAGTATCTACTGTAGGTAATACACTGTCTATAAGTCATACAAGCCCACTTCAAATAATTTGAACTATCCCTTTAGCAAAATGGGATTTAATAAGCTTATATTGCCTTCAGGCTGCAGACAGCCGTACACACCAGTACATGCACACAAATGATGAAACCCACACAGCATCATTCTTCTAAGCCGTTTCCTTGGCTGTCCTGAACCGGACGGCTCGTGTTTACATTGGCCATTCATATGCGCGGATTGCGGTGTGTGCACAAGGTGAGTTCATAAGCCTTAGTGGTTTTAGACAGGTGTGGCTGGACAAAAGCAGGGCTATTTAGACAGGCCAAGAGGAAGTGTGCTGCATCAAGATGGTGGAAGAAAAAGGGGAAATAAACACTTCAGTGGCTGGCTTGAATAAACTGCTTTACTTATGCTGGATATCAGCCATTGTAGCCTCGGCCAAGAGTTTTGGGCAGCGTTTCTGTTTCTGTTGGACTCATGTTAGCTTTAGCACAAGTGCTTGTGGATTTATCATGAGTGCACTTAGTCTGAATCAACGCTGTACTTTATTTGTTACTGATTTTTCCCTTCTTCTGGGAGTTATTTTTTTCTGCCTTTAGTTTTTTACCTCGACCGCCTCGTGTGGCCCCTCGTCCGCGGACCACTCCAGCTGGGGCGGCCCCACCCACCCCTTTTCCCATGAGCCTCAGCACCGCCACACTGTTCACAGACATGGAGAAGTTCCTCTGCGGAGGGAGAGAGAGAATGGAAAGAGCAAAAGGGAGGAATGTGAGGAATGTGAGCTCACAGCCACATTTGTCAACCAACAGAACAGCTCGCTTTGGTCGTGTCACGTTATAGAGATATCACATGACAAGCTCAAACAGTTGAACATTTGCAGGTATCAGTGCAATTTGTGAGTGTGTGTGTTGGTGGCAGACCTGCTCCTCCTCAGTGAGAGGCACCAGTGCCAGTGGCTGCATGGGCTCATCTTGCAGAATAGCAGCAAACTCCTTATCCTGCATGTCCTCTGGGACCTGAAACAACACCAGCAGACACTTGACGGTCAAAACTATTCTTCAAAAAACAACTGACCTACCAACAGGTTGTTGTTTTTGAGGACAGGAAAGTAGAAGGAAGTCTGAAAGCGATGTGCATGCTGGTGTGATCACTTTTGGCACCAAAGACTTCCTTAACAATGCTTAACATTCAAGATCACTGTTGTTATTCTGTGATTCATAAAGTCCCAGGAGAGACTTTGAAGAGTTCTCAAACCCACCTTGTTGTCTTTGATATAAAGTGCTAACATCTCCTCTCGGCCGTAGCGGTACTCGGCCAGCTTGTACTTTGGCATGGCGGGGGAAGGAGGGGGGGACGTCACACTCCCCCCACTGGACAGTGCACGGAGCCTGTGTAAGGAAGAGCACAGGAATCATTAACAATAGGATAATGTAATTATTTAACATCAATATCTCTCATATGAATCTCAAACAGACAATAATATGTGGCAGTTTAGGATCTGAAAGGTAGGATGTGGGTGGGTTTTGTTTAAAAAATTATGATACCCGTCCTAATTAGTGGTCTGTGTGAGTAGTTGACTATACAAGTAAAAGTTTCCACCCTCACTAGTCTGCATCAGGAAGACTAGTCGGTTAAACTATTTATCAATATTTTATTCATGTACAATGCCAGTTAACTGTTGCCTCTAAACTGTTATGCAGCTGCCAGCCTCTAGCAGGTGCTGCAGCCACGGCAGACAGGAGCCCCTTTCGCCCCGGGCGAATGCCCCGATGGCCTGGATGTTGTTATGGGACAGATGGCAGCTCAGAAAGACCACGGTTGGTCAGTATTTTGATGTAGAAAATGAAAATAAGGTAGAATGTAGGGTGTGTTGGAATAAACTGGTATATAACCACTTGACTGGAGCGATGAGTGACCACATTCGGCATGGACATTAAAGGGATACTTCACCCAAAAATGAAAACTCAATTATTATCTACTCACCCTCATGCTGATTGAGGGTTGGGTTTGTTTTGTTAGTCTGCAAAACACTGTTGGGGTTTCACAGGAAAACAGACTTGCATAATCTCCCAAACAATGGAAGTGAATGGCGACCGGTTTTCAAATGTAAAAAATGACTGAAAAAACACATAAAATGCCTCCATACTGCTCATCCGGCATAATCCAAGTCTCCTAAAGTCCTGACATGCTGTTTGCACACATCACGCACAACCAGTTCAGTGTGTATGTGCATGTGAACGTGGCTCCAATCTAAGGATCTACAGTGAAGATTCAGGCTAAAATAATGGTGTAAATAACTTTTTTTTAGTCAACTTGGAACGTTGAGACTTTAGGAAACTTGGATTACATTTGAAAATTGCTCACCATTCACTTCCATTGTTTGGGAGATTCTGCAACACTGTTTTGCTGTGAAACTGCAGCAGTGTTTTGGGGCCTGAAAAACTAAACCCGACCTTCAATCAGCATGAGGGTGAGTACATAATGACTGAATTTTCATTTTTGGGTGAACTATCCTTTTAACTTGCAAGCAGAGCAGGCTGCTGCACTGCTAACATTAGCCACACTGTGCTGGCAGCTAACTTCAGTTCCAGGTAAGCAATGTCGTTTCCCCAAAGACAATGTAACCCTGGTCAGTCTGAAAGGGTGAAGCATTTAATAAATTATGTTTTTAAGGATAACGTGCTATGTTCATAATGCACAGCTCAAAGTGGCTAACATTTCAGCAGCATTTATAACATGATTTGGTCAATAAAGAATGTGATTAACTGCTTCAAATGACTCCTAATGCCTGCAGTTTTTTTTTTTTCAGACTAGTCGACTAGTTTGCGTTAAGTTGACAGGGAAATTAATAAATTAAGGTGATATTGGTACAAATAGAGTACTTCATTTGATACTTATAATGTGTATAGAAGCATTGCTGAAAGAATCCCTCTGCATTTCATGCATTTATTGTTTGACCAAAGAGTTTTGATATTACTAGTTTATTTTGGTAAATTCCCTAAAAGGACTCAAGTACAGGTACACAGCACTAACTTTAACAGTACCAAATAGACAAGAAAATCACTTATAAATAGCTTGGTGTCAATTCCTGTCGGCACAGAAAACAAGAAATGAGCTATTGTGCAACCACAATAGAATTCCTTTTCATCTGAATTTGAGAAAAATATCTAATAGCATCCATCTTACAGCAGAGAAAAAGGAATTTACTAAATGTTCTGTAACAAATCAACCATCCTCCTACGCAGGTCCCCCTGAATACACTTGGCTCGACACAGATGATATATTAGCTTTCCAATCTCAAGATTTCATTTTAAAAAGCTATTACTAGCAGGCCAGATTCCAAGGCCTGCTGTTTAACAATGCCTCCATTCACATGCCTCTACAAAGTGTGTCATTGACTCACAGCCCCACATCAAAACCATATGCAACTCTGAGAGGTGTAGGGGTGGGCGTGGGGTGCAAGAGGTAAAAGAAAGAATCATGAAAGGCCAGTTGGTAGCATGTGGCATATCAAAGAGGGTAAAAATAAGTGGAGCAGTGGCTCATATGCATAACAAGAGGAGAGCTGAGGAAACATGCCAGTGGGTGGGGTGCTAAGAAATATTTTTGCATAATTACATCCACTTCACTTGTATTTACCTTAGCAAAGTGTAGCTTCCCTTCCTAATAGGACCAAGCATGAAATCTTCCAATCTATACATTCATAACCCTGAGTGAGACTCTTAAAGAGCAAAGGTGGGCTGAGTATTTGTTACATAAATCTAAATGCCAGGCAGAAGGTTTTTGCTTTGAATTCTCCCACAATGACTAACAGCATACTTGCCGACTCTTCTGCCAACAAAACCTCAAATGGTCTAAATAATTTGTGATGCTAACGGGCATTAAAAGACTTGTAAACATGCTGGCCAGACAGCTGTATGGGGTGAGCGCATGAACTGGCCCGCTGCATAGCGATATTAAAAAAGGGCTACAAGGATGAAAGCAGGCTAGAAGAGCCACTGAGAGGAAAGCAGCTGCATATGTGTAAAGAGAGAAATATTCTGCGAGGCTGGCGCCGCACCAAGAATGCACACAGCAGTCACAGGCCGTTAGAGATGGAGTGCTACCAAACTGGAGACTACGCCCCCCCCCCATTAATCGTTACACAAACATACACTGAAGAGGAGGAGGAGGAGGAGAAACAGCAGACAGAAAAAGATGGACAGGACACCGCTGTGACAATACCTACATTCTGACTTCAAGTAAACACTGTTTTCCTGAAGTTAATGATTACAAGGGAAAACAGAACGCACAACCTGAAAACACTGAAATGTATATACAAACCCACTGAACCCATGTGGATAGTTACAGTGATTTACTACCACACATTCCTTCCCCCTTGACTGCAGGAACTAAAGACACCGATGTTGGTTGGTCTCTTAGTCCAGAGCAAAATATACAACTAACAGCTATTTTCATTATCAATTAATCAATGTGCTGATAATTTTCTTGGTTAATGACAGTGTATATGAAAATGTTGGGAAAAAAATTGTTTTGTCCAGTTAAACAGCCCAAAACCTAAAGATGTTTAGTAAACTGTCAGACTTGCAAAATTACTCTGTCATCAAAATAGTTCTAGTCCTCTGTCGAATGACTAATTATATGACTAACAGTTTCAGCTCCAATCTCCACAAGCAAGGGACATTTTTCCATAAAATTTATTACGGATATCCTGGTTTCACCATTTGGTCCATGACAAGATATCTCAAAATATGTGGGCAAGATTTCCATGATATCACCTCCATGGTGCATACTGCAGTTTCCACAGGATTAATCCCAGTTTTTTTCATTAACCCCCCGAGCTTTCCTTTAATACCACGTCCATAACGGGTGCAACGGTGAGGAAATTTTCCCACTGGTTAATAAATCTGTGAAAACACCAGTGTTACCGACAACACTGCACACATATTACAAGTAAAGATATGAGTGATGATGCTCAATATCTGTAATATTAGAGTGCGTATGTTGATCTTTAATGTTAGATATTTAGATTGTCCCCTCACTTCGAAGAGAACAAATACTTAAAGCGTCTGTTCATTATGAAGTTTCCAGTTGCCTCCACTATCAAACATCCCCCTACACTGACCCCAACAACTGTAGCTGACATCCACAGAGAAGATGTAAAGTAATTCTAATAGAGCTGCAATGATTAATCAATTATTAACTTAATCGCCAACTATTTTGATAAATAATTAATCGATTTAAGTAATTTTAGAAGACTAAATTCTCTGATTCCAGTTTCTTAATGTGAATATCTTCTGGTTTCTTTGCTCCTTTATGACAGTAAACTGAATGTATTTGGCTTGGAAGCAAAATAAGACATTTGAGGATGTCATTTTGGGCTTTGGGAGACAGAGCAACATTTTTTCACCATTTTCCTACATTTTATAGACCAAACAATGAATCACTGAATTGAGAAAATAATCAACAGATTAAACGAAAACGAAAATAATTGATAGCTGCGGCCCTACGCTCTAATGTTAAGTACGGTTGTAATGTTAGCTTCTTGTCAAGACTAGCTTGATTTAGCCAAGTCAGCCTTAGTTTTGACAGAAAAGAAACAGCTCAATAATGTGTCTAACAACAGAATGATCAGTTTTATGTCTGTGCACAGCCTACCACTGTTGGGTGATGCTGGGGCTCCGTTTAACTGCCCTTCCAGCTATCTGGAGGTCAGGGGTTTAAACACAACACAAAATGAACCACTGCCATGAATCTTTGCATGTATCATGATACTGTGTTTTTGTAGATTGATACACTATCACAAAAAATAACATTGTGATACTCAAGCGCACTGATATTTTCTTTCACTAGAACAAGCAAACACATATCAGACTGTGATTTGGCTACAGAATTACATTTGAAATCTGACTCCTGCTGTTGCACAGAGCAGACGCTTTCAGATACTTTTGCATCTGTATACCTGAACACCGGAAACATCTGCTACCAAGGCAAGCCTTGTCAACATCAGGCCAAAATGTTCATTTTACACACAAGATAATATAACAAATGCAAAGTGCCATAAAATTTAATGGTAAAGTGAAGGTCATTTACCATCTAGGCATAATGACGTGTGGATTTAAGATTCTTTTGAAAGAACATGTTAAGAAAAGCACTAAAAATAAATTCAAATTTTGAACATCGAAAGTTCCATGACTGAGTAACATGTCTGCAGAAGACGACCAGATGATATGATCAGAACCTCAGTAAACTAAGTAAAGAAGGCACTGAGTGGAGTCAAATCATAAAACACATTTCTAGAGCTGAAACGATTAATCCATTACTGATCACTGACTGGGGCGCCCCTGTAGCTCAGTTGGTAGAGCATGCATCCCGTGCCCATGTACTGAGGCTGTCAGTACTCTGCAGCGGCCACAGGTTCTACTCCCACCTGTGGCCCTTTGCTGCATGTCATCCCCTCTCTCTCTCTCTCTCTCCACTTTCCTGTCTACTCTTCAGCTGCCCCTATCCAAAATAATCTATAAAAAAATTAATCACCAACTTCTGACCAATTAATCACTTTTGAGTCATATTTTCATTAAAAAAAATTACCAATCTTTGATTTCTGCTTTTTATATGAGAATAATTTGTTTTTGTTTTTTTTTACTACTCTGTGACATTTAAACTAAATATCTGAGTCTTGGACAAAACAATGCACTTGAGGAC
The DNA here is from genome assembly GCA_034769285.1 of Lutjanus argentimaculatus. Taxonomy (NCBI): domain Eukaryota; kingdom Metazoa; phylum Chordata; class Actinopteri; order Lutjaniformes; family Lutjanidae; genus Lutjanus; species Lutjanus argentimaculatus. Next base: position 15,591,496 of record JAWZSL010000018.1, read on the forward strand.
ATCACCTTCGGCTTTGGGAAACAGAGACAGGTCCAAGCCACGCCATTAATGGAGAAAATAATCATCAGATTGATCAATTATGAAAATAACTTAGTTGCAGACCCACACATTTCACTTATTTAAATTTTTGAATGCAATCACATTCATTTTGTTCATGATCTCTTTGTATCAATGCTACAAAAGTTTGCTGATATAATGTAAAGAAATCAGACTAGTTACCATTCTGGGCCGAAGTTAAGAGTCTCAGCAGTCATATTCCTCACGTCCACACAGAACTGAGTATCTGAGGGGAGAGAAAACACTCTTTATTTTCTGCAACAGAAAAACTTACAGAAAATGTTTGAGCAGAAAATTAAACGTGCCACAAAACTCCCTTACCCTGTCCAGATGAGCGGAGCAGGCTGGACTGGGCTGGACCAGGCTAGAGCTGGCTTGCTTTAGTTAGGCTTAGGTGACAAAAGGCTGAGTGGTGTTTAAGCTGTGGTCACAGAGCTCCCCAAACACACAGACACAAAGAGAATAGCTGCCAGTTTCAGGTGCTTGAGGAATATCAGGTTATCAGGTCCTAACTAGATAAAGGAAGGGGGTTCGACGATAGTTTGGAGAATGGAAGCTCCTGCTACTCACAGCCGAAAAAGGTTGTTAAACATAAAAAAAGAAACAAAAAGAACCTCAGAAATTAACAATGGAACAAAATAAAACACTCTTTGCTAGTAATAATGTTTTCTTTTTGTTTTTTTACAGCAGTTATATCTCACATTAAAGTTAAAAATATGAACTGATTCATCAAAAAAGGTAACGCAGGAACGAAATAACAGCCAAAACAATGAAACAGGCTGCTGGAACAGCTGCCAAGAGCAGACGCGACTCGCACTCCTCTTCTCCTTTCTCTCTCTCCCCCTCCGTGCCTTTTCTCTCGCTCCAACTGAAATGTGGATTGACGGAGACCCTCCAGGTAACTCCTTTATTTCCTGTCCTCCTCCCTTTGCACCACTGGAAATAAAGCAGAGATTGAGAGAGGGGGGATCAGAGAAATCAAATGATTCAAAGAGAGATGGAAAAAATAGTGTACACTTAATAAATTAGCTGCCGGTGAGACGCATTTTCACAGCTTGGCAGTCCGCCTATATTGTGAGAGGAAAGGAAGTGTAATTTGATTTTCCGTTGTGTAGCCATGACACACTATTTTCGCGGCCTGCCTCGGACTGTCTGAGAGGTACCGGCCCAATTCGATCAATCCGTCACAGCGCACTGGGCAGGGAGAAAAACACAGCGGTATTCCAACACGAATAAATGAAAACAGCAAACTATTTGTAGTCTAGAGCTCAATCATGGCCCAGTGTTGCTGCTGCTCAGAGATTTTCCATCCAGAAATCTAGACAGCCTATTTCAGTGATGTTATGAACCAGCTGCTTCTAAAACCATGCAGCTGGCTGGGGATAGCTCCTCAAAATGTCATGGCAACCAAACCAAAATCCAGGCAGCTAAATTTCAACAGTTAATGTTCATACACAGTTAGGGTGTCTCTAGGATATGAGCAAAGGGCTAGCATCTTTACATTTAAAGCACTTCTTTCCTCTTATCTAAGTGATACAGGAGTAAGCCAACTCACTTCAAGTAAAGTGACAGATATACAACTAGTGCTGGCAGAGACAAAGTTGCCTGCCTGGCTGTTACACTTAACCGCAGTTGCCTTCAGAAACACTTGTGTAACGTGAATATTTTAAAGCTACTCCAAGAAACTTTCATATGTTGTTTGTTTTGGAGCTGCCTGTGGACAAAAGTGGTAGTTTTTTTAAACCACAAAATACAACGTCAAAAATACATTCATGTAAATAATCCCACTGCTTCTTTTTAACTGGCTAACGTACTTCTCACTGTGACTTTGGTTGTGAAAATGTAACACAAGCTTGTTTCATCTAATTTCAAGGAGAAGCAGTCCCCACAGCAGCCATTAAGAATAACTAGACAGAAATGGCAGATCTTCTCACAGATGGTCTTGTTTGTTTACACAGGTCATATAAAGACTTCAGTGATAACCTGAGACTGTTTCATACCCAGTTAAAAACTCCTTACAGTAGCTTTAATCAAGACCTTTTATCATTTTTTGTTTTCACATTGTATTTCCACAGATCACTGCTTTTTAACACACAACCACCATAGCAACACTATCTGAACTAGCTGGAATTCAAGATGTGATTTAACACATATCCTAAACACTGTGTGGGTGGGCAATATGCCATCATATTCAATGACAGTGATTATGTTTCCCATGCACCATCTAGCATTATCTTATGCTGCTGTACAGAGTTCTGGTATGCTTTTGTGTTCCAGTTTTTAGTATTTATTTTTACAATCTACTGTGGATTTCTAGGCTTTGCCAGCTAATCCAAAGGACAACAGAAAGAAGTACAAAGGTACCAAATTTAGATGAAGACTACCTTTTATCAAACAAGGTGTTAGTAGGGCTAGGTCTTCTGCACATGAAATAACTTTACGAACAACATCATAAATCATCATCTGTCAGTACAGCTACAACGATTAATCGACTATTAATTGATAATTAAATTTATTGGTCATCAATTCATCCTTTTGTGTCATTTTTAAGTAAAAAACATCAAAATTGTCACGATTTCAGCTTCTTGTATGTGAATATTTTCTGATTTCTTTACTCCTCTTATGATAGTTAACTGAATATCTTTCTGTTTAACATTACTAATATCAGTACCAAAAACCCTGCACTGATCAGGCTCTAAAACAAAGTATATGTCCACATGAATTTAAACTTAAATGTCTGTCATTTGGATCCATGTTGAGACAGTATCAAGAGACCACCAATTCCAGTGACTTAAACAAAACTTCACCCGCAGATTTTATCAGGTGTACCCATTTACAACCACTCTAAAAGTTGATCCAATAATCCATTACTCAGGGTTGGTTGACATGGAAAATTATTTAAAGTCAGTGGTTTTGGAGATATCAATCTTGTTAATATCTTTGGCAGTATTAACCCACTGTGTGCATTGTTGCAAATTAAAAACGTTCCCTGCCTACACTGGACCAATGGGATGACATACGGCATCTTGACTGCTTTGAGGTTTCGATAAAAGATTTGGTCTTTATCACCTCTTTCCACCATGAGTCTTAACCATCAGCATACAGTCAAGGCCTCGTAGGGGATGTAGTTTTTGAATGATAACAAAATATCAATTGTTTTATCTTCGTTAAAATGTATACTAATTGCTCAAAAATTCGTACATCCAGTATATTTGAAAATATGGAGAGAAATCCCCAGGGACAGGTTTCAGTTTTTCAGACAGACTGCTGAAAGAAACTTAATGAAGCCCTAGAGAAACATAGGCTAGTAAATCAAGGGAGCAGGACTTTGGGGTATTGTTAGTACCAGGGATTAAAAGCGATAAATAATACATACATAATATTGTGATTGTGATATGAGTCATGATTTTAGTGGGAATTAAATTTTTTTTCACTGAAAAAATATAAAAATGATTATAAGATTTTTGCTGGGGTCTCTACCAAACAAGTAGAGGACAATATGATTTGTGGGCCAGGGAATCTATTTAAAAAAATAAATAAATAAAAATAAAAAACCTTCTCTGAGATTTGGATATTACACCATATTGCAATTTCGATAACATTTGGATTAGTTGTTCAGCTCTAGTAAGTACTGTGTTGGCACCCCTTTTGGCACAAAGTGATTTGTGCATTATCTGAATTTAATTGATACACACAATACATGCCATTTCAATTTTTCAAAATGCAAATATGAACAACTAATTAATTTCATCTAGATGTTTCTACTTGTGAATTATATAATTTTCCAACCTACAAATCACTTTCACCTCCTTGCAGCTGCATAGTATGAACTCCTTGCATTTCCATGGTGGCTGAGAAACATTTTTCTTTTGATTTAGCTTTCTAATTATGTATATATATGTTAAATAGTTTTTATGTACCTGATGTTTCAAGTTTGTGGTGGGAACAGGCTTTCTAATGACTTTAAAAGAAGAGGTATTTAACTCCTGTGTGCAATATATCATTAATCAAAAGAGCACTGATCAGATTAACAACAAATATGTAAGTCTGAATGACTCACATGTAACACAACGGTGCTTGCTTAAAAATAGCGTCAAATGTCAACACTGTCAAAATGCCAGAAAATACTGAGACACTATTTGCTCATATCACAGGGCTAGTAGGAAATCACGGTGACATATTAACTGTAATACACAATTTTATTTTATACTTTTGTTAGCACTGCCCTCATGCTCCTGTTTAGTTAACTTGCAAAGTCATTTCATGTTATGAGAAGTGGAAAAACAAGGTTTAGATGCAAGTGTGGCACTCATTGGCATCATGCTATAACAGCATTTTGCCGTTTCACGAGTTACATTGAATAAGTTTAAAATCCAATATAAACTAACAAAAAATATTTCTGGAATTGGTTGTGAATGAAGATGTCAGTCTTTTGTGCTGTTAACAGCTAGTGTGTGTACTTGCTTCCATTTCTCAAGCCTCACTGCTATTGGCCAACCCTACATATTTACAGGAAATTCAGTACATGATTGCAGTACTCCGGGCCTATTCAACTGGTGGCCCGTGAGTTGAATCAGGGCCTTTAACAACCACAACCTGGCCCTGTGATCATTTATAAATATGAAAAAATATATCACTGTGATTTTACTTAAATAACCTGCTAACATTCTACGTTTATGGGTTTTTACATTTTTTATGAGAATTTTTTATTAGTAAGCCAATTAGGCCATTCACTGATTGTGTCAGTTGTTAGGCACTGGGAGCACAAGCTACTTCTGATTATGAAATTGCATTCTTTTTCCAATTGTAAAACCTAATAATGGAGGAAAAAAGGTGCACTGTTTAACACTTAAAATTCCTAAATTTACAGGCACTTTTTTTCAAATCTAGCCCTGCCGAATAAGTAATAGACTAGGCCTGGTCTACGTTTTGAGTAGCTCAAAGGACATTAATTAACATAACCATATAAATACTGAAATGTATGCGTGTTTAAGAGAACAGACAGTTGGTAATTTGGATGCTGACAGATTAATTTACATTTGACTGTAGTGTGGGTATAAATCATACATTTTTATTCTGGGTTCATCTGCCAGAGATTAGGTTGGCTGTGTGTTTCGTGTACTGAGGGCTTATCAACCTCTAAGGAACTTGCATGAATATGACACATTGCCATGGCGATAAATTGGGAAAAGTCTACTGTGTAAAAATGGAGTGTACCATTTCTTTCAGACACGTTGCCACAACAGTTTGATTACCTGCTTTTATTGATGAGAGCACGTTTAAATGTCCATCTATCATTAGATACGACTATTATTACTTACATTCATACATTAAGTGAACATTGTGACTTTGAACGTGTGCACTTGCAGTTATTTGCAAGGCAGCAAAATAAGAAAACATTTAACATTTTTGATTTATGGCACTCTCGGTTGAAAACGATATAAATCACAAAGAGATCAGTCAATATCTATTAGTTAAAACAATCTGAATAATGAAAGAACACGATCCAAACGATAATTTATCATATTCATCTTCAACCTTAACATCTCTTTCGTTGTCTAATGTTACTAACTTTGCACTGAGAAACTAAAGCAAGGTCACATTGGAATAACAATGCCTGCAGACTATTAAATCTCCGCTGCGTTTGAATATTTGCAAACATGCATTTCAAAACGTGGCGGGACGACGACTTCAAGCTGCGGGGACGCGGACTGTCGAGCCGCGCTGAAGCTGCCGTTCAAATACACACGATTTGTAACTTTAACAAACTGAGCAAAGCTAATTGTTTGGTGGTAAAGATGGCTAACGTATAGACAGAATAGCTCGAGCTGACGTTAGCTTCCGTCAGTGTTTGAGAGCTACGTTAGCGTACACATCGTTCGCACCTCAAGCTAACTACAGCGGATGGATCTGTGGGAAAATAGCGATGAATCAATCAATACGACATAACTTGCTCCACAATATTATATTTCAACTGCATAACAGACACGGGTTAGCTAGCTTGCTGCCTAAGCTAGCACAAGGTATGCGCTGATCGTAAAGGCCTTCGCTTGTAGGTTCAAATGACACCAGATATGATGGCGGAGGGGGCGGAGTGTCGAGCTTAGACTCCCCGGCCTGCTCCGCCAATGTGCGGGACGACCACCTCCGCTCCGCTGTCGGCGTTTAGCTACAGCGCTAACGCAGATGTAAACAAAACGAACACAACGACAGAAACAACAGTTTTACACGTAAATGAAGTTAGCGTAGACGCCTTTTCTCCCGACAGATGAATCCAAAGCATTCGAGCTGCACGAGCTGGGGTTAGCTTGTTAGCTCGTGTTAGCCAGCTAGCTGAAAGACAAGCTGCAAAGAGGAACCATGGCTTACCTTCACTGTTTATAGCTACCAGACTGCTCGTCTGCACGGCGTGTCTACACCCACTATGTCGCATGCATTGGTCTCTTTAAACACTGTAAACGTATTCATTCGACAGAATCGTACTTTCAGAAAGTCGCGCTCTGTATTTTATTTATTATTTTTCCCCCTCTCCTCCAACGGTCGCAGCTGCGTATCAGTATGTGTCTGCTGGCTCCTGCTCGCTGCTCTTCTTGTTGTTTGTGTTTCGGAAACATGGCCGTCCGTGTGATACCACGTGACTGGACACTGACAAGCGGCTAACCAATGTTGTAGCAGGGCAAACACACCCCTATTTACTAGGCTGGACACTGGTGCGTATCGCACTTTGCAACGGCACGCTCAAATGCAGAGCATATTTAGCTGGATGCGTTTAATGAGTCGAAGCCGATTTTAGCATGAGATTGAAAAAAGATGAAGAAAGCAACACCAAAAGCAAGCAGCCAGCTCAGATTCTGCTAGCGCGTTGTCATAGAATAACGAAATTAATGTCTGACAATGTTGTTTCACAAACTTTGCAGTCTATGGCAACATGCTCGAAATGTATAATGCGATATTTTCTGTTATTGGCTATCATTACCCTTGAAAGTGAACTGAATGACTTGCAGGGCATGTTGAGCGGTAATGTCGAACTACGCATGCGCTCTACGTTTGCGTGGACAGCAGTATTGGGTTTTTGTCAGCAGAGGGCGCTGTTGGGTAACTGGCACTGTACAGTATTAATGGACGTGTACATAGTCTGCTCCATTGAAACGGGGCCACTATTAGATCTAAGACTACATTAGTGCTGAGAATATATTTCATGCGCTCTCGAAAAGAGGGGGTGAAAGTGAAATAAAACCTTTATTGCTGCAAGTTTGTATTCATTCAACCTCTACTTCAACTTGGAAATATATTGAGGTGGAGACCTCATTAACAATGAAGAGCTGAGTAAAAATATGAAAGCTCCTAGACACAAAGAAACAAACCCAACATTAATTTAATCTAAGATTATTTCTAGTCATAGTTTAGCAAAATTAGCTTTAAAATAAGTTCATCTAAATTTAGAATCAAGCTGAGATCTGTTTCACAATTAAAAACGTTTCTTAAATCCATGTTTAGGGATGTAAACCGAAATTAGAGTTGTATCAATGTGGAGATCCAAATTAAAATAAATAAATAAATACATACATAAAAAATAGATGAATGCTATCAGGACCTAAAAGAAGGGGGAAACCGATAACTTGTTTTAGTACAATGTAAATTATAGTTAAACTATAATTTAATCAGGTTTGAAAATTCATTCTTGGTGCTTATATAAAAGTGGTCATTAAATAAAGAACAAAAGCCACAATAAAATCTGGAGGATAAATAAGTGAATTGATAGTGATGAAGATATGATTGTAATATAGTTTCATCTGGTGGACAACAAGAACTTGGTTTTATCTGCATTAAGAATGAGAGCATCATCTGGAAGTATTACATCTGGAATTTATAAAATGGAATTTAATACTGAAACTTTAACAACCTTAATTGTTATAGTTACCTGTATGTTAGCTGAACACGAGAAATCACACTAGAGGAAACGAACATCACAGACATTGTAAGGACGAAGCAAACAAATACAACTGTAGCATGACATTTAAAAGATATTTAAATGAGATGGTTTTAATTGAAATGACTAAGTAAATAAGCAAAGATGGAAGGCATGGCCAATACAATTTAATTAGAAACTGTGCATCATTATTGTGAGTACAGGAGCATCAGATTATAAATAATTACTAATGTTAATAAGCTCCAGGTCTCCAGTGCATCAATTGGTTAATTTTATTAGCTGCAGTACTCAGAAATGATAACAGCCTCAGGGGAGTCCTGAATTACTACCTAATTTAATCGTGAGGGTCCTATGTAAAAGTGTAGCTTTAAGACCTTTATTATTTTGATTTATATTGTACCTAGATGGTGCATAATACAAAATAAATTGGGTTTTAATTCATTTACCTCAAACTAAATGGCACACAACATTCACAATGTGCAGACAGCAGATAGATAGAGGGGAAGTATGGCCTTCAAACGAAAGTGCTTAATATGATATAAATATAATAAAATAAAAACAGTATAACTAACATGACTATCAATATCAGTATTGATATTGCTAACATTAGTAATAAAGATAATCATCAGTAGTAGTACATGCAGTATTCATCAATGATGTGAAGTTGTAGTTCTTCAAAATGGCCACTAGAGGGGAACAGACACTCAAACTCAGTTTATTAATGTATTTGGTAACAGTTGTACCATTCGTCCTGTCACTAAATGCTGGTAAGTTTTATAATTATCTACAACAATTGTACCATTGACTGATGAATAACTACTGAAAATTACCACTGAAATGTTTCCTACATAAATAAATCTTCAGCTCAGTGTTGATATTCTGTGTGGTGTGTTATACTCTACAAATAGCCCACCTGAGCAGCTGAATGCAGAACAATTCTGTGTTACAATAGATATATTGTTTATATTTTAAAGGGATACTTCACCCAAAAATGACAATTCAGTCACGATCTACTCACCCTCATGCCGATTGAAGGTCGGGTTTGGTATTTTAGTCTACAAAATACCTCCACAGTTGGAGTTTCATAGGAAAACAGTGCTGCAGAATCTCCAAAACAATGTCAGTGAATGGTGTCCAGATTTTAAATGAAAAAAAAACCATGAAATACTGGTGTGTAATCAAAGTTGTTGAGCATCAGTTGTTGAGATTGTGGAAACTAATTACCTCAAATATTTTTGAGTATCGCTAACTTTTTTGGATTTACAGTGTGAGTAGCCTATTATTTTTGCTGAGGACAAAATAATTTAGCTTTTTAGATAATTGTGTATACAGATTTTTATATAAATTGTGATTTTGGTTTAACTTGTGCAAGCCTAATTTAACACCTCAGAGCAGACAAATCATGGGGACCCTCTGTGTTTAGGGGGTCCCGGACGCAAGGTTGAGAACCGATGAGTCGACCATGAGCACATCAGACAGAAGCCTGTGCAGAGATGCTCGGCTGCACAGACACAGTAGGAGCAGATAAGTCAACTGTTCAGCCAATACATCCACTCTGAGCTGCAGCTGCTTTGCATACTGAGTCTCTGTCCAGCAGTCATTATACTTTACTAGACTATGGCAGCACCAGCAACACAGGGTAACGTATTAAACAGAATATCTCATCACCACATGGAGTTTCTTCATTCATAGTGGTGTGTGACAGGGCACATCGAACCTCAGATGATGAGGAAATGACCTGGCTTCATATTATTTTCAACTACTCCAGTTGTGTGATGATGCATCTGCTTTGCACCTGCGTCCTCTCCTTCTCCCTGCTGACAGCGTCCCCCCTGGTGAGTGCCAGCGTGTCCAACAGCTTCAGAGACTGCAGCCATTTTTTCTACATGCAGACACCACCTGCAGGGATAAAAGGAAGCAGCCTGAGGAGGATTTGTCAGAAGTTTGCAGACAAACTGCGCTACGCCACATTGTATGACAGCAGTCACCGCCTCCCCCTCTACTCAGCCTACATCTTTAAGAAATCTGATGGCAAGAGGAGGATGGACACACCGTGGATGTATGAACCACAGGTAGAGAGAGCAGAACTGATGTATTTCTTAATGTTTAGCCTGAGAGATGCTAAATGTTTTTAGGTAATAATGACACTTAAACTGTACAATCCGTGTCAGTTGCTCTTGCAGTAAAGATCAGGCAGTATGCTTGCTATTAAAGACCCAACAGCACAGCTTGAAGAAGAAAACAGATTGGAAAAGTCAGCAGAAAGGCTTGCATAGGGTTGGATTTGGATTTATTACTGCTGGCTTCCATTTTGCCAGCTACTGGAGGAAGAATTTGATAAAGAAGACGAAGCCTGTATGGCGCTCATGCCAGACAAACAAGCAGCAGCCACCACCTGATAGGTCGAGTCACCTTTAGTCCTTAGTCACATTAAGGGAAAAAGAGATTGCCTGGTAGATGCTCAGTCCATCTCAAAAAGGCATTTTAAAAGTCAGTCCTCCTCAAGTCTAAGTTTAAAGTTAATACTGGATCACATTTCAAATTGCAGTTTAAAGGTTTGATGAAATGAATTTAATCTAGGTTTAAATTAACTGAGGTTTAAAGAGAGGTTGGAATCTAATCCCTCTGAATTTTAAACTAGTTTAAAAGTTAAACCAACATTTAATCGGTTTTAAAAAAGAAAATCAATGTTGGTGCCTATATCCTTACTTATCAAATAGTTGTTTATTGACATCTATTTAGGCCCAATTTTGCATATTGCAACGTTAAGTCTTTTGAGTTGGTAAAGTGACCCAAGCACAGCAAAATACTGTATAATATTACAGACAGCACCACACAGTTCTAGTGGGTTAAAAGTGATAATTAAAAGGGTTTGTGTTTATATGAGTCTATACTTTTTTTTTAGGAAAATGTTGCATATATAATACCCTTTAAGTGCCTTGGTCTTTGGAATACAATTACTGTCAAAAATGATAAACACTGCATTTCTTTCATTTCTTTTCCCAACAGCTGGTTTCTGATGACGAGAGTGGCAACATGAGAGCACTTCCCCTCACTGAAGACACTCCCCCTCTGATTGAGGACAGCCAGGCGGTGTTGGACGACTACACAGACGCTGTAGATTATAGACGTGGTCCACTGAATCCTGACCTCCACCAATCAGAGCTGGATGACAAATCCTCCACTTATACTCTGACAAATGTAGTCCCATTATTCACAGACTTTCTGGAAACCTCCTGGAACCCATACTTGGACATCATCCGCCGTCGCCTCAACAACTTCTGCCACGGCAAATCTTTCATGGTGACTGGTGTGACCGTTTCTGGGGCGACCCTCCAGCGAGATAAGAGGGACCGCCTGGCAGTCCCCAAACATGTATGGCTGGCATACTGCTGCCCACGGTTTGACCGCAACTCTCCGTACGAGGTGAGGTTCATGTTCCCTAGTTATGGAGGCTATGCAATGAATGAACAGACTGACCACAGTGTGGTGGAGGTCCCTCTGAAGACTCTGGAGAGCCTCCTGAAGAGCCAGACACACATCGACAGTGACCTGACTATTTTCTACAAGGCTGTGTGTCAGAAAAACACCTTCAAGAAAAAGAGAGAACTTACCAGTGTTTCAGTGTGATGGGACATTTTGGAAGCACGGTCATGGATGAAGCCTATGATGAAAAATTCACACTCGAACCATACAAGGTTTTTCAGCTTGTTCCCAGAGGGGAAACACTTTTTTTCTGTTAGAACAAATGTTCCACGTGGAGCCCTGTCAGAGGGTACCTAGAACCCACTGTCAAGGGTTATACCTAACAGCTAACAGGCTGCGACCAGGAACTTGATCATTCCGGCCTGGGTCAAGGGATATTAATGCTAAGATAAGTCCGGGTTTTGACACCTGACCTATATAGGATTAAACTATGCTGTAGACTCACCAGACAATTTTGGTGAGCTCGAGCCGTTCGAGCAATTTAGATCCATCCACGCGTTTTTCATGCTAGTAGCAGAGGGCAAATCGAGCCTATTAGAATAATCTCTGAAACCGTCATTTCACTACATTTATAAATGACGGCCAGTGTTACACCAGTCAGCTCAACTCGTTGTTAGGGTCACCGGACTTCAAGGATGTAACTTTGTGACATTATAGCGTGCACGCAGGACTGCACTGAAAGAGACGCTGTTGTTGCTAGCACACGCAACACGGCTATTATCTGCACATGCGGAATGATTTATCCGATTAGAAGTGTCGAGACGACTTGAGATATGGATCCGTATCGTTTGAGCAAATACACGCAGAGCTATTTGAAGGAGAGCAAGTAGGTACCAGTCCAATAACAAGAGGGACAAGGGGTAAGTTGTGAGGACAAAGTGGACATCAGCCTGAAAGCTGCATCGGTACTTCTGTCTGACGTCTCCCTCTCATTTCCAAAGAAGAACGCGCGATGCGAGTTCATTCACTACGTCACCTCAGCTGTGATAGCGCGAGAAATTAGAGGGGCCTAAAACGCCATAGTGCCGTGCTATAGACAACAAATACAGCCAGAGTGCAGTAACATCACGCTTTATTGCTGGGAATTGAGGGATTGTTTGTGCCGGTACAATGTACTCAATATACTGTGATGCTTGAAAAGAGACAGAAATTCGTTGAAATCATGCTCAAAGCGGGACAATCTGAGTCACCCAAGCAAGGGAAAGATCCGAACAGCTGCCCATAGAACGAAGCAACAACTGCACGTCACAATGGGGGCTAATGGTGTGTTGTTGTGGACATTGCATGAGTTTCAACAGCAGATAATGTCTAATTTAGGGGCTTCGATTTCTGCACCCTCGCTACTATGGCTTTAAGAAAAACGCCTCGGATGATCTAAATTGCTGTCAAACGAGCTCGAGCTCCAAAATTTGTCTGGGTGATCTACGAGCGATTTAATCCTAACAATAAGTTTCAGGTTCAAAAAACAACTTAGCTAAAAATATAAACAGCAACAAAGAAATAGACACCAACATATCAACAAGACGCGCCATGTTTTTGAACAGACACATATACAAACACTAGCAAAAAGAAACATTTTCATTTTGGAACATAAAACAGCTAACTTCAAACTTTCAGCCAAGCATGTGGAATGTGAGCTGACGCTACCAATTACAACCAGTGACCAAGAGATCATCACGTCTGCTCCACCTACTATCGTATGCATGAAATGATAGAAGGTGAATTAATTATTATTAAATTGTTGTTATTAATCAACTATTAAATTAGTATCAAACTATTTTTGAATTGATTAATTGTTTTTTTTTTTATAACACAGATTACAAAAAATGAAAATACTGGGGTTACAGAGACAGAATTTTAAAAGAATGATCAATTTTGAGATAAAAAACCTGTAGAAAAAGCAAAAATAAACATCTCACATTAGCAAGTACTAAGTTCATACATTTATGTTTTGTGTATTTCAAGAGAAGAGGCTTAGTAAGATTTGTTTTTCCGATTTCATGGTCAGATGTTCAAACCAAATTTAACCACAGTCCTGAAATCCTCTACCTCTTTTTCACTGTAATGTGCATTAATGCTCTATAATGCATTTGCCTAATCATTGTAGTTATATTGGCAGTTGTTACAACAGATGAAGCAAATGTTAAATATTTAGCATATTTAATTTTTAAAGAAAATACAAGCCAAAATAAAGCATAAGCAGGAGAAATATGTACAATCCTCCGGAAAACGTCGTATATGTGTATTGTGTTGAAAAAGGCTAAAGCTATAAAAAACCATGCAGCACAACGGGCCCAGCAAGGAGCGCAAAAAACATTTCCGTACGTGAGTTTGGCTCATGCTGTGAATTGAAACATGAGCCCTCTAATTTTCTGTAGATCTCTGTTAGTCAGTCTTCCACATTACTCAGAATATCAGTCGGACTGCAGTGTTTGTTACAAAAAATCATCTTACCCTGCACCCTCAGATGTGCCATAACTCTGCACCTTCATGTAGACTGTGGAGAGTGTAAAATATTATGGTGAATTAGAATCCTGTTTGTGAATAGATTATGATAATAATTTGTTTTAAACGGTTATTCTCAGTTAAGAACCTTACACGTGGATTTTATTTTTTTCCTTCTTCACAAAAATAATGAATATGTGAGTATCACTGATTATTGACAATGTTTTAATAAATAACATTCTGAAATAACATAATACCTTTAAAAATAAAATAAACAGATTTTACCTTGTTCTAGTTGCATCAATACAATTGTGTTTCGGTGTTACTGGCTTTAGGCTCTAGTGTTCACAACTAATTACATGTTTTGGTCTCTTCATTTTCAAACTATTTTGTAGTGATCCTGCACTTTGGCTGGTTTTGATTTTCATAAGTAATCTGTAAAATTTTTTGTGCAATTAAATCAGATTTCTTCAATTTCCTTGTAGTTATATTGGGAGGTTGTACTTTTCTGAGGAGAAGGTCATCAAAGAAGCTTCCCCAAATTTTTTTGACCAGCAAGGGGGATGAGGAGCATTTAGTGTAGTGCTACGAAGAAGTTTTCATCCTTCTGTGGCAATTTAACAGCTGCAAATGGCTCACTGTTTGAAAGATTATCAGCTGCTATGGGAGCCAGCTAAACCCCTGACCACACCCATCCAGCTCAGCACTTAGGCCTTCACCTATAATCTGACCACTACTCTGTATACTGATTTTCCAGGCACATTGCCTGTGTGTATGTGTAGGAACTGTGTTCCTGAATATGCACACTCATAAATCATTAAATGAAGAGCACAGAGTGTTAAAGGGATAGTTCATCCAAATATGAAAATTCAGTCATTTCTACTTACCATCTTGCCCGTATGAAGGTTGGGTTTTTTGTTTTTAGTCCAAAAAACACTGCTAGAGTTTCACAGGGAAACAGCGTTCAGTTTGACCTTGCAGATTGCAAACACCTTGTTGATATCTGTATAATCCAACAACTTGTGCCCGCAATACATGCAAGCATTAACATTAGTGCAGCAATAACCACTGTTTTGAGTGAGTGCTTTGACTATCAGGGCTGAGTTTTTAAGACTTTAAGAAAAGGTAAGATGATTTTTTACTACCTTTGTCCCCACCAGTGAGAGACACACTGATGGTTTTGCTATTGGCTATCTCTGCAGCTGTTCTCTGAGCAGTGGGTGGATCTGATGAGGGTGAACGTGCATACTGAATTTGCATATTGAGTCCCGATTACAGAGAGCAGAGTCGTGAAACCTGTGTTAGCTGTTATACTGGACTCCATGCGCAGATATAGAGACACAGTCAATCATTTGTCAAAGCTTATAGAAATTTTAGAGCTTCAACCTCTCACCAGAGTGACATCAAAACCTTCCGACTATGGCATTTTGGGCATGGACAGCTTTACTCCTTGTCAACATAATGACCGCAGCAGTAAGAGGGAGAGTAGAACAAGAGCTGTCTCCAGAGTGCAGAGAATTCCTCTACATGGAAACAACACCGACTGGGCTGGCGCACCACTCCCTCCAGTTCATTTGTCAACGTTACAACAAGAAGCCACGCTACGTGACACTGTACACACAGTGGACCACATACCAGTCTACTCTGCCTACACTTTCAAACGCTCGGATGGGGAGAAATGCGTGGATGTCCCATGGATGTATGAACCTCAGGTAAAGAAAAAAAGGTTGGGCATGCTATAAAGTGTTTTACCATGAGGAGAATGCTATAATTTTTCTGCACTGAAATATTTCATGATTGATTCATTCAACCTTTGTCTATTTTTCGGGGATACACTGAGGGGTGACCCTCATTTTCAATAATGCAGAGATTAGGCAACAAAAGCCAAAATACAATATAAACAAAAGCTTCAATCCATAAAGTTGTTATGTAATCACTTCCTAACCTCATCGTCTCATTTGCACTGTCTGTCTGTCTGCCTATACAGCTAGCTACATCCTCTGACACAGATGAGATGCAGCCTTTCCCACGTGGTTACATGCACATGAATTTCGAGGACGCCCAAGCTGTTCTTGATGATTATACAAACGCCATCTTTTACGAGCGTGGGACCCTCAACCCAGATGAGCATCAGGACGAACCTGACGACAAGGCCGCCACCTACACCCTCACCAACGTCGTACCGCTGGTGCCCGACTTCAACAACAGGGTCTGGAACAAACAGGAGCACATCATCCGCAAACGGCTTAACAACTTCTGTCTCGGAACGGCTTACATTGTCACGGGTATTACCACCTCGGGCAAGATGATCCGCCGGGAAAACATGAACCGCATCGCAGTGCCCACGTACGTGTGGTCAGCTTATTGCTGTGTTGACTACGACCGCAACACACCGTTTAATGAGCGCTATAAGTTCCCATCTTTTGCTCACTATGGCCTCAATGAGGAGGAGAACAACGAGGTGGTGGAAGTCTCCATCCAGAAGCTGGAGGAGTTCCTCAAAAAGACAACCTTTGTAGACCAGAACTTTAAGATCTTTGTAGGTGACTGTGTCCCAGCAGTGTCCAGTAAAACTAGACAGGCAAATGATTAAATTTAAGGCTATGTGACAAATTTCCACAACTAACACGGTCATGTTCTGTTTCTTTTTCTTCAGTAGGCCTTTTTCATGGCAGACATTTTGACCTGTCATAATAACAGAAGCACAGGTCAGGTGTTTCTGATAACATTAACAATAACTCTGTTCTATTCAGCCATAATTCATTTTATTATTTACACCTCTGCTTTTCCTACTCTTACATGTATAAATGTCATTTTTGACAAAGATCTATAGACCATTGGAGGAGCTTAATTAAGTGATATAATCACCAGTGACAATACACAGAGACTGAATAGTTTAACAGTGCTCTCACTTTACCTTTAACACTTGATTTAGAAATATTTGGGCATTGGTCTCACTGAAAACATAACATAAATGTACCTGTGTTCTCTAATTTACAGTAATAAACCTTTCCAAACTGCAATTAAACTGTCTTCGTGGTTTTATTTTGAAAGTTTCAAGAACATTTCTGTGATTTTATGCAGATTGCTTATCATTCACAATTGTAACACATTAAAATGAAAACTGTTAGAATTATCTAACACTATGAGGCATTTTTTGGTATTCATTTCTCTCACCTTATAATTATATTTTTAAATATTTTTCATATTGGATTACATGAAACAATCACATTCATAGAGAAGACTATTAGGACCAGGCAGAAGGGGGAAAATAGAGAAGGAAGAATTCTTTTTTAAGTTGATATGGCGAACATAAACTCAAAATGTTGAGAATAAAATCAGACTCTCAATATTAGTCCCAGGTATGAAAAAAAATAATCAGAGAAGAAAGTTCTCTTTTTTGCATTTTGAGAATAAAAGTCAAAATGTTGAGAATAAGTTACAAGACGCATTTCACATCAATACTTTATTATTAAAAGTTCAACTTTTTTTTCTCAAAATTCCCCCCAAAAAACCCATAACAAAATAAAAAACATTCCTTCTCTGATTTGTTTTTTCTCATAATACTGAATACTGTTTTGTTTTTTTTTTTTTAATTTAACATTTTGTCCATGAGAAGGTCCTTATACTGTCAGAACCATGTTATGACACCTGTCATTGACATGCAGGACTTTTTATGAGTGTTTATGACTATTGTCATTTCATTCAGTCAATTATGTCATCTGCAATGTAAAGCTGACATGATTTGATATGTCTTTGTTATGGCAACTTGACCTTAACCAAGGCAACATAACTTGTTAGTGTCTTTGATAACTTGACATTATCAGACTTAAAGAAACTGTTTAACTTATGTGGTTTTGACACTGGCTGTCATGAGACCATTGTAAATGTGTTTTCCTTTATCCTAAGTAAAGTGGTACCATTGGGGACTTGTTATAAAGATGTAATTACATGTTATGAGGCAAGTTTGATGACAGCACAGTACCAAGGTGATTTAGCTTACAGAGTTAGCTGATGGACAGACTGGTTATCTAATATCCTTCTCACTAAAGTAGGCTAAACGCTGTCTGCTGTTATCTGTAGCTGGCGTTAGCTTGGTTAGCCAGCTGGCTAATTAGCTAACACAACCCTGGGGTGCCGGGGTCTCCAGTCCAGCCAGGCTCAACTAGATGCTGACAACACTGGCATGGCAGGTGACAGTGCCAGTCCATACTACACCTGTGCATTTCTGAACAGAGATGTGATGGAAGCAAGATGTGTCATTTCATAGGTACTTGCATCTTCAGCTCCAGAAAAAAAAAAAATGTGTTTAATGTGTTTAATGCAAAATATTATTGATTATGACTTTTTTAATAGACTGCATCCAAAACACATTGAAACTTGTTTTTAAAAAGTCTTAATGAATAATATGAATTAAAGCCACAAACTGGCTCTGGCTGCACTGGGATATTGCAGTACTGCAATGGCTTTCTGGCTGAGTTTGGCTCCTGGCACCCCTGAGTCAGCTATGCAGCTGCCTCCAGGACTAACCAAGCTAATTAGCTAAATACTAAACTATAACAGCAGACAGCAGTTAGCCTACTTTAACAACAAGTAAACTAGCTAACCCCTGTCTATCCATCAGCTAACTCTGTAAGCTAAATCACCTTGTTACTCTGGTGTCAAACTGGCCTCATAACATTTAATGACATCTTTATGACAAGTCCAAAAGGAACCACTTCACTTGAAATCCATGAAATTGTTCATGACATTGATACAAAAGCAATGGACCTTTTAAAACTAGCCAAATATGATAGTTAAGTAATATTAAAACATGATACTAAACCATTTCTTTAAGTTTGATCATGTCAAGTTATCATGACGAAGGCACTGACAGGTTACGTTGTCTTAGTTAATGTAATGTTGTCATAACAAAGACATTTTTGTCTTGGTTAGTGTGAAGTTGTCATGACAAAGACATCTCAAACAATGTCAACTTTGCATTAAAAGTGACATAACTGACCGAATAACACTTAATGACGATCATAAACTTTCATAAAGACTCCTTCATGTTCATGATAGGTGTCATGACATGGCTATGACAGTGTAATAATGTCTTATCTCCCTTCCTTAATCTCTTACCTCTTATTTTTCCCTTATGCCTGGCCCTGATACTCTTCCACACATACTACAGCACCACATTATCAAATTAACAAAGCTTTGCATGGGGTCACTGCTGTAGTCCCAAATACTAAAAACTTAAGATTGGTATTCATAGTGGATGAATAGAGTGGACTTAAAGAGTTGAGGATACTCTGCAGAGATTCTATGACTTTAGTTTTTCCCTTTCAAAGCCACGGCTGAAACAGACGGCTGCATTTGCATTTGTGTAAAAGAACTCTAGTGTAAATACGAGATCTGATCTCCTTCTCTTCTTTGACACGTTTGTTGACATTGCAATTTCTTCAGTTCTTTCCTGACCTACATTTTCTCTTTCATTTCATTATTAAACTATTTTGTGCACAATTTGAAACAAAGGTCTCATTTTTCATAAGAGTGTGAAGTCAGCATCATTTTTCCTCTTAAGGTCACGGTCATAAAATACTCTCGACGCTTGATAACATTCACCGCTTCTGAATTACTGCTACAACATTCGTGGCACTTTGAATATATGGAAAAGACTTTACAGTGGGAGACGTGTAAGCTCAAAGAACAGGTGAGGCAAGAAGGAAAGTTAAAAGTCTGATAGGGCTGGAACAGAGGCTGTACCACTTTGCAGTGCTGTGTCACAGGTGAGAAAGGGACATACAAGCAGACGCAGACAAGTCTAAAAGAACATAGAAGTTGCAAGATTGAGGGAAAGAGACCATCCGTGATGATACCTCCAATGGAAAACTGTGCCTTACCCCTGGCAGCTGTCGTGACCGTGCTGACTTGTGTGTTGCTGCAGGGGGCCCAGGCAGGAGTGGTGGGGGACTTCAACCATGCCGAGCGCTGCAAGGACTCGCTGTACATGGGCACTCCACCCCGAGGCTACCTCAGCAACAACTTTAAGAAGATCTGCCAGAGGTACGAGGACAAACCCCGCTATGTCACTCTATACGACCCCCGCAGACACATCCCCATCTATTCTGCCTACACGTTCAAGAAGTCAGATGGGGAGAAGAGGGTGGACTTCCCTTGGATGTTTGAGCCCCAGGTGAGTGTTCTTTCAACTTATAAGTGTGTTTTCAGATATGTTGTGATGTTTTCAGTGAGGCAAATGTGCTTTCTCTGCTTTTTTACATTGTGTTATATTATAGATGACATACCACATGCATGTGACATTTATCAAGGATTTCATTATGTCTTTAGACACAGAAAGAAAATATTTCACACATTCACATCGAATAAGTAGTTTAGAGAGCTAGGGCAACTATATTACTGTTGCTATGGGTAACAAAGTAAGCTTGAGATAAGCTACTTTATTGGCTATGAATAGTATTTGAGATAGTATTGCCTTGACCATAGAGTGCTGCAGGAAAGAGTCCTAAATCCCAGAAATAAGTTAGCATATTAGTGCTTCTGGTTCCCTTGTTGCAAACGCAATCGTTTTTTTAATTAATTAGGTGCCTAAAGTAAATTATGTGTGTCACACAGGCTTAAGAGATTTTCATGTTTTTTTTAAAAACATTAAATACTTCAGTAAATACCCCATTCATGAACTTTGGAGATTTTATGTCTCTTTCAACAGATGGATGCTAACAAGTGGTGTAAATGAGACTACACAGGTTGTTGGGAACATTAAACAGCACTACATCAAACACTAGTCACTTAGTGGTGGTGACAAGAATGTGATTATGTTGTAGTTTGTTTATAGCCTAATGTTAGCTTTTTACTAGCATTAGCATCACTCTGGTTCCCTCCATAAAAAGCCACTGGGATTTTTTCATTGAATTTTGGATTGGGATGTGGGAGGAAACACTTCATGGTAGATACATGTTTTGATCAGCAAGATAATCTTGACAAATGAACACCACTTTTATTTTTTAAGACACCTTTTTTAAGGCACGTAAAAACTTCAAAATCCGTGAATGGGGTATCTGGTGACAATTTTTTTTTTATGTTGCAGAGCAAAATGTGAAAATCTGGTACGCGTGTGTCAACTACAGACTTTATTTCACGCAAATAACGAAAAAAATTTTTTTGTCACATTCAAATGTTTTTTGTGAATGTGGCAAATTGTCACATTGTGAAAATGTCTATTTTCTGCTTTAAAGGTCAAGTGTGTAAGATTTACAGGGAACTATTTGCATAAAATGGCAGAAATGGACTATATTTTTCATCAGTTTGTTTTCATTCATGTATAATCACTTGAGTATAAGAATCGTGTTTTCAGAAGCAATGCAGTTTGCAGTAATATTGTGCTTCTCCTCTCTCCTACTTTTTAGCTGGCCTCAGAGAAGAGCAGCAGTAACATGGAGCCCTTCCCCCAATCTTCAAGCATGCACATGAACTTTGAGGACACCCAGGCAGTCCTGGAGGACTACGCTGATGTGGTTCAGTACGAACGTGGCCAGCTAAATCCTGATGAGCATCAGGCTGACCCTCTGGACAAAGCCTCCACCTATAGCTTGACGAATGTGGTACCCCAGATCAGGGAGTTCAACATGGGTCCCTGGGCTGAACACCAGGACCTCATCCGCAAACGTCTCAACAACTACTGCCGTGGCAAAGCCTTCGTGGTCACTGGAGTCACCACCACCGGGCACACCATCCGTCGCAACAACCTGGACCGGGTGGCTGTACCGGAGTACATGTGGTCGGCCTACTGCTGCACTGAGTTTGACCAAAATGCACCATACTTTGTGCGCTACAAGTTCCCCGTGTTTGGAGCTTATGGGCTGAATGATCGTGTCAACAACCACATGGTGGAAGTTCCTCTAAGAACCTGGAGAAATTTCTCAAGGGGAGGATGGATGTAGACAAGAACTTTCAGATCTTCTACAATGACTGTGTGCCAGATAACTGAGATAAAGTGGGTGTAATCTCTGTTATAATTCAAGTTTAAAGGGACTTTTCATGTAGCTGTCCAGTCAGCGTTGATGGTATATGTAGTCAGTTAAAGCAATAAATTCTTCAGTGCATGTTATATTGATCAAGAAAAGAGTTTTCCTGCTTATGGAGCCATGCAGCAGTCCCAACATGTACCAGGATGGATTGCAGGTGAGCTTGTGACTCCGACGCTTATGTTGCCATGTATCACCAGCCTATAGATATTATGTTGTTGGCCAAAACATAGTATTAGATGACAATAATACTCACTTAGCACACTCCTTGTTTACCTAAGGAGACTAGATATCCAAACTAATATAGCTAAGTTTCCTGAACACACATACTGAGTGGAGACTGCAGATTTGCAGCAAAGTGCTCTCTGTCGAATGGCACACACGAGGATTTATGCTTCGACTGACCACATTCACCATAACATTGTGGAATCACAGAAAAGTGCAGAAAGTGTGCTACCACTCTAGAAAGGCTTGGAATTCTTGCAGCTACAATGTACTATGATGTATTGTCAAATTAGACGATAAATTGTAAACAATAAAATGGGAAACTGATTGGAGTCTGTCTCATTAAGTCAAATGTCCACTAAACAATAACTGTTATTATCACTAACTGTGCAGATAAGTCTCTCAATTAAAACTTTGGTGTATAAATACTGAAAAACTGTCCATCACAATATCCTGGAAACCAAAGGTGGCAAATTTTTCACACCATCGGTTGCAAACAATAGAGTTTACAGTCACACAAGACAAAAAACAAAGGCGCAAATCTTCATATTAAACAAGTTTGAACCATGGAATTTTAGTATTTTAGCATTTTAGGTTTGACAAATAAGTTTAACGTTCATTGATTGTCAAAAGTCCAATAAAATCCTGTATCAAGTAACAATGGTAAATTAATTTTCTTTTACACGGGGAGCTGAAGTAACTAATTACAACTACTCAGATAAGTGTAATGAGGTTTTTTTTCCTACTCTTACTTAATATGCACTACTTAAGTACTTAGTTACAAACCACTGAAGTAGATACTTCATGCAGAAGATCTGAGAGTCAACAGAAGGTTAATGAAGCAATGATGTAGAAATTAATCATCAAGTTGTTTTATCAGTTTGTTCCTCACAGACATTGTAATTATTGATTTCGTCCACATGATGGCACTACAGGTCCCTTTAAATCATAAACTGCAGACAATGCAATACAAGTCTGGCCCAATGAATCATTGTGCATAGCATCTAAATAAGAAAATCCCACATTCTTCTATAGTTCATCAGCACAAACAATAATTATTTTGTAATTAGCCTGTCACTTTGTTTATGTTCCTTTTCTGGCAGTCTGAGGCATACACAGATTATAAAATGAAGACTGATCCAGGGATGACACTCTTTTCCAAGCCACCCACCCGCGTCCCTGCAGCTCTGTCTTCTCCAGCTCACATCCATAGTAGTGAGGGTCAACGACCAGCAAGTAGCTCCCCTTGTCTCCAGTGTACACCCCTAATATCCCCTTAGAAGAGTTGTCCCTGTCCCCTCCCATCATGACTGGACATCCATGCTTGTCAAAGTGCTGATGGAGCTCTTCCACTGCAACATGTTCCAGCTCTGCCCCCCACCTCTGACATGAACCAACTTACAGGGAACATCATAGAAATAGTCAAGCACCAGGGAGGCTTCAAATGTCCCTATCCACTCTCTGGAGTGTGAGAACGAGGCTGGTTTATCCCCCATGGTGACCAGGGCTTGTTGGATCTCTGGGAGGCTTGGTGGAGGCCTGTGCTCGTCCTTGAGTGGGAACCAGTTATGGCAAAGCCAAGAGGCCATAGTCTGAATGGTGCGGTAGCCACACCCCCAGCCTCTGTCATCTTGTCCATCACAGCCATAATGAAAGTAGAGATAGTCTCCTTTTATCAGAGAACATTTCACAGCATCTGTAAGTGGATTAGGAAGACCGATGTGGATACTCTTTGATAAAGTTTTGTTCTTCCTCATAGTTTCCCCCTCTGCAGCTCCACTTTCACCCCAGTCAATCTTCTCAGATCCCGCTGCTACATTTTTATCCATTTTTACAATTTGTCTCTACCGTGCACACATGTCACGTTTAAACTACTGTGTCTGACTTCGAAATGTTCACAGCTATTCATAACATGATTTATTCTTCCGGTAGTCGTCTGTTGCAGCTGCAATAACTGTCCCTCCGGTGCGCTCTCAGTAATACTTGAGTTCCGCCTTAATATTGTTCCCATGGTCGTGTCTAGGAGGGAACCCTTTCTTTGCGAAACTCTCGCGAGTTCCACAAGCGTTGCTTTTTAATTGAGCATGTAATTCATAGAAGTTATGTTTTATAATGTGGCATCGCCCTGGTTGAGTAAATTTAGGGCCAAAAATCACTTGGTTAGACATAAGGGAAGATAATTATTTGTTTTTAAACGACCACTCTCGCGAGATGTTTTGCGGGTTTGAGGTTCCCTTCTAAACACGACCTGTTTCCACTGACGATGGTGCCTTTAGGAGCTTTTCGGCAGCTCCGTTTCATGCTTGCGAACATAACATGTCGTTGGTTTACTCATTTGGAAAATTAATTAATGTTGTCACACCAACGAAAGCTTTTATAATTCTATTGTACTGGAGAAAAGTCTGAATTTGTGTGAGCTGTTTAATTGTGGAAACAAAGTGGAATAAGCTGCAGTAATGAGCAGAAAACGCGCACCGGCGAATTATGTCTAGATTGTGTGGTATACAGTAAATTTAAATATCAAATACATGTTGTGTATAGAAGTAATATTTTTTTCAGCAAATCATGATTGAAATGCCATCGTTTTATCCTTTCAAGTCGTAGCTTATGCTATTTATTTTTCTAAGTATTTCAGACTTACGACATTTTAGCAGTCTTTGAAGACAGCACAAGCGCAGCACACCTGGTTCTAATTTATTTTAGGCTAATTAATAAAACGCCAGCTTTGATTTTCTTAAAAATGGCGACCCTCGTAAAATATAACACGTTTCGTCTCCTTTTCGTAGTTTTGCTGTCCGTGTGCGGCTTTTTTTCGCCGAAAAAACGTCCGGTCTTGAAATAAAATGCGGAGAAATTAAAGTGAGAATTACCGTAAAGCGACAGTTTTTCGAGGAGAGACGTATTCCGTTCAAACATGAGTACCTTCGACTCGGAGCGAACTCAACACAGCAGAGGCGGTGCGGACCACAGAGGCCGGCGTCTGAATCTGAAATGCTCATTTCCGCAGGGTTACGAGACTGCGGGGCCGAATCCAGCGTAAGAGAAGGATGGTAAAGTAGCGAGAAAAAGTTCAGATAATAACGTTTCTCTTGTGTGTGTATTAAAGGGAATTCTACCAGACACGAAAAGCTTAATTTGAATTTCATTATTGAATTCACGCGTCTAATAATATAATGCACTGTTGTACCACAAACAGCAGCCATATTGATATGAAATAGTGACGTAAGCACAGGTGTTATCAGCGACGCCAATTAAGCTTCTGTACCTCCCCGTCAAACTGAGTCAGGCTCCTGCTGTTGTGCATGTTGGCACTAAATGGGACGGTGCTATTTAATGTCAATTTGGCTGCAAGAAGAAAGTCATTTACCACATTAACTATCCACTTAAATGTGCAGTGCGCTACCCTCATAACTCATGTTCGCAATCATAATACCAAAAACAGAAAATGTAATATGGTTACAGTGAATTTAAGGAACTTTTTTTTTTTTTTATTATTCCTTCATAAATGCTACTGTCCAGGTAAATGGTGAGTGGATCGTGTATTCCAACAAGCTGCTACTGTTTCCTGCTGTGGTTCCCACCTCTACAGGCAGTGTGATAGTTAGAGGGGCAACTACAGTCATACCTGTTGAGTGCCATTATAAGAGGTAAGACGATGCCATATAATTGCATGAATCCTCATGGGTGTAGATACAGAGTACAAACAGACCTTTTTCACAGGCAGCCATATTGAAAACAACATGAAACATACTGAAACAGGAGGCTAAATGCAGTTGTTATTAATGATATTAAAGTCTTGTTCAATTTAGCGTAGAGGAGTATTTGCAGTATGAATGGAGACCTGAATGGAACAGAACCTTAATTAGTGTCATTGCTAAGATATCATATTAAAAATGTCTGTCATGAATAATGTCTGTTTTCCTTGCTTCAGGTTTCTTATGCTGCACCATATTTTATCGGTACAAAATCAAGAGTTGCAGTTATCTGCCATCAACACTTTGTGGAGCTATAATTTGTGCCTTATCTTTGCGTGAACACAGAAAGCAGACAGTGAATGGAGAACCATTAACCCCAACCTGGCTACCCATGACGTCCACTGTCAGTGTTTTTGGCCTCCTGCACTTCTCCCTTCGTACCATGGCAGGTGAAATCACTCACTCATTGAGTCTCGACTGTATCGGTGGAGGATTTGTCTGACAACTGTGATATGTGGCAATATTGTTTCTATCTAAAATCCATATGAAACTGGGGCTGAAAAGTGTCTGTCTCTTCATTCAGATGGCTGTACCTCTCCACGTAGTTCCACAGTGTATCAGCAGGGGGAAGCAGTGTTTTTGCAGGCCAGTGTGGAGGCCCCGCTGCACCCTTCTCTTACTCTTTATGTTGACTACTGTGTTGCTACACTGAAGCCTGACCCTCTCTCCTTGCCTAGATACAAGTTTATAACCAACCATGGGTAAATCTTTCTTTCTGGCAAAAAATAACTAAACTTTTTAAACTAAATTTATTTGACTAGGTTGGAAAGGGAATCTAGGTTGGACATAACATGTATAAATTCGATGGTGATCATGGAATAATTTCAGCATGTGTTGCCCCTTCATTACAGATGTCTTATGGACAGTGTCTTGCCGGGGTCCTCATCTAAATTCCTCCCTAGGGAGCAAGATAACAAATTGTGCTTCAGTGTCCAAGCCTTCCACTTCAAGCAGGAGTTTGGGAAACAGGTGACAACAACTCATTGGACAGCAGACTTTTCATTACTTTCTGAATGATAATAATTGTCACAGAGAGTCATAATTTCAGCACAAAGGGTGCTATTTGTGTAATTTCTTGCATCTACAGTGTATAGTTGTCTAGCATCTAACGTGCATTTTTAATTGATAAGTTGTTGATTGTTGAACTGAATCCTGGATCAAATGTACTGTATTAAGTTGGCTTTCTTTTTCCAGATGTTCATCAGCTGCCACCTTAGGGCCACTCTGAAAGAACACTCACATAGCCACCTTGATAAAGCCTGCTTCTTCCACAGGCCCACATTCAGGTTAGGCTGCCAAACTGGTGGTGACCTTCAATTATTAAATAATTTCATGTGATTTGGTCTTACAACCCAAATTCCAAAAAAAGCACCCTTTTCCACTATGCGTGAGTCCATCTCAGATGAGCTCAGGCCCAGAAAAGTCATCGGCATTTCTGGATATTTTTGATAATGGGTTTCACTTCGCATGGTAGAGTCTTAACTTGCTTTTGTAGATGCACCGACAAACTGTTTTTACCAACAGCGGTGTTTCAGAGCCGTGTAGTATCCTTTATACAATTATGTCTTTTTAAATTACTTTTTTGCTATTATTAGATAGGGCAGCTAAACACTTCAAGAAAGAAGGGAGAGGGAGAAGGGCAAAAAGTAAAAGGCCTCAGGCATCGAATCGGGGCTCCTGCAGCGGACTGATATCCTCAGTACATGGGGTGCACACTCTACCATCTGAGCTACAGGGACACCCTATTATGTCAGTTTTGAATGCAGTGCTGCCTCAGTGAAGTGCTGAGTTTTGGCTTTGCCCCTTATGTGCAGAGATTTTTTTGCTGACATTTTTCTTAAACTGTTGGGACTATTTTCCCATGATATTTTTTACAAAGTGGTGAACCTTGCCCCTTTGATACTCAATCATTATACTATCATTTGTTTTCAGTTAATCAGTTTCTTTGGAGTGTTTCAAACAGGTGTTTTTTGAGCATTTGCAACTGTCCCAGTCTTTTGTTGCCTCTGTCCCAACATTGTTATGTGTTGCAGGCATCAGATTCAGAATGAGAGTATTTAATAAAAAAATTTATATTATATTTTTCAGCTTGAACATTAAATATCTTGTCTTTGTATTGTTTTCAAATGAATAGAGATCAAAGCATTTGCAAATCATTGCATTCTGTTTTTAATTATGTTTTAAATAACGTCCCAACTTTTTTGGAATCTGGGTTGTATATGTGATTTTCAGTTCCACATCCCTACTAACATCCACTGATGTAAAGTGTATTTTATTAGCTGGGGCATCACAGCTGAGGTGTATTTTTGGCATGTTTCTCTGTCATTCAGCTGGCGTGCCACAGAGGGAGACACTGCTCTGTGTGAGTGCTGCGACTCTGATGACTGCTTCAGACAGACTGAAGAGCAGAGCAGGGACCACACTGGACGCACAGCTCAACCATATGCAGGTTTCTCAGCCCTTTAAAAACAAGTGCAATCTACACAGTTGTGGTTGTTTTTACCAGATGTACTGAATGCAGATGATGGCATGAGATAGCAACTTGTGCATCTGATGTAAACATATAGTAACTGGTGCAGTTACATGGTCACTAAGCCAGTTGTACATGTATTTTTGACAGGAAAGACACATGAGGCAAATGCATCGGTTGGGCCACTTCACACCCTGCCACGTTCCCATTGGAATGGCCGCCTGTCAGGCAATCACTAAAGAGCCTTTTTTCCAGCTTTACACTTAGGTGGGTACAGGGACTGTCAAGACGAAAATCAGGTGTTTGACAATAAACCATCCATCATATATTTTTTGCCTCATGACTCATTGTGAAAGTTGGATTTGGATTATAAAAAAGTATACTCAGTAGACATGAATAGTGGCTCTACTGATTCATTCTTTGAGGTGCCTACAAAATACATTTAAAGCCCCTACATGTGTTTTTTTTTTTTTATTACTTTGAGCCCTGGAGCCCTTTTGTGTTAGTCTTTCACGTTAAGGTTTCACTGTAATGATCACAATAATCCCCCACACACCACTGCCATGTACAGACAGAAAATATTGGCAGAGGAGATAAGTGCTGTCATGTAAACTGAGTGGCAGACCTGAATGAATCATATGTATAATAAAATAATCAATAATCAAATGTATTTGCCATCTTAGACAGTGTCAGTTTAATAATATAACCAAAATTTGTTTCTCCTAATGTTAATTCCAAATGATAATTCCAACGACAATATCACGCTGCAAACTCTGTTTGTATGTAGTGTAACACTTCTAAGTTATGTGCCAGTGCAGTGAGCCAGTGCTGTTCCTGTTTTGACTGAAGATGCTGCGAAACCAAAACAGGTCCGTCAGTCGTGCGTACATTGAGGAAATTGTACCTGACACCAGGAGAAACAAACCAAACAACACAGTGTCAGACAGCGATGGTTTGATTTTTGTACATTACATACGTACATGTGCAATTGTAGAGGCTATAACCTATTTTTCTTTCTACATGTTTAAATGTCTTTTAGATGAGGACAGAATTCCTGTTTATAAATATGTGTCTCGTCTGTGAGGGACCAGGTAGTTTCATCATGACTGAAGAATGGGTGGTTTTTCATTTGGCCATGAAAATTGATAGCCATGAAAACAAACCCATGAGGAATTTCCCCAAAGAGGTTGAAGAACTACAATGGAACCGAAAATATCTCTGAGGCAACAAGCACACTAGAATAAACAGACACTGGAGTAAGAATGGGACAGTTACACAGCCATGCACTGTATGTGCTTTACATCCCTTGTCTACAGTAGAGACACTTGTCTAGTCCCGTGAGAGGAAACGTGACAGACCAAATTGGAAAGCTGGTAGATTTCAGGAATCCAGCACTTCCTGATCTGTATCCCTGAAAGTGAGCTACTGCATTAACATAATTACAATTTAATTTAAATTTAATTTAAAGAGGACCCTTCCCTGATTTTAAATATGCTGGCCTTTCTCTCATCCAAAATGATTTTCTTAAAACTGCTCCACACATCAGCTAAGAACAAGGTTACTCTCCTGCACAGCAGGAATTTTGTGGATGTAGCTGAAACTGAGAAGTTACATTAACTTCTATGGTGTGTTAAGATCTCTGTGTTGGAAAATTTTAATATTAATATTACTGTAATATTAGGGTTCGCTGAAATATTTAATCTACCACAAGAATAGACCATATGTTTTACTTGGACGTCAGTGGCTTTTATTTGATTAAGTTTTATAGTTCAAATGGGAAACTTGGTAGGTTTCATGGTGCATGTCTTATAGTGCCATCATATTGTTGATTATGCTCAAAATTCAAATTTTATCCCACATATTTCAAATTGAGATAATTGTGTACATTTAGTTTGATTACTGGTGATGATGTGACAGGGCTGTAACAGAGCTTTTATGCAGATAAAACCAATTTTAGTTTTAGCCATCCAGATTCAGTAGTATTGTATTGTGGCTCCTGTGTGTTCCATGAGAGGCCAATTGAAATGGTCATTAATTAATAATTTCTTAATCGTATTTTAAGTCTTTCACCCTTGTATCACTTGTATTAGTTGTATGGGCAGTCCTAACCTCTGTTGTTTTATCAAATGTTCTGACTAATGTGTTACACTGAGTATATGATGCAAGTGTTGGTCTTGGCATGGCCAGTTAGATAATGTTTTATGTTTGTGATTTGTGTCCCTTAGTTGGTGTGTTTCAACATACAAAGGGCAATGTTCCAACACTAATGTCCTCATTCTTTATTATGTATGGGACAAGCCACGTTTGCTGGGGAGAGTCAGCTGTATTACTATCCCCCACAAACTGCTCCAGAGTGCAAGAGAGCTCTTAGCCTGATAGTGGTCCACAATAATGAATATAACACATGTGATCTTTACATAATTGAGCTGGATACTACTCAGATTTTGTTTTGTCACAAAGAGGAGCAGCTGACTTTAACACTTGCCTTGGACAAGATGAATTTACTGTTGGATGCAAACACAGCTTTGCCTTTTACTACTTAGGGGTTCCAAGTGCAGTTATACAGAGTAACCCTGGAGTTTGGGGTTACTGTTTATTGTCATCATTGTTTATGTTTAGAAAAAGGTAACCTTGTATCCTAGAAATTACTGTTATACACAATTCATTTTCAACGGCAAATGCTTTGGAGGAAACACTAAGCCACCTGGATTCCATTTTTGGATCAACACAATGAGTACAATTAAGATATTTTATGGTTATGTTTATGCACTCACAGCATCGGGGTAAGTTTCAGGACAGAGATCAGATCAGAGTCTTGGTTAAATATTAAAACAGTCAAATCTGACTGGAAGCATGAGCCATGCTGTGTTTACTTTATTAAGATAGGTGATTGATTTATTTAACAATATACAACAGTGTTGTATAGCAACATTTAGATGTCATTTCCTCTTTGCTACTTATGAAAAACACTATTCAAATGATATACAGTAGATTGGTTGAAGAGATAAAAATAAAATGGACTATTTTACATGGAGGAGTGCTGAGGATCAATTAGGCAGTCTCTCAGCTGGAGGGAAGAAGCTGTTCTGTAAGTCTGGTACCAAAGCAAGGTGAACAGGCTGTGGTTGTGGTGGGTATTGTCTTTTAGTATCCTCTGGGCTCTGCGCAGTCATCTCACCTCTCTGGTGTATCTGATGCATGGTAGATGGATACCAATCATGTTCTGGTTGGTTTTAATCACCAGCTGTCCTCCTGTCTTGGGCTGTGCACAGCCCATGCCAGTTGGGGGTGTTTCCAGTCAGGATGCTTTCTAAAAATTAACAAGAACTTGACACAGGAATTTTGCCATCTTGGGTTTCCTTAAGAAATACAGTTGTTTCTGAGCCTGACAGTTTTTCTGTGATATTGTTTCCCAGGACCCTAAAGTGTTCACCTGCTACACTGATGTAGACAGGGTGTGTGTTCTTTGCCTCCTTTTTCCAAAAGTCTATAATCAGCTCCTTGGTTTCACTGACATTGAGCAGTAGGTTGTTTTCTGTGCACCACACTGTAAGATTGATATCCTACTGATATGAAGCCTCATCACTGTTTGAAATTCGGTCGCTGATGGTGGTGTCATCTGTGAACTTACCATGCGAGTTCACTCCATTAACATCTAACCAAAACCATGATCTTTCCCTAACGTCAACAAAAGTGCGTTTTGTTGCCTAAATCTCACAACATGTTGCACTCTGGATGTGTTTCTGATGTCCTGGGTTTGTATTTGAGGACTGTAGTCCTGTGGGATTCAATGCAAATCACAGGTGGTTTAAACTAAACTAAACTGTGAGTGGGAGCAGAAGGTTATAAACTGCATAATTTAGCACTAATCAGAGGGATGTAGTCAACAAATGAAGGTAAAAAGAGGCTCAAAGCGTGTCACTACAATACAAAAGCAAGGCCTTATTAATACTAGTAGTACAGTAAAATAATGTTTTTTTTTCTCTGTGGGAGAGGAGAACATAGAAAATCAATGGGACTCTGTTGTGCAGGAATGGCATTAATGGTCAAAAACCCAGTGGAAGCAGGTGGGATTAAGAAAAGTCCTGTCAGTAGCAGCAGTGCTGTTTTTATCATTTACTTCAATCAGAAAAACACTGCCACTAAATACCCAAGGAGGTGATTGTGTTTCCTTCACGTGTTTAGTAAAACTTGTATATAAACACAATTTCTCAGAGACAGCATGGGAACAAATCTCTCCTACACGCACTTGAAAGAAAGACACTGGTGTTGCTCCAGTCATTGCCAAACTGAGCACTGAAGTCTCTGTTGTCCAGGTTAGTCAAAGGCAGTTGGACTTGTTTAGGTTCCTGAAGACATTTGGCTTGGTGGGGAGACCCTGGAATTGAATAGTTTTCAGGGTGTTCATGCCTTAAATGTGGTGGAGGTCATATGTGGGTTGTTAATCCATATGGCTGTGCCAGCTATGAAATCTTGTCCTTGGCAGTTTAAAGGGAAAATTTGTCAATTTTCATGTGGATGTCTAGTCATTGTTGATGGTAAATGTAGTGAACTGAAGTAATAAATTCATCTGTGTGCTATATTAACTGCAAAATCTGTTGTTCTTCCTACATCTAGTAATTGTCACTGCATATAAGGAAGAACTACAGGGTATTATAGCTTGGATTTCTAGTCTCCACCTCTGGGTAGCCATTGGGTGTGCTACGTAAGTATTTTTGTTACCTAACACTATGTTGCCAAAAAATAGTTGTAATAGCTGTAGGCTAGGGTTCTGATGGAGGCATCAGAAGCCTGCATGCATTTCATTCTGGTAGATAGAGGCATGACGGGCATGGCTCCATGAGAAGAACTCAGCTTTGTTTGGTCAGTATAGCACACACTGAGGAAAGTATTACTTTGAATGGCTACATTTACCATAAACGCTGACTGTACATTCACATGAAAAGTGTGAAATTTTCCCTTTAAGACCCATCCACACCTCTAAAAACTCTCACACGATGGCCCAGTAAATTGAGCTACCATATTGCTTTGCTGGTACTGGGGTCAGCTGCCTCTCTGGTATTTGCTTGGTTGTACCAGCCCGTCTTCCACAGCGTTAATATTCATGGCATAAGTCTCAACTACTTTGTTAAACAATTGATAAGTAAATGTGATCAGGTAACTTTGAATATTCATCTCAAGAATAATACTAAATATTAAAATGAAGGGGGAGAGCTGTAGCTGCATCACTGTTGTATCAAGAAGCATCAGGACTTTTATTAGTGTGGTCTTCATTTCTAAAAACGCTGAATTGATAGCATGACCACAAAATTAACCCACGGCCGTCAGTTTTTATTAGGATCAGCAGTACTGCCAAAACGAAATCAAACATTGTAGCACTCAGAGATTAGTATGGTGAGAGATAACATACCTAATGGGAAGTATGTTCCTTCACAGCACAGCCAGGCAGTTGCGAGGAGCTGTGGCAGTAAAGAGAAAAAAAAAAGGTTGGTTGGATAATAAAGCAAATGGCATTTTAGTTGGATGCCAAACAAGACATGGGTTTAGTTCAAACAGTGAGGTTGCATTGCAATATACAGTATTTCTTGTTTTCTATGCTGCAAATAGAGAAACGTAAACAATAGCAAGGCACCAGGGGTATGTTGACCCTACAATAATGCTTTAGTGTTTTTACTCTACCTCCTGTGGCTTTAAATTTTCAGAGTAATCAGATTATCACTTAATGTGAGACAAATGTCTCATTGTATATCAGGCTTATGTTGTCACCAAGATGTTTTTTGTGTTGAACACAAATGTGTAAATAACCCAGCCAGACAAACTAAGAGAATGTGAAAGTCAAATAATGCAAATATAAGGAGACATTCTTACAAATGGAGGTGAAAGGTTGAAGTGGGATTATAAATCCTGCAGTTTCAAACAGTACAGGGAGTTAAGTCAGGGCCAGCTACTCGGGGAAATAGCAGACAGGACAACCAGAAGAGGGGGGAAGAGGGTGTAGTGGAAATGACAAGTGACGAGAGGCCCATTGGATAACAGAAGGTGTGAGGCTAGGGACAGCTTGGCCAGAAAAATACCACACAAGGCAGCTTGGCAACAGGCAGAATACCAGATACAAGAAAAAAAAAAACTGACGATACAGCCAGAGAATTGCTCACAGGGCAGTAGGAGAATAAGAAAATATGTGAAGACCAAAGATATATGGAACATGTTTTTGGGTGGTAAAGGTGAAAAGGGGGAGCATGGTCAGAGAAAGGATGTGATGTTGGTGTCAGAGGGGTAAATGGTACAGTATTTGAGGGAGCTATGGGTCAATTCATGGATATGTATACATAGGCGCACACTGATTAGATTTTGGTGGTCAAAGGTCAAGGTCACGCTGACGTCACAAAACAAGTTTGTGGCCACAACTCAAGAATTCATACACTAACTATGACAGTTAACACACATATCTAATAGGATATCATGATGAGGTGATGACATTTTATGTCCAAACGGTCATAGGTCAACTTTATTTTAACATCATAATACTCTGCCAAAAGCTCTCTATCAGTCTTATGAACTCATCAGTAATAGCAGTCTCAAAGTGAAGACGGCATGTTTCTCATTGGAAGTTATTCAATGGAATCATATCAATAAGGTGATAACTTCATTTTTCCCAAAGAATATACTTAATACCATTTAATAAATTCCTTCCAAATCTTCACTACACATATTGTAGTCTGGACAGACAAATGTAAACAGCAACTTGACTGGTTGGCGGAGGCATGCTACACGAGGCAGTAATTATTTTTTTTCTGACTTACTGCACATACATCGTGAAACCTTGAATATAAAAATGACTAACTGAAATCAGTTGAGAATTGTAACTGTTTTAGTACTTTTTAGCCTGAAAAAAACACAGCTCCCCAGTTTACTTGCATAAATTTCTGGCCAGCTTGGAGTGGCCCAAATTAATGGTGATATTGATGTGCGATCCAAAGGCCAATGCGGCGTCTATGTTCATGTCTTTGGTTTAATCCACTTCAAGAACATGAAACGAAAAATGCAAAGACTGTCAAGTATAAGCAATGGGATGAGTTCTTTAAAGCATGGGTCTTTAAGCAAGTTATTGTTTTAAAGTTTTCTTTATTCTTTTTCAAAATATTAAAATACACCTTAACATGAATTCAACATAGCAAAGATAAGTCAGCCACCATGTGAACTGTGCCGCACCTATCCATAACAGCAAACTAAGTTAGTTATGTATCATTCAAACACATTGACCACTGAGCTGTATTATCATCCCAAGTGTGCAGATGCTCTTGTGAGGCACAATGGATCATTTTGTAACTTCAGGAGCCAAAGACTGACATACTCTCCAGTTCAAAAACCATCACTGAAAGTGTAAGAGGTTGAGGCAAAATGCTGCTGACTTGGCTCCTAAGGGTAAACATAAACAAGCAAAGACACAAAAATATTCAATGCAGACTATGTAGTAGGTGGTCCCTGCTCCATCCCTCTATCAGCTAAAGGGGTCCCTGGCCTGAAAAATGTTGAAGACCCCTGCTATAAAGGAAGAAGTCAGTGAGAAGTTGTCAAGTAGCAGTTTTCAATATTGCATACTCGTAGATTGTAGATTGTGTTCTACCAGTCTAACATGGACCGATTTACCAAGATGTAAGATCAATCTAATGAAATATTTGACTGAACAGAAAACAGTGTTCCAGTTCTTAAAGACCAGCGTTGGTAACCACTGCCCAAGGACTCACCATTGATATAATAGGTTTTAGCCATGCTAGTGGCATAGCTGTATGGGATGGCAGTGCCCGCTGCTTTGGTCCAGACTAAAATGTCTCAACAACTGTTTAATGAATTGCCATGAAATTTTGTAAAGACATGCGTGGTCCTGTGAGGATGAAACCATCTGAGTTTTACTCTAGTGCTACCAGCAGGTTGACATTTTTTAGTGAAATGTGTTGACCACTATTGGATGGATTGCCATGAAATTTTGTTCAGATATCCATGGTGCCCAGAAGACGATGCCTAATGAATTATGTGAACCTTTACACCTATCCTGGGAAATATCTCAACATGTCCCAAATGAATTGCCACAAATATTCTGTACAGGCATTTGTGGTTTTTATACAGTATATTCTGTGATGCCCTGACTTTTGCTCTGGCACTGCCAACATGTTGACATTTGTTTTGGCTGTTCGCGCTATTTTTAAAATGTGGCCAGTATCAGATTCCAGATCCCAGACTGTGAGCTGGTCATGGTCCTGAACTGAACTGTGTGCACAAAAGAACAATAACAAAGACATCACACACAGTATTATGAAAGTAAACGTGGACGCCACTGAAGCCAGTGGTTACAGTTTCATTTCTAAGTTTATGTGCAGTGGAAAAAATTGCAAACAGATGTTAATGAGGATGGGCAGAAAGAAAGCCAAATTTTTAATTTAGCCGTTTTGAGGAGCAATTATTGCTGCTCCTGTATGTCAGTGTGAGGGGCTGCAGAGTTAAAGCCAGGAGTGTTGGGATCGTGAGATGAATAGCTTCACAGAAACAGACTTCATCCAAAACTTAAGGATGTCAAAGGTTACTTTTAACTACATCTTTCAGTGCCTCTCTGCAAGAATCCTGCAGCAAGACACTTCAGGTGAGTGAGTGACGTAAAAGTCTCATTCATTTAGGTATAACTGTTCACACTGAGGCCACATTGCAAAAAATCGGACCCGTATGTGATTAAGGACCTCATATGTAAGTGATTTGTGCTCTTCATACCATCATGACAAAATAACAGATCTGAGCTGCACATAGCCTTAGTCTTGTTCTAACACACTTGCCTACTACTTTTAGGCACATGAACATGCACATAAGTGCTCAAGACACAAGTGTGGGTATTGGGACAGACCCTTAGACTCATTAACCCAGTTTTAGCCAGGAAAGTTGAAACAAATCTCTTTGCATTGTTCAGGAATATTTGCAAGAGTAGTGGTCTGTATAATTACACGCCTGTATTTTTCACAGGCCAGCAAGTACAACCCCATTTCCAAAGAAGGTGGGATGTTGTGTAAAATTTAAAAAAAACAAAAAAAGAAAAAAAAACACAAAAAAACCCAGAATGCAATGATTTGCAAATCCCTCTCAGCCTATGTTCCTTTGAGTATAGTACAATGAAAAGATATTGAATGTTCAAACTGATGACCTTTATTGTTTTTTGCAAATATATATCTAATTTTGAATTTGATGCCTGCAATACGTTTCAAAGAAGTTGGGACAGGGTCATGTATACCACTGTGTCACATCACCTTTTCTTTTAACAGCATTCAGTAAGCATTTGGGAACTGAGTACACTAATTGTTGAAGGGTTGAAAGCTAAATTCTTTCCCATTCTTGCTTGATATAGGACTTAAACAGTCCAGGGTCTGCGTTGCCCTATTTTGCACTCCATACTGGGCCACGCATTTTCAATAGGAGATGGGTCTGGACTGCAGGTAGGCCAGTCTGTTGGCCGAACACTTTTACTATGAAGCCACACTATTGTAACACATGCAATATGTGTCTTGGCGTTGTCTTGGTGAAATAAGCAGGGACGTCCCTGAAAAACACGTTGGATGGCAGCATTTGTTGCTCCAAAACCTGTATATAGTTTTCAGCATCAATGGTGCCTTCACAAATGTGACAGTTAGCCATGTCATGGGGACTAGCACACCCCCATACCATCACAGATGCTGGCTTTTGAAGTTAGTGTTGGTAACAATCTGGATGGTCCTTTTTCTGTTTAGCCTGCAGTTCACGATGTCCATGATTTCAAAAACAAAAAAAACAAAAACAAATCTGGACTCATCAGACCATAGCATACTTTTTCACTTTGCGTCAGTCCATCTCAGAAGAGTTCGGGCTCAGAGAAGTCTGCAGCTTTTCTGGATGTTCTTAATATGCGGTTTTAACATAGCATGCAACAAGTGCTGGATGTCAGTTTCAGGATTCGTGTCACCAGCTTCCATTGAAAATGACTTTTAGCCTGATGCTGTGTCTCCGGTAGTCTGAGCATACCATCTTCTTTTGAGGATGCCCCTTTAATACCCAATTATTATCTGTCACCTGTTAGCAATTAACCTGTTTACCTTTTGAATGTTCCAAACAGGTGTTTTTTTAAGCATTCCACAACTTTTGTTGCCCATTTTTTTGAAACGTTGCAGGCAACAAATTCAGAATTAGTATATATTTCCAAAAAACAATGAAGTCTATAAGTTTAACCATTAAATATCTTGTCTTTTTGCTGTATTCAACCAAATATAAATCAAAAAGTATTTGCAAATCATTGCATTCTGTTTTAATTTACGTATTACACAGCGTCACAACTTTTCCGGAATTGGGGTGGTAGCTCAACTGGAGTGTTTAGGGGTTTAAATGCTTTACTCATTGACCAAATAATGGCATTTAAACAGGGAGAGACTCCAGAGATGAGGTTCCTGTCCTGGAACTTGAACACTTGTAGCCATCACCATGGGATCATTATAAGTTCAATAGGGTGATAAGATTCTTGTCACTGTGGATGCCTGTAAGCTGAAACAATAACTTCCGACCTCGTCAGTGTCTGCTGTCTTGGCTCCTGCCTTGGCTCCTGTGTCCCTCAGTCAGTCCTCCCATTCTTTTATGTCAGCTTCCTGTCTTGTGTCGCGCCAGAGGAGTAGACTTAGTTGGCTGCAAGCCAAAACCTGGATGAGAGAGCAAAACACACAAACACACACACACATACACAGACTCCCCTACATAACAGTGGTGCACCGGCTTCGCATTGTTTGGTTGTTTGCATCATCCCTGGCTGTCTTCAGTCATTAACTAGTGTAAAAGAGGGCAGGGAAAGATCATTTGGGTTCATCCCCAACTTTACATCAACCTGTCACTTTTAAATCATTCTAAATTCAATAACTGTGTCCCAGTCCAACCAAGGAGTCACTGTGACTGGACTCCCCTGCCCCCGCACTCCCCACACATCCCTCACCTCCCACCGCAGTCCCCTGCCCTGGTCACGAAGCATGGCTCGCAGCACGTACCTTGTCTCCCTCTCCTCTCTTTCTCTCATGTTGGCTCAGACATAAGCAAACAGCCCTTTGAGCAAACAGTGCAACAATCTGTCAACATTGTCTTCAGCTTAACACTGCAGTGAGCATGTATTATTAAAGCTGACTCATAAGAGAAAGAGTATAGATATTAATATATAAATGTATCAAAAAAAGTCTAGAAAATAACCCTTAACTATGTGTAGAACACTTGAAAAACACAGTAATCAATTATATTATATTAAGGTTATGTATTAATGTCAATAATTACGCAGATAAATGAATTAATACTGTATTATTAGTATTGACATCAGACTCAATATAATATTGTTTAATCACTTCTTTTTGCAGTTCAAATATATTCAATAATTTTCTATATTTTACCCACTCATTTTATTTTTCTGTGCACTTGTGTACACATGCGTTCTGTACATGCACCTTATATAGGCTTTTGAAATCGTGAGCATGCAAGCAACGTGTAACCTTGGTAACTTTTATCAGCGTTTCCAAGAATTTGTGTGACTGAAGCTATGTGTGTCACTCGAAATTGCATGCTGGCTCCCAGCAATGCATATGCAAACATACTTTTACTTCCTGTCTGATGGAAAAGCCTCTTGTAGCCTCTGGAAGACCCCTCTATGACACACAGAGGGGATTTCCAGGAAATTTCAATATATTTCCTTTACTCTGGCTCCAAAGGGGCTGTCGAGGGTCAGGACGTGGGACATAAACACACGCAGAGAATAGAATTGTGTGCATGACATCTTTTAATGCATCCACACTGAACCCATGACTAGTTCTAGTTAGATATTTAGAATGTAACATAATATATTGTTAACTTTTTTTGCGGTGATATCTAAACACTTCCATAAGTCTGATAAGATGCAATACTGTGCACTGAGTCAGTAATGCCATCCTGGCTCCTATGTTTGTCTTAGGCCTATTTGTTTCATTGTATCACGAGGAAGACATTTTAAGAGAAAACAATTCTAAGAATGGATTAATTCCAACACTCAAGCTATCCATGGACAGATTTCTTGAAATACAGTAGCCTGAGTCTTCCTGTAGCAGGTACTTTGTTATGATGATGGCACAGATAAGTCATTGCTACCCTTCACATACACTGAAATTTCTTTTTTACTGGAAGTAGGCTTTCACAAGAGGAGGTGGGCACTTGCAGTATTTAAATTAATTATAATTAATTATCTCCTATATCTATAGGAGATCATGCGATTGAGCATATTTGTTTGTGAGTTACGAATTGGGCTGTAACACATTTGACTGTATACACAGGGACCTATTTTTCAACCTACTTTATTGACTGCTCTGTTTTATATGCCAGTAGGGGCTGCAAGTCAATAATAACTGTTAGGCTAAAAACAAGGCTTAACTGTATCCCTTTTCCATACATGTGTTGCCTTGGCTTAACGCAGCATTTCAGCCCAGCACTGCAGGGATTTGCATCTCCATGACAACAGGGCTACCTGCTTGAAGGTGTGTCTTTTAACCGAAGATGAGCTTAGCTTAAGTCGAGCGGCTGTAAAATGGTGAAGAAATGCTTAATTTCCTAGAAA
The DNA here is from genome assembly GCA_034769285.1 of Lutjanus argentimaculatus. Lineage (NCBI taxonomy): Eukaryota > Metazoa > Chordata > Actinopteri > Lutjaniformes > Lutjanidae > Lutjanus > Lutjanus argentimaculatus. The sequence continues at coordinate 15,632,513 of JAWZSL010000018.1, forward strand.
TTGCTCACAATAAAAGTTATTTTGTTATCTGAAACTTATTATGAAGCACTGAAATCACCAAATGTTGGGTTTTCATCCTATACAGCTGAAAGCAAAAATGAAACACTAAATGAAGCAGATACCTGAAAGCAGAAACAGCAACGCCAGAGAGAAACTAAACTTTAAACCACAGAGATTCAGTCAGGAACTAAACGTTCTGAGAGCTGAACACACAGACATTTTCAAATAACTCTTACTGTCTGCTCTCCTGCACAGACGTGTTGAATCTTGCAACGCACACTTGTTTGAGGGAGAAGGTGGTCATCACAGGTTGGCCGCAGTGGACAATGTGCCACAGCAACCTGGCTGGAAGAGAGTTGGGCTCGCTTCGAGTCCAGAGATGGTCCATCTTGGGCGTGAGTCAGTACAGCTCAGTGTGTTATAAAAGGTAATGAAAATGCAAATCAGGCTAGCATGGTGTGACTTGGCACAGCCAAAAGTGCTGATGGAGAAGCTCCACTAGTCTGTTGTAGGACACAGTTTGGCTTTTGTTGTGGCTTAAAAACTTAACATCCATAGAAAAGTTTTGTTTGGTGGTAAATGTGGTAATGTTCTATACCTGGTGTGTTATGATCATCCAAAGTTAGGCACAAGTTTAATAAATCTTCGCCACCATCTTGACTCATTAACAACTGCAGTATGCTGCCGCTATGTGTCTGCACAGTCGCCATATTGTCATATTAATGCTTGCAGGGGCCGGAGCCAATCTCAGCTGACAGCTGAGATGTATTTTCACTGTATTCATTATCATCATCACCATTACTGATCTGTTTTACTTTATTTTCTGTTCTTTGTTCATCAGCATCAGCCTAGCTCTTGCTTACCTCCAGTTCTCATGTTTCTTGCTTGCCTTCTTGAGCAGACTCAGTGTTCCCACTCATAGTGTCCAAGTCTCTGAGCTCCACTGGAGGGATGACATCAGACTTCAAAAGATGTACCCTCACTAGCAACTGTAAAAGCCACAGCATATGGATGACATCATTTTCATACACATCAAATCATTCAGTGAGGGTCAGCATTCATTCAGGTTATTCTTCTTTAATTTGTCACCTAGCATCAGTCAGCATATAGATCTTTTTGACAGCAGCCATTGTGACATGAAGTAGTTGGGTAAACAGATGTTACCTATGATACTAATGAAAGTCGTGTTCCATTTAGTGTAGCAGCACCTTTCCAGTCAGCTAACATGCACAATAGCAGCCTCCTGACTCTCTTTGACCTGAATGGAACAGAACCTTGATTAGTATCATTCTGTGTCTACCTGACTATTTCATGTCAAAATGGCTGCTATGAACAAAGTATATTACTGACCATACTGTACATAACTTATGTATAAGTTCAAGATTAACATGCCCTTTTTTACATTTTACAACACAAACTAACAATACTAGATAGTTCAGTCTAATTGTGTCTCATCAACTGATGTGTACTTAACTGTGGGAAGAACTTACAACTCCATTTCCAGTGTAAAATGTAAATAAAAAGACAATGCAATGATTTGCAAGTCATTTTTGACTTGTATTTCACTGAATACAGTACAAAGACAAGATATTTAATGTTACAACTGATAAACTTTGTTGTTTTTGTAAATGTACACACACTCTGAATTTCATGCTTGCAATACGTTGCCCCTGGGATAGTGGCAACAAAGGATTTGGAAAGTTGTGAAATGCTCGAAAAACACCTGTTTGAAATATTCGACAGTATCATGATTGAGCATTAAACGGGCATCCTCGAAAGGCTCAGTCATTCGCCACTGTTGAAAACTGCATGGGCAGCAGTTTAAGAACAACATTTCTCAACACAAAACTGTAGGAATTCTCACCATCTATAATCCACAGTATCATTAAAAGATTCAGCAAATCCAGAGAAATCAATATACATAAGGGGCTAGGCCAAATACCAACATTGAATGCCCATGACCTTTGACTTTGCATGCTGCACTGCATTAAAATCCCACATAATTGTATAAAGGATACTACAAAGTCTCAGGAACACTTATGAAAACCGTTGTCTCGAAACAGTTTGTCCCACATCTATAAATGGAATAAATTTACAAAAACAATAAAGTTAATCAGTTTGAACATTAAATGTCTTTTGTTTGTACTGTATTCCACTGAATACAGGTTGAAAAGTTTTTGCAAGACATTGCATTCTGTTTTTATTTATGTTTTACACAACGTCCCAACTTTGTTGCTGTTGGTTGTAAAATTAATACCCAGTAAAATAATCATGGTTCTCCATAGAACTTCTAGATGATGCACAAAAACTGAAATGCTTTATTGTCCCTATCCACTTGTTTATACCCATGATTACTCTGCGCCCTTCTCGTGACTGACATCGTCTTATTAGCTACGATGGGGCTGAGCGATATGGACAAATCCTATATCACAATATTTTTGACCAAGGACTTGATATTGGTATATTGCAGAGATGACTGTTGGTGCTTTCACAAAATATGAACCCAATGATATTTTTGATAAATAATAATCAGTAATGTGGATGATTACTACTGTAATGGAGCCTTTAAAGGGGCAATTCACTTCTATATTGAAAAAAAAAAACATTTTTTCCTCTGGCCTGCAGTGCTATTTATCCATCTAGATAGTTCTGGAGATATCGGCTGTTGAGATGTCTGCCTTCTCACCAATTTGGTGGAACTAAATGGCAGGAAAAATTAAAATTCAATTCCAGAAATCATGACCTGGTTACTCAAGATAATCCACAGAACTTTCTTTCTGCAGTAGAATCTACCAGAACTACTTTTCTTTAGTAGTTCCTACATTAAACTGCTCACAACAAGGTCAGATATACCAATATCTAAAGTCAAAGATAATATGTTGTTTCATGTCGCAATATTGATATAATATCAATAATTTGCTCGGGCCTAAACTATCAGCACTCAAAACTGCTATTAGCAGCGTATTTGTGGTTGGATGACTTCTGTAGCAATGATTGAATTTAGCATTTGTTTAGGAGTCCCTCCTCATTGTTCTTCTCTGACCGACTGCTGACTCCTCTTTGTCTAAGCTGTCCTGTCTGTCTCCCTTTGACAGTCCCTCAACACGTGTGTAGCTTAATATGTTTTCCATATGTGGACCTACACATGCTTAATGCATCTTTAATGTACAAGTCAAAATTCTGATAGAAAAGCTGAAAAATAACACCGATTTATGTGCTTGATTCCTGTGTGCCATCATTTCACAGCTGATGTCACTGAATGCGCCCTGGCACATGTCAGATGTCAGTGATAATCCTGTGTTAAAAACGTAATGATGCTCAGAAACAGCACTAAATTGTTCATGAGATATTTATTGTAATTATTTACACGATGCTTTTTTTTTTTAAATACACTACTTTAATGACTGTTTCTGGAAATTATCTGAACAATGGATGGGAAGTGTCCGCACGTCTTTTTTGAGACAGTATTTACTTTTTAGGCCAAATGTTTTATAAACAGGGATAGCCTATTATTTGGATAACAATGAAAGAAAACAGTTTTGCCTTAAGGGGGAGGTAGTGCAGATTGTCATCATAGAAACAATGCAACTTTATTTTCAAAGTCATCAATAAAAAATCAAACAGGATCAGTTTTTAGAAACACCTACCGGATAAGTGCAGGAGATCCACAAAAGAGCTTCGTTTCCAATTAATGGCCAATAGACGGACCTATGGGCCAAACCGCGAGGACCCTGTGAGGGGCTCTGCGGATACCGCAATGGACTTTCCCAGTGAGTTATGGACATGCCTTCATGATTTTTTTCTCTCTACTCTGCCTTTAGTAGTTAGACTATTTTCACGCTTTACGCAAAGGGGGGACTGCATGCTTGGGTTGATGTTTAATCGCTCACCGTAGTGCGTAAAAAGGCGCGTCCACGTCCTTGCGGGCTATCACGTTATCGCTATATCCTTAGGGGAGGTAAATAAAAGGTTTTGCCAAAGCCCAGCAGTGATGCAAAGTGGGGTAGGTGACCGCTCTCACCAGCAGCTCAGATCTCTCTGACTCGGAGCCACATGCCGGCTGGCTGCGTCGGAGAGCAGCGCGCTTGGTTTTCTCTTGGACTTACTGGATTTGATTGGTGCCTTTAACTGGATTTGACTTGTGCTTGTAACTTGACCCGTGGCGCTTGTGCATTTATTCAATTCTTTCACAATGTTTTTAAAAGATGCGGCACCTGTTTGCGAATGTTGCAGAAAACGGGTAGAGGTAAGAGCGCTTGAATTATTATTTGGTTTGGTGCGATTCTCTGTGTGCATGACCTGTGCGCTGCATCAGTCTATATCCTCAGTATTTTACAACACATTCATCATGTTTATGATTTACTGATGTAGCGCGCAGCTTCATGTGTATGGATGGAAACTGAGTCTTGAGATTATTTAAGGCGTCTCAGGAGGTCTGGGTTTCATTGAATGCTTTTGCCTGTTTTCCTAAAAGTATTGCCAAACTCCACATCCTACATGTTCTGTCTCTGCATTCTTCAGGATTGTATTTATTAACTGTAGGTCATGGACATGGATTGTGTAATGCCAGTTCCTAGAAAGCTGCTGTACATTAGGCCACGCTGCAAACCATTAAACATTTAAGTTATTAAGGATTCACCTGTAAATGAAGCCAAACTGCTGTCAGGTGAAGACGGTGTGACGCCTAACAATGTGGTGAATAGACACTGTTGAGTTTCAAAAAAGACAAAACTTGTTGAAGCTGATTCAAGGCATCATGTTGGTCCTGAACCTTTGAGCAAGGCACTAAATCTGTTGGAGCTGCTGGTTTGATTCCCTGTCATTCAAAGAAGTATTATTTCCTGCTCTGCATTCGTATGGGTGCTGGAAATCCTTGAAAACACACAAATTTTGATGTGGTGTTTCCAGGGTTTGCAAAATGCTTGGATTTTGTATAAAAAGCTTCAGAATAAATTGCTACCAGACTGAAGAGTTTGCATTTTAGATGAAGAAATAAAATAAGTATGATATTGGCTCATTCAAGCTGTATAGGATGCAAAGTCAACATACAGACTTATGTATGTTTTCTTTTAATTTGTGACCCTTCTGTGGAATACTATCATGAAACATAAATTTAGTTGTTTATAAGTAAAATTACATCTTATTTAATGTGACAAAGAGAGAAGTAATCATTTTGAGTATGTCTAGAAGTATGTATTTTACCACAGCTGTAAGGTGCCAGAAAAGCTTGAAAAGGCATCTTGCAAATTTTTTGAAAAGTCCTTTAATTTAATTAGGAGCCCTGCCTGTTACTGTAAGCCACTGCAGATGAAATGATCGTTTTTTCTGCCTTGTTCACAGGGAAAATTCGTCCTCAGTCACGCTTCTTTAGCATGACACAGCAGATTGGAAAGTCAAGGGTACTGAATGCGAAAGCTGAATCTGCAGTTTTGGGCAGAGTTGTCACATTCTTAAGTCAGCAGAAAAGAGCAAAGGGTTATCAAAGGCTGACAGCAATACGGGATTCCAGCTAAGCTGAACAGGAAATGATGTCACACCCGTGTCATCTGATAGTCACTTATTTACAATTCTGCACTTTGTCATGGGGAAGACCCGTTCAAAATAGAGAGGAGGTCGCAAAGCGTTCAAAAGGACTGAGGTGTACTTTAAATAGTATGTCCTTATCAGCCCTCTGTGTCATTTAACCAGTAGTATCACACCAACTCGTTGGCTCAAACTGCTGTGCTCTCCCTGTGCACCTGTTTCACACAGTTAGCTGAAATAGCAAATGTCAAAGGCATCATCTCACGTGAGCATCCGGCCACCTTTCCAAAGCATCTGTCACATACCTGTAGTGAAGCTTGCCATTATCCCAAGCACTGCCACTTGTGGACTACGGCTTCCAATTTAAAATAGCAACATGGTTTTGGCAGCTGATGTTGGCAGACAAAGCTGTTAACTTTTAGTTTGGCCACAGTCCTGGACTGCAAATTCCACCACCTTGGTGATAATGTAGGGAGAGAGTGAGTGTGTGCGCACAGTTTCAATTGATGCATTCTCACGTAGGCAATGGCGGAGGTGAAAGGGTCACAGATAATCTTCAAGCTGAGTCACACACACTTATTAAAGTGGCCGCGTTTTGGAAAATGCTGAATGTCAAAGTGAGTGGAAAGGACTTAGTTTGTCTGTCCAGACATCACTTTGCCTCTGAAACTGCTGTATGAATTAGTATATGTTAAGTATACTTGGGACCACATTGTTGATCTGACAATTTGCTTGAGAACAGGGGTTTTCAAAGTCTGGCACTGTGGGCCTCCCTTCAGACAAAGCTTGGAGTTCACCTGTTTAGTTTTGCTCAATTTCTGGATGTTAAGGGGATTATGATTATTCTTTGATGCCATAGATGCTCAACAATTGAGCCAAGAAAGCTTAATACTGCTGTTTTACATAACTTAAGACTACACTAAATACGTAGAAAAGCTCTGTCCTGAGGCATGTATTAGTTTCTCACTCTGGGAAAGTGGGAAAAACAGTAAATTCCCCAATGCTGTATCTCTTAACTATTTTTTAACCAAGTCACATATTTAGGTTATTGTGTATGATCTCCTTTTGATAACTAATATAATATTTTTTCACTTCTATTCACTGAACCTCCACTGAAACAGTTTGGAGTTCCCTGGGGAGCCCTGTCTCCCACTTTGAAGACCTCCACGGCTTGTATAAACTTAAAGTATCACAGGGGGTCTGAAAGAGACCAGATGCACAAAGATTTAAAGTCTGTGATTTACTTTGAAGTGGACAAATTTACAAAGGTCTACTAGTAAATTTACCAGTGTCCATGTAAAGTGGAGCAGCTGCTTAACAGTCAACAGAGTGAAAACAGACCCAGTAGGATTTATTCCCTGTGTAAATGCTTTTTAATCAGTTCTAGTTAGTATTCATTTCCCAACATGCTTCCATCATGTATTCATTGTGAGTACATAAGAATTTTCAATGAGCCTATGAATGGCTATTTGGAAATGCACATCCATAAGTGTCAGTGAATGTTACACACCTGTTGACACCATTTATGTGCATGTCATGGTGTATGCATGTTTATTTTTGCTGGATTGTAAGACTGAAGGGATTATAAATGCTCACTTAGAAGTACAAGGACTGTTATGAATGCGCATGAAGCAATTAGCAGCTTGTGAAGTTGTAGCACAACTTTGTTCATACAGAGTTTACAGAAGATTTCTGTGGAACATGTGGGTGGTATGAGTCAGATGTGCAGTGTTGTAGATACAGACTGATCCCATGTGTCATTGACAGTCTGCTATGACGTTGGCATCGCAGAAAAGGGGGCATGGAGGTTAAGCTGATTATACTATTGACCTCTCAAAGGACCACTGCTAATGTACTTCTAGTAATGGTATTTTAATTCTTGATGTTATTTCTTCTTATCCCTCAGTGGTTAAGTAGCAAGCCTATATTAGTGTTACATTTTTTGCAGTTCAGCTCAATTTGTGCAAGATGTCAGAGAGTCTGGGAACTTAATCTAGCCTGTATCTGACCTGTCTGCCTGGGAAGATCAGATGTATTTTCTATCATCCTTCTGCGTCATACATCCAGGCTGCTGTGAAAGGGTGCATTCAGCATGTGGCACAGAGGAACGAGGCTGGATGCCCACATGACCGACAACACTAGAACCACTCTCACTGCCAAGTATATCCTTGAGAGTTCAGCATGTGCTTTCAGTGGATGTTAAAAGTTTCTTTCATGGTCATCAAGAAAGGGTTGGAAGTAATATCTGAATAAGGCTGACTAATGGCCTAATTAGAGAACCACCCTGTTCTAAGTAAAGGCTAAACAAGGAAACAGTCATTTCTGCTTTGTCATGAATGATATCTGCAGGTTTCTGTTTAGAATCCAGGATATCATATGATTTCTGAGGTGTCATATGTGAGAATGAAATGAATGAGATACTGCTTAATCATGCTGAATCATGCTGGTTTTACAGCCCCAGTTCCAAAAAAGTTGGGATGATGTGTAAAATGAAAAAAAAAAAAAAAAAAAAAAAAAAAAAAGATCTGCAAATCATGTTCAACTTGTAGTCAAATGAATACAGTAGAGAGACAAGATATTTAATGTTCAAACTGATAAACTTTATTGGGAGTTTTTTGTAAATATACACTCATTCTGAATTTAATATCTGCAACATTTCAAAATGTTGGGACAGGGGCTATAAAAGACTGGGAAAGTTGTGGAATGCTCAAAAAAATACCTGTTTGGAATATTTGTCGGGTAAACGGACCAATGGTCGCAGGTGATAGTATCATGATTGGGTATTAAAGGGGCATCCTTGAAAGGCTCAGGCCATGGAAAGGGTGAGATTCACCAGTTTGTGAAAAATAGCCCAACAAAAATGTTTCTCAAGAGAATTCTCTGCACATGAGGGGCAAGACCTAAAACCAGCATTGAATGCCTGTGACCTTTGACCCCTCAGGCTGCACTGCATTAAAAACCCACATAATAGTATAAAGGGTATTACATGGCCTCAAGACCACTTAGGAAAACCATTGCCAGTAAACACAGTCACCCCATCTACAATTACAAGTTAAGACTCTGTTATGCAAAGCAAAAGCCATATATCAACAACATTCAGAAATGCTGCAGACTGATCTGAGATGGCCTGACACAAAGTGTGCCGTGGTCTGACAAATCCACATTTCAGAGTATTTTCGGAAAACATGGATGTTTTGCCCTCTGGTTTAAAGAGGAGAAGGATCATCCAGATTGTTACCAGCACTAACTTCAAAAGCCAGCATCTGTGATGGCATGGGGGTGTGTTAGTGCCCATGGCATCATGGGTAACTGTCACATCTGTGAGGACGATGCAGAAAAGTGCATAAGAGTTTTGGAACAACATATGCTTTTTCAGAGACGTCCATGCTTGCTTTAGCAAGAAGATGCGAAGACACGTTCTGCATGTGTTACAACAGTGTGGCTTCATAGTGAAAGAGTTCAGGTACTAGACTGAGAATGATAAAGAATTTCCCTTTCAAAACTGCAGTTAGTGTCCTCGGTTCCCAAATGTTTACTGAGTGTTGTTCAAAGAAAAGATGATGTATCACAGTGGTAAACATGCCCCTGTCCCAACTTTTTTGGAAGTTTTTGCCAATTATTGTGTTCTGTTTTCATGTACATTTACACAACGTCCCAGCTTTTTTGGAACTGGGGGTTGTACATGAGCCCTAAAGATAATATCTACTGTTGTGTTTATTGTAGACGGCTCCTTGAAAAGATAATTTAACCAGATAATAGTAACAAATGAAAGCAAGGCACAGTGTACCTAGCAACTCAGTTGTTTTATAATTGTCAATGACCTCTGACCTCACAGTAGATGAACAGAAAATGTGATTTTGTTAAGAATATCTGTAACATTAATATATGTTCTCATACAGACTTTACTATCTGATAGACTGTGGAGAATCTGCAGAGGCCATGAGATCACAATGGCTTAACTAAGTAATCGCGTGGTGGAATTTGCAGAGAGATGAATTTAAATATGAAAATATTATTATAGCCCTGAAGGTCTTAACAGACCATACGTGAGCTGCATGAAAGAGTCACCAGATGTATTTTTTCATATATGATGTTCAAAGACCTCAACCAACGTCACTAGTAGAGGGTGGTGGTAGATGATTGATGTATTACAAAAGACACATTTGTTCCAAAGGTCTTGAGGTTTTCATACATTTCCCCCAGTGTATCGCAAGCCCGGTGGCTCACTGGGCCCAAGTTGACCCCCTACTGAGCTTAAGAATCAGGGAATTTTATTCTAAGGGGATGTATTTTTAAGATGCTTTAAACACTTAAAATGGCGCAGCTCAGTTGGAAATAGATAAAATTGTTGGAAAGCTACATCAGCAACATCTGTTGGTTACAATGTGAATACACTATAGAGAGGTGAAGTCTCTCCCCTTCCAGTGTCTCCCATGGAACCTTTTTTTTTTTTTGAAAAAAAAAAAAACATGTACAGTAGTCACCGGCCTAGAGACTTGTGCCATGAATTACATATATGATGTTTGTCAATTTAAAAGGTAATTTTACAAGTCAAGAAAGTCGCAATTTAATTGTTTGTTTCAAGACTGTACATTGTCAGATTCTTGGTTAATACTTCGTTAAACTGTATATGTAGATTTTTTGTAATTATGTGTTATATAAATTACTTATTCATAACAGCAGTAATATTCTCACATCTCCAGCCAGCTTTTAGCACTGACTTTAAGACTTTAATAAGATTTATGGGGATCTGTTGGCAGACTGGCAGAAATTGAATATCATTCATTCATCAGCATGTTTTCATTAGTGTATAATCACTTACTTTTAGTTCAAATAAAGGCGGAGGAGTTTTTTGGTTGATGGCTATTCACTGTTTTCTTGAAACTGTACTGAAGGAAATATAGAGTTTTCATCAACTGGTAGAATTTAAGTGAATCACATTTTTTAATGGTAATGTTAATTTCTGAAGCTGAGCTGGTCATGACTTGGTTTAGCCCCACTGCAATTTGTCCTTAAAGCACGGCTGTCACTTATCACAGGAATAACTGGTTTAACCCCCACACAATGAGGACAAATAACTGTGTATCTTACTCTTTAACAAAGGGTCTCTATCTGGCAAAAACAAGCACTGTTAGTGGATGGATCTTGATGGTGTGCAGTTGCCCACAGGGGTTTCGTTGTAGCTTAGTTTCACTTCTAGCAGCTACAGCACTCTCACTCAATGCTGGACCAGTTTCAAAAACAATTGTCCCCATTGGTTGCTTAGACCCAGAAACATGGAAATATGGGATCCAGGTTGAAAAATACAGATGTTACCCTTTAACAGGTAGAAACAAGCCACCACAGTTTATTAACACTGTTCAAAAAGGAACCTGAGCCACATATTGTTCACATATCACATATTCTGCACAGTTCAGTGTGATAGGACCAGTGAAGTAATTTAATGACCCCCTCCTGTAAAAAATCACGTTTCTAACCTTGTTAAATGTCCGTGTGGTGTTTTTCATTTGTTACAAAATATGTCAGGAGTGAAATAAGCAGTAAACGCTGTGTCTGAGCATTACACCCTGAGGAACCAATCCCGTTAATCAAGTGGGTGGTACTATACGCATCATTAGCGGCGATGTCAGGTGCAGTTACTTGGGGGTAGGGGTGGGGGTTGGGAGGTGTGGGTGTGTGGAGAGAGTGGGGACTATTTGCATAATCATGAATCCTTGAATACTAAATGAAGTCAAGGTGTAGAGCTATATGTAAGCCATTTTAACAAAGTATTTGAACTTATTGTGCAAAAAATGATGTCAGACATAATTTATTACTTCTTGCAGAGCATTTTATATTGTTTAAAACAAGACTGGAGGAGGACTTCAAATAATTAAAAACTACAGCTCAGTAGGCATCTCTTGCATATATAAGCGTTATTCATGAAACCACAATACAAAAGTTATTGAACAAGAGTGCGTGTATGTGTGAGAGAAATTAGAAACCTGTCTTAGGTGTTACATTGTGTTTCTGAAGTAGCGTTCTAAGGACAGGTGAGACAAAAGTTAAAATTATGACAGAATTTCCCATCAGCACCTTAAAGCACGTTGTCAGTATGTTATCATGACAGAGTCCACATAAATACATACAGTTCAAAGGGATCCCACATCTTGTCTCATTATTTGCTTCTTGCTAGCACAAATGTGCCTGTTTTTATTCAGTGTTCACCAGCCGTTAAGCGACTGTCTTTTTGTACCTGTGATGGCAGGACTGCTTGCCTTGCTGTTGATAGTGTTGGAGTGGACCCGGCCAGGCCTACCGTCTCCGCTGAGGCCAATCTGTGACCTGAGGGTCCTGAACCATTTCATTCAGGAAGCACGAGACGCAGAAGTCGCTATGGTGAGAGGAAAATGTATGCATGCACTCAGAGTTAAGAGCAGGCGAGGCTTGCTGCAGAGATATTGTGGTCCTGAAATAACCCATACTGAACAGCTATGTACCATTAGATACACTAACATTATTACTCTCTTGTTTTCTTAGAAGTCATGTAGAGAAGGATGTAGCCTGTCAGAGTCCGTCACTGTTCCCCAAACCAGAGTTGAATTTGATGCCTGGGAGAGGAAAACTGTAAGTAACCACTGAAAACAGCTGAATGTTATAAAAGGTACCAACAGATCCAGATTAGCTATGATGTGATGAAGTTCATAGACATTTGATTTTGCCTTTCATAATGCAATCTAGTTAATTTCTAATGGCAGAGCTGATTACCTGTTTCCTTTGATCTTTATCATGCCCATAATGAGATTCTAAAATTCTTGCCTTCCTTATTTTTTTTGGCAAGGCACTGGAGCAAGCCCAGGAAGTGCAGTCTGGCTTATGGCTCTTACAACAGGCCCTCAGCTCGCTACGGACGTCAGTCACTAACACAGCACTGCACAGCCACATAGATAACTCCATCAGAAACCTGCTCAGCATCAATGCTGTGCTGCGTAGCCTCAACATCCAGGTGAGTTACAGCAGGTTCAAAGGTACAAATTCAAGAAGACCAGGTCTCGTTCAAACGAATGAACTTTGTTTTTGTTTTGTTTTTTTATAAAATATACACTCATTCTGAATTGATCCAGAATCACAGATTAGGAACTGTAACTAAGGTGTCAAAATTTGCATTTTTCTACATATTGAAGCGGTACAGAGCGATACTCTGTGTTTCATGAGTCTGGATTGTGGCGTCTTTTTTGTAAACACAAGAGCTCACGTGGGGAATTGATTAAACTTCGTCTTTCTGTAAGCTGCTAAAATTAGTGTGCCCGGCTAACTATTGCTGTCTTATTAGCTGCAGTAAAGTTCCCTCCAAACTTGTGTTAAATAATACTCCATTTGCCAAACTCATGGGTTACACTGGTATTAGTTATGTGGGGCATTTAAAGAGGAGGGTGTGAGCTGTTGACGATGCACCTATCTAAGACTAGCTCTCTTAGCCAGGTTGGCTTAGCTCTTATCTCGGCTCTCCTCCTGATGTGGTTGCGGTCCAGCTGGTCTGGCTGGGTGACCCTCTCAAGGTCTGCTGCGCTAATCTAATCCCTGCGCTCCCTATCTATCTATCATATGCATATACAGATCTGATTTCACTGTCGACCGGTGTTGGCTGGGATGCAGTCTATTAGCATTAATGTTACATCATGTACACAGCTTTTAAGTAACTTCACATTTTTCAGACCCTTTTACAGGGTTCTCATTAGCATCAGCTTACATTCAGAATAAAAGCAGCACAAAAATGAATTAGGTAGTCACAGCCAATGTGTTTTTTGCCTTCCATTGAAGATATAGTAGTCATACTTGAGCTCAAGTTGAGTCTCTTGTAATGAAATAATGATGTTTTCTCCAGTAATAGAGAAACTGAGGGATGTCATGGGACATTCTCTAGAAGTGTAACCGTAAGCCTTTCGTGATAAGGCTGCGGGCACTGAAGCTACTGTACAAACTTGTTCTTAGACTGCTGGAGTTGTGGCAGCACTGCCTTTGAAATAAAGCTGAGGCCCTTTGGATAGACAAACTAAAGAATGAGCAGCCTGTGGCCAGGCTGAAGGATCCCTGAATTATCATCATTCATCAGTTGAAAGGGTTCTTACAGTGCTTTTAGTTTTTTTCCCAAGGTAAGTTAATACAGTGGGATTGTGTGGATGTCTGAAGTTTTAACTTTTAAGCCTTAGGAAATGCCATGAAACTTCAAAAATCCACATTTCTGTGACCTTGGTTACTTTTACGGAGGAAAATGTACCATGTGCAGGCTTTTGAGATTTTGTCTTAAGAGGAGACACAATAAACAATAAATTTTCCAAATTCAGACAAGCCACTATTTCTTTGTGTTCTTTTTCAGGAATACACCCCACCGGCAAGTGCAGCGGGGCTTGAGGGAACATGGAGAGTGTCCTCCGCAACAGATTTGCTTCAAGTCCATGTCAACTTCCTGCGAGGCAAAGTGCGCCTCCTTCTGTTGGATGCGCAGGCTTGTCAGCAAGATGTCAGCTGATCAGCTGATCACCTTACTCCAGGCGAAGCTAATTTGTGTTTCCAAAGGCAAGAGGAGGGACTTGACACTGCTGACCTGCATGCCGGCTGCTGGAAGCGGTGTGTAAAGAGAGGAAGATAACAGCCATCCTCACATAAGAGGAGGAAGCTGAAAGGAAAGGACAGTCCCAGCTAGGCTTTGGATGGACAGGAGATGATTGCACCTTGGAATTCTAGATGTGAAACATGGACATGGTGAAGCACACACTGACCAAAATGAGGCCTATGGAAAGCACTGCTCCAATAGCTGTTCTACTGGCACTCTCTTGCACTTTGTGTGTGGCTGTACTTTTGTGTGTAACTGCAAGTTTAAATCTGTACGTAGTGTGTATGTATGTGTGTGGGTGCGTGTGTGTGTGTGTTTCCAGTGAGTCTGACCCCTCTACTCACCCCTTTAGAGTGAATTGTGAGTGAGTGAAACACTTAGAAAATATTGATGGCACCTGGAAATTGGAGGACTGTGAGGTTGCAACAGAGCATCCATTTCCAATACTACTGCAAGAAGGCAAGAATGAATGAGGCCTCAATCCACAAGCCTTTAACATATGATGACAACTATGGCTCACTGAAACATTAGTTTCTTCTCTTGGATTTTATCCAGTGAATATTTTAATATATTTTTAAGAGTTGCATAATTTTTATTTATACAGATTTTCTACTTTTAAGCTCCAGTCTTTGTATTTTTTAAGTGTTGGATTTTTAAGATTTCAGTTTGACTCTCGTTCCCACGTTCTCTTGTAAAATAATGAACACATTTTCAAAAGCAGGTTGACACAATTCAGCTTCACTGCTATCATCTGTTTTTACATACCTGACTAGCTGTTAGTTTCACACTTCCAAAGAATAAAACAAAGAACTAAAAAGTTGTTGCAGAGGTTCAGTGACAATGAATGAGGGAGGAGCAAGAGTCCAATGAGAAGGGTGGAGGGTTACATGAGAACTGTGAAAATGTTTTGTCATTGTCTGTGTTTTTGTTGCTGCCTAACCAACACTCAGCCATTCTCTACACACTGATAGCCAGAGTGCCTGGGAAAATGCTGTTTGGCTTTTACAATTAACATCCTGTGAGCCTGTAATTGCAAGTAGTTTTCCAGAATCTTGACGCTAACACTGTCTCTTCCCTCCCTCCATTGTTCGTCATCAAACAGTAGGCAGGCAATCAGTTAGTCCTGGGAACTTGAGGCTTTCTATAAAATGGATGCTCAACCGTTTCAGACTAGTTAAGTGTTCTTCCTTGTTTTTTTCCGTATTTTTAAATCTTGTTGTGCAAGTCCAAGATGTTTTTAAGGATGTTTGTACATGTTTTCTTTCCTGTTATTTGTGTTGTTTTGTCCCATCACTGTACAATTTGCTATTTAAATACAAAATATTATTCTTGGATAAAGAAAGGACAGATGGAAACACAACAAGGGGAAGTCTGTCCATTTCATTCATTATCTTTGTCTTGTTCACATCAGTGGAATTAGCAAGCTTCTGCAGTTCAAATGCTGAATGCAAGCTGCTATCACAGACTTTACTGGACTTGGAGGAGCAGTGTCTAGCAACTGTGCAACGTGGCGCCATAGATGGTATAATAAATAGGCTGAATCCCTATTTAATACCCAGTCTATAGTTGAAGCGAGTTGTTTTCTCTGGTTGCTCGTCTCCAGACACAAAGAAGCTCAGCCAGGCTGCAGGAACACTGCAAAAGCACAAGCACAGCATTGTACATTGACAATAACAGGCAACGAGTCCTACACTGCAACTTGATCAGCTGCTTATAACTATAAGTTGTCTGTCAATGTAAAGCTAAGCCCGTTATCCTGAAAACAAAACCCCACTGCTCTGAAAATACGCACTGTGGCGTTCAAGTTCAGTGACTGGTTACCTTCTGTCTACCAGACTCCATTAACATATTGCTCAGTTTAACTGTTGCAAACATCTACTCCTTCAAAAAAAATTTATTTCTTACAACTCATAATCAGACATTTAATCATGTGTTGAACATTTGGCATCAATTTGATCTCTTAACAAATTTGAAACAGGCAAACTAAAACAGTATATTCCAGCCCAGAAAGGAGGACACCACAGCTGTTGCGTTGTTGTCAGAGAAGCAAATATTTCAACTTACCATGTTTCCCTAATCTCTGATAGCATATAAAATTACAGGAAGTCTATTAGAGATTTCTCCTTTTTGAGTTATTGTAATGTAACATCCAGACCAAACTGTTCTGCCTTTGATTCAGAGGTGAGAGTCAAAGATAAATTCCAGCAAGTTTTATTTTTGTTGAGAAATCAAACACATCATCCTCTTGAAAACTGTCCATTACATACTGATTTTGAACATAAACACCACCAGCAGTTCAAGGTTTTGAAACCAACTTTAAGAGACTACTGACATCTAGTGGACATTTATTACAACAACACCTGCCTGAAATTGAAACTCAGGATTCCTCAGTTTTTGTAATTATGCATCTTGTTTCTTTAAAAACAGACATAAAACTGAAAACTGATTCTTAGGCCTTAAAATGAAAGCCACTTGTACATTTATATTTGGCACAGCCATTTTTACAATGATTAAATTACACAGAGAGTTTCATCTGGCAAACACCACTGATGCTTCAACACATGCAAAACAAAAAAAGGAACAACAGCAACAATTTGCAAATGACAAAATACGACAAGAGCATAACATATTTACTCAACTAAGGTTGTCCAGATTGTAGTTCACACTGCTGTCTGCTCCATGTTGCAGTCCTCAGGTGCTATAATAAGTCTCTACACAAACAGTCCAACCACACAACAATGTCATGAGGGAACAAATAGGACTAATAAAGAACCTCCACCCAGCACACTTTTTTCTGGTCATTGAGGGTCAGGGTAGAAAACCTTAATATGAATGGCTGAGTTGTTGCGTGTACGTGTCATGGGCTCCCCAGCTTCATCAGGATCTTCCGGCTCCAGATCGTCAACAAGCTCCACCGTGGAGGTGTTGGCCGCCAGCTGCAGCACCCCCTGGCTGCTGGCTTGCAGCTGGAGGGCGATGTTGATGGCCCTGTTGATGGCCAGGCCCAGGCCGTGGACGCAGATCTCCCTGTGACCCCCACCTTCCAGCAGCTTCTGACAGCGTGCCAGCTGAGCCCGAAAATCAGTCTTCATGTTGACGTAGACGTCGTTCCGTCTCTTTGGGAGTTTCCGGGGAGGCGCTTCCTCAGGGTGTACTCAACTGGGTCCATCTCTACAGCCGGAGAGGTGGAGTCAGTGTGCACCGGGGCTGTTGGAGGGATAGAGGACATTCCTGGGTTGCGTGGCTCTGTCATGTTTCTCAGTGGATATGCTGGGGCCAAAACAAGGAAGCTGAGAAAATACAAATAGAAGAGAAGCTGATGAAATGTTGTTATGATACATGATACATTACAGCCTACATTCTACATGCGCCACTGGTGGTACGTGAGCTCCCTCTAGTGGTACGTGGAGGACTGTCAGAAATATTTTTTAAAAATGAAATATATTCATTTAAATGCTTAGAACATGATCAAAGTAATACAAAATTTCAACTGAAAATACAGAAAATTTAAATGATAATTGAAATGTGTCATGCTTGGTTAAGAGGTAAACTGTGATAGCAGACAATAAGAGCAGTGAGGAGTGAAGAGAATTAAAATGAATGCTTCAAAGACACTGCAATTGTGGCTCCAAACTGGAGGTTTTAAGATGAGAACAGTGTTGAAAATGAAGTGGATGACAGTGAACAGAGCATAAGCGCTAGTGGCAGCAGGGAGTGTCCAAACAAAACACGCAATGGTAAGAAGATATAACTCGAGTTTAGGGTTGCAACTGATGATTATTCTCCATCATTGATTAATCTGTTGATTATTTTCTCGATTAATCGCTAAGTTGATTGGTCCATAAAATGTCAGAATATGGTAAAAAATGTTGATCAATGTTTTCAAAAGCCCAAGATGACGTCCTAAAATGCCCTGTTTTGTCCACAACCCAAACATATTCAGTTTAATGCCAGAGAAGAGTGAAGAAACCAGAAAATATTCACATTTAAGAAGATGAAATCAGATCATTTGGACATTTTTTATTTTTTTAAAAATGACACAAAAGGATTAATTGATTATCAAAATAGTTGGCAAATATTTTAATAGCCGATTAATTATTGCAGCTCTACTCAAGTTACCTTAAATTCAGATTCAGGACTTATTGGGAATAAACCTGCCTCCTGCATGTGTGCGTGTGTGTGTAGTCAGTTTACACGCCTGTATTTTAATGTCAGATACAGGACCAATGATGATACTTGGAGACGCTGATATCTTATGAGCCAGTACATGGTGCAAAAAGTTTAGAAACACTGGCTTACAGCAAACAGACATCCTATCAAAGATGCAACTACCAATTACTTCCATCTGTTAACCTGTGGATTATATTCTAAATGAATCATTTGGTTAATAAAATTAAAACAAATGGTGAAAAATTACATAATGATTTGTCATCTTAAACATCTGACTAACAATCCAAAACCCACAGACTTTCAGTTTTATATCCCATTAGAAAAGAAAAGCTACAGATCCTAACAGTTGAGAACCTTCATGTCAGGTAATGTAAAAAAAAAAAATCTATTATCAGATGGAGCAGTTGGTTCAATTTCTGTCGGTTAACTAATAGTTTCAACATCCTAGATCCTGCAATAAATTGGCTGAGCAGCGGAAAATTGACATGTAGATTGATATCAAGTACCCTATAAGTAAAATAGAAACACAAATGCAGAACATCCCCTGATTCCACCATCTCCAATGTGATGGCACTGTTCTCTGTGTCACTGTTCTCTGTGTCTCTGGGTTTTGGACTGATGGTTGAACAAAATGAGACCTTTGGTGACATCACCTCACACTTAAAGGAACAGTTCTTCACACTAACAACATAAAATGCATATTTTTCCTCTGACCCATAGTGCTGTTTAGTGCTATATTCTATAGCACTGCATAATTAATGTTAATGTTATTGAAATTCCAATATGGCCAACTGCATTATCCAAATTGCAGGAGCTGTTTTTTTTTGTTTTTTTTTGTTGTGAAAATTAAAATTGTGTCTCACCCTCTTTCCAGAAATCATGAATACACAGACCTTGTTGGACATTGTAGGAACTATTTTCTTCAATTTGATTTTGGGGCTTAACTGTTGTATTAAGGAAATTGTGATGGAATCTTTTTTACTCTTTTCTAACATTTTACAGACCGAATTATTGTCAGAAAATAATAAACAGATTCATTGATTAATGACAACAGTCGCTGCAACCCGCTACTAAGAGGTATACTATACAAATAAAACACTACACCGTTAACTGTATGGATTGATTAAAGACATCAGCAGCAAGTGGCAGCACATTACCACGAGAATAACCGAGGTTACGGTAAAGCTTCAATACAAAGAGAACTTCATCTATATGAAGAACACACTTACCTTCAGAGGATAGTTTCAATCAACAAATTTGTCTTATCTCATTGTGAACGTCTGTGGTGAATGGTTTTCTTTAACAGCGGCTTTCACGTTAACCAAACGCTGTTTATTTTCTGTGTGCCCCGGAAGTAGAAGCACAGTGGATAATAGGTTGTGTTAGCAGGTAACCCTTGATTTGTGAAACTCTCGCGAAGTTTTCACGTGTTATTACTTTATTATGCACCTGGTACAAACTAATTCTGGTTTATAGTGTGAAAACACCGTGTTAAGATCCGTGTGTTTCTGGGGACAAACAGACCTGGTTATGGTCAGAAAAAAGATAATGGTTTGGGTTTAAATGCGCACTCTCGCGAGATCTTTCGCGGTTCTGGGGTTCCCTTCTACACGCGAATAGAAGGGAACTACTACCTCTGTAAGAAATGTGCAATCTCATTACAGCAAAAGCAGTCTGAAATTTGTACAATTTGTAACACTCCTCCCCACTGTTTGTAGCTACATTGTAACATTCCTCGTCAAAAGTCATTTTGGATTTTTGGCTTTTAAAAAAGAATTACTGTGGATTCTAAAAGTCCTTCGATGATCTATAAAAGGTGGATTTTTCCTTTTAAGTTCAAGTTCTTGCATTGTCATATACACAACAATTAGAGTGAGACAGTTTATGGCGGTGGAATACTTAGATCTCAGGTTCCCTCCAACTGTGATCTTACAGGTATGTATGAAAATAAGGGAAAAAATCACATGAGTGGAAGAAAATCTAGTTAGAATAGTTATATGATAATATAAAGTAAAATATTAAGCTGGGGTACTGTGGTGAGAATAATACAATGTAGAAACTGTAAAAGTAGTATGTAGTATGTATATACACAATGAGAACAGGTTGTACTGCACAAAATACCCCAGCATCCAGAGATTGTTTTCCCTGGATATGATGAAATTCATAAAGGATGCTCTACATTCACATCATGGTAAACTATGAAATCTGGAGCATATGTTTTCTCTGGATTGGGACCACTTTGACACACATGGTTCGATGACAAAGAGTGATGATATTCCACAGATTTGGTCAAATTCTAGCTAAGTACTGAGTCCACATATTTCAATATATTGCATGAGTCATATATGCATATTTTATCTAATGTGTATGCTACATTAAATGTATCAGGACATAATATATTATATGAGGCATATGCTGGCTTATTTGACCTGCTATAAGGCAGATCAGAATATTCATATGATCCAGAGTTTAAAAATGATATCTCTAGGTTATGGGTATTTTGCACAACACACAGGTGGGTGAGAAATGAAAGGAAAAACAAACATAAAATTTATTAGTAAGGTGATGGGCCACCAGGTGCCACCAGAACAGCTTTGATGCACCTTGGCATTAATTTTACAAATCTCTGGAAGTCTGCTGGATGAACACCAAATGATATTCCACTATTTGGTGTTTCTGATAGGGGTGGTAGAGAGTTTGTCAAACATGTTGGTCCAAAATATTCCCAGAACTGTAAAACTGAGTTGAGATCTGGTGACTGCAAAGGCTGTAGCATATGAGTCACATCATCTTCATACCATTCAGTGATCACTTGCCCTGTGATTGGGGCATTATCATCCTGGAGGACACCATTCCCATCATGATAGAAATGTTTTCATCACACCATAAAGATGATTACTCAGAATAACTTTGTCTTGATTTGCAGTGACCCTTCCTGCTAAGGGGACAAATAGACCCCAACCATGACACCAAAATACCCCCTACAGTATAATATAGCCACCAGATCCCCTCACTGTAGATGTCAAGCACTCACTTTTGTTCTTTAATTTGTTGCTTCTCTGTATGCTGTGATGTGTGCAGATAAATAGGTATATATAGTGAGATGTAGCCTAAACGGATTATAAACAGGAAGTCTAACTGAGCAGGTTTAGCCAGTACAGTAGAATATGTATGTGACAGTACAGTAAGTATGGTATTAGTATAGAAGTCGTATAAACTGTAAGGTGACAATAAAGTGTAGTGTGACATCCATGTGTCAGTACAATGTGAGTAAAATGTGACAAGCTTGAGAGCTCATGAGAACAGTTTTTATGCTGTTCCTGGTGGTACAGGAACAGAAGTTGTGGTACCATCTGCTGGACAGCAGCAGGCACAACAGTTTGTGTTGACATTCTTCGTGCACCGCTGGTCATTGAGGTCCTCCATGGATGGCAGCTGATGTGCTGTGCAGTAGGAGTATCCTGCAGTTCATGCTGAGTCTCCACAGCCTGCAGAAGAAGAAGAGCTGTTGTCTCTCTGTCTTTGTGAAGGTGTCCGTTTGGTGAATCCAGGTCAGATCCTCACATAGGCCTTTTCCACCAACATGGAACTGGGCCTGTTCTGGTTCAAGCAGCTAATTTTGAACTGTTAAGAGCTTTTCCACCAAAGATAAATTGGTTGAGAACACAAAAACTGGACAGGCAGACAGACAGATGAGGAAATCCTGAGGCAAAGGGAAATACAGTTAGCAACAGGCTATAAATCTACATGAGAAACAAATCACAAAAACTAGAGAACACTTGAAAATTAGATTGAGCTACATGACCACTGCAGCAGGGGCAATAATCCAGTGACTAGTGGGAGAAGATCTGGGGCTGATATACTGGAAAGGTGATGAGGGGCAGGTGAGCAGATTTTTTCAGACAGGTGTGCAGAGAAGCAGAGCTGGGAGTCAGTTCAGAAGCTCGCCCACAACACACAGACACACAGACACACAGACACACACACACACACACACACACACACACACATTATTTTATTATGATATTGTTGTTATCCATTTTTAATGGACTGCCAGTGTGACAATAGAATCCTGAATGTAATCCTGAAGTTTAGTTAATTTATGAAGAAAATGTGTAATATGCATCGAGTATTTCTACCAACTAATAAAATGTCTCCATTCTGCAGCACAGCAGGGGAAAAAAACTTTGTGCTGATCATTTACAATAAACTGATTTTTCATTTACAGGAAACCGGATGACCAGTGAAGCCAAAAGTGAAAGTGTCGTCACCCACCACAATAAAAGGAGAGATCTGCACTGCGGAACTTCATTGGCATCTGAAGGGAAGTGCGGCGCTTCATCTACAGGACAAATTATTTGTATCCTGTAGTGCACAACTGAAAAGAAGAACTCTTGGTTAAGAGAATGTCATTTCGCCATGGACACATCTCTTCTACGAAGGTGGGTTTATATGCTTTGGTTTGGCAGTGATTTTTCAGTTCTATGCCTGATGGAGGACCTAAAGAGCATCATTATTACAACATTAACAACCGATTATTAATATAATATGATTCTGTGACGCTTTCGGGGCTTCTGCTGTCATTTCTTATCAAATCTGGCATGTGGCTGAACCAGGTACAGAGCAGACTGCTTTCTTAGACATCTCCATATTTATAAAAACCACGAAACGGTGACAGTACAACGCATAATTTACAATAATGATGACTTATCATAAGACTTTGAGGTCTGTCTGTCCGTCAAGAACGGGAACGCCTCGCGGGAGCGCGCACAGTTAAAGCGAGAACTCCCAGAATGATTATTAAATTCGCGGGGTTTAATCTCTCAATATTTCTGATGTCGAACTCTTCTGTGTTCTTTATCGATGTGTTTTTATGCGCAGTATTCCAGACTGTTAGGGGAGACTGAGGGCAAATGTGACGTTTTTTCCACATTTTCATTTATAATTTACAGATTACCAGAAATATATGCAGGGAGGAAGTAACAAAAATTAATTGATTGGAAAAAAGGAGATGATGAAAATGCATGTGGATTGAAAAATAGAGGGGTAAAAATAAATGAAATGAAAAAATGGAGTGATAAATTATCAAGTGATGTGATTCATTTAAAGCTGATTTGATTAAAAACAGTTGTAATATGATGAAAACAGTTTCATCATTTACAACACAAAATTGTTATTTATCATTTATTGTTTACAAATGAATGAAAGAAGTGATGAAAATATACGAGAATTGAAAAAATAAGAGACAGATAAATTGTCCATTAATGATAAACCTGATTGTTATTTTATTTATCACTTTCACTCTTGAGGCCACACTCCTTAAATAATAGATGACAATTATGTGTTATAAATGATGTAACATGGTTCTCTTTTCATATCACAACTGTTTTAAAACAAATCAGCTTTACATTAATCAAATCACTTGATTTATCACTCATATTATCATTTTTCATTTCACATATATTTTTTAATCCCTTTGTTTTTCAATTCACATGCATTTTCATCACCTCTACTTTTAGAAATAGATTTTTCTCACTTCCTTCCCTCATAGAAACACACGAGTCATCTTTTGATTTAAGAAATGTGCATTAATTAATTATACAACTGATACATTTTCATGAACAAGGACAATACAATTGACCCCCAGTGGGGGAAGTTGTAGCAGTGGTTGGGGACACAATTTTAGGATTTTTTTGTAAGTGGTTCAAATTCTGTTTGATGTCAGACATCACATACCTATTTCTATTTTAGTGCAGGGCTAGGCAATTGTTTTGAGTGGTAACTAGATTTTAATTATTTGAAATTAATTAAAAAGAAATTTTACATTTATATTCAATGAAATATGTTTATTTTCATAATCAAGATGCTTAAATTGAGCCATGTGGCTCGGGGACAATTGTAACATAGTACTACAATTGCAGCCATGGTAAAGTCTTGTATACTAGCAGCACAAATATTAGCATAGGTTGTTCATGTTCATTTTTAACCAATAAGCTTGAAATAAAGTTGATGCAAATTTAAATTCACAGCAGATGGAAAATATACTGTATGTCCCAAAAAGTAATGTTCACACATCAAAAGATACATTTTATTTAATAAGGCCGTGATGAAATGATCCTGCTTCTGTTTCACAGGCAGAGAAAGAATTATACTGAATATGTGCAGAGCAAGTGTCATCACTAAACTTGTTACTGATTGTGTTACAGTTTTCCCCTGTTACAAATGGCCCTGGTCTCCCCTATACCAAAATGTTATTCAACAATGAATGAAAGAGAGTTAAGAAGGAAAGTCGAAGTCACTTTTCTGGCAAAAAGATAAAAAGTCTTTGTCCACAGGGCCATTTCATAGTGAAATTCTAAAAACACTAACAATCCTTGTACATGTTAAAATGCAGCTGCGCAACCAACATGTAGACACAAACAGACTTCTTCAGAGTTTAACCCTCAGCAGACACTTTTTTTGCCTCATTATTTTCCTGTCTCATCTTTTTCTTCCTTGTACACATGTAGTGGTCATACTTTGCATTTGTCATCTCTGATTTCACTGACTTCAGGTTCAGGTGTTTGCAATCATTGTGTATTTACTAAAAGGAAAACTATGAGAGGTTTAGACCCTCAACAAGGCTGTTTGTGCTGCTCTGCATTATTTGTGACTCAGCTCCCTGTTAAAATGTACAAGCATTGTTTATATTTAGAATTTCAACCACGAGACAGAAATCTGAACAAAGGCTTTTTGACCACTTGCCAGAAGTGTGCTTTTCTCCTCTTCTGGGCTTCTGTGTTCTCTACCCAAAGAACATCTTCATTACATTTGTTTGAACACCTGAGCAGTCTGGACTGGAGAGAGAAGCAGACATGTTTTTCTCCCATGTCAGTGTTAGTATTCAGAAAACTTCCATATTCTTAAAGTTCTTTGTTTCATGGGTTGAGAACACTGCTTGATGCTGGTGGGACATGTTCAAAAAGAACATTGATTGGTGGGATAACTGTAAAACAGAAACCAAAAACAATCAAGTCTGCAGGTGACAAAATTATTTTTGCATTTCTTGTTTCTGATGTATGCTCATGTTTGGTTAAACAACTCTTTTCTTTTTTTAAGGATATGGGCATTTTGTAAAGACTGATCAGAACTTTGTCTCTTTCAGTGAGAAGCTGTTTGAATAATCTGTGTGGGATGACTGAGACTGTACCTGCAATGGAGGTAAATATTATACAATAATATATAAAAAGGAAACTATCCTTGAGCATACTGTGTAGGAGATAATGAGTTGGTTCACTACATGACATTATATTTTGTCATTCATCAAGGGAATCAGTGATGAAGATTCATTTGTTGAACTTAACTGTGAGGAAGTCGAGGACTCTCCATCAACACCATGTTCTGATGGCAAGAATGACTGTCAACAGACTAATGAGAGTGGTAAAGATCAGCTTCTTTATACGATCTGTTGTTCAGCAGAAAGGCACTAAATGATGTGCAGTCTGTGCGTAGCTTTAAATCATCATATCATTAATATTATTATCAATATTATTATTGTTATTTCCACAGTGCCCTGCTCATCTTTGAAGACAACAGTCTATCATGTCAGTAGTGAGCAAGTGTCTCAGCACTTGGACACTCCTGCTGGTGAAGTGGAGAGCTACACTGTGACCACCTGCAGGGAGGAAGAAACTGTGCAAGAGACGATGGACACAGACAGAGAAGAACTGAAGAATGAAAGAACAACCGAGCCTGTTGTAACATCTGTACCCACAAGTGAGTAAAAGAAAAATATACATATAACAAAAATGAAGCAATAAGTCACAAAGTCTAACACAGAGTGCAGATCCACTGACTCTGTGACAGGTTAAGAAAGAATAATGATGTGAAATAGGCATAACACAAATACATGCAAACACAAGCTTCAATATAAAAAAAAACAAATGCTGATTCATGTTGATTCTGTAAGAAAGTAGAAACACAACAGAATTAAGTCTTGCTGTTATCAGATTTATATGCTGACTCTCTGCAGCTGGTGTCTGGATTTAGCCAAAGATTTTTTAGGAGGTAAAAGAAGCTTCACTTTGTTACTCTACTTCAGGCCTGATAACTGTGGACTGTTTTTAAACAGACTGATAGTTTCACTTGCTTCACATCACTTTCATTAGTCACATTGGATTGAACTTTGTCATCATATCAATAATTTAAAATGATGAGCTTTATAATTCTGAACCATGACCTCCAGTATTTTATTGAGTTACTTCAATGAGTCAGATAATAGTTAATCAACATTTAGGTAAATATCTGATTGGACTGAATACTGGCAGACACCCAATATTAGGATCAGGAAGATCCACAGTATTTTTTTTTGCAAACTACAGTTTACACAAACTAAATGTGCAATTTGCTTTCAAATTGATACTGGCAGATACTGACTTGTATGTCTTCCTTATAACAAAATAAATTCCAATAGTGCTGCAAAATAAAAGGATTTACAAATCTTTTCTGCTGAGACCTCTTTGAGTTTAAAATAGATGGGACCTACATTGGTACATACTGCTTCCAGGAAATAGCCATACACTTGCATTTTGAGTCTGGCACCAACAAAGACTCTCATCTTCTCAACACAGTATTACTGGAATACTATGTGACAGAACAACAAAGTTGCAAGTTCATAGTTCTATTCATAGTGTTTATTGCCCATATTCCAAATCCCACACCTTCATATATCCACAGAGACACAACTGGAGTGCTTATTGGAGGATCTGGGGTTGGAGCAGCACTACAAAGAGAAGCTGTCCCTGAGCACAATACTTCAGATTGATGAGAAGACCATCACTGATGAACCTGCCAAGTGTAATTCAGATCTTCCGTGGTATTTTCTGAAGAGACTGATGATGGTTAATGTGACAGCTAGAAATGTGAAATGTACATCAGCACATGAGTCTGACTGTGATGCTGAGGCAGATGTGGAGTCAGATCTTGATGATCTGTTTAATAGTCAGAGTTCAGGTGACATGATGAACCCCCTCGACATAATCACTGCTCTGTTTCTGTGTTCTGATGGTTTTGTACAGCAGGAACTGGCACTCAAAATGTCTATGTGTCAGTTTTCTGTACCTCTGTTGCTTCCTAACTGTGACACAAAGCAGTGTACACTCATGCTTTGGGCTTTGAGAGACATTGTTAAAAAGTACAGACCTCAGTCACTTTCAGATTCAAAGGGCTTCATTGAGAACAGAATTGTTGTCTCCAAACTTCCAATGATATCTTTTGTGAGACTGGGTGAGTGCTCTTTTGTCCAAGTCAGAGATCCTCAATAAGCTTCTGAGCAATTCTCAGCAGTACCATGACACCTTTGTTCACCGTGACATGCAGTGTGGTGACAGTCCAAGGAGAATATCTGATGGGTTGGCTGAAATTTCTTGGTACCTTCCTTGTGGAAACAAAAACATGGATGTTTTCAGTGAGCCAGTAGCTGTAGTTAACCTTCGTGGGGACATTGCTTTGTATGAAACACAGTTTTCTTTTTTGTGTTCAGACATCTGCAGCAGTTTTTGTGTTCTTTGACAATTTGGACTCCAATTGTAATCTGCTTACCAACAAACACCACAAAGCACAGATCTTCTTAGTGGGTAACCATCAAACCAGTCACTCCAGTAAGACTGCTTTAAAAAATGTAGCAACCAAGTTGGGCTTGACCAAGAGCAGCATTCTTTTGAAGACTAAGGCCATGAACAATGCAGACTTTGTCAAAAATTTGCAGAAAACAGTCAGCAATGTAGTTGAGAACTCAAAGATGAAGATGGGAATCGAACAGATGGCTGACATTGCACATGAACTGGGAATCATGGTTGATGAAGACTCTAAAGAGTGTCAGACTGCCAAGAAAAATGCAGATGCCATCACTGCAGAAATTCAGGACATCCTTAAATACAAAGAGGCTCAGCTGCCCTTGCATGGGCAAATATGGAAGGAACTGACTTGCTTAGAGAAGGAAGAATTTCGGCTTCGAAAACTTGGGTCTCAAAACATAGAAATGTACAAAAGTGATCTTCATATAAAGAAAAGAAAACTGCGAGAAAAACAGAACTCTTATGACATGTCAAATGCAATGATATGTTTCATCACTGCGATCTTGAGCCCAGGGATTGAGAGGTGTTATTTCCTGAAATGGATGCGAATGAACCTCGATAACCTGTCTCGAGAAAAACTGTCTGACCTCAGGGAGCAGTACAAGAAGAAATGCAAAGATTCTGAGAACAAAGAGGAGATCAAAGACATTGACAGTCAACTTTCCAACAGCTCACTGGGGACTGAACACTTTTTCCGTGAAATGGGTCAGATCTATGAAGCTTCAGTTTCCCTTCCAGAAACAAACCCGTCACGCCAACAATTACAGCATCTGCCCAAACTGTGTGCACAGTTGTTACTTGATGGATTTCCCCTTGAACTTGTAGATGGAGACGCATCCAACATACCTCTCACATGGGTGATTGACGTTCTCTCTGAGCTCAATGACTTGGTGTCTCCTAAGAACAAGATACTGGTAGTAACAGTTCTTGGAGTTCAGAGCACAGGAAAGTCCACTCTCCTCAACACCATGTTTGGAGTGCAGTTTGCAGTCAGCAGTGGTCGATGCACTCGGGGTGCCTTCATGTTGCTCATCAGAATCAATGAAGATGTGAAAAAAGTTCTCAACTGTGACTTCATGGTGATCATTGACACTGAGGGCTTGAAGTCACCAGAGCTTGCACAACTGGACAACAGCCATGAACACGACAATGAGCTTGCAACACTTGTTGTGGGGCTGAGTGATATCACCATCATCAATATTGCAATGGAGAATTCAACAGAAATGAAGGACATCCTGCAAATAGTTGTGCATGCTTTTCTCAGGATGAAAGAGGTTGGAAAAAAGCCCAAATGTCAGTTTGTTCACCAGAATGTGTCAGATTTTCAGCCCATGAGAAGAACTTACGAGACAGGAAACTGCTCTTGCAGCAGTTAAAACGAGATGACCCAAGCAGCAGCCAAAATGGAAAAGAAAGAGAAGAACAAGAGCTTCACAGATGTGATGGAGTACTGTCCAGACACTGGTAACCAGTACATTCCTGGACTCTGGAATGGAAACCCACCAATGGCACCAGTCAATGCAGGGTACAGTGAGGCTGTTTATGAGCTCAAGAAGAACATAATCCAAACTTTGAAAAGTTGTGGGTCTTCTGCTAATAATATCTTGGAGTTCACAGAGTGGACAAAAAGCCTGTGGAATTCAGTAAAGCATGAAAACTTCATCTTCAGCTTCAGAAACAGCCTAGTGGCTGATGCATACATGAGACTGTGCACAGAATTCAACAAATGGGAATGGGAATGTAAAAAGGACATGTACACATGGGTTACAGAAGCTGAAATGAAAATTTCCAACTTTGGCAAACCTGCTATGAAATCAGAGTTTTCTGAAATGTCAGAACTTCTCAGTCATTTGAAAACTGAAGCTCACACAGAGCTGTCTAAATGGGAGACAAAGCTTCTTGAAAATCTGGCACAGTACTTCAAGCAAACAGAGGGTCATGTCTATCTAGTTGAAGGATACAGAGAGGACTTTGCAAACAGTGCAAAGAGCCTTCGACGACAAATGGAGAACTCTGTTCTTAATCAGCTCAGAGCTGCTGCTGAGATCAGACAGGGAATGACAGAAATTGACAAAATAAAAAGAGAACCACACAAAAGAATTGGAAGAGAGAGTGCGTGGATTGATTGAGAAGTGTCGGGAAAAAAAAGTGAAGATGACAGACAAAGAGCTGGATGACGAATTTGACAAGATGTGGAATAAAATAGAGCAGGAACTATCCTTTTCAACCTTAATGGTCAAGAACATCTACACCAGTGTGTCTCAACATCTGCGAACAAATCTATCACCCAAGGGAAGTCTTGCATGTGACCTGTTAAGTCAAGAAAAACTGGGAGATTGTGGGAAGCAGCCTTTCCAGTATAAAGGGAAACGAGTCTACAACCCATTTAATACACAGTTCTGGAAAAATGATACAAAGGCTGTAAACCAACTTGCTGACAACATCATAGTTGCTTGTAAACAGATTGTGACTGAAAAATTACAAAGAAAAAGCAACTACCATGACACTTACACCCAGGAGATCCTACACATGATTGATGAGAGGCTGCAAAACAATCAGGATCTAAAGACAGACATTGAGTTTGAAGTTTCTCTCAAACAGCACATCTGTGGATTTGCAGCCAGACAGTTTCAGAAAATGCATGAAGATTTCTTACATGAGAATGATCCCTACACATGTCTGAATAAAAACAAAGAAAACTTTCGTGCTGATTTCAAAGATGTGTTTCATAAACGAGACCAGTGCCAGAAGAAGGCAGAAGAATTCACAGACCGTTGCTTGAGGCCTGCAGTGGAAGACTTTGTCAACCGTTCATTAGGTCCTGATATCATTGGTGAAATGCAGACAAGCTCAGAGTTCAGCACACGAATGTTCCTACAGTATTCAATCTTACTGGATTTGCTCTCAAAGAAGGACTTTGAAAAGTATCGGAGGTATATTTTCTCCTATGAGGAGTATGTAAACAAATGGGTATTTGACCGCATAGTGGAACACTTCTCAAATGAGTCTACAACGTTTGAGTTTGAGGATCGACATCTTCAGTCAAACATCGACAGCATAAATAATGCTATCAGCAACGCTAAAACAGAGAAGAGTGGCAACTTGAAGAGATTCATTGAAAATGTCTGTCAAGAACTTGGTGATAAACTGGTAATTTCCCAAGATGCTCTTGGTGCTTTCATGATCCTGAACAATGCTGACCAGGAACAGTTTGCTCACTGGCTCACAAAGTGTGTGGGAGGACATGGGGGAAGCTCTTCGAGGGAAGTTTAAAGAAACAGACATCCAAACAAAACTGACAAGTCTTCATGTGAAGCCTCAGAGAGAGCTTTTCACCAAACTGATTGGATGTGGTAAACAGTGTCCATTCTGCAAAGCGCCTTGTGAGGCAGGACAAAATGCTCATACTGAACACTTTACTTCACTACATCGACCAGAGGGTCTGGGTAATTTCAGGTGGGTTGGAACAGAAAAACTTGTCATTGACGTGTGTACATCCCTAGTGATCAGTGATGCACATTTTCGCTGCGATGCCACAAAGAATAATTGGCACCCTTACAAGAAGTACAGAGAAATTTTCCCAGACTGGAAAATTGTTCCAGATGCAAGTCTTAAGGCATCAGACTACTGGAAATATGTCATGACAAAGTTCAATGTTCAGTTTGCTGAAGAATATGATGCAAAACCTGCTGATATTCCTGAAACTTGGAAAAATATCACATACGAGCAGGCAGAAAAGAGTCTCAAAGAGTCATTTCATGTGTGAGACTACTAAGATTCCCCTCATTTGTTTTGAGTGCGCAGAGGTACCCCCTCCTCCTTTCATGGATATTTGATCTTCAGTTGTTTTATGCAACAAGAAGTAAACCACAAGTTATAATATTCAGTAAGAGAAAGATGAAGATAGATGTTTTATCACTACAGCATGAGAGAAAATCACTGCACCTAGAGCTCACCTTTACCCGAGATCACATTTAACATGTTTAATAAAAATAATCTGCTTTAACTCTATATTTATGTTGATGAGGGAATTTTAAAATACTTTGAGTCAATGAACATGTTAGGAGCAAAAATGAGAAACATTCAAAATGTTTCCAGTTTAATGAGTTTGAATTCATCATCTTTGTGAAATAAATATAATGAAAAGTTGTGCACAGTTAATCAAGGTAACAGTCTTTTTTTTCTTTTATCAAATATATGTAATCTTTTATTGTTTTTTTGTAAAACATCTGATGTCAAATATTTGTATTTACTCTGCACTTTGTTTAAAAGTTCACTCAGTCTTCATGTGGTTTTGTCAAAGGACTGAAATTTTTTTTTCTGATTGTCTTTTGTTTCTCTTAATTATCTGATGTCAAATATTTACATTTATTTTTTATCAGTCACTCACTGCACATTGTATTGATATTAATAGGACAGAAAGTTAGAAAAAGTATTATATGCACTTATTTACTCAGAATTTAGAATGTGTTTTGTTTCTGTGAAGTAACATGTTGTATGAGAAGGCTGAACATATTACAGATATTTTACCACTAAGGCTTACAATGTGGACGTGAGAGAATAACTGTAATTACTGCTCACCTTTACCCAAGATTACATTTAATGTGTTTAACAAAAAATAATTAGTTTTAACTGTTTAAATGTTTAAACGTTGATGATGACCTTTTTGAATGCTTTTTGATATGTTGAGTCAATGAAAATGTGAGGAGCACATATTACAAACATTTAAAATGTTTCTGGTTTAATTGAATCTGAGTTTGAATTTATGATTTATGGCTGACAGATGAATGTTGCTACTGTTCACAGTTAATGAAGGTAACAAAGAGACAGATTACTTTATTTTATAAAATTAATGATGTGCAGTCTTGTGTTGCTTTGTGAAGTATCTGATAACATGTGCATTTACTGTTTGCTCTTTTGGAAATATCACTCAGTCTTTATGTGGTTTTGTCATAATAGGAAAGAAAGTTGTTTTTGTTTCCCTTAAGTATCTCATGTCAAACATTTACATTTCTAAAGTCTAAAAAACAGGTATGATATGTGCTTATTTATTCAGAGTTTAGAATCTGAAGCAGAATGTTTCAGTGTATTAAGTGATAATTCGGTCTAAAAGTCAACATGTAGGATATACATGACAGAGTTTTTCCTTAATTTTATTCTTTATTTGAGTATATTATGTGATTTTCTGAACTCAGAATTTAGAGTTTCCTTGTTTTTGTTTCTGTAAAATATCTGGTTCCAAGTATTTTACATGTTAAAATGAATTAATTCAAATATCATTCATTCTTCATGTAGTGTTACTTACTCCTGAGTGAATAAAGAGACAAAATCATCAGACTGGCTATGAATGTCTTTAATGTTTCCCAGATCAGAATCACAGTATACAGTGTATAATAACTTCTAAAGTAAACAGAATTATCATCACCTCATTTATTTAGATAGTTAATTTAATTTAAAAAAATAATCTTTTTAAAAATTCCATTATTTAACCTTTTTCTTCATCTAGGATGTGAGGCATCTTATGGTATCAAAGCCCTCATGTCTGTCTGTCCCACATGTGATTAAGTGGCTACATGTAAACACTGCTACATGTGAGGTGAGCCAACATTTCATTGACTGCACTTGTGTTTAGTGTCTGAACATGAATCACTGGTCAGTTCCATCATTACATTAGTTATCTGATCAAAGCTGGCTTTTATCAGTGCTCTTAGCCTCTGACATGTTTCCATAAATACTCTGAAGTCACACACATCAGGCAGCAGATTCATCAGGAGTGTAGCTGGATAACAATAATTTCAAAATAAAAGTTTACTAAAATTTGGATAAAGAAGGTGAAGACACAAAGTAGTCGATTCCTCTACTACAATTCCAGAAGAAAAAGAAATCAAACCACAGACTTAGACTCTAACTATTGTAATTTTGAAATGTAACATTGATTGGAAACTAGAAAATGCTAATGTGGCACCTCTATTCTGAATTGAGAGAGAATAGCTACCGTCTGCTGTATATTAATTATCTGGGGCTCTGAGCAGTTGACAAGACTCACAAGGAGACGTTGCCATTAAAAAAGAGCAGCTGGCAGGTTTATTACACAATCTCTGCAACACACCACTCAACAAATCGCTTTGGTTTTGCCAATGAAAATACCCCAAAATAAAATAGTGCTCTTTAGTTTAGGAAAACGGAGAAAAAAACACAATAATTTGTCTTTTGATCTGTCTTCTGGCTTTAATAATTACTATTTTGTTTGTTTGATTTTTACACTTAAAAATGTACAGTTTTTGATCCTCTTCCAGATGTTGTGTGTCTGTCTTTGTTCTGCAGTTTGGTATTTTTTCTTCAGTTTCCTCAGAGTTGGCAGTCTCAAAACCAAGTAAGTGGTGATGGCAGCTACTGCTGCTAAACTAGGTCATGTTTTCCAAGTAGAAATATTGTTTGCTAATGAGCTAATGGCAGTTTCACACTGTAAACATAAAGCATTGATCTACTTTGTGCTCCAGGATTAATGTATTAAATATCAGTGTATACACTAGTGGGACAACATCACACCATCGAGCCTTCATGTCCAAACCAACAATCAATTCCATTTCTATAGACAGCCTTTTGCAGCTGGTGCATACAACTGATTATTTATACAACAGCCTGCTTCAGTTTAGTCTCACAATTAAAGAAATGGCAGGTTATAAATAAAAAAAGAGTGCAAACACAATCGCTGGCAACAAAACCTCACTCAAATCACTCCTTTTTCTCCACATAGGAAGCATCATATCCTCCTCCTTGTAATTTGTTTAAATGGTCTTTTTAACTAAATTATTTTGATTCTCTTTTTTTTCATCAAGTTATTTATATTATCCTTTTAACCAAACTGTTACATGACATTAAATTATGAAATACATTTTTACATTTGTAAATATTTCAACTTATTCTTACACTTACATGAACATCGAGGTGTTTGCAGTGTTAAAATACCCCCTTAAACCTTAAACCCACATGTGAATTGCCTAATTTGGGAGATATCGGCTGGAGAGATTTCTTTCTTTGCTCCAATATAATGGGCTTACATGGTACTGTGTTTGTTCAAAGTGCCAAAAATACTTTTGAAAAACTCAGCAGTAATGTCTCTTTGCTGAAATCCTGACCAGGTTGCTTAAAATGATCCACAAACATTGTGTGAGCAGTTTCATGTAGGAACTAACTACTAACTTCTGTCTGCAGTAGAATCTACCAGAATTCATTTAGGATCAACTGGAACTACTTTATTTCTGATTAAAAGAAAGTAGGTCCTACATGACATGCTCACAACAAAGTCTTTGAATTATCTTGAGTAACTGTCATTATTTTTGGAAATAGACACCTTGTTTTGAATTTTTCAAATGTACTTTTTTGTTGCTTTGAGCACCACAAGCCAAGTGAGCTGGTTTGATTTACTTGTTGCCGACCACTTATGCTACTTATGTTACTCAGAGAAATATACAGAATTTATATAAATTGTATTTCTGTTGGTGTCTCTGAGATGTTCCATGTGGATTTGGTGAAACTTGCTGGACTGTAAGTTTCCAATAACAAAACATTGTACATTCTCGTGTTATTTTTGTAGGTTTATGGTGTAAAACTATCTGTATAACAGGTTAACACTTTGGGGATCTCTTCAAGACAATAAAGAAATCACCTGTATCCTCTAAAATCAGACAAAATAATTTGTTCAGGGGGGATGATTTATGCATAAATGAGGATTCAGATGAACTGAGAGCTGATTCATACATCAATAAAAATCACCACAAACAACCTTCTTCATTTACTAGAGTTTCATGACCTGTAATTTCCCCCATTAAAAAAAAAAATTAAGATTATAATTAGAGTCAGAGGGGTAGGAGAGTCTGTCTGTCAGTGAGGAACACTTTTTTATATTTATCATCGTTTCCATTCAGTCACATGTGAGGCTGATCGTTTCTGAGTGTCTGGGTTGATACAAGTTACATCGTTTAAAAAAAGCTTAATAAACACTTTATAATGCTCATAATACACCACAATCATCTTAAGGGTTATTCAATAATGAATTCATGATAGTATATCAGTAAATACAAATGTAAACAATAAATAAATAATATAAATACATTCTGACTCTGATCAGGACACAGTAAACCGTATAATTAGCAACAAAATGCAGCCTGTTCTTCATGTGCAGGATGTGTGCAGACACAACCTCCATCTGAAGTCTGTACAGCTGTTAAAGCTGAACGACAGCTGATCCAGCTGTGATCATCTGCTGCTGTCATCACGAACAGACGTCTCTTCACGTGATGCTTCAGAGGAAAGAACATCTTGGGTACATCCCAGGGGTGCTTTTCATTCAGTAAATTCATCTCCTCGTCTCCTCCACTCGCTTCCTCTCCTCATTCTCCACTGACTGCATGTCAAATATTATTTCTGTAACATACTCATACTCACAATACAACATATTCATCTAATGTTAGCGTTCAAATACATTAGGCTTGAACAATTAATTTAACTATTATTGTAATATGGCTACATACAATATCCAAATCACAGAAGCTGCAAGTTTTTGGTAAAGGGAAAATGTGTGACAAACAGCATTATAATGATGTACTGTAGAGCTGCAAAGATGTTCTGGCCTTGAAATCTTGTTCTACAGACATAAGAAAACATGTTTGTTTGGTACAGACCAACAAATGTCACATCATCATGATTTTAATATCTTTTTTTTTTTCAGAAGAAACAAATATTGATATGCAAAAAGAGTATTCCCACTAGTAGTGAGTCATATCACAAATCACTATATATGTCAAAATAATTGCTATAGAATGTTTTTTTTACCTTATCATGCAGCCATAATATACATGATGATGTGCAGCATCTTGATTTACCTTTGATATGAAATGTGCTGTATACTGTAAATAAGCATACCTTGTTAATATTGTGTTCATTTTCTGCAGACAATATCGCCTGACAGAGTATCGACATTTCTTCTACAGGGCAACAGACTTCAGAGAGACAATCATCCAGAGTGCAGGCCTGTTTCCATCATGTGACGGATAATACAACAGATTCAAAGAAACAGCAGATAAACAGGATGAACTGTGACTCTGAACTGATTTTATATCTCTTCTTCATTTTTTTCCCCAAGTGCAGGATCATAACATTATTCAGCTCATAAAATTATTGCAGTGTGCAACTGAAGGTTGCTCTTATTGATCTCAATTAATTTCATGCTAATCTTTATTGTTTCTAAACTTTTGTGAATAAAATTCAAATATCTCTTTCTGATTATAGTTTGTTCTGTCACATTTATTAATGAAGACATGCCACTGAGTTATCAATTCAGCAGCAAATATTAGGTTTCTTGGAATAGATTCACTTGGCACACAGCCATTGCTGGCGTTAATTAATTCTTTAGAACAAAGGATTGGGTGCTTGTAATATAGGAAATGAATGAATGAACAGATGAATGACAAGGATATTGTCATCAAGCCAGCGGATAAGGGAGGGGGTATTTGTATTCAAGATTCTGAAAAATATAAACATGAAATTCTCTCTCAGTTGTCAAATACCAGATTCTACAAAAAATTAAATCATGATCCAACCATCTCCTTTCAAAATGAATTGCATTCATACCTTGAGGATGCCAAAAAGAGAGGCTGGATCACTAAATCAGAATATGATTTCCTATATTGCAAGCACCCAATACAGCCTGTGATATATACTTTGCCTAAAGTGCACAAATCACTCACTAACCCTCCGGCTCGTCCTATTGTGGCGCAAACAGATTCATTATGGTCTCCTTTGTCTGAGTTTGTCGATTTCTTCATTAAACCTTTTGTCCAGACTCTGCCAGCTTACATCAAAGATTCCACTGATTGACAAAATTTCAGATCTTAGGGATTTGCCAGATGATGCCCTCTTGTTAACCCTTGACATCACAAGCCTTTATACAAACATACCCCATGAAGGGGGCTTGGAGGCGTTAAGTTTTTATTTACAAGACCGAGACAGTACATTTAACCCTCCTAATCATTTCATTATTGATTTAATCAGTTTTGTTATGAAATACAATTATTTCAGTTTTGAAAATGATTTTTATCTACAAGTTTCAGGTACAAGCAAGGCACCATTTGTGCACCCAATTATGCAAATTTATTTGTTGGACTTTTCAAAAAGAATTCCATTTTTAATCCAGACAAAAACACACATTTGCTCAAGATTATAAAATGGTACAGGTTTATTGATGACATCTTTTGTGTATATAATGGAAATCCTGATGAACTGGCAGATTTTGTTACTCTGCTTAACAGTTTCGACAGTAATTTACAGTTGACGTCAAACTACAGTGATGAAAAAGTCAGTTTCCTAGATATGTGGGTTATAAAAAACAGTGGCTCTCTCATTACAACTATCTATCGCAAGGACACAGATAAAAAACACCCTATTGCTGGCCACCAGTTGTCATCCCACTCCCTTAAAAAAGGGTCTCCCTATCAGTCAGTTTTTCCGATTGAGATGAATCTGTCATTCCACAGAGGATTTCACTGAGAAGGCAGTGGATATGAAACACAGATTTGCGCAGCGAAGGTATCCATCTTTCATCAAGCATATGAATTGACTCTAAAAAAAACACGCTCTGAGTTGCTAAAAAAGAGCTTTAAAGCGATATTCCACTTTCCCCAGAATAAGTCACTCAATATGTACTCACCCCTATGCCGATGTGAGGATGGGTGAAGATCTTCAGTTCATGTAAACATGGCGTTGATCTTGCGATATTTTCACATGTGCGTCCAGATCGATGCCATGTTTACATCTTACCGGCTACATACTACAGTTGACATTTCGGCTAAAAACATGGCGTAAATGGCGTCTTTTGTGGTTAAATTTTAATGTCGCGGCTTCGCGGACACTTGGATTACACCACACGAGCAGGATGGAGACATTTTGTGTTTGTTTTGTGTTCTTTTTTTAACGTTTTATCCTGGCCACCATTCACTGCAATTGTACTGGATTTGGCTGCAACCCTTTTTTCTGCTGAAACTCCAGGATTGTTTTGTGAACTGAAGATCTTCACCCTTCTTCACATCAGCATAGGGGTGAGTACATACTGAGTGGATGATTATCTAAGAGTGGAATATCGCTTTAAAAAACAAAAGAAATTCTGTTATGTGTATCACTCAGTACTCTGCCCACTCTGCTGCAATCAGATCTGTTTTTCAAAACACTGGCATATTCTAAAGTCTGATCCCAAACTTGCTTCCGTGTTCAAAGATCCCCCTCTCTTTGTAAATAAAAGGGGGAGAAATACAAGGCATTATCTGGTCCGTGCCAACTTTGATGATAACATGAAATCCACTCAAGCAACGCAGACATGTTTGCATCCCCTCCCCAACGGCAACTACCATTGCGGTAGTTGCACGCAGTGTAACAACAGCATGAAAACAAGCCACTTTTCCCATCCCCACAGAGACAAATTATTTCCCATCAACAGTGTTATCACCATGACATCTCTTCTTTACGTTTTCTCGGCATTGAACAGGTAAACCTGCCACCTAGGGGAGATGACCACGATAAGCTACTAAAACAGCATGAGGCTTACTGGATTCATACTCTTCAAACATTGGCTCCCAAGGGTTTGAATGATGAACTGCTTTTGCATCTGTTTCTGTGATCCTATATACTGAATGTTGTGTTGAAATATGTATTTTGATGTCCCGTTTACTTGATTGAAGAACTTTTTTAGGGCTTTTGTATCCAGCACCAGACAGTTCTGGATACGTATGAATATGTACATATATCACCAGGTTCATCTTATAATGTGACCATTTATATATGTAGCACTCTTTCTGCATTTTTTGAGCCCCTGGTGACTAGTGTTTTTAATCTTTTCAGATGCCGTGTTTTTTAGTAGGCACAGCCATAATTTGTTGGTATTTGTATGACTTTTTTGCCGCTATCATTTATTGTAATTGTGTGTAGTTTGGATAGGGCAAAAAGAACTTTGATCATTATTATTATATGTATATTTTGATGAATAATGTGTCTTTTTGTATCAGAAATGGGGTTAATATGCCTGTTTTTAACTTAGAATGTAAACATGCTCCTATCAGCCTACTTACAAAGGGAATCTGCAATGTTTGCTGTAGAAATATTTAGAAATATTTATTTATTTGTAATTGATTCACTATATTATGTATTTCCCTTTTAGACATGTGGAGGTTACTTTAGACTGATGTTACACAGAGAGCTTCATTTTTTGCTGTCTCTGTTTGTTGTGTGGTTCAATAACCTAATGATGATTTTGTCCCTCTGTGTTTGCACGTGGGAATGGGATTGGTTCTGGACAAACGACCACTCCCTATTTAAGATG
Source organism: Lutjanus argentimaculatus (assembly GCA_034769285.1). NCBI lineage: Eukaryota > Metazoa > Chordata > Actinopteri > Lutjaniformes > Lutjanidae > Lutjanus > Lutjanus argentimaculatus. The sequence goes on from JAWZSL010000018.1 coordinate 15,672,783, forward strand.
GCTTCTCATGAACAAAAAACTGTTTGCTTGATGAAGGTCTAGTACCAAAACATCGCAAATAAATGATATATTGAAAGTTAGACAGTGTGCGGGAGTCCTTTTGCAAATTAATTCATTCTTTAAAATTCATTAAACTGAGAAAAAACTATGTTTTTACTGTGGTAAAAAAAGTTGATAACAAAGGCTGGAGATAACAAGATACTGATTTTCACACCTACCAAGACATCAAATGTTTGTTTCATGCCAGTATAGTTATTGCAGGAGTTATCATCTCAGAAGTAATCTATCCCTGCTCCTTCTGTTTGTTGTATCTATCATCTGTTGCAGTTGTTTCCAACTGTGGGTCACAGAGCCACTGCAGGTGGGGCATGGCTGAGAAAACAAAGTTGAATTATAGCTGCTGTGCAGCAATGGTCGGGGCCGGGCAATTTTAGGCAAAATTAGGCAAAATTAGGCAATTCTGAGCAACAAGCAGAGTGTAGGAAGATGAAAAAAAAAGTGGCATTCTAATGTGCATTTTACATCAGTTGTGGCTTGAACTCACAATTTCTGGCACAAGAGACTCTGCATATTGACTGATAGCTAAGCCAAATAAACAGGGAAAAGAGACAAGGGATAACAGGGAAAAGTGTTGATAAAGAGTATTTGTCTCTCCGCGAAACTGCCTGGATTATAATTATTTTAACCTTAGTCGTCTCTAATTCACATAGCATGATAACCTGAACATAGGACTTTTACATTTGAATGTCTGTCTGCCTTAGCTGAGGCTTGAACTCAAAACTTCTGAGACTGAGATCCGTCTCCTATCTCACTGAGCTAATTGGCAAGTGATACCTCATGTGTAGCTTCACAAATTGACTAAGCCAAGCATCAGGGTGCCAGACAGTAGCCATCCATGCCATGGAAAAGCACATTTCAAAGCGAAAGTTCCAAAGCTGTAGCACATATGGTTGATTTGTTGTGAATTTTCAAAGTTTTGAAATTTAGAGGCTTGCTGTAGCGCCACCATCAGGACTATTGTCTTGTGTTTCCAGTTGAGGACATCTGGCATGGGACTGGACCTTTGTGAAACGTTTGGGTAAATTTCTCATATGGAAATGTTGTGCAAGCTGAGGTTTGAACTCACAACCTTCAACACCAAGAACCATCCTCTATCTCACTGAGCTAACTGGCAAATGGAAACACCACTTGTAGCTTCACAAATTGACTAAGCCAGTCACCTGTGTGCAAGACAGCAGCTGTTAGCGTGTAAAGGCAGATTTCAAATGGCTGTCAAAAATTCAGTTATTGAGACAAAAATCCCAAAATACACAAATTGCATCTAGACAGCATGGAGATGTTGGTAATTTGTTTTTAACAATGATTTATTGGCTCCAAAAGTGAAAAACTGATGTTTGAAAATGCCATTTTTTACATTGACTACAATTGTTCGCATGAGAGTGAAATTCAAAATGCTGTAAAAAATTCAGTTTTTGAGATAAAATTCTGATATTTTCCAAACATCATCTACCATGACTCCAAAATTTTGTCATTTTTTAAAAATGAATATTGAAAACGTATTTAACAAGAATTTGCAAGTATATGTTTATAATACCGTTTACAGTCAAACATTTCCTCCCCTTTTCTTCCTTCCCTCTCAACCCGACCGGTGCCGTCAGATCACCGCCCACCATGAGTCATGGATCTGTCCGAGGTTTCTGCCTGTTAAAAGGAAGTTTTTCCTCGCCGCTGTCGCCAAAGTGCTTGCTTATGGGGGAGTTGTTTCAACTGTCGGATGTAAACAAAATTATTGAGTGTGGTCTAGACCTACTCTATATGTAAAGTGTCTTGAGACAACTTTGTTGTGAATTGGCGCTATATAAATAAAATTTGATTGATTGATTGATTGACATTTTGATGCACTGTAGGCTCAATTTTTGATAAATCAAAAATCTGTGTGGATCGTTTGTGTAGGACAGTCTGAAGATGCTCTGTAGCAAGTTTGGTGCCAATTGAGCAAAAATTGTGGGAGGAGATAGGTTTAATAAGTTTTACAGTTTTTGAAAATAACAGAGTGATGGACTTCATAATTTGCAATAGGTTTAAATGTACAAAAGTTTCTTCAGTATTGGGGCTACATTGTGGTGAAAGTTGTAAATCTGTAGCACATATGGTTGATTTATTATGAATTTTCAAAATGTTGAACTTTAGAGGCTTGCTGTAGCGCCACCATCAGGACTATTGGCCTGTTTTTGCAGCTGAGGCAATCTGGCATGGGACTGGACCTTTGTGTCCTTTTTTTGACCTTTGTCCTGGCAGCTTAGGCTGCCCGGCCCCTAATTAATACAATTTATTACTGGAAAATAAATAGAGTTTACTTTGATAACAGACCACAAACCACTACTGAAGATCTCAGGTCTTAAAACAGGGGTACCTCTCTTAGCTGCGGCTAGGATGCAGAGATGGCATATACCTGTGAGATCAAGTACAGACCATCTGAGCAGCACAGAAATCCAGACTTCCAGGTGAGAATACGCATTGATTTTGCAGAGGTAAATAAGCAGATGTTTCTGGTTGTTATGGATGCATATGCCTGCTGGCTGGACGTAATTCATTTGCAGAACACCACAGTCAGCAAAACTGTTGAAGTTTTGAGAAACCTGTGTGCATCATTATGGGTTACCTAAAGAAGTAGTGACAGACAGTGGACCTCAATTTACTTCAGATGAATTTGAGTCGACAAGATGGATATGCAGGTGACAAACCATTGCAACGCAAGTTACAATAGACCTGAGCTAATTTGTGCATATGTGAATATTCCTGGTCCCTTTCTATTACCATTTCATCAGTAAAACGATATACACATTTTAAATGCTTTCTAAAAGGTGTACTGCAGATATAAATACTAATTTTGTTGAGTCTCTTCCATGTGGTGACCCAAATAAAATGTCAAATGTCATGTCCCAGTCTCTGGGAATAACTGATGTACAGGACACTGACACTGTCACTATTGTCTGTGAGCAGACACATCAGGACTTTCAGAGCTCAGAGGAGACAAACAGGTCTGGAAAATCCTTCAAGTTCAGAGTGCCCTAAGAGAAATGTGTGTCCTCCTCAACACTTGGAATTATAAAGAACTCACAGAAAGAGACTCTGGAGTGAGGTCTCATATTCTGGACATGCAAATGTTTTTACACACAAGGTAGTAAAATGTGAAACTTTGTGTGTGTGTGTTCAGAACTTAGTTTATTTTATTTTTGTTTTGAGAAATGTTCAAAAGGACGGACCATATAATAAAAAGAAAAATACTGGGTAAGTGTCGTGCTACAGGGGATAAACTGTGGTGTTTAAAAGTAAAGTGTGTAAAAATGCTTAAGATGCGAAACATAAACAGTTGTGATGTTGGTGCTGGGTTGGGGTCCAATGATTGTTATTTGTTTCTGCCTGAAGAGGGAGCTAGAGTGTATTTGTAAGTGATGTGTGCAGCAGGAGCTGCTTCAAAGGTCAGACGGTGTTTAACCTGCTCCTAAATAAAGAAGCCACATATTTTTCCCACAACAGTCTGAGATATAACATTTAACCAGGAACAGCTGTCGAATTGCTCTCGACAAACTCACCAGAATCCTTTTGCATCAGCTTCATTTGAACTTGACATAAGCCCTGCTTGTATTATTTAATTATATCATATTACCTTTACGTGTGCTTGTGTGTTTGAGACAATGAGAAGTGGTTTCAATTTTTAATGGACTGACAAGGTGACAATATAACCTTAAAGGGGAACTGTTATACTTTTTCCTCTTTTCTGACCTATAAATGTTGTTACTATGTTGGATACTCGTGTTAAACGATGCCAACGCGTCAAATAATGAGGGTCTTGCATTTGGAAGTGAGCCCTGCACGCTGTGTTTTACAGTCTTTTTTTAACCAGTGAGGTCGCATTGACGTTAATGCGTGCCGGACTTACTTATATGGGAATGCCCGGGCATTTGCTCTAGGCCTGCCCTCTCCCCCACTCTGCTTCAGAAGTTGTGCTGTGTGCTGCTCTGCTGTTTACGATTTGAGTGTTAGCACGTTGAGCAATGGCTCCGAGAAAATGTTGTTCGGGTGTGAGGGAAAGTTAACTTTGTTTAGCTTTCCTAAAGAGGCAAGCAGAAGTGGATAGAGTTGCTTTTTTCCCAGCCAGCAAAAGAAAAATACCTCTGCGTTTGTCTGTCTACAGCACTTCACACGGGACTGTTTTGTCAACATGGGCCAGTATGAAGATGGATTAGCCGAAAACGAAATCCATCCTTATGCCGCACAGGTAAGCAGGTAATGACAATAACAAGCTACGCCTACCATTCAGAGATGTCATGAAGTAACCTCTGTTCTGGAGAAACTTCAGGCTGTCCAGTCTGTACCTCCGGATCGGATTCGGGATCCAACACATATGGCTGTATTTCAAAACTTGTCATTTTCAAAAGAGAAATTCTTAGTAAAGTTCGCTGTTTACTCTGGCACCGGCAAAATGAGGAGGTGGGACTCGGCGACGCTCAGCAGCGCTCGACAGCCCTTCGGAAGTCCTCGGGAGTGTGACCAATCACAGCAGAGTGGGCTCAGCAGGAGGCATACATGGAGGAGGGCTGGGGAGTGGAGTAAATTACACAGACCGTTTTCGCGAGATGCACGAAATACAAGGAGGAGATGCAGCGAGAGGCACAGCATCCCGAAGATCTACAAAGCTTTGTGTGCGGGTAATCGTGTGTAGCTGCTCTATAGGAGTCCAAGACTCAAATACAAAGGCCCAAAAATGAGTATAATAGGTCCTCTTTAAATTTTATCCTGAAGTTTTGTTAATTTATGATTAAAATTTGTTATGTACATTGAGTATTCCTAACAAACAAATAAACTGTCTTGATTCTGTAGCACAGCAGGGAAAACAACTTTGTTTACAAAGCGGGTAATTTACTGTAAACTGAATTTTCATTGACAGGAAACCAGATGACCAGTGAAACTAAAAGTGAAAGTAACTTCAACCATCACAATAAAAGGAGAGGTCTGGACTTTGCCTGACTGTTTTCCATCATATCTTCAGGAACTGTACTGATGGAGTTCAAGCACTTAAATAATAATAATTATAGGCAGACTTTTTTCAGACATGGACTGTGAGAGACATTTAGTATTTCTGATTATTAATAATGTTAATATTCAACCATACTTAGCTTTTTGTAAACCTTATGTGTCCATCGTATATTTTTCTTTGAATAATAATGAAACTACATTTATGAGTAGAATGTTATTTAGAACGATCAGATTTTTTCGCCCACTTTAGCCAAAATGATAAATAATAACAGAAATTTGCACATAAAACATATACATGGTGTTAATCCTGTTCAACTCTGCACATTAACATAAAAGACACACAAAATATTTAGTTATGTTTTAAAAAATGTGAACAGGGTAGAAAGGAGCTCAACAGGATGTGTCTGACACACATGAGCAGTGCTGCACACTGATAAGTGTGGACTTGTGACTGTGGCTTGAGGTGATAAGTGGAAACCTGTAGTTGAGGCTTTTATGAAGATCACACGTTCGTTCACCAGCAGTTTTCATTTGTTCGCTCTTGCATCATTTTATCCTAATTTTCAACTTTCCAAGGGTGACTGAAATTCAGTCTCATAATTTGAACGACACGAGACTACTGAGATTAAACATGTTGTCAGGTGTGACTGTAATGTGTGTAACTGCACAGCTGCAAATAGTTAAAAAATCAGTTATCGAATGCAGATAAGTTACACAACAGGTATGTGCCATTTGCAGGTGTGCAAGTATGCAAATACTTTTTCTCTACTGGATGTAACATTTTTCTGAGGCAACTGAAAATAAACAGGAACCAGATCCATGTAGGTTAAGTAAAGTATAAACATGAATAGTGCGAGATAAAACATGCAAAAGGGAGGATTTTTTTCTGTGACTTTTATTAAGTAATTAATAAAATTTGACTTATTTGGTTGAAAAGTCATGTAATCAATTCCCAACCGATCACCCAACTGGCGATTTTTATTCGTTATAATAAATCAAGTTGTCAACTTATTGTCAACTTGTTCAAAATAAGCTCATGAAAATGCAGTTGTACAGCACATATTTTCTCTTATGTTATTTAATTATATGGTTTTACTTTAAAATGAGCCTGTTTGTGTGAGACAATGAGCAAGTGGTTTCCATTTTAAAGGAGGCCGCAAAAAAAATGATCAGAGATGATTTTTTTTGTCTCAGTCTAGCTGTGTCTGTGCTTGCATGTGTAAGTGATCAATGGTCCTACGTAATGTTCTTATTTTAACCCAAATCACCCTTTTCCTACACCTAACAAAGTGGTTTTGTTGCCTAAACCTGACCAGACTGCGACCATTTTACAACGTTGACCACTTATGTAACATAGTTACTTTTCTTCTCTCCGGTTTTATGCAAGGCTATCTCAACTAAATGTCACATTAAACACAATCTATATTATCTTTCATGTAGATCAATGGAATATTATAAAAAACACAACCATAATTAAACTTTGATTTATATAGTTGCTGCGTTGTGTCTGTCCCTGAATTACAATATATGTCAGTCTTTTTAAAGTAGGTTCAAAGGTAAGTTTCACGTTTTGAATTTGGATTTAGTTTAAATTTTGCCTTAATGAGAGGGGTTTAGGAAAAGAAGATGACTGGTTGCTCTGTAAAGTCAACCATAGATCAAAAACATGCAGGATAAACAAGAGGCAAACCAGGCACTCCAAAATATAAGAAAAGCCCTGACAAAGTGAAGTCTTATTGGCTTGACAGTTTTGGTGACCTTTATCCTTCATTATCAGCAGGTACATGGGCCCAACATGGGAAATCAGTCCAGAGATTAACAGAAAGACATGCTGTGCTGGTTTTGACAAATTATACCGTTTCCTCGTGGTGTGGATTGGAAACCTCTGCTCTATAGTTTCCACAGTTTGAGGTTCATATTCAAGTCTAATTGGATAATTTATATAGTAATCACTAGTTTCAAATACACAATATCTGTCACAATCTTTTATTTGCCTGACTGCAAAGTTTAAATGCATACAGTGTGTATATAGACAGATTGTACTGTCAAACTCTCTGTCATCTTTTCCTGTTTGTATGATTGTGTTGTGGGAGAGCTGGGTGTAATTTTTTATTTAATTACATGCACACGTTTGTTGCCTGCAGTATCATTAATCCTCATCTGTCACTGTATAGATATACTAATCCTTTCATTTGTTAATGATTTAATGTCCTGTGTAGAGTACTTTGATAGTGCTTCTCCATTGGGTATAGGTGTGGCTACTTCCTCTGAGCCTATGGGACACTAATCCAAGGAAAACAGTTACTCATTGGCAGTTTTATTATATGGCATAGGTAGGCAATTGCCAGGGGCCTCGCCCACCAGGGGGGCCTCGTGAATTTGCCACTACATACACACACATAATCCGCTGTGCATCTGGCACCGAGCACCGGAGGAGACAGCAGAACATTGTCATGGATGCAGGAATTTATTTCTCAGTAGAGAAAAAGAGGGAGAGGTCAGGGCGCGTGGAAGTGAAAGAAGATGAGAATACAGACAAAACTTTAAACTTTATTTGATCATAAAGTCTGATGTTTATCTGTAATTCTGTGGTGTATCAGAGAAGCGTATAAAGTCTGTTAGAAACAGACATAGATCCGCGCTATGCTCTCATATCCATACGTCTGTAGCTACGGAGGACCATCTATGCCAACATGATGGGAAAAAAGAAGACTATATATTACTGCAATGTGAATCTTTCTTGAAATAATGATTTAGTATTTCAAAATATTGAGATAGTATCTCAAAATAAGGAAGACATTTTCTCAAAATAATGACTTATTAATATAAGACACTATTCTGAGATACTAACTCAATACAAAATCAATATTTTGACATACTAATCATTAGTTAGTTAGTTAGTTAGATAGATAGATAGATAGATAGATGTTTTCAAAAATATAAAATATAATTGTTTATTTTTCTCAATTTACAAAATGCAAAGTGAGCGAACAGAAGAAAACTCAAAATCAAATCAATACTTGGTGTGATCACCCTTTTCCTTCAAAACAGCATCAATTCTTCTAGGTACACTTGCACACAGTTTTGGAAGGTATATATACATACATATACACACACACACACACACACACACCACACACACACACACACACACACATATATATACATATATCCATCCACGTAAACAGAATAGAATAATAGAAATTTATCTTCAGCTCACCAAAGACAGGATTCAACAGTTCGTAAGAAACAAGCACACAGATAAAATTAAATACATAATAAACATTAACCATTAAACACTAAGAGCAATTCATGGCAGTGGTCCATATCCCATCAGTCACTTTGCAGGGTTAAGAATACTAATAGCACTAGGGACAAAGGATTTATTAAATACATTTTTAGTTGCCAAAGGGACTCTGTAGTGCCTCCCAGAGCTTGAAGGCTCAAACTGGCTGGAAAGAGGATGAGAGCAATCTGACAGGATGCTCCTCACCTTCTTCTTCATCCTTTCTGTAAAAAGTTTGATCAAAGGCCTCTGGGATTTCCAAATTATCTTATTTGCCAAAACGCTATCCTAGAAAGTTTATTCTTAAGTCTGCAATTTAGGTGACTGTACCAAGCAGGAGATGAAAGGTTAAAACACTTTCCACAATAGTTTTATAAACAAGCTCCAAAATCTGCTGACTGACACTGAGGCCACTGAGTTTCCTCAGAGGATAAAGTCGCTGTGTGCATCTCTTAGAGATATACTCTGTGTTTTCAGAGAAGCTCAGCTGAGAGTCTAGAAATTCCAAGGGATTTAAAGTTTTCCACAATTTCAACATGTTGACCATCAAGTGAAACTGGTTTTATCTTCAGATCTTGTTTTGTGCAAATAACTAGTTATTTTCTTTTGACCACGTTAATTTCTAGACAATTAATATGACACCACGTTTGAAGTGTCTGAGTATGGGCCAAAAAGGTTGCTTTACCTAAAGGATCTGATTTCTGAAGAAGGCTAACTAAGGCCATGTCATCTGCATACTTGACCAACTTAAAATGTGTGTCATTGACCATAAATTCATTTGTAAAGAGCGAGAATAGCGCCGGGGAAAGAACACATCCTTGTGTGCAGCCAGCGCTCACAGTGAGCACATCTGACATGCTCCCCTGACACAAACCTCTGTGGGCAGCAAGAGAGAATCCTGATCCAAAGCACCAAGGAAGAGTTAATATTAAGATCACTGAGCCTTTTCAGAAGGATGTGTGTCTTCACTGAAATAAAAGCAGAGCTGAAATCTACGAATAAAACCCTAGCATATCCTTTGGGATGCATAATGTTTGTGACCGTATTAAGCGTCAACAGTGCATCATCTGTGCCTCTGTCCCTCTTATATGTAAACTGTAATAGGTCTAACACAGTGGCCACAGTGGCAGTCAGATGAGCTAAAACTGCTACCATAGTTTTACACAGTATTGAGGTTAATGCAATAGGACGAAATTCATCTTGTGTATTTGCACCTGGCTTTTTAGGGATGGCCTGATTATTGAGAATTTCCACAATTTTGGTACTATGTGTGTGTGTGTATTAAGGACTGAAACAGCCTTGCAAAAACTTCTTTTAGTTGAGGAGCGCAGTCTTTGAAAAGGCGGGCTTTAAGACCATCTGGGCCAGTGGTTTTGTTCGGTTTCAGCTCAAAAAGACTGTAGAAGATGGCAACATCATCCTCACTGATAACTATAGATGTCTCCACAGCAAGATTTTTGCAGATCTCATCACATTCAGTTCTGTCATCCACAGTATCAAATCTACAGTAAAATGTGTTCAAGTCATTAATAAAAGTTTGACTGTTACGTACAGGAAAATCAGCCTTTTCACTTGACCTTCCCATTAATGTTTAGTCCATCCCACGCCTGTTTTATATTGCCAGTTAAATATTTTCCCTCTAACCTATTTTTAGTCAATTTCTGCCTTAGATATTTCCTCCTTTACCTGTCTCATTTTTTCACACAGCAACTCCATATTACCAGCACAGAAAGAAATTTCTTTCATTAAGGCACCTTTTCAGCTGCTTGGAAACCCAGGGCTTATTGCTTGGGAAAATTTTCACAATTTTAGTTTCAGACACAGCGTCTTCACAGAATTTAATTTATGACGTGATAGCGTCTGTGAGTTCATCAGCATCCTGGCAGGATTGGAAGAAAATGACCCAGATGGTCTCCTCAAAGCAGTCTCTAAGTTGCTCTTTACATCTGTCAGACGACACCTGTATTTGCTTAGTGACAGGTTTCACTCTCTTCAAGAGATGAATTACATTGTGGTCTGTGTTGTTGAGACTAAGTGGTTCAGGTGTGACAGCCGTCGTCACGGCCGGTTTAATGATAGATATGATGACTGAGTACGTGTGTGGTCTAAAGAGAACATACAAGAACCACAGAAAATAATCAGATTTTACAATGAATATTATTTACATTCAGAAATTAGAACAGAAAATAGCACATTCAGATCAATAATAACTATGTGCTCTCTTAAGCAGTTCTCTCTCTGAGCTTTAATGTGACAATATCAGCAAACCATTTAACAAACTGCAATTACACTCAAGCTATAATTAGACCTTAATGAGTTAAATGTGTTGCATATTACTACGTTTCCTCAAACTGGAGAATTCTCAATACACTGTAAGAAAGGTAGAAACTAATAACAACTTAACAGTTTTACATCATGACCACATAAATTACTGGAAATAACATATCACACTATTCTACAATATTATATATACATGTGCTTATAAAGGTGCTCTTTACAGAGAAGTCATTTTGCTGTTAGAGACATAAATGGCTGTGTAACCTGGTGAAAATGTAACACTAAACATCTTAAACAACAACTGTTACATTACTATGGGAACACAATTAGCTCAGCTGAGCTTGCATTTTGGGTCGTATAATTGTAAGATGAGATTTATTTTTGTGAGGATATATTCAGCAGATTGTCTTATTTTTCACTGTTCATTATTTTGAGTCTACATAATTTAATCAATTGTAACTACATTTATAAATATTGTATTCCGCTGTTTAAGTTTAATCTGGAACTATATAATATGGCACACTTTACGTGCAGGTAATGTGAGTTATGATTAAGATTGGCGGAGTGATATGTAAGATGTGAGATGCCACTTTTGTTGTCAGTATACAGTTGTCCTACACTCTTTCGGACATTAAAGTGGATCAAGTTACACAGAAGAAGTCGTCCCCGTGCTCTTACTTTACCCACAGCCCTCCATCCATCCATCCATCCATCCATCTTCTTCCGCTTATCCGGGACCGGGTCGCAGGGGCAGCAGTCTAAGCAGGGATACCCAGACTTCCCTCTCCCCAGACACTTCCTCCAGCTCTTCCGGGGGAATCCCGAGGCGTTCCCAGGCCAGCCGAGAGACATAGTCCCTCCAGCGTGTCCTGGGTCTTCCCCGGGGCCTCCTCCCGGTGGGACATGCTCGGAACACCCTCCCAGGAAGGCGTCCAGGAGGCATACGATATAGATGCCCGAGCCACCTCAGTGGCTCCTCTCGATGTGGAGGAGCAGCGGCTCTACTCTGAGCTCCTCCCGGGTGACAGAGCTCCTCACCCTATCTCTAAGGGAGCGCCCGCCACCCTGCGGAGGAAACTCATTTCGGCCGCTTGTATCCGAGATCTCGTTCTTTCAGTCATGACCCAGAGTTCATGACCATAGGTGAGGGTAGGAACGTAGATTGACCGGTAAATCGAGAGCTTCGCCTTTTGGCTCAGCTCCTTCTTCACCACGACAGACTGGTACAATGACCGCATTACTGCTGCCGCTGCACCGATCCGCCTGTCAATCTCTCGCTCCATCCTTCCCTCACTCATGAACAAGATACTTGAACTCCTCCACTTGAGGCAGGAGCTCTCCTCCAACCCGAAGGGAGCAAGCCACCTTTTTCCGGTCGAGAACCATGGCCTCGGACTTGGAGGTGCTAATTCTCATCCCAGCCGCTTCGCACTCGGCTGCAAACCGCCCCAGCAAATGCTGAGGGTCCTGGCTTGAAGGAGCCAACAGGACAACATCATCCGCAAAAAGCAGAGATGAGATCCCGTGGTCCCCAAACCGGACTCCCTCTGGCCCCTGGCTGCGCCTAGAAATTCTGGCCATAAAAATAATGAACAGAACCGGTGACAAAGGGCAGCCCTGCCGGAGTCCAACATGCACTGGGAACAGGTCTGACTTACTGCCGGCAATGCGAACCAAGCTCCTGCTCCGGTCATACAGAGACCGTACAGCCCTTAGTAGAGGGCCCCGGACGCCATACTCCCGAAGCACCTCCCACAGAATGCCACGAGGGACATGGTCGAATGCCTTCTCCAAGTCCACAAAACACATGTGAACTGGTTGGGCAAACTCCCATGAATCCTCAAGCACCCTGCGGAGGGTATAGAGCTGGTCCAGTGTTCCACGACCAGGACGAAAACCGCATTGTTCCTCCTGAATCCGAGGTTCGACTATCGGCCAAATTCTCCTCTCCAGTACTCTGGAATAGACTTTACCAGGGAGGCTGAGGAGTGTGATCCCCCTATAGTTGGAGCACACCCTCCGGTCCCTCTTCTTAAATAGAGGGACCACCACCCCGGTCTGCCAGTCCAGAGGCACTGTCCCCAACTGCCACGCGATGTTGCAGAGGCGTGTCAACCAAGACAGCTCTGCAACATCCAGAGACTTGGGGTACTCAGGGCAGATCTCATCCACCCCCAGTGCCTTGCCACCGAGGAGCTTCCGAACTACCTCGGTGACTTCAGCCTGAGTGATGGATGAATCAACCTCTGGGTCCCCAGCCCCTGCTTCCTCTATGGAAGGTGTGTCAGTGGGATTGAGGAGATCCTCAAAGTATTCTTCCACCGCCCGACAATATCCCCAGTTGAAGTGAACAGCTCCCCACCTTCACTGTAAACAGTGTTGGCAGGGTACTGTTTCCCCCTTCTGAGGCGCCGGACGGTTTGCCAGAATCTCTTCGAGGCCGACCGGTAATCCTCCTCCATGGCCTCCCCGAACTTTTCCCATACCCGAGTTTTTGCTTCCGCAACCGCCCGGGCCACAGCACACTTGGCCTGCCGGTACCTGTCAACTGCCTCAGGAGTCCCACGAGCCAACCAAGCTCGATATGACTCCTTCTTCAGCTTAACGGCATCCCTTACTTCCGGTGTCCACCACCGGGTTCGGGGATTGCCGCCGCGGCAGGCACCGGAGACCTTACGGCCACAGCTCCAAACGGCTGCGTCAACAATGGAGGCGGAGAACATGGTCCATTCGGACACAGCCCGAAGGAGCGACGTGGGCCCGCCTTCCGTAGGCCCATCACCCGCGGGAGGATTCAGAAGGGACCGATGCGTTGTGGTTTGGGTGGCGGTCGTGGGCAGGTGCCCCGACGGCCCAATCCCTGGCACAGAATCTGGCTATGGGGACATGGAATGTCACCTCGCTGGGGGGGAAGGAGCCTGAGCTAGTGCGGGAGGTTGAGCGGTACCGGCTAGAGATAGTTGGGCTCACCTCCACGCAGAGTCTGGGCTCTGGAACCCAACTTCTTGAGAGAGGTTGGACTCTCTTCTACTCTGGAGTTGCCCGTGGTGAGAGGCGGCAGGCTGGTGTGGGCTTGCTTATAGCTCCCCACCTTAGCCGCCATGTGTTGGAGTTTTCCCCGGTGAACGAGAGGGTCGCTGCCCTGCGCCTTCGGGTTGGGAGCAGGTGCCTCACTGTCGTTTCGGCTTGTGGGCCGAACGGCAGTGCAGAGTACCCGGCCTTCTTGGAGTCCTTGGGAGGGGTGCTGGAAAGCGCCCCGACTGGGGACTCCATCGTTCTACTGGGGGACTTCAATGCTCACGTGGGCAATGACAGTGTTACCTACAGGGGCGTGATTGGGAGGAACGGCCTCCCTGATCTGAACCCGAGTGGTGTTCTGTTATTGGACTTCTGTGCTAGTCACGGTTTGTCCATAACGAACACCATGTTCAGGCATAAGGGTGTCCATCAGCGCACGTGGCACGAGGACACCCGAGGCCGGAGGTCAATGATCGACTTTGTGGTCGTGTCATCTGATCTTTGGCCGTATGTCTTGGACACTCGGGTGAAGAGAGGGGCTGAGCTGTCAACTGATCACCACCTGGTGGTGAGTTGGATCCGCTGGCAGAGGAGGAAGCTGGACAGACTTGGCAGGCCCAAACGTGTTGTGAGGGTCTGCTGGGAACGTCTGGCAGAACCCTCTGTCAGAGGGGTTTTCAACTCTCACCTCCGGGAGAGCTTTGACCAGATCCCGAGGGAGGCTGGAGACATTGAGTCCGAATGGACCCACAGCCCTTCGATAGTTTAATTAAGTAATAAGTAAGGTAATAGGTAAAACACCAAAAAACCATGCCTTACATAATTTTGAACATGAACACAAGGACAAACAAATATGCACTTACTTCAGTTTCAGTCAAGCACACAGGTACTCCAAGGGAAACACTTGGTAAACTAGCAGCTCAGTCCTTCAGACTTCCTCCTGCTTCCTTCACTATGTTGAGCTCCCATTTTTCCTCCAGCACTGGCTTGCTCCCTAATTAACTGTAGCCTCTCTACGGGTGCATGCACTGAGCAGGATACACTGATGTCATGTGGGGCAGTCCACATATTGCTGAAGAGTGGCCAAGTGTTCAGATAAGTTACAGGAATTAAAATCCCCAAGAATCAGGATGGGTTGATCTGCAGAGCTAATGAGCGCATCATTATAACTCTCCACTATTCTCTCACCTGCAGCATCATCATTTGGCCCAGGCACATAAGTGAGTATAACAGTAATCTGGCCAAATTCCTGCGGGAGATTTAAAAAAAAAAAGGTCTACAGGACACAATCAATATCTCATAGTCCAGTGTGCACACTTGCTCCTGTATACAGTATTGTGTGGCCCAGCTGTTATCAGCAAACATAGACAGGCCTCCTCCGATGGATTCGTACGAGCTGTGCTTATCTCTGTCTGCTTTTATTGTAGAGAACTCTGATAAGGCAGGAGTTGGGTGGTGATCTTTGAACCAGGTTTCTGTGAAGCAAACCAGGTTGCTCTGTCTAAATTCACAGTCATGTTCAGCTCTAAGCATAAGTTCATCCAAGTTGTTACCGAGCGTACATTTGACAGGGTCATGACAGGCAGAGGAAATCTGCTCCTGAGTTTCTAGCGTCGATGTCTCACTCCTCCTCTTGAGCCCCACTTTTTCCTCCCTTTCCTTCGCCTCTCCGGACATCTGTCAGTCCACTGGATTTCAGAACAGTCTCCAGGTAAGTTAAAAGATAAGGAACCACCAGTTGAGCATAATGACAGCAGGTGCTCTCGCGCATAGGTCAACGCATCTTGTCGGCCCATCCAGCAATTGTTCCCTGGCGCAAACATCGTGAGGCAAAAAAGTATCCATAATGGTACAAAATTCACAGTGGTGGTACAGTGCAAAGTGCAGAAGCATTTCCAATAGATTTGGTCCACATCAGACAAAGAACCACTCAAAACAGACTTTAAAAACAGATTTAAAATCAAGCAAACAAACACTGGTGAGCATGGGGTCAGCAGCTGAACCACACCCCCAAAGTAATGAAATTAATTACAGGTGCACTTTCATCTGTGTTAAGGTGCGCTGTCACCTGTTAGCTTTCATCTGTGTGCAGGTGCGCCGTTGCCTGTTAACTTATATGTTTTTCATCCACATAAAGGTGAGCTCTCACCAGTTTTTTTTAAATGAGAAGGTGCTCCAACAGCGATGATGGTTTAATCTGTTATGCTGCTCCAACACCAGATTTTGTCAGGCAGGCTAGTTTATCACTATCTTGGCCTTGCTATTATGACTCTTCCTCAATATCACAGCAGTGCATTTCACTGTTGTTGGTTGTTTTGAAGCTGCATGCTTTCACTTCTTTCATTCACTGACATTATGTCATATTATGTCTGATTGTGGGCAGGGCCCGGTTTGATAATCTTGCATTAGGGTCCGGTGCTGACTCATTACACCACTGGTTCTGTGGCTTTGTTAAATGAATAGAGCTGTAGTTATAGTTTTTGTTCACTAGTTGTAATTGCGTTTAGCAAAATGGAGAAAGGCCTCATATTGGGTTTTGCCTAGGGCACGGGTGCCCAATACATCGATCGACCAGTCGATCGCAAAGGTAGTGTGGGCAGATTGCATGGCATTAAAAAAAAAAAAAAAAAAATGATGTTAGCCTATCATCCATCCTCACTATGGCATTTGCCACTTGATTGTCGCACAGGGCAGCCAGTCTGAGATCTCATCTTTTCTAACACCCGGGTCACCATGCTTGCACGGTCAATCATGCAAGCTACAGCAAAACTCCAGCGAGCTAATTACCTAGTTAACCTTCCAATTTATTTCTACTAAAGAAAGGGTATAAAAATGAGTGGGGGAGCTGGACCAAGTAAGAAACCAAAAACTTACCACTTCCATACGGAATGGGAGGAGAACTTTTTTTTTCACAATCTTGGCAAAAGTTTCAGGACTTTAAAAACAAACCGGAAATATCATCTTCAATCAAAGCTCTCCAGCTATCAAGAAGTACAGTTACATGGCGCAGTGAAGTCATAGCCGGGGATTTGACACAGCAACTTTGGAAGGACATCACACACTGCGAGTGTTTCTCACTGCAATTGGACGAGTCTACAGACGTAAGTGATACAGCCCAGTCGTACATTTTCATTCAGATGGTGTTTACAGATATGACTGCAAAAGAGGAGCTGTTAACAATACTGCCCATGAAAGAAAACATGCAGGGAGAGGACATTTTTCAGTCTTTCAAAAACTTCTTTGAGAAAACCCAGCTCCCAGTGTGCAAATTGGTGTCAATCACCACGGATGGTGGTGGATTTATTGCCAAGTGCAGAAAGGACGATGCTTTCCCCGACTTCCTTAATTATCACTGCATAATACACCAACAAGCATTATGCGCAAAAATGCTAAACATGAAAGAGATAATGGATGTGGCAATGAAGATCCCCTGTTCTATTCGAGCTAGATCTCTTCAAAGATGGCTGTTCCATGCGCATCTGGAGAAGGCTGACTGTGACCATTCTGAGTTGTTGCTACACACTGACGTGAGATGGTTTAGTAGGAGGAAATTCCTGCAGAGATTTTGAGCACTCTGTCCAAAGATAAAGGAGTTTCTCCTTGTTGCTAAACATGCAGAATACAACCAACTAAATGACGATCAGTGGCTGTTAGACTTGGCATTTTTAACTGATCTGACCAACATGTTGAATGAGCTTAATTTAGAGCTGCAAGGAAAAGACAAAACCGTGCTCAATAAGATCAGTTCAGTTAATGCTTTCAAACGAGAAATGCAACATATGTCCTCAAAGCTGCAGCGCCATGATTTTGAGAACTTCCAAAACCTTGCATCAGAGCTGGAGACACAACGGAAGCCATGTGCACAACTTGACAGTGCGCACTACACAGAGTAGATTGACAATTGTCTGTCAGAGTTTGACAAACGCTTTCAAGACTTTGCTTTACTCGAGCCAGTCGCTACATTTATGTGCTACGCATTTCGGGAAGATGTTGAGGTTGATTCACTCACATCAAAAATTGCAACGCTGTTTCACCTGAATTCGTCTGGAGTGAAGGATGAGATTTTGACATTACAAGCATTCAGCTGAAATCCAGGGCTCATGGACAGTTCTGGAACTTACTCACAGAGAAAAAGTACCCAAACATGAGGAAATGTGCTACCTCCTTGACTGCATTATTCAGCTCCACTTATTTATGTGAGTCAGCCTTTTCCCACATGAAGATTATTAAGTCCAAATACTGTTTCACCATGACCAATGATCATTTGGAAGTCTGCTTGCGGCTGGCTACCAGCAGCTACTGTCCGGACTTTGCTTCCATTCAGTGCAAATCATCAGAGTAAGGTAATGACCAAAAATGTACAGAGTTGTATTATGTCATACAGGTTCATGCAGTTATGCAAGGTACACCAACATATATTGTATATTTTAAAATATACTCAGTACATATATATAAATAAATATATCTTTAGCATTTTTAATGTAACTAGGTAGGTAGATCATTTTGACTTGGTCATTTTAAAAGTAGCTCGCAAGCTGAAAAAGTGTGGACACCCCTGGGCGTCCAGATATCTAAAACCATCCCTGCAATTGCTCCTCCTTTTACTGGAAACCAGACCCTTTCTATTCCTGGAAAACAAAAGAGAAAGTAAACAGCAGAATAAAGGGCGATACTTGCAACAGACTATTTCATTTGCAGAGCAGAGCTTATGACAGAATATTGAGCAGTATATTGAATATACAGAAAAAAAAATCTCTTGTATAAGACAAGGTACTATTTTATCATCATGGATGAATCTCTCCTTTAAAGGTATGCTACAATTTCCTTGTCTCATTTATATATGTGTGTGTGTGTGTATATATATATATATATATATACATACATATGTGTGTGTTTGTATATATAGTATTATATAATATATATATATATATATATAGTATGTATGTACATACATATACGTGTGTGTGGTACAGATCTACACAGTCAAAAGTTTGACACATCTCATGCACTGTTTTTTTCCTTATTTTTATTGTTTCTCTACACTGTAGATTAAGACTAGAGACACCAAACATGTGAAATATGGAATTTTATAGAATTAAGTAGTAAACAAAAAATGTGACAACAAGACAAAATATGTTTTATATTTTAGATTCTTAAAAAGCCAAACAACTCTTGCACACTGTCTTCTGCACTTGCATTCAAAGATGTAATAACATCCTTGTTGTTAAATCTGTGATTGCAAGTGCAAAAAACAGTGTGCGAGTCATTTTGCTTTGCATTGTCATATCATGGTCTTCTCCTGTCAACCTACTACTGTGCAAAGGTTTTTTATACTTGGATATTTTAGATTCTTCAGAGTAGTCATTTTAGGGGCAAGGTCACTTGGCCTTTGGTGTTGACAATTCTTTGACGGCACAAAGCCCATATGCCAGGGCAGTAAGGCCACCAAATAAAACAGAAATTATGAATGACTTATGACTAATGAAAATGTAAGGGTTAAGGATTTTATTTGAAATGGATGAATGAAATGGATTTTATTTCAAATACGCCAAAATACCCCCTCCTTAACACACACACACACACACACCACAAATTACCATTATTTATACAAGTTCACTGGCACTTTTTAAGATGGGGATGAGGAGTCAGGAGGACTTGCATTAGGTTTGTTAAAGCGATATTCCACCCCAGAATGATAGTCCACTCAATATGTACTCACTCCTATGCCAATGTGAGGATGGGTGAAGATCTTCAGTTCACAAAACAATCCTGGAGTTTCAGCAGAAAACAGGGTTGCAGCCAATGGCAGTGAATGGAGACCACGGATAAAATGTAAAAAAAAAAGAGTACAAAACAAACACAAAGGGCCCTATCTTACACCCGGCGCAAGGCGCAAAGGCAGCGCCGGCGCAATGGATTTAATATATTCAAGGAGTGTCCAAATCCTCTTTATGCTGTCTCCCCCCGGAGATGCGAGTGATATTTTGTCCTGCCCCGCCCACTGCGCCACCGGCGCAAAGCAGCATACACCTATCAGGTGTGCCCAAGTGCCCTCATTAATTCACCGGCAAGTTTAGGCTGAACATGCAATAAACCAATCAGAAAGCCAGCTCTCATCACGTGTAAGAGGTAGGCGCACCAGCGGCGCAAGCACTGCAAGCATGACGGCGGATTTACAAGGAGGAAATAAAGAGAAAAGATTGACAAAGCGAGGAGACAGATCTCCTGGTTCGAGAAGTGAAAGCGTGAGAGCGCGCAATATATGGAGACACGTCTCCAAAGCAGCTTCATTTGTACATAGTTTATTTTACACCTGCAAAACTATTTCAATAAATGAACCACAAATGTCATGCAAATATGTAACTGGTTAGTTTTACACTAAAGCACCTTGAAATTGTGTTGTATTTTATAATTAGACAAAAAATTAGACACTAATATATGATCGTGAATTGTACATTTTGTATGTTACAGATCATAATTGTTTAATCCTTGTTTTTCTGGATCACAACAAACATGCAGACAAACAGCTGTCATGCTGACTCATCTGATAAAGACGATCTGACAGCCGTGATCACCTCCCGTGCGCACTTTACAGGTCTGTTTAGATTTATTAGGCTTTATACTCATAAATTAATTTGTGTTTTCCTTTAGTTAGTTAGCTTAAGAACACATAGCGGATGCTATTAACATTAATGAAAGGTGTTCTGTGAGTGGGAATGTATGGCCTAGCAAACGCGAGACACACGCGCACGTGTAACATTATATTAACTTTGCTGTGGTATATGTTCAAAGGACACTTAACAATCGACCTCCTGTGTAAAAAAGAGTGAACGTTATCAAGGTGTTTTGTGATTGTGGAGCGTTGCGCAGTGACTTCCAGCGTAGTGCCGTTTTGTCATGTCTGCAAGATAGCAAACTCACTTGCGCCGGGTCGATCCGCCGTGGGCGGGAGTGTAAACATGAAGGCAAAACGAAGGCGTGGCCCGCGCGTTTGCTATCTTTGCTCGGCGCATTGGAGTATGCGCATTGCGCTTTAGACCAGCTAAAAGCTGGCTAAGCGCCCGGCGTGTTTGCCGACGCACCACACTCTTCACAATTACAAAACACCTTGATTTTAGAGTGTGGATTAGTAAAGTGTCATTTAAACATATTTTCTATCAGCAATAAAGTGTAAATATTGAAGTTAAAAGGCGTGCGTGTGTCTCGCATTTGGCTGAGGCGCACACACGTCTCCACAATCACAGAACACCTTTCATAAGTGTTAAACAGCCGTGCGCGAGTGTGTCTTGTAAGATAAACTCACTAATAAGGAAAAAGAAATTATCTATAATTATAAAGCCTAATAAGTCTAAACAGACCTGTAAAGTGTGCACGGGATCACAGCTGTCAGATCATCTTTATCAGATGAGTCAGCATGACAGCTGTTTGTGTCTGCCTGTTTGTGTGATCCAGAAAAACAAGGATTAAACACTTATGATCTGTAACATACAAGATACAATATTTGACCGCACAGTCCTGCCCAACCCGGAGAGAAAAGGGTATGTGTGCTTTAAACGGAGCTGGTTGGATAATCAGTGCGTAATTTTGCGCACTTCAGGTGCAGGTGGGAGGTAATGATTAATTATAAAATACAACACAATTTCAAGGTGCTTCAATGTAAAACATGACCAGTCTGCATGACATTTGCGGTTCATTTATTGTAATGGTTTTTGCAGGTGTTGATGTAAAATAAACTATTTACACATGTAGCTGCTTTGGAGATGTGTCTCCATATATTGCGCGCTCTCGCGCAGTGGGCGGGGCAGGGCAAAATATCACTCGTACTCCTGGGAGGAGACAGCAAAGGAGGATTTGGACACACCTTGAATAAATTAAATCCATTGCGCTTCAGACCGGCGTAAGATGAGGCTCTAAGGCCCAAGTGGTTTTTACTCCAGTGCGCCGAGCACAAGACAGCAAACGCGCCGGGCCACGCCTTCGTTTTGCCTTCATGTTTAGACCTCCCGCCCACGGCGGATCAGACCCGGCGCAAGTGAGTTTGCTATCTTGCAGACATGGCAAAAACGGCACTTGCGCTGGGTGTAAGATAGCAAAGTCACTTGCGCTGGCGGCGCAAAGGCATTGCGCCGGGTGTAAGATAGGGCCCAAAATGTCTCCATCCTGTTCGTGTGGTGTAATCCAAGTTTCCGCGAGTTGCGACATTAAAATTTAACCACAAAAGACGCCATTTTACACCATGTTTTTAGCTGAAATGTCAACTGTAGCCTCCCAGGTAGCATGTAAACATGGCGTCAATGTATTGCGAGACTTTGTATATCTCGCGATATTTTCACACGTGCATCCATTAAGAGATACAAGCTGTGTCCCAATTCAGGGTCTGCATCCTTCAAAGGCCGCATTTGAAGGCCAGTTACGTCACAACACTGCGCGAAGGCCTGTCCCAATTCATCCAAATTCGAAGGATCCTTCAAATGCGCGCTTCAAATGTGTCCTCCTTCTCAGCCGTTGGGTGCCGCTTCGGAGGATGCACCGCTACTATCCTTCGCGGGCTCCCGTATCCCAAGATGCTTTGCGTGCTGCTGCTGCGCAGTCAAAAAAAAAAGAACTGAAATGGCGACGGCGGCATCTAGTGGGGATTCAACGTATAAGTATTCAGATTTCACATTATAAAATATTCGGTTTTTACTCACACCCATCCATTGAACATCCAACGCCATAAATGTTAAACCAAAACCCCAAAATTCAGTTAAAATATGTGACATTATGCTGAGTAAATGGTTAGCTTGAATGCTATAAAACTTCACTTTCAAATGTTTGAGGTTCAGAGGTTGCTTCACATTAATGTACATAAAAAAAAACAATAAATTTATATATTTTATGTTGATTTAAAAGTAAAAATTTATTTTATTTTTACAGACATGTAAATTCATAAAGTCTTCAGTAAAACGTTTGAGTGAGTCAAATTAATAAATAAATAAATTAAAAAATAAATAGATAACATTTCATGTCTTTCTTTTCTTTTTTCTTTCTTTCTTTGTCCTGTCTCTCTCCTCTGTTCATTGTCTTCGCGGCTGGCCAGCAGTAATGTGACGTGAGGAACGCGATGACGCGACCAGGAAATACTCCGAAGCAGACCGTCCCATTTGGTTAGGGGAAGTCGCGTCCTTCGAAGGATGTGTCCTCCGAAGGACGCGGACTTCGGGGACACATCCTTCGAAGGATGCAGACCCTGAATTGGGACAACGCTAACAGTATACGAAGTCTTGCGATACATCTCGCGAGATAAAGAAGTCTCGCGTCATTTGTGGTTAAATTTTAATGTCACGCCAGGACACTGGATTACACCACACAAGCAAATGGAAACATTTGTGTTTGTTTTGTGTTCTTTTTTTTACATTTATCCATGTCTCCATCACTGCCATTGGCTGCAACCCTGTTTTCTGCTGAAACTCCAGGATTGTTTTGTGACGAAGATCTTCCCCATCCTCACATCAGCATAGGGGTGAGTACATATTGAGTGAACTATCATTCTGGGTGGAATATCGCTTTAACATAACAATGTCATATGCGATCCCCCTGACTTGGAGCATTCTTAAGCCACAGGGTCTGTTAGTCCACATAGCAATAAAGAGCATGCTAACATTATAGTTGAGTTTTTTGTCTGACTTGTTTATCAGAATGTAGTCATTAATAGCTCATTTTCCAGCATTTCATAACAGGCTAGAAATCAAACCCACAATTGGTTATATGCACAGTGTTTCATTTGGTGTTGTCTAATAAGAATTTAGAATCTCAACAAAAGACACTTATGTCTAAAATCTGTAGTGACAGTAAAGAGACAGAGGAAAAAATGGTGAAATCAGCTGGGGCAGTATGGGCGGGGCATCAACGCCACTGTGGAGGGCATAAAGATTTTTGAGGGACATAAGGCTAAACTTAAGGGTATGGCCTTCATGGCCTCCATGAAATTCTTGCCCTGGTTGTTGAGAAGAAAGGTGTCACAAGCTTCTTCCTTTTTTGATTACTTTCAGTGAGAAGCAGATGGCTGAGAGTGTACCCACAATGGAAAGCTCAGATGATGAGGTAAACAGCTAGCACTCTATAATGAAATAACAATAACATTTCAATTTATCTACGTTGTATACTGTTGTCCTATAAGCTGTTGAATGGGATTATAAATTGATTCATTACACTTTAAATGGAATATTTTTCTTAATTACAAAGGAGTCCTATGATACATCTGATTCCTCCTTTGATCTTGACCATGAAGAAGAAGGGGACACTGCACCAACACCACAGTCAGACTGTAAGTGTGACTGTCAATATCTGATCTAATGTAATGACTAAATACATGCTGTAATGTGGGGATACTGAGATGTTCTTTCTCTTATGACAGACGTTCCTCCACCAGGAGAAGTAACAGTTCTCAGTGCTGACCAGGAGACTGTTTCTCTTGGTTTAAGACCCACTGGTTCCTCTGTTGGGTATACACTGCAAGTAGATTATTCCTGTGACACACACATACACACAGGCAGTTTGATCACAGAGGACTCCAGCACTCTGGAGATTGAGGGACTGACTCCTGGGACTCAGTATACTCTCAGCATCACAAGGATTGCAGACAATGGAAGTCGAAGCAAAGCAACCTCGCTATCTGTCTTCACAGGTAAATCTGACAAACAAATTAATAAATAAACATACAGGAAAGCTGTCTGAATGGTATTTTAGTTATAACCTTTACAAATGTTTATTATACTTTACTTTAAATACTCTATAATAATTTTGTTTTATAAAGGTTATTTTAAGACAAAAGTGGTGGTAGATTGTATTTCTACACATTAAGTGTGTGAAGTGGTTATATGTGCCTTTATATTTTACCACACCTCTTTAACTTGGCAGTCAAACTGCACTAAAATGCAGACTAACACGGACAGAACTTTATCGTCACAGAATTTTCCAGTTATAAGTGAAACCATTCTATTATTCCTACAGAGCCGAGCCCTCCTGCACAGATCACAGTCTATGAGGTCAGTGCTGAGTCACTGTCTCTGCGTTGGGAGACTCCTGCTGGTGAAGTGGAGAGTTACACTGTGACTTGTTGTAGTGAGGGAGAAGTTGTGCAGGAGCAGAGAACAGACACAAACAACCTGACTCTCAGGAGGCTGAATCCAGGGGTGTGTTACTCTCTTCAAGTTTCTGCACAACTTGGGAATGGACGAATAAGCAAGCCAGCTGTAACATCTGCTCACACAAGTAAGTAAAATAAAATCAGAATTGGCAATAAAATAATGAATTTTCAATTAAGTCAAAGTTTTTATGTTAAACTCCCTGCACATCACTGATCTACCAACACAAAGATCTTCTCAGGAGAATGTGGGCTTGTAAGGACATTAATTTATCAGGGGCTGGGCAGCTTTGCTGCATGTTAATATAAAAAATCTTTTGTGAATGGGACCTTGAGATGGGGCAGATAGCACTAGCAAGTGTTGCTCAATTCATGGTGCCATCAGTGGCCACAATTAATTCTTTATGAATTTGTCTGAGAGTATTGTGTTACTTCAGACTTGTAAATATTTTTGAGTATTTTTAGGTTGAGCATTATGTGTTGCACAACGTTCAGACTACAAGGGCCCTATCTTACGCTGATCTAAAGCGCAAATGGAAAGCGTTAATAGTAATTTAAAACTTAACAAGAGCTGTCTGTGCTGTGGTTTGGTCTTAAACCAGATTGAAAATGCTCAAGAAGTCCATTCTTGGTGTTTGTTTAATTGCTTTGACACTACTTTCTCTAGAACTTTGCATAAGCTAGGTTTTTTGAGTGAAGGTTTTACAGTTGCAGTCTTGAAGGGTTTGGGAAAATACCAGAGAGGAATTTATAATAGGCAATGTAATTAAAGACAGTTTATCATAAGTGCTCTTAAAAAGGTCGGCAGGAATAGGGTCAAGAGAGCGGGTAGATGGTTTCATACTAAAGACAATTTTGAATAGTTCATCCTTTGTGCCTATGTCAAAGCTGGTCCTGATACTGTAAGGGAGGAGTGGTTTGATGTGGAACACTAGTGTATCCTGGGATGGCATGAATGTTGAGCCTAATATTATTATTTTTTTCTTTAAAGAAGGAGGACAATTTTTCACATGTAGCAGAGGAGGCTTGCTCTACTAGGTCTACAGTTGAATGTGGATTTAAGATTGTACTTGTGGTTGGGAAAAGCGTTTTGGGGTTGTTTGAGTTGGCAGAAATAATGCTGGAGAAGTTTTTTTATTTTGTTTTATTTTACCTATATTTAACCAGGCAACTCATTAAAAACAAATTACTATTTACAATGGAGGCCTGGCAAAAGGCAAGAGCCTCTTGAGGAAAAGGGGACAGGGACTAAAAGGGGTATCAAAACATAAAAGACAGCAACACACACAACACGCATTACATAAAAAACAGTATAAAACACAGCCACAGGCACGTTGCTAACAGGCAGCAGCATCAGGTTGTACAGCAACAACAAAGCAGTGCACACATGCAGCAAGACAGACAATGCAATGCAACAACAGCAGGAACAAAACAAGCAAAGCAACAAATAAACAACAAATAGCAAGACAGACCGGCAAAGCAATAACAACAGCAGTGAAAAGAACAAGGAGCAAAGACAACAGAGCATGCAATGAGCAAACAGAAAGTAGCTGACACAGAAGTTCAAAAAAAATGTCAAAAATAGAGTGTTTGTCCAAGTACAGTGTTTGTTTGGGGGATTTTAGATAGAATGCAGTGAGCAGAACAACTGTTACGGGCAGCAGATGTGGTTTGCAGCAAGTGACATAAGCAAGGAGGAGACAGTCCCAGGAGGGTTTCATATATAAGCATAAACCAGTGAATATTACTGCAGATAATCAGGGATGGCTAGTTAACAGAGGAGTAGAGAGTGCAGTGGTGTGTTTTGAATGGGGCATTTGTTGCAAACTGGATAGTAGAGTGATAGAAAACATCTAGCTTCTGGACCAAGCCTATACAAGCTGATCTGTAAATGATGCCATCATAATCTATCATGGGGAGGATGGTCATTTGAACAAGAGTTAACTTAGCAGAAGCAGTGAAAGTGGAACACATTCTGTATTTAAAAACCTACCTTAGATTTGACCTTAGACTATAACCTGCTAATGTGGTATGAGAAAGACAGAGTGCTGTCAAGCCAGATACCCAGATATTTATATTCACTGCCTTGGTCTATAACAGTCCCGTCAAGAGTAGTGATATTTTGTAGTGGAAGGGGCACTGAATCACATGACCTTAGTCTTGGTAGTGTTCAGCAGGAGGTTTAGAATAAAGAAAGCATGTTGGACCCTATGAAAGCTGTCCTGAAGTGATGCAAGTACTATATCAGGGGAGTGACCAACTGGGTAAAGAACTGTATTATCTGCATAAAGGTGGATTGATGGTGTTTCTTTATTAAGCAATTTACACTTTGTTTTGTAGCGGAAATAGATGCTTCAAAGAGCACACAATAATGATCTGAGATGGACACCAGTAATATCAATGTACAAATATGAGATAAAATTCTTTTGAGTAATAGGACCCAAATGGAGACAACTGAGACAGAGCTGCAACTCAGCATTGTGTTTGCTGTCATTAAGCATTAACACAATACATCTGCATGAGCCATACTGTCTTGTGAAAGTCGGAAGTTGTGTTCAGGGTTTGGGGTTCAAACTCAGAACTTTGTGCACCTTAAAAATGGAGCCTCAGTGTCAGATGTTTTATCCACTGAGCTCTTCACATAGATAACTGTTGCACTTTACAACTTCACCTTTTGTTAAAGAAAAAGTGTGTGTGTGGGAACAAACCTTTTAGTGATGATTTTAGTATTTTTGGTAGCTGAGTAGCTGAACATGAGCTGTTTGCAAACTCCAAACATGAAGGAATACATCACAACTTTAAGAAGGGGAGCTCAGGAGAAAGTCAGTTTGCTCTTTCTGTTGCAGTAAATGAGGCTGAGGGTGGGTTACCAATCAATTAAGTTTTGAATCTGAAACAAATAATCTCAAGTGGGTTAGATGTTGGCATTTTGAGAGAGAAGAGACTACATGTTGATACCTATTACTGTATGTGCTTATGGAGATAAATCTACATTACCTAAAATAGTTTAGGAATATTTGTCTGTTCTCTAGAAACCACTGCTCCACACACAGGTCAAACTTTTTGTGCCCAAGACACAACTAAGGGTTGCCAAAGTCCAAAGTCTTTATGGTGTAGCATTTGCCTCTGCATTAGGAATGAGTGTGCACAAAGTACTGATATGGTGCTTAAAAAAGATTCATAATTTTTTTGTATCGTTGTATATAAAGCAATAAAAATATATGGTTGTCACAAAATCCCACAGCACACTTGGACTTGCCTCACAGCATACCATATCCCTTGGCTCACAGTGTGGGCATGACTGCTCTAGGTGATCATGTGGTACACTGATGAAATCTTCACAAAGAAAAGAGATCATTTAGCTTTTAAAGCTGAGCTGGTTCGAAGAATGTTGAATCTGTACTCCCGCAGAGTCCCAATCATTTTGAAATTCATAAAAATATTAATATAAAATCAACCATTACAGACATCAGCACGAAAAGAAACAGCTAGCATCTCATGAAGAAGATTATTTGATTAGGCACAGGAGTAGTAGGGAACAAAGGTGTTAGGTTAGGGTATGGTGTAAAGTCACTAAAAAAAATACAAAGGTGTTGGACCCAAAAATGCAGACTGAGGCACTGGAGCAGACTTCAAAATATTTAATAAAAAAAAACAGAAGAAACATCAAACACAGGCTTACTAGAAACAAAGGGATCCAAAAACTGAAAATGGCAAAATCCAGGTGAAAACAGGAACCAAAAAACACCAAAAAGGGGAAAATAGATCCAACAGGAAAACCAATAAATCCAAATGGAAAGGGAACACACAGGGAGCACAGCAGGCAGACAGAAACACCAAAAAACAACACGACGAACTGACAAAGACAAAGAGAAACACAGGGACTAAATAGACAGGGAGGTAATCAAACACAGGTGGGTGGACAACAACAGGTGAACCAAATCAGTAATCAACCAAGGGCGGGAAAAGGACAAAGACAGGAAGTAAAAGCAACAAGGACACACAAGGGAAACCAATACTACAAAATAAAACAGGAAATGACCACGAAAATGTCCAAACCATAACAAAAGGAGGGAACAAAAAGACTAAATACACAAGAGACAGACAGATAAGAATAGACAGGCAAAACTAATCAAGGTGGGGCAGACTGGGACACAGGCAGGTAGGATGTGAAGTAATTCAAAAACAGGAAACAATAAAAGAATGAAATGAAACACAAAAAACAGCCTAGGGAGCTGGGTGGGACTTTTGAATTCTTCATGAAGATTATAATGTTTTTGTACTTGTTGAAAGTTTTTAAGTGATGTTGATTCAACTTCACGGACATTTTGGAACCTGCTGTGCAGTGCTGTTGTGTAATTACACTGTACTAGACTGAAAGTTTTTTTTTTAATTTTAATATTTAGTCTACCCTCATTGATATAAATGGGGTGAATAAAGTATTAGGAACAGAAACAATGTCAATACACCACTATACAATTCACTAGCAAGACCAAAAAAAGCCACAGTACAGTTGAATCAACACTACTCAGAACACATAACACATTTGTAAAGGCAGGATTTAATGCTGGGCTGTTTTATCAAGGTAAATTTACATAATAAACAACTGAGTATATGCTACAATTACATTTGATTCATGGGTGCCCTGGTAGCTCAGTTGGCAGAGCATGCAGCCCATGTACAAAGGCTGAGTCCTCACCAGCAGCTGTGGGCTCAATTTAAGCCTGCAGCCCTTTGGTACATGTAAAATTAAGATCCATGCTTTAGAGTATTTACATTTTTAAATTATGGGTGTAATAATAATTGTTTTTACATCTACAGAGACACACCTAAAGAGCTTATTGGAGGATCTGGGGTTGGAGCAGCACTACAAAGAGAAGCTGTCCCTGAGCACAATACTTCAGATTGACGAGGAGACCATCACTGATGAACCTGCCAAGTGTAATTCAGATCTTCCATGGTATTTTCTGAAGAAACTGATGATGGTTAATGCCACAGCTAGGAATGTGAAATGTACTTTGGCACGTGAGTCAAACTGTGGTGATCCACAGTTAGATGTTGATAATCTGGTCAAAAGTACACATTCAGGTGATATGCTGAACCCCCTCGACATAATCGCTGCTCTGTTTCTGTGTTCTGATGGTTTTGTACAGCAGGAACTGGCACTCAAAATGTCTATGTGTCAGTTTTCTGTACCTCTGCTGCTTCCTAATTGTGACACAAAGCAGTGTACACTCATGCTTTGGGCTTTGAGAGACATTGTTAAAAAGTACAGACCTCAGTCACTTTCAGAATCAAAGGGCTTCATTGAAAACAGAATTGTTGTCACCAAACTTCCAATTATATCTTTTGTGAGACTTGGCAAATGCTCCTTGTACAAGTCAGAGATCCTCAATAAGCTTCTGAGCAATCCTCAGCAGTACCATAATACCTTTGTTCACCATAACATGGAGTGTGGTGACAGTCCAAGGAGAATATCTGATGGGTTGGCTGAAATTTCTTGGTACCTTCCTTGTGGAAACAAAAACACGGATGTTTTCAGTGAGCCAGTAGCTGTAGTTAACCTTCGTGGGGACGTTGCTTCTTTTGAAACGCAATTTTCTTTTTTGTGTCAGACATCTGCAGCAGTCTTTGTGTTTTTTGACACTTTGGACTCTGAGTGCAAACTGCTTACTAACCAACAACACAAATCACAGATGTTCTTGGTGGGTAACCATCAACGCAAGCGCTTCAATATGGCTGCTCTAAAGAAGGTAGCAACCAAGTTGAGGTTAACTAACAGCAACATCCTTTTGAAAACAAAGCATATGAATGATGCAGACTTTGTTCAAAATTTGAGGAACACAGTCAGAGATGTAGTTGAGAACTCAAAGATGAAGATAGGAATCGAACAGATGGCTGACATTGCCCATGAACTGGGAATCATGATTGATGAAGACTGTCCTGAATGTCAGACTGCCAAGAAAAATGCAGATGCCATCACTGCAGAAATTCAAGACATCCTTAAATACAAAGAGGCTCAGCTGCCCTTACAAGAAACAATATGGAAGGAACTGGCTTGCTTAGAGAAGGAAGAATTTCGGCTTCGAAAACTTGGGACTCAAAACATAGAAATGTACAAAAGTGATCTTCAGATACAGAAAAGAAAACTGCGAGAAAAACAGAACTCTTATGACATGTCAAATGCAATGACAAATTTCATCAATGCAATCTCAAGTCCAGGGATTGAGAGGTGTTATTTCCTGAAATGGATGCGAATGAACCTCGATAACCTGTCTCGAGAAAAACTGTCTGACCTCAGGGAGCAGTACAAAAAGAAATGCAAAGATTCTGAGAACAAAGAGGAGATCAAAGACATTGACAGACAACTTTCCAACAGCTCACTGGGGACTGAACACTTTTTCCGTGAAATGGGTCAGATCTATGAAGCTTCAGTTTCCCTTCCAGAAACAAACCCATCACGTCAACAATTACAGCATCTGCCCAAACTGTGTGCACAATTGTTACTTGATGGATTTCCCCTTGAGCTTGTAGATGGAGATGCATCCAACATACCTCTCAGATGGGTGAGTGACGTTCTCTCTGAGCTCAATGATTTGGTGTCTCCTAAGAATAAGATACTGGTAGTCACAGTTCTTGGAGTTCAGAGCACAGGGAAATCCACTCTCCTCAACACCATGTTTGGAGTGCAGTTTGCAGTCAGCAGTGGTCAATGCACTCGAGGTGCCTTCATGTTGCTCATCAGAATCAATGAAGATGTGAGAAAAGTTCTCAACTGTGACTTCATGGTGATCATTGACACTGAGGGCTTGAAGTCACCACAGCTTGCACAACTGGACAACAGCCATGAGCACGACAATGAGCTTGCAACACTTGTTGTGGGGCTGAGTGATATCACCATCATCAATATTGCAATGGAGAATTCAACAGAAATGAAGGACATCCTGCAAATAGTTGTGCATGCTTTTCTCAGGATGAAAGAGGTGGGCAAAAAACCCAAATGTCAGTTTGTTCACCAGAATGTGTCAGATGTTTCAGCCCATGAGAAGAACTTACGAGACAGGAAACTGCTCTTGCAGCAGTTAAACGAGATGACCCAAGCAGCAGCCAAGATGGAAAAGAAAGAGGAGAACAAGAGCTTCACAGATGTGATGGAGTACTGTCCAGACACTGGTAACCAGTACATTCCTGGACTCTGGAATGGAAACCCACCAATGGCACCAATCAATGCAGGCTACAGTGAGGCTGTTTATGAGCTCAAGAAGAACATAATCCAAGTTTTGGGAAGTTGTGGGTCATCTGCTAATAATATCTTGGAGTTTACAGAGTGGACAAAAAGCCTGTGGAATGCCGTAAAGCATGAAAACTTCATCTTCAGCTTCAGAAACAGCCTAGTGGCTGATGCATACATGAGACTGTGCACAGAATTCAACAAATGGGAATGGAAATTCAAAAAATACATGTACACATGGGTTACAGAAGCTGAAATAAAAATATCCAACTTTGTTTTCTGAAATGTCAGAACTTCTCAGTCATTTGAAAAGCAAAGCTTGCATAGAGTTGTCTAAATGGGAGACAAAGCTTCTTGAAAATCCAGCACAGTACTTCAAGCAAACAGAGCGTCATGTCTATCTAGTTGAAGGATACAGAGAGGACTTTGCAAACAGTGCAAAGAGCCTTCGACGACAAATGGAGAACTCTGTTCTTAATCAGCTCACAGCTGCAGCTGACATCAGACAGGAAATGACAGAAATTGATAAAATCAAAGAGAAAGACACAAAAGAATTGGAAGAGAGAGTGCGTGGATTGATTGAGAAGTGTCGCAGAAAAAAAGTGAAGATGACAGACAAAGAGCTGGATGATGAATTTGACAAGATGTGGAATAAAATAGAGCAGGAACTATCCTTTTCAACCTTAATGGTCAAGGACATCTACACCAGTGTGTCTCGCCATCTGAGAGTAAATCTATCACACAAGGGAAGTCTTGCATGTGACTTGTTAAGTCAAGAAAAACTGGAAAATTGTGGAAAGCAGCCTTTCCACTATAAAAGGAAACAAGTCTACAACCCACTTAATAAACAGTTCTGGAAAAATGACACAAAGGCTGTAAACGAATTTGCTGACAACATCATAGTTGCTTGTAAACAGATTGCGACTGAAAAAATGCAAAGAAAAAGCAATTACCATGACACTTACATTCAGGAGATCCTATACACGATTGATGAAAGGCTGCAAAACAACCAGGATCTAAAGACAGGCATTGAGTTTGAAGTTTCTCTTAAACAGCACATCTGTGGATTTGCAGCCCGAGAGTTTCAGAAAATGCATGAAGATTTCATATGTGAGAATGATCCCTACAGATGTCTGAATCAAAACAAAGAAAACTTTCGTGCTGATTTCAAAGATGTGTTTCATAAATGAGACCACTGCTTGAGGCCTGCAGTGGAAGACTTTGTCAACCATTCCTTGGGTCCTGATATCATTGGTGAAATGCTGACAAGCCACCAGTTCAGCACACAAACACACTTTCAGTATTTAATCTTACTGGATTTGCTTTCAAAGGATGACTTTAGCAAGTATTTGAGCTATGAGCAATATGTAAAGAAATGTATACTCAACCAAATCGTGGAAGGCGTCTCAAGTGAGTCTACGACAGTGATTCCCAAACTGGGGTACTCGTACCCCCAGGGGTACGCAAAGTGAAGTAGGGGGTACGTGAAAAATACAAATAAAAACGTGATTTGCAAACAGCCTGATTACATTTTGAAACTGGCGTATAAATAGACATACAGTCTGAGGTGCCTGCTCGCATTGCCAAAGCATACACATATGTATAGGTTACCCTCTAGTGTTCTGCTAAACTCTCTGTGATTGATTGACACCCGTGGGTGTGTCTGTGTAGAGTTGCTGTCACTCATACCGGTTGCCCGGCTAACCACCGAAAATGGATAAATAGCTAAAAAAGGATAAATTGCCCTTCTAGAGGGACATCAACTGCTACCACCAGTCAGCCCACAGCCGAAGATGCACTTGCCAGCGACAACAACCCAGGTTATTCTTCAACTTCAAGGTCTACCTTTGACCGGGATGCTAGTAGCAGTGCAAATGTGGCTAGCAAAGCAGCTAGCATAGCCACGGACAGTGATGAGGAGTCGGATGCAGAGCCTCCTGATGCGGGAAAGCATGCAGCGGCAGCCTCAGGTAGAGACACTACCTCGTCAAAAAGGCGCAGGTGGCGGCAGGCTTATCCCTAATTTACACCATGCACGGCACTCGGAGTAATACGCAGCCATTCTAGTCAATGTTCGGGTTTACACCAGATGCGCTGCGGCGCATGTCAGACGCGTCCCAGAAGCGGCTCAGCACTGTGCTTGGCTCCGCGGTGAATACGCAGCAAGTCTATTTTTGACGGATGCCGCGTCAATTAGCACACAGCAGATCGAATGGGCAGGAAGTCAGACACAGAAAAGGAAGGGAGAATCCGGTTAATTTTCAAAATAAAAGACCCCATGCAGACTCACGATCATAAAGACAGACAAACTATTTTACTACGTAGCCTGCTTATTCATGGTAGAAGCACAAAGAGCAAGGAAGGAGGACCTAATCAACAAAATCTGAGCAAGTAACCATGATTAGGCAGGCAAAACACTCCGCTGCTGACACGCTTCTGAAACGCTGCTGATGGGTACTGCAGTCTCGCGCATGACGGAACAAAACCGTGGTGCAGCCGCGACTGGTGTAAATCCCGGGTTACAGACACTTTTATTTTTGTAGCCACTATAAGTGCGTGAGAGTAGGGGGTACATGGCTGCAGGTCAAATGTCTGAAGGGGTACGGGCTGTGAAAAGTTTGGGAACCACTGGTCTACGACATTTGAGTTTGAGGACCAACATCTCCAGTCAAGTATCAACTGCATAAATAATGCTATCAACAAAGCTAAAACAGAGAACAGCGGCAACTTGAAGACATTTGTTGAAGATGTCTGCCGGGAACTTGGAAAGAAACTTGTCATTTCCCAGAATGCATTGAGTGCTTTCACAATCCTGAACAATGCTGACCAGGAACAGTTTGCTCACTGGCTCACTGAGTGTGTGAAGGGCATGGCTGAAGATCTTAAAGAGAAGTTTAAAGAAATAAACATCCAAATGAAACTAAAAAGTCTTCATGTGAAGCCTCAGAATGAGCTCTTCAACAGAGTGTTTGGATGTGGTAAACAGTGTCCATTCTGCACAGCGCCTTGTGAGGCAGAAGCAAATTCTCATACTGAACATTTTACTTCACTACATTGGCCAAAGGGTCTGGGTAGATTCAGGTGGGATGAAACAGAAAAACTTACCACTGACATATGTTCTTCCTTGGTGACCAGTGACATACATTTCCGCTGCGATGCCACAAATAGTGAATATCATGCTTATAAAGATTACAAAGACATTTTCCCAGACTGGAGAATTGCTCCAGATCCAAGTCTTGAAGCATCAGACTACTGGAAATATGCAACGACAAAGTACAATGATCAGTTTGCTGAAGAATATAAAGCAAAGCCTGCTGATATTCCTGAAACTTGGAAAAATATCACACACGATCAGGCAGAAAAGAGTCTCAAAGAGTCATTTAACATCAAGCCAGACGCTACTAAGATTCACTTGCCTTGAGTGTACAGAGGTACCTAACCTCCTTTCATGGATATTTTGATCTTAACTTGTTTCATTTTTAAAAAAAATATTTTTTCATTAATATTATATGATATTTTATCATTTATTGTTTTTGTGAAGTATCTGATATAAAACTGATATATCTACTGCTTTCTATTCTTTTTATTCTTTCTTTAGATGATATAATAAAAGGACAGGAATTTGTTGTTTTTTTTCTGATTATCTGCTTGTGTATTTTTTTTTCTCTGAATGTCCAGTTCTTTCTTGATGTCCAATATTCGCATTTATCTATTTTGTTACTCAATCTACATGTGATATTGTTGTGTGTGTGTGCTGTGTATTTTTTGAAGCATTTGATGAAATATGTCCATTAACTGTACATTCAGTAAGATCACTCATCATGTGGTTTTGTCACAAAAGGACAAAAAGTTGCTTCAAGTATTTACATTTGTTTTTGTTTCTCTGTAGCTGATTTGAATATATTTTTTGTCATCTATCAATCTGCATCATATTGGTTTAAGTGAAAGGAAAGTCTAAAGTATGATATGTGAATATTTACTCAGAATTTATTATCTCTTTTTCTTTCTATGATGTTTCTGGTGCAGAATGTGTCAATATCAACTCAGTCTAAATGTCGACATTTAGCTACATTAGAGCTTTTTCTTATTGAATTGAGTATATTATGTGATTTTAACTAAGAATTTAGAATCTCTTTGTTTTTCTTTCTATTTACATTTTATTTACATTTTTCATGACATTACTACATCATTCACTCTTTGTGTCATGTTGTCAGCATGTAAACATTACTTACTTCTGTTAACTGATTCAATAAAGAGACAAAATCATCAGACTGGCTATGAATGTCTTTAATGTTTCCCAGATCAGAATCACAGCATACAGTGTATAATAACTTCTAAAGTAAACAGAAATATCATCACCTCATTTATTTAGATAGTTTTACTATACTTTTTTAAATAATCATCTTTTTTAAAATTCCATTATTTGACATTTTTCTTCATCTCAAGTCTTGGGTTTCTGAATTCAACAAAGAATGTAAAAACAAGACAACAGGTGCAACTTTGCAATGGAGACCAAGCTGGAGATTTATGTGAGTGTCACTGTCTTTGTGTATGTTTGCCATTGTGGGCTGTTAACCATGTGCTTCCACACACCACTGACCTGACACAGGATCTCTAACGAGGCCAAGTGTGTGTCCACATACATCCAGTCTGATTCAACTGGATTTCATCTCTGAACTGTTTGGAACATTGAAGTCTTCACTGCTACATCATATCACTGTAGGGTCAACACAACCTCCATGACCACAATGCAACACAGTGTGTGGAAGGAAAAAGTCAGACCACCTGTGTGATCTCTGTACTCTATGAGGATGGGAGGCATCTTATGGTATCAAAGCCCATGTCTGTCTGTCCCACATGTGATTAAGTGGCTACATGTAAACACTGCTACATGTGAGGTGAGCCAACATTTCATTGACTGCACTTGTCACACACATCAGGCAGCGGACTCATCAGGAGTATAGTTGGCAAATAATATATTTCAAA
Source organism: Lutjanus argentimaculatus (assembly GCA_034769285.1). NCBI lineage: Eukaryota > Metazoa > Chordata > Actinopteri > Lutjaniformes > Lutjanidae > Lutjanus > Lutjanus argentimaculatus. The sequence continues at coordinate 15,709,746 of JAWZSL010000018.1, forward strand.
ATAAAGGTCTGCTACAGCTCAGGTAAAGAAGGTGAAGACACAAAATAGTTGATCCTTCTACTACAAAGCCAGAACAAAGCAATCAAACCACAGACTTAGACTTAAACTATTGTAATTTTGAAATGTAACATTGATTGGAAACTAGCAAATGCTAATGTAGCACCTCTATTCTGATTTTGGAAAGAATAGCTACAGTATGCTGTATATGAATTACATATCTAGGGCTCTGAGCACCTGACAAGGCTCACAATGAGATGTTACTGTTAAAACCGAACAGCTGGCAGCATTATTATATAATCTTTGCAACACATCATTCACCAAAACATTTTATTTTTGCCAATGAAAATACCCCAAAATAAAACAGTGCTCATTTGTTGAGGAAAAAAGAGAGAGAGAAAAAAAAAACACAATAAATTGTCTTTTGGTCTGTTTGGAAAAGATATAGAGAGTCAATCTGCCCATACAGTAAAGCAAAACTCTCAGATCCAGAATCTGAAATCCTGATGCAAATTAGTTCAACTGTGCTGCCGAATTGAATCTGGAACAGCTGGTCACACTGCATCCAGATGTTCCCTCTGTGGAGTGTCGCTCACTGTGACACGCTCGCCATCGAAGTCAGGATGGTATTGAACCAAATTATATCCACAGTCAAAACCAATGTGCACGGAGCAGTGCAGAATAAATATAATCACTTATAATTACATTAACCGCTACTATTTCTCAGTTACAAAGCTAAAACCATTAATCATGGCTATGAGATAACTGTTCAAATAACATTACAGTACAGCTGTGCTCAATACAAGTCTGTTTGACTGGAGACAACAGACTAATGTCCATTGACAAAGCCAAATAATGGTAAAATCTTTTACCAATTTTCTTAAAATAAAAGATATTCCTCAAAGTATTAATGAATGTTTATCTTAAACATACACTGCAGGCTATTTACTTTTAACAACATGAAATGAATGAATTATTTGTTTACTTGCATGCTACTTCAGTAAAAACACATTAAAAACACAGTAATTTAGCCAAAATGCTCTGAAAAACAACAAATAACACAGAATGAAATGTAAACATTTGACAATAATCTCACATCACTCTGATTGTTTTGTAGTAGTAATATGAGCTTAGCACCTAATATTGTTCACTGCTAATATCCCACTCATTGTAGCTGACAAGATAGCAGATTAATGAAGCTCAGAAAAAAAAGGACTCACCAGAGTTCTCATCGGGAAAAACAGGATTAAAACAACAGAACGTGGCTCATATGATGCAGCTACTTGAATTAGCTAATATAAGTCAACTGTGTCCACAACTCAACTCAGAATCAACCAAATATCTTAATTTATTCACAAATTTTTATCAAACCAGCAGGAGAGCTTCTATGCAGCCTCATGCTCAGGAAAATCTCATAGCTGATATAATGACAGCGAAAGTGCGCCCCCTGCTGGCGTCATGTGATTTGACGCTCGAGTGGTTTTTCTATGCAGATTTAGCAGAATATGATGTAAATCACCACAAAGAAAAGGAATGTAGCTACAACAAAGACTGAAGACTGGTAACTTCCTTATATTGTCCATTCTGTGCTACTGAAAAAGAAATGTTACGAGCTAAGGGTGAGAATAGAAATTTTTATTTTCTAATATCAAAATTTGAGATATCCTTTCAGCATTATTAATGTGTCCCTGCTCATTCAGCTCAGGAAATACAAAAATAAAGGCTTGAAAATTCATCAGAGACACTGGTGTGATACCTTAGTTTACTTGATTCTTGGAACAGTATATGGGTTTCCAAGGGTTTTAAGAACTACTAATATTTGTCTGTTTGATTTTTCCACTTAAAAGTGTACAGTTTTGAATGAATTACTCTTCATCACAAACACAGATTGTCACAGATGCAACAGTGAAGTGAGAGAGAAGTGCTGTAAAAATTTGCATTTTAAAACAAAGGTTGTTTTCACAAACATGCTGAAGTTTCCCTTTAACTAGGCTAAGAAATTATTGTAACTTGCCAAGTGCGTCACAATCTTCTTACTGTTTATGTACAGTAGAAGGTAAATACACACATATCTTGTAAAATATCCATGTACAAACATGTAAAACCACATTATCTGTTCATAATTAATGGGATGTTTTATTTAGGTACAACTGGAGTTTGTGTCTTGGTATTTTGAGCACTTGTTGTCGACTGCTATGTTTTCATATTACAAGGGAAATGTACAGGATTTACATTATTTTTAATTCTGTTTGCAGTCTCCGGGATGTTCCACGTGGTTTGGTGAAACTTGTTGGAATGTAAGTGTCCTATTAAAAAATACATTGTACTTTCTCATTCATTTTTGTGGGTTTATGGATAGGTTTATTAACAGGTTGTATTTTATGTTGTCTGTCCTTGGCCATAGCCCACTGCCGTATATTGTTTTTCTAATTTTTTCCTTTTAATCTATTTTTTGTTAAAGACTGCCACAATTTGTAAACACACAAGAGCTGTTTGCTCAAAAGGAGCACACAGCTCTTAAAATAAGAGACTTGGGATGGCCTGGTGGACCAGAAGAACTTCCTGTTCAAGCGAGGAGTGAAGAGCAGGGACACAACAAATAAGAGAGTTGGGATGTATCCTCAGTCCTAAGATCACTCTCCAGTTCAACACCCATCTGTACATGTGACCCTAATGACACACATGACGCAGGGTGGTCAATGAGGGTAAATCCTTCTTAAGTTCTTAATAAATTGTACAAATTAAAACTTTTGACCCAATGATGGAACAATTGGAAAAGTTAAGTGTTAACTAAAGTTACCCCGCCCCTCTTTATTTTCCTTCACAATAACGCCCCCACCCTCACTGCCCACCCTCTGACTAACCAGACAAATAAGATTTATTTCACTGAGAACTAGATAATCATTTACTGTTTCTCTCAGAAGAGAGAGTGACCTCACTGGCATAATAAAAGGAGTCGGTGGTAAAGTCAAGATCTTTATTGTCATATGCACAACAATTATTGTTCTGCATATTGTGCATATAAAGTTGTCACTTGCAATGAAAGTCTAAGATCTCCCAACAATGCCCATGGAAATATGGACATGAAAGAAAGCAGCAGTGGTACTTTGAAATAAAGAGAGAGAAACCCTTACCGTATTTATTGTGGATAGAATACAAAAGCTACTACTTGTTGTACTTGAGTTTTTAACCAGTTATGAAGCAGTCTCAATTTTATACTGATGCCTTAGGATGACCTAAATAAGCAAATGAGATCATAAGAGAGATTGTCTTTTTCTAAATAACTCTTCTTAATGTGGGTGGCCTAAAAGCTCAGTTGGTAGAGCGTTCACCCTATGCACTGAGGCTGTGAGTCCTCGGCAGCAGCTGTAGGTTTGACTCCCGCCTATAGCTCTCACTGCTGCATGTCATTCTCACTCTCTCTCTTCTTTCTATTCCTATCATATCTTATATCTACTATAAATCAGAGGCATAAAAAGTCCATACATGCTAACACCATGCTCACGTTGCTTGAATGTAGTTAGCATGAGCTGTGATTGTGAGCATGATGAATAATATCTTTTAGTTCTGGTCTTTAGTTCTGAGTTGTGTTCAAACTGGATTTTTACGAACAAGCCAAGAGGTGAAAGATGTGATGTCCTATTGGCTAAGAGGTTTTATTGGACAGTTTGGTGAACTTTGTTGTTCATTATCAGTGCTACATGGAGCCAACATGGAAAATCAAAGTCCAGAGGGTAACAGCAAGAAGTGCCACCCTTGTTTTGCCAAGTCATACAGTTTCCTTGTCTCCTGATGGCAAATATTCTTTATTCTGTGGCCTGGCACCGGTCAGCAGCCTTGTGGGTTGGAAACCTCTGCTCTATAGTACCTCAAGTTTGTGCTTCGTATACAAGTTCAGCTGGTATTTTTTATATAGTGATCACTTGTTTCTACTTAGACCATTTCTGTCACAATTTCTCACCCACAACCATAAAGAGCCAGAGTTAAGTTCACAGTATTGGTATATGTAGGAGAACCAACACTTGTTGAAATCCTGCCCAGTAAGTTGCAAAATTAAGGGATGAAACATATGAACAAAATGATTAGGATGCGGGGTCTTGACTTAGAAAAACCCTGCAATGCATTTCAAAAATCATACATCACACCTGGAGTAATTATTATGATTATAATTCAGTGTACTCTCCAGTTAAGAGAGAACAGACTTGTTTTGTTTTACTGAAAACTAGGAAAAGAGAAAGTCACTTTATCTGGAATAATAAAAGGAGTGGTTGTAAATGCATATGCATAGGCACCTGACCAATGAAACCAATGATGAAGTGGGGCAAATGCATCCCCATCGTTCTATTTTTATACTAACAATACAAATATAAAATAAAGAAATTGAAGTGACTGGTGGTGGCTCCCAGCTGATGACCTGCAGCAACCTCAGTGGCACCACTGGAGGTGCATCAGGCAGACATGTGCAGCAAGCAGACTTGCTTACATCTGCTCTAAGTGTTCTAATGTTTATCAGCTTGTACAAGGACACATAGTTTAGTAATGAATGTTGCACAACAGTGTCTGCACTGCAATGTGTTTCAAGGATAAAACATGACCTACTTTTGTAGGGGATAGTTACAGAGGTTATGAAGAGCCCTGGTAACCACATGTCTCCTTCAAAACAGCTTAATAAAGACTTATAACCAACCATGATGTATAGAGGTCTACATGGTTATATGTCATTTTTGGGTCATTTAATGAAAGTAGACACAGTGAGGTGCCATGTGTAACAGCGCTGCAGTGCTTCAGCAGCTGAATGAAATGAAAGAAAGGGTATCAAATTAAGTAAAACCTAAATGCAGTTCTTGAGTGTAACCTTTAATTATGCTGTATCAAGTTTAAAGTTTAGGAACAAGGACACTAATTGCTGAGTGCACTGAGGAGTATCAAAAAATTAACATGAATTAATATTATTAGCATTTTTTGTTGGTATTACTCTTTTGCCTTATTTGCAACAATAGTGTAATATTGTTTTGTATTCTTCATTGCACTCAATTATAACAACCTGTTCCTTTTGACTGAAGTAGGCAGATTGGTCCATTATGTGTGGAAGAAGACTCAAACTGCCTCCTTTAATGGGAACCACACAGAACCTGACGAGGCAAACCTGGGTTAACAAACAAATTTGATAACCACTATTGTGATATTTAAACTCTGATTGCAGTTATAGGATTTGTTGAGCCAGTTTAGCCTATAAGAAAGCCTGGCCATGTAGCAGCTTTGAAGTGCATCACACTAATGTATTGGTGATATCTCTGCAGGACTTTCTTTGGATTGGCATTGTTGAAATTAGAGGAGATACCTCACCCCTTGCTCATTCAGGATTATATTGCCAGAGTTGTCAGTGAATGGATACCATCCTTAGTTATTGTTGCTAAGCCTACCAAGCTTTCCATTCTCACACTGTATTTATGCAGTTTTTACAGTGATAACAGTGGCAAATTTAACATGGTAACGGGGAGTAACTGTTGATATACACGGTTTGTGATTCCTTAGAGAAGTAAACAAAAGCAGATTCTCATTTCTAGTTGACAACAATGGATTTTGTCAGCTAAAATAATGACTCAGTTAGATTTCATAAGTGTAGCTGATGCAAGTTACTGCTAACTGAGAGATCTAACACATTTTCAAACAAAAAGTGCCTCCTGCACTTGCTTTAACATGTATAGGAAAATGAAAGCTTGACAGCCCTTGTAATGGTTGCTAACCTATGATTGGACAGTTGCTGTTTGGAGGCAGGGCTTGGGGAAGGGTCAGTTGCTGGGTCTGGGATTGAGGGGTAGTCCTCAGTCTAATCTGTTTGCAATTGTGAATTGTGCAATTTATTGTTGTAGACTTGTTTAAAATCTGCCCATATTTTCTTTCTTATGTTAATTAATTATATTGTATTACATGAATAAAATGTGTTCATGTTTGTGTGAGACAATGAGCAACTGGTTACCATTTTTAATGGAATGTCAGTATGAAAATTTAACCTTTAATTTAACTCTGAAGTTTACCTTCATGCTTAATTTTTTGATGAAAGTGTGTAATGGACATTGAGTAATTCAAATAAACTATAAACTGTTTAATCCTGAAGCACAGCTGGGATAACAACTTGGTGTACATAAGCCATCTGAAGTTATCAAGTTTTATGATGCATTTTACTGTAAATCGTTTACAGGAAACTATATGACCATTTAAACCAAGAGTGAAAGGGCTGGGCGGAATAAAAGGAGAGCTCTGTACTGTGGAACTGCATTGGCATACTGTCTGCTGGGGAGAGCCACGCTTCACTGACAGGACAAATTATTTTAGATTACCTAATGTAGCCTGTACGGCACAGCTGACAAGAAAAACCTCCAGGTTAAGAGAATGCAATTTCTAAATGAGCACGTCTCCTCTACAAAGGTGGGTTTGAATTAATTTTGTTTGTTTATTTTGTGATTTTTCAGGTATATGCCAGATGGGGGGACCTGATAAATAGCTTAATCTACATATTTATATGATATATTTAATAATTTCTGAATTTGTGGGATTTCCTTGATTAATCACAATATATCTAAAGGCGAACTCTCCCATGTGTGGCATTTCAGACAGTTAGGGGAGGCTGGGGGCAATTGTAACAATGTTACATTTTCATCCATAACTGACAGATTACGTGAAATACACTGGTCATCTTTTAAAACAAGAAACATATATGTGCACAAATTAATAATACAATTTATATTTTTTCACAAGAAAGTACAAGACTTTAATATGAAATTTAATGCTAGAAGTCAGAGTGATCGCCCCTTGGTGAGCTGTAATATTGGTTAGGGGCAGTTGTAACACTGAAGAAATAAGTCATATTAACCTTTTGTACCTCAAATAAAAGCACACCTCAGTGAAATCACTGCATCTGTACAGCCTTCTTTATTCATTTTGAGCATGCATATGACCATGGAGCAGCCAGCCAGTGGGAAAATGTAGCCACCTAGGGGGCCGGGTGCATGCTGCCCCACAGAAAATTTTTGGCCCAATTATGGCATATTTAATGAGTTTGCCTACCTGATTGTAAGCATATAGTGAATAATTGTAAAGAAGAATTAGGCCTCTTATGCTTTTAAGCCTACACAGTCTATAAATAGCCATTTGTATTTAAAACCACAACTATATCTGACTGATCAGATCTTTTGTAATTAACAATCATTAAAACATGATTTGATGCATCTGCCATTAGTTTGCGTAGTTGGCCGATGGCAAAAAATACAAAAACTTCATCACACTTGTGTGAACCTTTGAGAACTTCAGACTTTTTCTTTTTTTGACCTCATTAGGTCGCGGTCATTAGGTGTTAAAGGGTAGACCCTAAGATGAAGCCTAGCGTTTCATATCAGTAGAGAGAGGAAGACATGATTTTCAAAGCACTCCTCTGGTAAAAAAAGGCTTTATTGGTATGGCTTTTTAGTGAAATTCTAAACACAAACAATACTTGTACATATTAAAATGAAGCTGGGTCACAACCTACACGTAGATACAAACGGCCTCCTTGAGGGGGTAACCCTCACACAATTTCCATTTAGTGGGTACATGATAATTAAAGTCAAGTCAAGTCAAGTCAACTTTATTTATATAGCACATTTCATACGACAAGCGTAAACTCAATGAGCTTCATTAAAGAAATTAACAGCTTTCAAAGACAGCACAAACAAACAAAAGATAATTTAAAAAATCAAAAATTGTTACAGGATTCCAAACAGAAACTGGATGAACTATTAACCTTTAAGGCAGAGTGAGAGTTTGTAGATTTCTTCACTGAAAATATTACGAAATGACTACTCGCCTTTGTCTTTCCTCCCTGCACTTTTATGGTATCTGTGAACATATGGCCCTATCTAAAGATACAGAGTGGAAATTACATTAACACACAACTCCACACAACTATTTAACTCAAACCATATTAAGATACTTAAATAAAAGTAAACATAATGAGATTCTTCCTTCTGCTTTTTCTGTTTGGTAGAATATAAACAGTTAAGATGAACATAATGCCTCAATATCTCTATATCTTTCTACCCATGTCTCCTACTACTCTGCTGGATTAACTCATATCCAAATTTAAATATGGGAAAACAACTTTGGTGGAATGGATTTAAGGGATAGTTCACCCCAAAATGAAAATTCAGTCATTATCTACTCACCCTCATGCCAATTGAAGGTCGGATTTAGTTTTTCAGTCCACAAAACACTGCTGGAGTTTCACAGGAAAACAGCGTTATATAATAATATATAATAATATATATATATAAGAATTTAGGTGAATGGTGACCAGTTTTCAAAAATGTCAAGTTGATTTGAAAGCCTTATCTTGGAGCCAAGTTGACATGCACTGTCTGAACTGGGTGTGTGTGGTGTGACAGAGCGTGTGCAAGTGAATGGCATGTCAGGGCTTTAGGAGACTTGGATTACACCAGGCATGCAGTATGGAGGCATTATATGTTTTTTTTTTTTAGTTTTTCCATTTGAAAACTGGTCACCATTCACTTCCATTGCTTGGGCTCTACATTGAAAGTCATACAGAATGGGAAAAGATTAAAATACAGCCAATAAGCATTGAACAGCATTTTATTATGATCACAAAAAAAACATTTGCTGACAAAAAAACATATAAATCATTAGCGTCTGACATGGCAGATAATATCCTCCATCTGAAAGAGAAATGGATGCTTTTAAAGGTCAGAATTAAATATAGTTACTAAGGACAGGATATGAGTAAGTTGTCATAAAGGTGTTAACAGTCATCTACAGAAGGAATTTGACTGGAAGATAAAAATGACATTTTTCAGGACTCCATTAATAGTTTCTGATTTTTAAAAGGCTCAGTATCAGCTCTTTGTTGGAGGAATTGTGAGATGACTAGAGGTCATTCTTATATCTTCTGGGACTGTCCAGTACTGCTGCGATTCTGGCAAGATATTAAAGAGCAGAACCACCCCAAACCATAACAGATAAAAACCAAAGATATACTTGTACTGGTTGCTTGACAAATGACAACCACAAATTGGAGGAAATCACTTTTGCCAAAGTGAACCCAATGGAATGACACGAATCCACACAATGGAATATATGATAGCAAAGCTTCAAGTGAAGATAGACATTTTCATGCAGAGATGGACTTCAGTTATGTTGTACCCTGTTGTGCCCTCAAAGGAAGAATTAAAACATAAAAAATAAAAATTGGACAGTGGGTGTCCTTCCTCATTTTCTTCCTGGAGGTAACAAATGAACAAATAAAGAAAGAAATAAAGAAATATACTTTTCTTCTCTATCCTTCACAGTTTGTTTTATCTGCCCTGACCTGCACACACTGAGGGATGATGTAAATACACACTATTTTCACATTTATTCCATAATGAAACGGTCCAGCCATCAGGAGTGTGAGAAGGAAAATGGCGGAAAGAAGAGGAGAACAGCTGAGGAAAACAACAGGTATATTGACTGATTTAAAACTAAAAATGTTGTTTTGTGTGTAGACCAGGGGTCAGCAGCCTTTAAAATCAGAAGACTCATTTTTGGTTGGAAAACAATAAAAAATGTCTTTGAAGCCGCAACTAATAAATTCTCTAATTTCCTCAAAGACTTTTCTTCTTTTGGATTTGGCATCCACTGCCAAATTTTAGAGGAAAAGGCGCCAAGCCATAGATGTAGTGTGTGATGCACATTTTAGCTGATAAATATTAAAACTTCTTTCTTTTTTTAAATTTAGGGTATAGGGTAGACACTTCTACAATTAGACAACATAAGAATCACTTTGGGCCTCCAACAATGACAAAATATTGAATAATAAACAAGAACTGTTATTCATTTCCATTTAATTTTTTAAATATTTTTTGGTCTGGCTTTTATGCCTTTAATTTCTATAGGACAGCTGAAGATATGACAGGACAGGGGGAGAAAGCCCGGGGGAATGGCGGGAGTCAAACGCACAGCCACTGCAGAGGACTCACAGCCTCAGTACATGGGACAAACATTCTACCAGCTAAGCTACCAGGCCACCATTTCCTTATAGTTTTTTTTGTGGCATGTGGCTCTGGAGCCACAGGTTGCAGACCCCTGGTGTAAACATTACATTTGTAGCAGCATGTTAGCAGAAATGAAGCTACATAATGACACTAAAATAGCTGCTTTCCCTGACCAATATCAGTACATTTTATGATTTACACATGCCTCAGGAGCATGTGTAAACAGATTATTTATTTTCTACTGAGAGTTATATCAGAGAGTTATGAGAGTTATGTTTTAACTTCTCTCCATGGTGCACTGCTTTTATTTTCTAACAATATATAGAATTATAATCATGTAAGTTTGTACTTACACACAGCTGGTGGAGCAGGGTGAAGCAAGTGGCGTCCAAATTCACTTGGGGTGGAGGGGATACATCTGATCATCCATCTTCACTTTGTGAAACATGTAAGTTTTGGCAATTATTTGTTGTCTCTGTGTAACTGATAACACACCACTATATTATTATTATTATTATTTTGTTGTTCTTGAATGTTACAGTGAACTTTTTTTTTAACTAATTACATGTAGGTCTTAGTGAAATTAAATCTAATTTATTTTTACAGTGCTATTTTATGTGCAGTAGAGTGACATAAAGCACTTAATGCAGTGTTTTAACATGGATTGTCTGTATGCTTGAATACAGCTGCAGGTCAAACAACATCCAGCACCATATCAAGCACTCCAGCTACCTCCAGTGAAACACAAGTAACATCAAGCACCAGCACATCCACATTCCTAGCAGGTAAGAATAGTTGGTAAATTCAATCGAAAGTTCTTGCCCTCCATCTACAACAGGTGATGCCCAGATCAAACAGGCTTCATGCTAGGGAGACAGTCGTCTCACAATACCAGAGGGCTTCTTAACATTCTCCATATGCCTAACCCAAATACTCCAGAAGCAGTAGTGTCACTTGACACAGAAAAGGCCTTCGACAGGGTGGAATGGAGGTATCTGTACTGTACATCTCAAACCCTGCCGGATCACTTCCTGCCGTTCTCCATATTTTAGAGCAGTTTAGTACAAACTTAACTACCAAAAGAGTGAACTACTACCAGTCAACTCACTGGCAGCACAGATTCCGCGCTCCTTGGCCCCCTTTAAATGGGTGGAGGATGGGTTTCGATATTTGGGAGTCTTTATAACAACAACTGCGTCTGACATTTTTGACAAAACCATCACTCCTTTAGTCACTGGTGGTCGTCCTTATCCTTGTCCATGGCGAGCAGAATTAATTTGATTAAAATGATTGTCTTACCTAAACTCTTCTATCTTTTCCAGCATATTCCTGTGTTCATTAGAGAAAACGGTGTCCAAATTCCTTTAAGGGAATAAACCTGCTCACATCCAAAAGTCAATTTTGCAACCCCTAAATGTAGGGGTGGGGTTGCCCTACCAAATTTGCATAGTGCTATTGGGCAGCCATCATTCAGAGACTCCTGAGTGTTTGTTGTTCAGAAAATGCCTTGTTTCACTTTGTACTGCCTGTACCTTTTGAAAGTCTTAAAAACCCAATAAAAAGATTTGAAAAAAAAAAAAAAAAAAATCTAGTCTCACCAAAACCTAGTCAGGCCTAGGACACCAAAATGTCTTGAGCCAGGCCTGAACCAATTATTCATGTAATATGATCCTGTAGCGCTTTTGGGGCTTCTACTGTAATGTCTTATTCAAACTTGGCATGTGGTAACCTCAGCCTGTCACATGCTGAACCAGGCACAGAGCAGACTGCCTTCTTTCACTGATGAGCGCAGTTGTTCAGCTACTTTTGTTTGATCTACATATTTATACATGCCATGAGGTCCAGACAACACATATTCATAATAATGATGAATTATCATAAATTTTAAAAAGAAATTATTATCACCACTGTGGTAATTTTAATACATTATGTATATTTATTTAGGCTTCTTTAAACCGATGATAGTATCTGCACAGTACTGTACTGTGGCGCACATATTAATGCTCGAAGAACAAGACTTGTTATGCTGAGGTCAGCCTGCCTGCAAAAGGGTGGCTCCTTGCAGGCAGTGTGAACTACCAGACATTGTAATGATTTGTAAATTTGCAGGGTTTCCTTGATTAATCTTTCAATATTTCTGAAGCAAAAGTAATGTGCAGTCCTCCTGCCCCCTCCCTTCTCCCACTGGCATCACCTGCTACACCAGTGGTCCGCAAATAGTGGTCCAGGGACCTCCAGGGGTCCGTGGCACACTACCAAGGTGTCTGTGCAACGTTTTCGTAGGGGCCCAGAAGGTATGCAAGGGCCCCGCCTCCCCCTTGTGTCAACTTTGATGAGAGGAGAAACTGTTTCTTATGTTTGATAAACACAAACAGTATTCATAAACTGCAGCTCAGAAAAATAATCTCATCATGTGGTCCCTTTTCTGGCTTGCCTCTTCCAACACAGCTGATTAAAATAGTAAACTCATTATATATTCATTTAAATCAGGTGTGTTTGAACAGAGTGACATCTAAAACAACACAATGTCTGAAACTTCATTGTATTTTTTTATTCCACATCACCTTGGACTCAATTTTGCATTTTCAGGCACCAGATGAAAATTATGATCTCACTGAGCTACCTGCCAAGTGAGAAATCAAAGACGGTTTCTGTGACTTCTGGCACCATGACAGAAGCAATCACCACAGCTGCATGGAGAGGCAGATTTCAAACTAGAGTCAAAATTCAGTTATCAAAACAAAATTTTGAGAATTTGTATACTTTATCTATACAACATAAAGATGTCTGTAATTTATTCTTACAAAGACTGATTGCTCCATGGGTAGGAAACCGATGTTTAAAGATACCTCTGTTTCCATTGATTTCAATGGAGCACATGAGGACAGAATTCAAAATATTGAAAAACAAAACAAAACAAACAGTTTTTGAGATAAACTTCTGAAATTTACCACAGTGTATCAACAGAATCAACAGAACACTTTTATTCAACTTGAAGTTGCAGTAGCGGGTTACAGAACTGTTTACAGTAAAACATTTTGATGCACTACGGGCAGAATCATTTATGAAGAACAGTCTAATGATGCAGTGTAAGTGAATTTGGTGTAAATTGAGCAAAAACGTGGAAAGAGATGAAGAGATTTAATTCGTTTTATGATTTTTGACACAACAGTCTGTAAGTGTGACAGTCAAAAGCTGATCTAATATAATGACTGAATTCATGCTGAAATGTGGGGATTCTGAGATGTTCTCACGGTCACACGGTTTGGTCACTTATTCCCCGCTCCAGAGTGGGTCCATCCTGGGTGCAGCTCTGTGTGATATAAGCTGCAGCGGTAATGCAAATCAGTGGCAACACGGTTGGAGTCAGCATGGCCAAAAATGCAAGTGTCAAAGCCCCATGAGTGTATTTGTGTCTCAGTACTCATGAGAGAATCTGCTTCTTTCCTTTGCATCCCTCTGTAGTTGCTACTGCACACAGGTTTACAAGCAAATGTGAAAATAATTCCACTTTTTAATCCCAAAAGTTGAAAAAACAAATGCTGAGCTTGTCTGGCCAGTCCACAGGCCTGTAATTTCTGTGTGCTCGCTGCTACAGTGGGGCTGAGGAGCAGGAGTAAAAATAAATCCACTTTTTCATTGCAAAATCTTTAAAAACAAATGCTGAGCTCTCATTTGGTCAGTCTGCACATCCATGTTTTCTTTGTGGGTTGCTGCTGCAGAGGGTTTGAAATGCAGGACTGAAAATAAATCCTCTTTTCCCTCCCCTCCTGCCAATAAAGGAGGAGGTATCAGAGCGACTCTGGTGTTTTTTTTCCCCCAGAAGTTCCAGTCTGTCACCAACCCTCCTCCTGCAGAGCTCCTTGGCTCTGAGCACTGTCTGTCAGCTCTGTCTCAGCTCCCCAGGTCCTCTCAGCCCCTTGGTAAAGCCCTGCAATACAAGTGAATGAACACAACTGAAGGTGAAGTCAAAAGTAACTGGGTGATCTGACAAACTCCTGGGCTGAGTATGTTGCTCATTAGCTGGACTCTTTCTAAGATTTCCTTTTTGATAATTCTGTTTTATAGCGACTTTTCCCACAGGAGTGCCATTGATTCAGGGTCTCACTGAAGGAACATGCATGTGCAGCTGCACTAGTAGAACAGCCAATAGGAGCCCCCAGTCTGAAATGACCTGGTGTACCTTGATTTAAATCTACCATCACGGGCCAGATTATCTAAATGCTGAAAACAGAGCCAAGAGAAGGTGCAGACGTCTAATTCTGTCTCAGACAACTTGATTTACAATATGCTGAAAGGCTATTATGAAATTATTTCTCAGTGACACCAAAACAATGTTATCTACCCTAGATTTAACTTGAAACCATTCTATTATTCCCACAGAGCCGAGCCCTCCTGCACAGATCACAGTCTATCAGGTCAGCGCTGAGTCACTGTCTCTGTGTTGGGAGACTCCTGCTGGTGAAGTGGAGAGTTACACTGTGACTTGTTGCAGTGAGGGAGAAGTTGTGCAGGAGCTGAGAACAGACGCAAACAACTTGACTGTCGGGAGCCTGCATCCAGGGGTGTGTTACTCTCTTCGAGTTTCTGCACAACTTAGGAATGGACGAATAAGCAAGCCAGCTGTAACATCTGCTCACACAAGTAAGTCAAATAAAATTAAGAATGAATTTTCAAAATAATGGGAATCTTACGTGTTACTACAACTCTGCAAAGGTTTCTGAAAATAAATAATTAAAAGAAGAATAAATTAGAAGAAGGCAAATACAATACTGTCTGCAGAAAATTTTTAAATCTCAGTTAAGATCTGATATTAAAGTCCCTGAAAACCAGTGATCTACCAACACAAAGATCTTCACAGGAGAATGTGGGCTTGTAGAGACATTAATTTATCAGGGTAATATCAATAATCTTTTGTGAACTGGATCTTGAGATGGGGCGGATAGCAATAGCAGTGTTGCTCAATTCATGATTCTATCAGCAGCCACAATTAATTCTCTGTGAATTTGCCTCAAATGCTTGTGTTGAATCAGTATACCCAGATTTGGATGATTAAATATTTTTGAGGATTTTGAGTTTTCTAGTATTATGTGTTGCACAACTTTCAGGCTACAAGTGTGCAGACCACACTCATAGGAGATGTGGGTATGCGGTGTAAATATACATATATAAACACTAATTCCAGAAAAGTTGGGATGCTGTGCAAAAGACTGCAATGATTTCAGCATATACTCAATTGAATACTATACAAAGACAAGATATTTAATGTTCAAACTGACTGACTTTATTGTTTTTTGCAAGTATACACTCACTCTGAATTTGATGCCAGCAACATGTTCCAAAAAAGTTAGAACAGAAGCATATTTACCACTGTGTTACATTTTCTTTTTCTTTTAACAACACTCAGTAAGCATTTGGGAACTGAGGACGCTAATTGTTGAAGTTTTTAAAGTGAAATTCTTTCACATTCTTGCTTAATAAATTCCTTCAGGTACTCAGCAGTCTGGGGTCTCGGTTGTCCTTTGCTCTTCATAATGCACCACACATTTTCAGTGGGAGACAAGTCTGAACTGCAGGAAGGCCAGTCTAGTGCCCAAACTCTTTTACTATGAAGCCACACTGTTGTAACACATGAGAATGTGTCCTGACATTGTCCTGACATCGTCTGGATGGCAGCATATGTTGCTACAAAACCTGTATGTACCTTTCAGCAGTAATGGGGCCTTCACAGATGTGACATGACGTTACCCATAATGCCATGGCCACTGGCACACCTTCGTGTCATCACAGATACTGGCCTTTGAACTTGTAGTGGTAACTGGATGGTCCTTCTCCTCTTTAGCCTGGAGGACATGACGTCCATAATTTATAAAACCAGTTTGAATTGTGGACTTGTCTGACCACAGCAGGCAGACAGTCCATCTCAGATGAGCTCCAGCCCCAGAGATGTCAGTGGCATTTCTGGCTGCTGTTGATATTTGGCTCTTGCTTTGATTGTAGTTTTTACTTGCATTTGTAGATGCAAGTTTTGAATGTTCCAAACATGTATTTTTGGAGGATTCTACAACTTTCCCAGTCTTTTGTTGCCCCTGTCCCAACTTTTTTGGAACATGTTGTAGGCATCAAACTCAGGATGGAGTTTGTTTTTTTTGTTTGTTGTTTTTTTTTTTTACAAAAAGCAGTGTATCAGTTTGAACATTAAATATGTTGTCTTTGTACTGTTTTCAACTGAATAGAGGTCAAAAATAATTCTCAAGTATTGCATTTTGTTTTTATTTGCATTTTACACAATGTTGCAAATTTTCAAATACAATTCATGTTCTCAAAGTGTCAAGCTGTAGAAAGCTGATAACTGAAAGTATTCAATTTTATCTACTGTGATAATTGTGTTGATGCATGGGTATTACTGTGGTATTATTTTGGAAGGGGATTTTGCCTTTATTATATAGAGTTGAAGATTGACGGGAAAGGGAGTAGAGAAAGGGAGAATTACATGCGTCAAAGGGACACAATCTGGAACTGAACTATCTGGACGCCCCCTGTATTCTTTTATATATACATATTTGTGTATATATGCTGCATCATGAAAGTGAAAGAAAGTGTGAGACAAAACAACTCAAATATCATCTATCATTGTAGCCATTATCACTATGATGAAAATTAAGTTGTGGACCAATAAAAAACAGTAGATATGTTTTAAAAGTTTTAACACTTTTGGCACATTTATTATAACTTCAATAGGCCCTCAAATCAAGCATTAGTAAAAACTGCCCAGCTTTGCAATTCAGGTTAATCTTTAGCTAAATTATTCACATGGTTTTATATATTTCTCAAATCACCAACATGTATAACACACATTTTTAGACCAAAATAAATTTGACTTAACAGTAATTATACCTAATATCTGTCCATTGCAGCCAGATAGAAATGGTGCTTACTAAATTTATGGTCACATGACAACAAATATGCACACTTGCCTAGAGATAGGAGCTGTGTGAACTTACTCATTAACTCATCTTACCCCACTCTCCCCTATCTACAAAATTCAAATCATGTACTCACTCCTTTATCTATTAGTACACAGTATCAATCAGTCCAGAGTAGGAGAAGTGCAGCTCTCCATGTGCCAACAGAGAGGAGGGAGCGCACACACAGCCAAATGACCTGATATCAGAAAACACTCAGTACCTTTGCATCTTAATAAAGGTCGGATGGTAATAAACCTTAACATAAAGTAACAAGTAACAAGTCCTTTTAAATTTCAGTAACTGTAATAGTGTTATTGAATTAGACAAGTAATTAGATACACCACTAGTTACCACAAAAAGTGATGATACAGTAATGATTTACTGAGTAATGTGTTAAAAGAAAGAATTGGCTGACAGTGGCTTCTCTCATACACTTGGGTTCCACAAAGTCACCCATCACCGAAGTGACTGGTCACAGATAGTCCAGAAGTTCTGGTTTGAAAACTTTATTAATGGAAATGTGGCTTGACAAGGTGTACAGGAATGCCTTTGACTGAAGCTTATATTCAAGAGGTTCTACATATGTGTAATTGTGTGTGTGGTTTCTGAAAAGGGAGCAATTAAAAACATAATACAACTACTAAACCCAGTCATAATATGTAGCTGAATGACTAAAGAGTTGCCTGGATTGAGATACCTCTATGCCTACCCCTGCCACAAGAGCAGGGACCACAGTCATGCACACACTTTACTTATAAGCCTCGAAAGGAATTGGCAGCAAGAAGCAACTGCTCTTGTATGTACAATACAGCCCCTTGGACTCTGTTAAGACTACAGCCAAATCAGGTTTGTCTCTTAAATTAGATCTGACAGACAGACTGTCCACACTGTTATTTCCAATTAATCAAAATCGGATTTGTGCGTCCAGACATAACCAACCCATCTGCATTGGTTTCTGCGGTAATGGCATAGGCGTCACTAACTACATATGCTGGTGACATGGCTTTCCATGAAGCATGACAAATGCTGAAACCCTGCACAAAAGCGTCCCCTAAAAGTGCATTTAGACAATTTATTTTAGCGTCCATGGATTGTTGTTCTCTGTGTTGTCCTCAACACCACCAGAGTGTCCAGACTGAAATACATCTGTAGACATATGATTGGATTGCTGTATTACATCAGTACAGTAAAAACTTTTGAGGGTTACAAAACATTTTGCAAGGTTTCATTCTCTAGTGTTGTTGGGAATTTTTGTCTGCACTGCAAATACATGTATTCTATGCCCAATTGCCATTTTTATGCAATTACCTAAAACTAATACAGTCTAACATTACAACAGCCCTTCAATAAATTCTGTCATGGTTGAGCAAGCAATAACAAGGAAGATGAGGAACTGGACCCAAATGGAGACAACCTAGGCAGAGTCGCAACTAAACATTGTGTTGGCCCTCATTAAGCATGAACACCATGCACCTGTGTGAGGCATACTGTCTCCTGACAGTTGCAAGTTGTGTTCAGGGAGCCTCATGTCAGATGTTTTATCCACTGAGCTATTCACATAGATAACTTTTGCACTTCACTTTTGTTTACGAAAAAGTGTATTCCCCTTAAGAATAAAACCCCTTTAGTTGTGATTGTGGTATTCACTCAGCTTGTGTAGCTGAGCATGAGAATATATAGCATTTTCCAAACTCAAACACTACTCAAAAGGAAACACAACACGTGAAGGCAGGATTTCATGCACGACTGTTGTGTGAGACATACATTTGTTTTATCAAGATAAATGGCAACTGCATATACGCTACAATTAAATTTGACCCATGCTTCTAAATATTGAAATAACAAATGATGGGTTTAATAGTTACTGTTTTCACATCTACAGAGACCCACCTAAAGAGCTTACTGGAAGATCTGGGATTGGAGCAGCACTACAAGAGAAGCTGTCCCTGAGCACAATACTTCAGATTGAGAAGAAGACCATCACTGATGAATTTGCTAAGTGTAATTCAGACGTTCCATGGTATTTTCTGAAGAAACTGATGATGGTTAATGTGACAGCTAGGAATGTGAAATGTACATCATCCATGTAAATCAAATGTGGGGATCCATCAGGGAATACAGAGTTAGATTTGATGATCTGGTCAACAGTCTGAGTTCAGGTGACATGTGAACCCCCTGACATAATCACTGCTCTGTTTCTGTGTTCTGATGGTTTTGTACAGCAGGAAATGGCACTCAAAATGTCTATGTGTCAGTTTTCTGTACCTCTGCTGCTTCCTAATGTGACACAAAGCAGTGTACACTCATGCTTTGGGCTTTGAGAGACATTGTTAAAAAGTACAGACCTCAGTCACTTTCAGAATCAAAGGGCTTCATTTAAAACAGAATTGTTGTCTCAAACTTCCAATGATATCTTTTGTGAGTATGGGTGAGTGCTCCTTGTCCAAGTCAGAGATCCTCAATAAGCTTCTGAGCAATTCTCAGCAGTACCATGACACCTTTGTTCACCGTGACATGCAGTGTGGTGACAGTCCAAGGAGAATATCTGATGGGTTGGCTGAAATTACTTGGTACCTTCCTTGTGGAACAAAAACATGGATGTTTTCAGTGAGCCAGTAGCTGTAGCTTAACCTTCGTGGGACATTGCTTCATTTGAAACACAATTTTCTTTTTTGTGTCAGACATCTGCAGCAGTTTTTGTGTTCTTTGACAATTTGGACTCGAGTGCAAACTGCTTTCCAACAACTACCACAAAGCACAGATCTTCTTGGTGGGTAACCATCAAAGCAGTCACTTCAGTATGGATGCTTTAAAAAAGACAGCAACTAAGTTGGGCTTGAAGAGTAGCAACATTCTTTTGAAGACTAAGCACATGAACGATGCAGACTTTATCAAAAATTTGCGAGAAAAAGTCAGCAATGTAGTTGAGAACTCAGAGATGAAGATGGGAATCGAACAGATGGCTGACATTGCCCATGAACTGGGAATCATGGTTGATGAAGACTCTAAAGAGTGTCAGACTGCCAAGAGAAAATGCAGATGCCATCACTGCAGAAATTCAAGACATCCTTAAATACAAAGAGGCTCAGCTGCCCTTGCACGGCCAAATATGGAAGGACTGGCTTGCTTAGAGAAGGAAGAATTTCGGCTTCGAAAACTTGGGTCTCAAAACATAGAAATGTACAAAAGTGATCTTCAGATACAGAAAAGAAAACTGCGAGAAAAACAGAACTCATATGACATGTCAAATGCAATGAAATGTTTCATCACTGCGATCTTGAGTCCAGGGATTGAGAGGTGTTATTTCCTTAAATGGATGCGAATGAACCTCGATAACCTGTCTCGAGAAAAACTGTCCGACCTCAGGGAGCAGTACAAAAAGAAATGCAAAGATTCCGACAACAAAGAGGAGATCAAAGACATTGATAATCAACTTTCCAATAGCTCACTGGGGATTGAACACTTTTTCCGTGAAATGGGTCAGATCTATGAAGCTTCAGTTTCCCTTCCAGAAAACAAACCTGTCACATCAACAATTACAGCATCTGCCCAAACTATGTGCACAATTGTTACTTGATGGATTTCCTCTTGAGCTCGTAGATGGAGACGCATCCAACATACCTCTCAGATGGGTGAGTGATGTTCTCTCTGAGCTCAATGACTTGGTGTCTCCTAAGAACAAGATACTGGTAGTCACAGTTCTTGGAGTTCAGAGCACAGGAAAGTCCACTCTCCTCAACACCATGTTTGGAGCAGTTTGCAGTCAGCAGTGGTCGATGCACTCGAGGTGCCTTCATGTTGCTCATCAGAATCAATGAAGATGTGAGAAAAGTTCTCAACTGTGACTTCATGGTGATCATTGACACTGAGGGCTTGAAGTCACCAGAACTTGCACAACTGGACAATAGCCATGAGCACGACAATGAGCTTGCAACACTTGTTGTGGGGCTGAGTGATATCACCATCATCAATATTGCAATGGAGAACTCAACAGAAATGAAGGACATCCTGCAAATAGTTGTGCATGCTTTTCTCAGGATGACAGAGGTGGGCAAAAAGCCCAAATGTCAGTTTGTTCACCAGAATGTGTCAGATGTTTCAGCCCATGAGAAGAACTTACGAGACAGGAAACTGCTCTTGCAGCAGTTAAACGAGATGACCCAAGCAGCAGCCAGAATGGAAAAGAAAGAGGAGAACAAGAGCTTCACAGATGTGATGGAGTACTGTCCAGACACTGGTAACCAGTACATTCCTGGACTCTGGAATGGAAACCCACCAATGGCACCAGTCAATGCAGGGTACAGTGAGGCTGTTTATGAGCTCAAGAAGAACATAATCCACAGTTTTGGGAAGTTGTGACTCATCTGCTAATAATATCTTGGAGTTCACAGAGTGGACAAAAAGCCTGTGGAATGCAGTAAAGCATGAAAACTTCATCTTCAGCTTCAGAAACAGCCTAGTGGCTGATGCATACATGAGACTGTGCACAGAATCCAATAAACAGGAATGGGAATTCAAAAAATACATATACACATGGGTTACAGAAAGCTGAAATAAAAATATCCAACTTTGGCAAACCTGCTATGAAATCAGAGTTTTCTGAAATGTCAGAACTTCTCAGTCATTTGAAAACTGAAGCTCGCACAGAGTTGTCTAAATGGGAGACAAAGCTTCTTGAAAATCTGGCAGAGTACTTCAAGCAAACAGAGGGTCATGTCTATCTAGTTGAAGGATACAGAGAGGACTTTGCAAACAGTGCAAAGAGCCTTCGACGAGAAATGGAGAACTCTGTTCTCAATCAGCTCACAGCTGCAGCTGACATCAGACAGGGAATGACAGAAATTGATAAAATCAAGGAGAACCATGCAAAAGAATTGGAAGAGAGAGTGCGTAAACTGATTGAGAAGTGTCGGGGTAAAAAAGGAAACATGACAGACAAAGAACTTGACAAAGAATTTGATAAGATGTGGACTAAAATAGAGGAGGAACTATCCTTTTCAAACATAGTGACTAAGGACATCTACACCAGTGTGTCTCGCCATCTGAGAGCAAATCTGTCACACAAGGGAGGTGCATGTAAGTTGTTAAGTAATAAAAAACTGGAAGATTGTGGACAGCAGCCTTTCCACTATAAAAGGAAACAAGTCTACAACCCACTTAATAAACAGTTCTGGAAAAATGACACAAAGGCTGTAAAACAATTTGCTGACAGCATCATAGTGACTTGCAAAGAGATTGTAAATGAAAAAATGGAAAGAAAAAGCAACTACCATGACACTTACATTGAGGAGATCCTAAACACAATTGATGAAAGGCTGCAAAACAATCAGGATCTAAAACCAGACATTGAGTTTGAAGTTTCTCTCAAACAGCACATCTGTGGATTTGCAGCCAAACAGTTTCAGAAAATGCATGAAGATTTCATACATGAAATGATCCCTACACATATCTGAATCAAAACAAAGAAAACTTCCGTGCTGATTTCAAAGATGTGTTTCCATAAACGAGACCAGTGCCAGAAGAAGGCAGAAGAATTCACAAAACGCTGCTTGAAGGCCTGCAGTGGAAGACTTTGTCAACCGTTCATTGGGTCCTGATATCACTGGTGAAATGTTGACAAGCCACAAATTCAGCACACGAACAGACTTTCAATATTCAGTCTTAATGGATTTGCTTTCGACAGATGACTTTAGCAAGTATTTGAGCTATATTTGTGGGTATGAACAATATGTAAAGAAATGGATACTTGACCAAATCTAGAACGCTTCTCAAATAAGTCTACAACGTTTGAGTTTGAGGATCGACATCTCCAGTCATGTATCAACAGCATAAATAAAGCTATCAACAAAGCTAAAACAGAGAACAGTGGCAACTTGAAGACATTTGTTGAAGACTGTCTGTCAGGAACTTGGTGACAAACTTGTCATTTCCCAGAATGATTGAGTGCTTTCACAATCCTGAACAATGCTGACCAGGACCAGGAACAGTTTGCTCACTGGCTCACTGAGTGTGTGAAGGACATGGCTGAAGCGCTTAAAAAGAAGTTCAAAGAGAAAAACATCCAAACGAAACTAAAAAATCTTCATGTGAAGCCTCAGAATGAGCTCTTCAACAGAGTGTTTGGATGTGGTAAACAGTGTCCATTCTGCACAGCGCCTTGTGAGGCAGGAGCAAGTGCTCATACTGAACACTTTACTTCACTACATCGACCAGATGGTCTGGGTAAATTTAGGTGGAGTTGGTCAGGAAAACTTGCCACTGACATATGTTCTTCCTCGGTGACCAGTGACATACGTTTCCGCTGCAGTGCCACAAATGGTGAATCGCACCCTTATAAAGATTACAAAGACATTTTCCCAGACTGGAGAATTGCTCCAGATCCAAGCCTTGAGGCATCAGACTACTGGAAATATGTAACGACAAAGTTCAACGATCAGTTTGCTAAAGCATATGATGCAGAAGCCTGCTGATATTCCTGAAACTTGGAAAAATATCACACACGAGCAGGCAGAGAAGAGTCTCAAAGAGTCATTTAACATCAAGCCAGACGCTACTAAGATTCACTTGCCTTGAGTGTACAGAGGTACCTAACCTCCTTTCATGGATATTTTGATCGTAACTTGTTTCATATGAAACAGAAGAGAATCACAAATAGTAACATAATGTACATGAGATAACCAGGTTGACTATATCGTCAGTACACGGAGATATTTTACCACTGCGGCTGAAAATAGGGACTGAAAAGATAATCACAGCAAATAGTGTCACCTTTACCTGAGATTACAATAAACATGTTTAATCAAAATAATTTGCTTTCACTGTGTCTTAATGTTGAGTCATTGTACATTAAAACAACAGAGAAAATATTTCCAGTTTGATTAAATCGAGTTTGATCTTTTTTCATCAATATTATATGATATTTTATCATTTATTGTTTTTGTGAAGTATCTGATATAAAACTGATATATCTACTGCTTTCTACTGTTTTTTTCTTTCTTTAGATGATATAATAAAAGGACAGGAATTTGTTTTTTTTTTCTCTGATGTATCTGATGTCCGAAATTCGCATTTATCTTTTTTGTTACTCAATCTACATGATGTTTGTAATAGGACATAAAGTTTCTAAGAAAAGAATGATGTCAATTATTTACTCAGAATTTATTCTGTTGTCATTTTTTGAAGCATTTGATGAAATATGTCACATTAACTGTACATTCAGTAAGATCACTCATCATGTGGTTTTGTCACAATAGGACAAAAAGTTGTTTCAAGTATTTACATTTGTTTTTGTTTCTCTGTAGCTGATTTGAATATATTTTTTGTCATCTATCAATCTGCATCATATTTTTTAAGTGAAAGGAAAGTCTTAAAGTATGATATGTGAATATTTACTCAGAATTTATTATCTCTTTTTCTTTCTATGATGTTTCTGGTGCAGAATGTGTCAGTATCAACTCAGTCTAAATGTCGACATGTGAGTTTTTTCTTATTGAATTGAGTATATTATGTGATTTTAACTAAGAATTTAGAATCTCTTGTTCTCTTTAGAATCTCTATTTTTCTTTCTATTTACATTTTATTTACATTTTTCATGACATTAAAATATCATTCACTCTTTGTGTCATGTTGTCAGCATGTAAACATTACTTACTTCTGTTAACTGATTCAATAAAGAGACACAATCATCAGACTGGCTATGAATGTCTTTAATGTTTCCCAGATCAGAATCACAGCATACAGTGTATAATAACTTCTAAAGTAAACAGAAATATCATCACCTCATTTATTTATATAGTTTTACTATACTTTTTTTTAATAATCATCTTTTTTAAAATTCCATTATTTAACATTTTTCTTCATCTCAAGTCTTGGGTTTCTGAATTCAACAAAGAATGTAAAAACAAGACAACAGGTGCAACTTTAGCAATGGAGACCAAGCTGGAGATTTATGTGAGTGTCACTGTCTTTGTGTATGTTTGCCATTGTGGGCTGTTAACCATGTGCTTCCACACACCACTGACCTGACACAGGATCTCTAACGAGGCCAAGTGTGTGTCCACATACATCCAGTCTGATTCAACTGGACTTTTCAGATTTACTTGACATTTCAACTCTGAACTGTTTGGAACATTGAAGTCTTCACTGCTACATCACATCACTGTAGGGTCAACACAACCTCCATGACCACAATGCAACACAGCGTGTGGAAGGAGAAAGTCAGACCACCTGTGTGATCTCTGTACTCTATGAGGATGGGAGGCATCTTATGGTATCAAAGCCCTCATGTCTGTCTGTCCCACATGTGATTAAGTGGCTACATGTAAACACTGCTACATGTGAGGTGAGCCAACATTTCATTGACTGCACTTGTGTTTAGTGTCTGAACATGAATCACTGGTCAGTTCCATCATTACATTAGTTATCTGATCAAAGCTGGCTTTTATCAGTGCTCTTAGCCTCTGACATGTTTCCATAAATACTCTGAAGTCACACACACCAGGCAGCAGATTCATCAGGAGTGTAGCTGGATAACAATATATTTCAAAATAAGAGTTTGCTAAAGCTTGAAAAAAAAGGGGGAAAGGACACAAAGTAGTTGATATTCATCAAACAAAAGAGCAGTAAAACTACAGACTTAAACCATTGTAATTTTGAGCTGCAATATTCATTGAAAACTACCAAATGCTGTAAATACTAGCTATAGCATCTTGGGCCCTCTGCAGTGGAGATATCTGCTACAGTGACTTTCCTGTCAAGAAATCATGATGCTACAGGATGTCCACATGATAATAGGCAACATTAAGAAAAAGAAAAAAAGGGTTATTTTCTAATGGCATGAAAAGTGATCTGTGGTAAGCATTTTTTACTCACCAATGGATATGAAACCTCAAGCTAGTGGCCATTTTTTTTATTGACAAAGTGCACCTGTTGTCTTTTGTTGTCACAAAATAAGCATTTCATTCATTCCCTCAAAAAAAAAAAGAAAAACAAAAACAAACAAGAAACTTAATATTTACAAATATTTTGTCTGTTTGATTCTTACACTTAAAAATGTACAGTTTTGATCCTTTTCCAGATGTTGTGTGTCTGTCTCTGTCCTGCCGCCCAGTTTGGTATTTTCTTCACACAGTTTCCTCAGAGTGGGCAGACTGCAGTCAATCTGTCACAATGGCGCCCTCCAGTGTTAGCTTATAAAATAGACAAGGAAAAAGAACAGACCAAACTAAATACCTTGTTTCTGTCCTCACCTCTTGTTGTGGTGAGGTTTACTTCGCAACCCCTCACTGCCCCCTTATCCACAGGAGTGAGTACAAAAGGGTTCACATGGATCTAATCAGACGTATCAGATCCTCCATGGGACAGATCAGCAAGGTATCCTTCTGGCAAACATTGTGGATAGAAAGATGGCCGTGCCTTTGCATGTCCTTATTTGCTAGAGATCAGTTCATCCTCTTATTTGATTTTGATTTCTACATTTAAGGCTGTGAGTCTTTGTCCGATGTCCTCCCAAAGTCTCTTTTCCACAGCGTGCACCTCTTTCTTGCGCTACTGTCCATCATCTCTCCCACAGCATTTATCCACCTGCGACACACCCGAGCCAGTTGTTTTGTGTTCTACATTGTGCACATTTCTCTTTCAGTGGGCTTACAAAATCTCTGACAGGAGCAGCCAGGTGTATCTCTCCCCTTCCAGCCCTCCCCCACCACCCGGTTAGGCAGTAATAAAATAGAAAACAAACAAACAGGCTAAAGCTAGAGCACGAGCAAAGACAGCACCGGTGACTAACTTCTCCCATACTGGATGTAGGCTACCATGTGTTCCTGTGGGCTCAAACAACAACACATCAGTTCACTTAACAGACTGTATTACCCATGATCCTTAGCAGAGAATGGGGGGCATGGCTGAGCTGTAGGCCTGCACACTCTCACCCAAAAGAAAAGAGCAGAATCAGAAACAGCAGTCGACGACTGTGTCGCTTTTACCCTGTTTAGGAGATCCGAGTCCCCTTTCTCATCTCGTAGCTCTGCGCCGCAGGCCATGAAGGCCCGCTGGTTACCCTCAGTGTGCTTAGAGTTTAATTTACAACTGATGAGCTCACAAAAAGTCACTAAGCTTAGTGAAACAACCCTTGAATGTGAGGATAATAGCAGAGAACTGAGGTCAGAAATTGTGTAGAACGGCGCTGACACAGTGAAGTCAAGTGATTTGTGGTCACAGAGGGGGAGTTTAGGATGATCGCCGCAACATGGGCGCCGGTTTTGAATACAAAGCTAGTGTACTGACGGAGAGAAGGGAAGGGAGGGAGTATGTGATGTTGATATGGAGGCGGATGTTTGGGTACGCAGCAGGAAGGAGCTCATTTTGGAGTCTAAAGTTTGTTGGGGGTCCTGCCTGTCTGCCTCTCTATCTCTGCTGTCTAATTAGGGCCCACCTATGCCCATATGAAGCAGTTCTGATATCACAAACACACAAACACACACACACCCTCACAGGCACACATCAAACAGAATATGCATGTGCTGGAAATAGGGGCGCAGACAGGAGAAGGAGAAGGTAGGTGTACGTAAAAGAGCTAAAGCTGCCTGTCTCTGCTTTGTTTCTCACTGAAATACAAAAATAATTCTGTACAGGCGAGCTACAACAACAGATTTGGTACGTGACGCACCCGAAGAAAACAATCACCTCCATACAGATGGATCGAAAGAGGATGATGACGGGCTTGTTGTTGCCGTGCTGCAATACCTGGTTGGAGAAATACCCAAATGATCTAAATGAAGGAGAGAATGAATGGAAGAGTGTGTTCACAGTTGTTGCTGTGACCCGAACATCTTGTGAGATTTGTGATTTTTTTTTTTTTTTTTTTTCAATAAATGGGTGTTGGGAGGTAAGGAGGATTTGTTGGGTTACTCCAAGATTTTCTGTGATGTTCTTGCTCTGTGAGGTAAAACAAAAAAAATAATCAAACAAAAAAACAACTAAATATCCAGAGTGGACCGATATGATTTGATTAGATTTGGGAAACGTGCATTGACAGATACAGTGTCCTTTCCCCCGTCATCAGCTTTAAAAATAATTCATGCATAGATCCCCACTGAGAAAACCCATTTATATACTTTCTCCTTTGTACACATTTATATATAACTATATATAATATCATTTCTCTATATCTATATTTTCAGCAAAAATTCTTTCCACAAAAAACAACAATTAAACAAATGCTTGAAAAAAAAACAGAAGACGAAAGAAAGAAAAGAAACACAATCGAGGGCCAGTTTGGCACTTTGTCATGAGAACACACAGCTGTTAATTGACAGTAAATAGGAATACTCTAGAATTTTCTTTACTTTTTTCTCCCTCGATGAGAAAGCAAACACAGTAGTACATACTTGGCACCAAGAATGCTGGTAGAATGAAAGATATCAGTGTTTTCATAGCTATATGATTACTGTATGTACTCTATGCCCCCTCCTACAGCTCAGTAGTTTATGAATCCTTCGAGCAGAGGAGCGTTGGGAGAGGGAGAGAATCACCAATGAGAGGAGCAAAGCAGGGAGAAGACACAGATGTAGAAAAGAGAACGATATATGCACATAACACACCAGGGAGAGAAAAAAGAGAAGACACCAAAGTAAAAAAAAAAGGGGGGGGAACAGCAAGGGGCGACAAGCATTCGTCCCTTTGACAAATGTCAGGGGGCTTTAGTCTGGAAACAGCAGACCTTCTTTGAAAAGAGTATCTTTGAAAGATCTAAATCACCCCCAAACTGATCATCTGCTGCCGTGCAGTTCAGTTGCCTCTCCACACGCCACCAGTGGAGCTGCTAAGTTTGACAGCACATGATGGAGGAGGAGGTGGAGTTGTTTTTTGGAGAAACAAGAGAATAAGAGAACAGAACAAAGGCCCACATCCAGAGGCCTCCCTTCTAGATCATTGGCAGAGCCAGTCTTCCTGGTCCTTAGGTGGCACTGTGTTGGGCCAGTCCCTACTATACCCGGGTGGTGGAGTGGGGGTGGGGCAGGGTGTTGTTGTGGCCGGTGGAGGGGAAGGTGTTGAAGGCATGAAGAGGCTGCATGCTGGTGATAGTACTGGGGATCATGGTGATGGTGTTGGGTGTCATCAGTGGCACGTCGTCAGGGGCACGGCGCAGCGCCAGTGTGTAGTCGGGTGGGCAGGCGGGCCGCAGGATGTCATGGGGCCGGAGTGGCTCCATGTCGTGGTGGGCGTCGTGCTCCGAGTGCTTCATCTGCAGGGACATGATCTCCTCCTCCTGGCTGTGAGCCAGGTCATTGGCGGGTCCGCCCCGCTGAGGAGACAGCCGGTGGCGTCGCATCTCATGCCGCTTGTCACGCTTGTAGTAAAGGGCGGCGAAGGCCAAGATGTTGAGGAAGAGGAGCGACGCCCCCACAGCGACCGTCACACTCAGCTCAGTGGAGTAGTCCCGGGTGTCTCCAGGGAAGAGATTCTGGTGTGGACGCTCCGAACCCTCGGGGTCCGGATCAGACGGGAAGGTAGGGTACGGGTGACGAGTGGTGCGAGGGCCAGGTGTTCTGGGCCAGGGTCTGTGGGTTCCCGGGCCAGGTCCTGGCGGAGAGCGGGTAGTGGTGGGGAAGAGCTCCTCATGCAGACTATGAAGGTGGGGGACTAATTCCAGCCAGAAGGCCACCTTGTTGGCCCTGTAGTTGTCTCTAACACGGGGTTTTAAGCCAATGTGGAGGTACTGCTTGTCCTTGGAGTTGAACTTGGTCCAGATGACCTCTTCAAAGCGGTTGGGCTTGGTGTGAATGAATTTGGTGTCTTGAGGGACTGGCAGGTTGGGGTCCCTAATGGAGGACAGAGAGGACAACTTAGTTCTAGGTTTCAAGTCAAGGTTTTAATCAGTGTGGTTGAAAGATTTCTTAATTAAGTTGATATCTCTGTCAGCAAAGTGAGACAGGGCACTGAACTTTTAAGAACTCTACCTATATCTAATTAGTGAGATCAGCACCTAACCACAGGTACACCACTCTTATAACAGGTAGACTTGGGTATCTATTTTTTCATACATTCCCGATATTTCACTGGGGTATATGATGGTATTTGTGTGTTTAAAGAAACAGATTAATTTTAAAAATGTAAAAGCTTAATGTATAGCCCATAGAATAACAAATAGATAGGAAATTAGCACCATTTCTCCACAGATTGTTGCTGGAGGACCTTTTGACACTGAATGGAGATGATGTGCAGATGGTGGTGGCAGACAAGCAGTTAAATAAAATCATGTGGCTATTAAACCCCAAATAATTTGCCCAATAATAATAATAAGCCCAGCTGCCTGTTCCACAACTAGAGGCTGACCTCTGGTGGCCCAAGCTGTGCACTACAATACATTGCCCCAATACAGCATCCCTGTATCAGTTTAATAGAAAGAGCAGTGCCTGTATGTTTTTATTTTGTTAGATAACCAAAGTGATACAGCTGAACAAAGTACACTCATTTTAAATTAAATTAAATAAATGTAAACAATAATAGTAATAATATGCTCTCAATATATGTATACTGCTGTCATACAAAATCAGACTTTATAGTTGACACATGGGTATAAGCCATTTTGACCAATTTTCATCAAAGATATCCATATGATTTCTTAGTTTAAATTAATTCTCTACATTGTGTATATGTTGTAAATGGTGATCCACTCATTAATGGTTAGTGTGTCTTTCTTTAGCCATTTTCTAGCCAAAGCATTTTTGCATACTATCAGCAACACTCTCAAGTATTTATCTCTTTTGCACAGTTAAACTCTTCTAGATCGCCAAAGCACATGATTTTAAAATTAAAGTAGATTTTCATCGTGGACACTTGGAGTCACAATGGAGCAATCCCAGAAGATGTGCAAGTGGGTGGTCACTGCACTTCAGCACCTGTATTTTTGACAGTATTGAAAGTCATACCTTTGGAATTTTTAAATACCCTGGTATACCGTAATACCTTGATAGCACTCAAGCCTATTGACAGGGAAGCAAAACCTCCAGAAAGACACTTCAAACTCTGCTGCTGAAGTGGCACTAAACTAGCTGGTTAATGCAACGGTAGCAACAGAGAGTAAAAAGAAAATGAATGAAATAAAATCATTAGAAAGGCCTACCCAGTCTTGGCGAAGTTGGTCCAGTAAGTCATGACCACAGCACTCAACATCACATCATTCTTGGAGAAGTTGCATGGGAACAGGTCTGTGGCGCCAATCATGGGCACGCCAAACACATACGGTATCTCATCTCCATGGGCGGCATCAGCCCATTCGGGTCGTGTCTCGGTCTGGCAGTGGTGGTAGAATGTGTAAAAGTAAACCGGTGATGAAACTCGGCATGGAGTTTGGCGGTGGCCACTGCCGGCGCCACCCACTGATGGTCCGTAAACAGAGCTAAGAGGGTTTTCCTCCGCATGTCGCCATTGTCCCTGTCCGCCCAGTCTGTGTACATGAATTTAATGGTTTCCCTCAGGATGTCTTTGCCTGGAGGATAAGATGTGGGAGGGGAGAAAGGGTGAGGGGAAAAAAGGATAAAGGGAAAGGGAAAAAAGAGATAATTGTGATAAGTTAAGAGGAACGTAATGACTGGTACAGAACATTTCAAGAAATGAGAGTGAAACAGAGGGTGGAGGAAGATAGAAGATGGGTTCCAAGAGGGTTGTCCCTGAAGGGCTGGGGTTCTACCCAGAAATATCTGCTTTTGAAGACCCATTTTTTGAAGGAAGAGTTCTTTGTAAGATTAAGGGTTCCATTAAGAACCCTTTTCATCCAAGGAACCCGTTTTGGACAAAACAGTTTTTAAAGGATTGTTGCAGGCATGGGTGTTACAAGATCCTCACCCTGAAATATTCAAATGTTTATCCATTTTTCATATTATAGTCTTAGATGTAGATGTATCTGGAATCTCCTTAATAAATTAATTTGACTTATGATCTTGTGATTTTTGCCTCATCTGTAGAATACAATGTGGTTCTTTGTAGGACCTCCAGGAGACAAGAGGGTTATAGGTGAAACCCTTGGAAAAAAAAATGTGTTTTTAGATTCCCTTGATGGGTTGTAGATGAAATCCTTGAAATATAAAAAAAGGTTCTCAGTAGAACTCACTGGTGGGTTATAGATGAAACCCTACACATATAGAAGGGTTCTTGGTTTTAAATTAAAATCCTTGTTATATAAAAGGGTTCTCAGTAGAACCTCCTGGGTGGGTTATAAATGAGACCCTTGTAATGTAAAATGCTTCTCAATAAATCCCCCTGGGTGGGTTCTAGATGAAATCCTTGTAATATAAGAGGGTTCTCAGTCAGACCCCCTGGGTGGGTTCTTGTAGCCCACCCACAACCCACAGATGTTGCATTGTAGAACCTCTCATAGGGTGGAACCTTTCACAGATGGTTCTAGGTATAACCTTTCGTGCTGGGTTCTATGAAGAACTCTCTGAGCAGGCTCCAGGTGCAACCCTTATAAAGGGTTCTACCAGGAGCCATAAAGGGTTCTCTTACAGGGCAAGCCAAAGAACCCCATATGGTTCTAGTTAGCACCTTTATTTGTATGAGTGTAAGAGGAACTGGAACGATAGGTGTCTGTTTGTGTGAGCGTGTATGTGTGACAGATATTATAGCTGAGAGAGAAACTGAACGGACAGACTGAGAAACACAAAGGGCAAAAGAGAGAATATGTCTGTCAGAGAGCCGAGTGACTGACAGGCACTTGAGAGTGAGCGTGACTGCATTATCCAAATGTGTCTGTGTTTTGAATATGGCCTGCTGTGAGGGGTTTGCGGGCTGATCTGTTAGGAACAACAGCACTGTGATTGGGAGCTGGCTGCCTGGGGGATGATGAGAGGCAGCATTAGTGCCCACAGAGCCTCAAAGGCCAAAAGCACAGACCCACCAGGGTGAAAGATAATCTCGGTGATAGGCAGTCTCTTTAGTATGCCTGTCTTGGTTGATACACTTTAGCTGGGCTCACATTTTATCTCTTTTTTCATCCTTTGCCAAAGGAATGTTTTAGATACTTGCATTTCCACTGGGAATGCCAGTTTTGGACAAGTTTTTGTTGATGTATTTTTTGTAGGAAGCACATGGAAGGAAGCATAACTATTTTGATTGTTCTTTTATTTTGAAAATCCTTCAATTTCAGTCTTGTGTGCAGACCCAGGAAGATTTCTAATAAACATAAACAATATTTACTCATTGCAAACAAAGGTTATTACAGTTAATTAGAACTAAACTAAGAGCTAAAATGAGGTGTAAAAAAACTGAAAAACTGTATTTTATTTTTTCTTTGTATGTGAAAGCTTACCCCGAACAAATACCCCTATGTTATAATAAAAAAAACTAAAACTAATACTGAAACTAATAAAAACTAAATATTTACAATAATAACTAAACTAAAAGCAAACTCAGACTAACTAAAATGTAACAAAAATAGAAATGAATGAAAAATACAAAACTATAACTCTCCTGTATACTTATGTCATCTGAGAAGCAGAAGAGGATATCACACAGAAGACATTAAAGCCTCAGGCGATAATAATATTGGCATTCCTCACCCTCAGGGTAGCCGTAGAGGTTGTCTACAAAGTTAGAGATGGTGTAGTCGAATGCTGCTGCTGAGATGCCATCGTTGTCCTCGCTGTCATCCACAAACTTCAGCCCCTCTCCTTGATTGACTCCTATGAGGATGTCATAGTTGAGGAACTCCCCCTGGTGGTGCAATAGGGGAAGAACACGTTGAGTGCAGAAATTGCATTCAAAGAGCAGCGTTTTCCATTTCTGTACATGACACAAATCAAAGATCACTACAACCATGAATCCTGCTGAGTACAATTCACTTTTTGTGTATTGTTTAAAAATGGTTTATAATTATTATTATAAATTATTATTATAAATTATTATTAAATAGGTTGTATCTTTTAAAAAATAAAATAACACAAAAATGTACATTTTGTTAAGTTTAATCATGTCATGGTTGTGTTTTGTTGGTCATTTCCTGTTTTATTTTGTAGTATTGGTTTCCCTTGTGTGTCCTTCTTGCTTTTACTTCCTGTCTTTGTGTTTTTCCCGCCCTTGGTTGATTACTGATTGGTTCACCTCTTGTTGTCCACCCACCTGTGTTTGATTACCCCCCTGTCTATTTAGTCCCTGTGTTTCTCTTTGTCTTTGTCAGTTCGTCTTGTTGTACTGTGGTGTTAAGTTCTGGTGTCTTTCCAGTGTTGCTTCCAGTGTTGTTTTGGATTTATGTACCTGTTTGGATTTCTTGGATTTTGCTTGTTTTTGGTTTTGTCTTTTGGATCCCTTCAGTTCAAGTAAGCCTGAGTTTGAGTTTGTTACCCTTTGTTTTGTTTTGCTTTACGATTAAATCTCCTTTGAACTCTGCACCAGTGTTCCAGTCTGCATTTTGGGTCCACACCTCCAGTGTTTCAGTTGACTTTACACCCCCACGTAACAGAACGAACTGACCAATTATGGACCCAGCAGACTTTGCACTGGCTAGTGAGGAGCTAGAGAAGGCCTACTCTGAATTTGAGCAACTGAACTGTGCCATTACAGGTTGCACGGATTTTAAGCGGAGAATTTTTGTTTATTCCTTGATGGAAAAGACTTTTTTATCAAGGCCCAAAATTTTGTTTTTCCCTCAAATAACTCATAACCTGACAGTGATTGCAGACCTAAAGCGAGAATTACAGGCTGAGTTGGATTCTACCTGCAATTCTGAGCTCAGCAAGGACTCGCTAACCCACCAGCCACCTGCGAAGCCTGCTCCTCTGCCAGCCAGTCCTCTGCCTGAACCTGCCCCGGACTCATCACCTGTGAAGCCCCCCAGGCGCAAGCGTGGCTCTCGCCGACGTCATGCCCCTCAGCTGCCCAGCGTCCCCGAACCCCAGCTGCCCAGCGTCCCCGAACCCCAGCTGCCCAGCGTCCCCGAACCCCAGCTGCCCAGCGTCCCGGAGGTTCTGCTGCCCAGCGTCACGGAGGTTCTGCTGCCCAGCGTCACGGAGGTTCTGCTGCCCAGCGCCACGGAGGTTCTGCTGCCCAGCAACCTAGTCTTCGTCTCTCCTATCCCGGTGGGACCGTCGCCACCACCTCCTGTTCCGGTGGGGCCGTCGCCATCATCCCCTGTCCCGGTGGGACCGCCGCCACCATTTCCTGTTCCGGTGGGGCCGTCGCCATCATCTCCAGTCCCGGTGGGACTGCCGCCACCATCTCCTCTTCCGGTGGGGCCGTCGCCACCATTACCTGCCCTGGTGGGGTCACCACAGCCATCTCCTGTTCCGGCTGGGTCGCCGCCACCATCTCCTGTCCCGGTGGGTCGCCGCCACCATCTCCTGTCCCGGTGGGACCGCCGCCACCATTTCCTGTTC
This sequence comes from Lutjanus argentimaculatus, assembly GCA_034769285.1. NCBI lineage: Eukaryota > Metazoa > Chordata > Actinopteri > Lutjaniformes > Lutjanidae > Lutjanus > Lutjanus argentimaculatus. The sequence continues at coordinate 15,745,104 of JAWZSL010000018.1, forward strand.
CGGTGGGGCCGTCGCCATCATCTCCAGTCCCGGTGGGACCGCCGCCACCACCGCCTCTTCCGGTGGGGCCGTCGCCATCATCTCCAGTCCCGGTGGGACCGCCGCCACCACCTCCTCTTCCGGTGGGGCCGTCGCCATCATCTCCAGTCCCGGTGGGACCGCCGCCACCACCTCCTCTTCCGGTGGGGCCGTCGCCATCATCTCCTGTTCCGGTGGGACCGTCGCCATCATCGCCTGCCCCGGTGGGGTCACTGCAGCCATCTCATGTTCCGGCTGGGTCACCGCCACCATCTCCTGTTCTGGTGGGACCGTCGCCATCATCTCCTGTTCCGGTGGGACCGTCGCCATCATCTCCTGTTCCGGTGGGACCGTCGCCATCATCGCCTGCCCCGGTGGGGTCACTGCAGCCATCTCATGTTCCGGCTGGGTCACCGCCACCATCTCCTGTTCTGGTGGGACCGTCGCCATCATCGCCTGCCCCGGTGGGGTCACTGCAGCCATCTCATGTTCCGGCTGGGTCACCGCCACCATCTCCGGTTCTGGCTGGGCCGCAGCCATCTCCTGTTCCGGCTGGGCCGCAGCCACCGTCTCCTGTTCCGGTGGGGTCATCGCAGCCACCATCTCCTGTTCCGGCTGGGTCACCGCCACCATCTCCTGTTCTGGCTGGGCTGCAGCCTCCTCCTGTTCTGGCTGGGCCGCAGCCATCATCTCCTGTTCCGGTGGGCTCACCGCAGCCATCATCTCCTGTCCCGGTGGGACCGCCGCCACCATTTCCTGTTCCGGTGGGGCCGTCGCCATCATCTCCAGTCCCGGTGGGACCGCCGCCACCATCTCCTCTTCCGGTGAGGCCGTCGCCACCATTGCCTGCCCTGGTGGGGTCACCACAGCCATCTCCTGTCCCGGTGGGACCGCCGCCACCATTTCCTGTTCCGGTGGGGCCGTCGCCATCATCCCCTATCCCGGCTGGGCCACAGTCACCTTCAGAAGGGTCCCACCTTAGCCTATGCCGCTGGCCCCCTGTTTCTCTGCTAGCGGGGGCTGGCCTTCGTCTTCGCCTTCGCCGCCGGCCTCCTGCACGTCTTCCCCAGGGATCCCGCCTTCACCGTCGGCCTCCTGCACGTCTTCCCAAGGGGCTTCACCTTCACCGTCAGCCGCCACTGGGGTCCCGCCGCCTTCGCCGCCGGCCTTCAGAGGGGTCCCGCCTTCGTCTCCGCCAGCGCCGCCGGCCTTCAGAGGGGTCCCGCCTTCGTCTTCGCCAGCGCCGCCGGCCCCCTGAGGGGTCTCGCCTTCGTCTTCGCCTGTGGCCTCTTGCTCGTCCTCCCGACGGGTTCCGCCTTCGTCTGTGGCCTCCTGCTCGTCCTTCCAACGGGTTCCGCCTTCGCCTGTGGCCTCCTGCTCGTCCTCCCGACGGGTCTCGCCTTCGTCTTCGCCAGTGGCCTCCTGCTCGTCCTCCCGACGGGTTCTGCCTTCGTCTTCGCCTGTGGCGTCCTGCTCGGCCCCCTGAGGGGTCTCGCCATCGCCGCCGGCCTCCTGCTCGGCTCTGCTCCCCTGGGTGGACTTCAGGCCGTCCGCCTGAGGTTTCTGGTTCTGCCTCTGCCCTGCCTCCAGGCCGCCCGCCTGAGGTCTCCGGCTCCGCCCCTGCCCTGCCTCCAGGCCGCCCGCCTGAGGTCTCCGGCTCCGCCCCTGCCCTGCCTCCAGGCCGCCCGCCTGAGGTCTCCGGTTCCGCCTCTATCCTGCCTCCCGGCTGCCCGCCTGAGGCTTCGACCTGGCCCCTGCCCGTCCACGGGTTTACAGACTTATGGACCCTGCCTTTTGTTGTTGCCAGGCTGTGTGCCTGAGCTTAGTGACGCTTTTTGTTTTGTCCCTCCTCCAGGCCCCCTCCACCCACCCAGCTCCTTGTGGACTTGAGTGACTTTGTTTTGGACTTTATTTTTAGGACGTCTGGGATCCGTCCCTTGAAGGGGGGGTACTGTCATGGTTGTGTTTTGTTGGTCATTTCCTGTTTTATTTTGTAGTATTGGTTTCCCTTGTGTGTCCTTCTTGCTTTTACTTCCTGTCTTTGTGTTTTTCCCGCCCTTGGTTGATTACTGATTGGTTCACCTCTTGTTGTCCACCCACCTGTGTTTGATTACCCCCCTGTCTATTTAGTCCCTGTGTTTCTCTTTGTCTTTGTCAGTTCGTCTTGTTGTACTGTGGTGTTAAGTTCTGGTGTCTTTCCAGTGTTGCTTCCAGTGTTGTTTTGGATTTATGTACCTGTTTGGATTTCTTGGATTTTGCTTGTTTTTGGTTTTGTCTTTTGGATCCCTTCAGTTCAAGTAAGCCTGAGTTTGAGTTTGTTACCCTTTGTTTTGTTTTGCTTTACGATTAAATCTCCTTTGAACTCTGCACCAGTGTTCCAGTCTGCATTTTGGGTCCACACCTCCAGTGTTTCAGTTGACTTTACACCCCCACGTAACAAATCATGCATTCATTAATTAATATGCATGTATATATTCACAGCAGCCATTTTTGCATGGTAATAACCATCAGAGATCCCATTCAAATTTTAGATTAAACTAGACTCAGAATGAGAAAAAAAAACAATTAAACATATTTTATTTAATTATTTTGATTATTTTATTTTAATATTTAAAAAGAAATCCTCCTAGAACACTCATAGGAAATAATCATAGTCTACAGGAGAAAGCTGATCTACAATATATAGAAGCATAAAAGCATAAAGATAATGTAATATGTATAATAATTATAATATACTGATATAATGTTTACAGCAGACATCAATGGGTTTATTTCTGCTTACATGTTCTCTGAACCTGGCACTGTCTCTGTTTTGGTGTATGCAGCTGCAGTGGTGTCTTCTTTTGCTACTATTTGCTATCTTTGTCATTTTAAATTGTGCAAAAAATTCTTAAAACTATTGATTATATATGTATAGATAACACTAGTTTGTGTCAAAATTTGAGAGCTCCAACACAAAAATTAAATAAATTATAGGCACTGAGAAAAAAAGTACTTTATGCTCCTCAGATTCTTAAATTATTCTACTGATTAGGACAATTTAGTTTAATTATTTGCATAGTAATGTAGGGAAATTAATGGAATTCAAGACCACTTGCAAAGTTTATTCTTCTGACAGAGGTAATGATAGTTGCTACACAACCAAGATTCTTCTCCAACCACGCAAAATAAAGTAACAATATAACTGTGGCAATTAATGTGCAGCCAATATGACCGCCTATGGCTGAATAAGGTAAAAATTAGCATATTTTCATTGCCTTTTTATAAAATTTTATAGGACAATACAGACACAAGTCAAGTACCAGCAGCACTGGATTTTTTAATTCAACAAACTTATTGCACATATTATAATAAAGCTCCCTTTTTCCAGTCAATATTAATGTATGCAAACTGTATTATAACTTGTTTATAACTGTTTAGTGTTTATAACCTAATCATTAATGTGAACTATTTATAAATAATTTATAAAGGTAAAGTGATTGTCAAGAAATGTTAATCTTCAGGGTATCATGTCTTCAAATTAATGTATACTTCAAGCTCAGTTAAAGACGTGCACAAGAAATCAGTTTTTCTCTTAATGGTCATTTACCATCATCAGATAAACTGTATTTGTTTCATCAGAAGATAGCAAATACCTCAAAGACAAGTTCGACAAAAACAATGCAGCGCCAGTGTTGTAGAGCTTTTAAAGTACAGTGTCGATTAAAATACAACAAGAGCTAAATTAAATGTTTTGGGATGTGGCTAATTTTTCTGATCAAATTAGCCAGAAACACTTTGACGCTCACCTCTGATTATTTCTTACAGATGATGATGATCTGTTTTAGAAATCTAATAGAAGAGTCTGTTACAGTATATTCATCAGCATCTCTAATATACAGAATGTCATTGGATAAATTGCAGTTCTTATTTTGTGATGATCTCTATTTCTTTTTACCTACTTTCCTTCAGCCTGTCTCATTTTGTTCTCCTTATGTGAGAGATTATTTCACAAGACGACTTTCAAATTAAACGTCCTGACGTCCGCTGTGAGTCATAAGAGCAGGCTAACAGACCCAATATGTGACAACAATATTAAGACAGCGAAAGTTTTTTATAGTGAGGAAAAAGTGAGTCATGTCCAAGTAAAATGGTGTTAGACTACTACAGATAGTAGTGTGTTATAGATAAAAGTAGTTATTTCCAAACCTGGAACTTTCAAAACTCGACACGGACACTCGCTGCTAAAGGCTAAAGAGCGTTTGTATTTTTGATTTTGAGGTTAACTGTCCCTTTAAGCTGCAACAATTCAGTTACACACCCGTCTATTAGGCAACAGTTACATTTAACGATCACTGGAAAATATGGAGAAATTTGGGGGTAAGTGTTAGGGTAATTTCAGGAGAAGCTCAAATTCCTTACCAGCTAATTACTACCTACTTATCATGAAATTTGGGGTAAATGCTGAGGTAACTTGTTGAAAATGTTGGGGTAATTTTGGGGTAATTTTCAAAGAAATTTCAAGTAGGTTAGCTGCTAATTATCACCAACTTATCATGAAATTGGGGACCTTTTTTTAAAGACAATCCTGCATAGTAAGCCTTTTAAATGAAGATAGATATGTTTATTATTGCATTTTTAGCCCCAGTTATTATGATTCCTTTAACCCAGTTAATAATATAACCAGTAAATAACTTATTATGTTAAGTGCAAAAAGTTATTATGTTACTGGTTTAAAAATCTGATCACATTATTTGGCAATTATTGGGCACAATGCTTTGTGTGCATGAGATCACAAGCAAAAAACATTGTGAACCATGGGTCTAAAATACACCACTGTGGCAATACAGACCACCGCCACTGCAGCTGTTTTTCACTGTGTTAAAGCTTTATAGGGTGTGAGTTCACACCAGCTGTTAAATGTCACCACCAGAACCTAACTCTGTAGGAAGGTCACACTCACACCTACTGCAGCAGGTTCTTTGTGATCTCTCTTTCTGGTGTGTAATCACAGCTCAAGTCACTGTACCCGTACAATAAAAATCTAACACAGACCATGTCTTTACTGGCGCCAGACCCTCACCTGCTGCATGAGGATCTCAGGATCGTCGGGCACCACGTCTCCGTCCACCACGGGGCCAAAGGCGATGTGGTAACGAGCTGGCTGGATGTCCTGGTCCACCAGCTCCCTGAAGTTCTTGCGCCTCAGGCAGTCAACCAGGTCAGCCGTCTCTGTGTAGGTGCAGCCCACCTTCCGGGCCAGGATCTTGGTGTACTTGAGGGGCTGGTAGTTGACCGACCAGCTGGAGATGGCGGTTCCACTTTGGGCAATGGCCCTGTGGAACAGACCTGAAAGGACAAATGGAAAAGAGTATTTATAAGACTGTACTAGGAGATACATTTTTAAAAACATGGTGAAATGTTGATGATGTCGCTGAATGTGACGTGCATTTCCCTCAAGTTTTTTTCAGGCAGTATGGAGCTCTGTGAAGTTGTCTGACTTAAGCATTCATATATTTGTTCTTTTTTTCCAACACTTTGTTAAACTGCCATTGAACAAGGTCAGTGGGATAATCAGGATGTCAGCAACATTCATTGAATATAGTAAACAAGCCAAGCTAGCCCTCCGAGCTAATGTGTGCTAACTACACTAATGAAAATGCTAACTGGAAATGTGCAATAACATTTCTTGCCAGCACTAGGCATCAAACAAAATCCAGAGACATAGTATACTGTATTAAGTTGTTTAAGAATGCTATCTCAGAGTCTTATTATCCTTTTTGCATCCGGTAGGGTCAGTGTGACGTATATTTCATCATCATTTTGATGTGACCATGAGAACTTGTCCATGTGGCTACTTCAATGATCCTGTAGATGCTGATGCTGCCCATGTGTGGAATGCGTTCTCCAAGCAGAATGAGCAAGATGGCTTTTAAGGAATATTTCAATATATTTAAGCTATGCAGTGACATACAATATATGTCTCATAACACACATTTTATCTAAAATAACACACTGTAAATGCTCAGACAGTGTAAACATATGATGATCTTATAGAATATGATGCATTGATGTTGATTACTACCCAACAGTAGACTAGGCGATAGGGACCAAATCAAATATCACATTTTTTTTTTTTAAAAACAAATACCTGTATCAATATTGTGACAATATTGTAGGTAATTTCACAAACAGTTAACAGAATGAGATTTTTTTTTTTTTTTTTTTTTTTAATATAAATAATCATCAGTAATGTGGATATACCAAAATGTTTTCTTACATGTGGAGAAAAGGATTTGTAGTCCAGGGCATCTCAGGAGCACTCTTGTACTTCATTATGGTGCTGTTTTGTTTTACTTTATCAAAAAATTGTGGCTTCTTCAATTTGGATATTGCACTAGGTTCGATAATTTCGATCACTTGTGCATTCCTAAAGGACTGCTCAGCTTCAGTCGACTGAAGGCTCTCCAACTGATGGTTTGAATCTTCTACTTTCAGCGGCCCAACACTGAAGTTCAGTTTTGGGATAGGACAGAATGTAGAGAGACTATTTCAAGTGTAAATCACATATCCCTTTCACTCCACTGTTTTATTTTTTAATAAAGGTAAAACGTGAAAGTGATGTGTGATTTACCTACTGATTTTTTTTTTTTTTTTTTTACTTTATTCATCTACGTGTTCTTACTGGAGCAAAGCTGGCAGACACTAGCTGAGACTGTAGACCCAGAGCATCTCAGGGATGAGCGTGCTATGGCACTGCAGGTCCAGGAGAGAAAAAAAGCAGGAGTGGGAATAAGCTCATCTGAGACGTCAAAAGAGCCATTTTCCTCTGTCTTGTGCTGGCTGTTTCTTCTCACAGGCTCTCTCTGGCTGTGTTTCTCTCTCTCCTCCCTCTCTTTCCTCTTTGTCTCTCTCTCTGTCTCCTTAGTTGTGCCTGTCCTGTGCTGTTTGAACCACTCAAGTGGCTCGTTAAGGGGCCGCCTGCCTCACTCGTTTCCTCTCACACTCCTTTTTTCTTTCTCTTCTCCTCTCCTGGGCTGAAGATTGGTCAGTTAATTATTAAGCAGAGCGCAGAGCCCCCTTTCCCTGGGAAATCAATTATAGTAAGAAGTAGCTTGGAAACAGCTATACCTACATATCTGCACCGAGTCAGGCACAGGTGGAGAGACAGACAGAGAGAGGTGGGAGGTAGGTATTATTTTATTCGTCTTCAAAATCAGTTTCTTTGTCACTCCCTAAGTGCCTCTTGCCTTCCCTGCTCTGGGCATTCCTCTGTTTGGCTAACTTTCTTTTCTGATGTGCCACATCGGGGCATTTTCTGTCCACTTTCTCTTCCTGTTTTCTGCCTCAAAATTGTTATTACCTCAACCCCTTTTACAAACCCCAATTCCAAAAAAGTTGGGATGCTGTGTACAAACATAAAAAACAATGCAATGATTTGCAGCCACTTTTTGTGCCACACATTTTCAAAGGGAAACATATCTGGACTGTAGGCAGGCCAGTCTGAAACTTTTGAGAAACATTCCTGAACTTCGCCCCATTCTTGCTTGTGAATGACTGACCCTTTAGAGGGTGCCCCTTTCATACCCAATCATGATACTATCACCCGTTACCACCTGTTTACCTGTGGAATGTTCCAAAGGGGTGATTTTTGAGCATTCCACAACTTTCTCAGTCTTTTGTTGCTCCTGTCCCCAACTTTTCTCAAACATGTTGCAGACATCAAATTCAGAATGAGTGTATAATTACAAAAAACAATAAAGTTTATCAGTTTGAACATTAAATATCTTGTCTTTGTACTGTATTCAATCGAATACAACTTGCAAATCATTGCATTCTGTTTTTATTTACACAGCAGTCCCAACTTTTCGGAACTGTATTTTGCATCTTAAAAGGATACCATGGATACTGTCTTCCCACCCTTCATCATATCAGTATCACTTACAACCCCTCCCTCCAGCCTGTCTGCCACTTCCAGCTTGTCATCCATCCTGTATGTTTCTGCTGCCGAGCTTGATTTGTGACGCTGTGTTGTTGACATGATTCGTGTGCCTTAAGGGAGGGGATGACAGACTCCTTACCTGGCATCCCTGGCGGGGGAGAAGGAGGAGCATGACAGACAGGCATCTCTAGGGGGGCTGATGTTAGACCGTTAGATGCAAATGAAGACGAGGACGATGATGACGATGGGGTGATGACAAAGCGGAGGCATGAGAATGGACAGGTGGTAGTGTGAAGGAGTTGGTGTCAGCGACAGGAGACATGGGGTTAATAAAGGCTTTCCCACCGTTAGGGTCCCTCTGCTGCTAAAGTGGGAATTCCCTGAAAAATTAATGATCAAACTACAATGATTGTCAATAGCACTGGTTACTGTGTAAATAACAAACAAGCATTGTTAGCTTTTGGACAGAGTGGAGAGAGTGCACTTAAAGTCTGTACATCTGAGAAATAAAATTACTCAAATTGAAAGTGTACCACACCTCTTCAATAACTTTTCAAGAATTAGATGAGAAGATTCATACCACAATAAATAATGTATATTAGAGGACCAGTTTGTAGGATTTAGTGGCATGTAGCAGTGAGACTGCAGATTGCAAACACCTCGCCTCACTCTCCCATTCCAAGGATGCTGGAGAACCTATGGTGGCCGCAAAACTCATCAAATGCTCTCTCCAGAACTAATGTTTGGTTTGTCCGTTCTGGGCTACTGTAGAAACATGGCAGTGCAACATGGCAGCCTCCCTGGAAGAGGCCCTGTACCCTCTGCAGGTATGAACGATTCATTATAAGGTAACAACTCTTATTTTCAGGGGATTATATCTGAATGAAAACATACGTATATGATATTATATTGCATTTCTGCCATATTCTGCCAGTAAATCCCTGGAAATCTTTGAGCTTGGAGACTTGGAGCTAGGAGGTAACTAGCCGAGCTTAGCATAAAGACCAGAAGGAGGAGAAAACAGCTAGTTTCTCTCTTGAAGTTAAAAACTAACTAACCAACAAATTTGCTAATTAAGCCAGCCAGGTGCAGTGACTTCTCAGATTGGAGACACAGTGCAGAAGCACAGGGCAAGGGGCTAAACTACTGTTACTCAAGAAATTGTTACAGCACATAATTCACTGTTTTACTTCTGCTCCCTGTCTTTATGTTGAACAAGGCTAACCATCCTGACTCAGGCTTAATGCACAGACAAGAGAGTGGTATCAGTCTTCTTTTCCCAAAATATTAAAGTATGCATTTAAAGGTGGGGTCAGGATTTGTCGCAACTGTTCGTAAACACATCAAGACCCAACATTTTGGGTTGGTGAAACATCCTGAGCACAGCAAAAGAATGGGAAAAAATAAGGAAATACAGGCAGAGGGCAGGGTCTCTGCATATACAGCCACCGCCACACACTTCGAGTGGGTCATGAGTGATGACTGAATGGATTATGTAATATGAATCTATACTTTTTGTTTGGAAAATGTTGCATATTATACCTTTAAGTAATGTTTTTTCCTCCACACAAGCTTTTGTATTGAGTTACTTTTCAGAATAACAGATGGTTTCAGTTTTGCATTTATTTTATTCCAGAGATGCTAATAATTCAGATAGAGCTGGTTATCAACTTTTAATTCCTATGTACAGTACACATAGTAAAAGGGGCAGGTCTGATTTTTAGAAGTGGGATTGTGTGAGGTACGTCACTGTAGTACCTACAGTTGATGCTGGTCGGCACACCCCCGGTTTGGAGAAGCAACAGGAGTACCAGGGTTGAAAGCTAAGCAATGTACTGCTATAGACAGGGTTAGCAGCATAACATATTTTAGCCACTCTCAGTTTAAATGTATGCTATATTTAGAACATTTTCACCACTTTACCTTGCTGTCAGGCTGCATTCTCTGACAGGAAGCCACAGTTTTACAAACTAAACCAGCCAGGCTCCATTGTGAAAATTATCAATTTTACCTCACAGAACACAGGAGTTGCTGGTCTACCGCTGCCTCGATTGGTTTGTTTCCTTGCATTATTGTGTGACTTTGGCGTTTTAAAAGGTTAGTTCAGTTCACCAGAATCACACAATAACACAATAAAATAAACAGATCAAGGCAGCGGTGGACCAGCAACTCCCATGTTCTTGCTGTTTTTGCAAAAAGAGTCTACTTGAGTAAGAGAGAAACGATATTTGACTTGTGTAATGCTGGTTTCCTGTCAGAAAAGGCTGTCTGACATCAAGATAAAGTACTTACACTAATATAGATTCTTTTAGGTTGGCCTTTTTTTAGGTGGCTGAAATACCTTTTGCTGCTGACCCTGTCCACGCTAGTACATTGCTTAGGTTCCGTGTGTGTGGCCCTCTCTGCTTCTCCAAACTGAGGGGGTCCCGACTGGCATCTACTATATCTCATATGACCACAAATAAACAACAACATGTTTTGTGCACTTTATACAAGCCATAGCACTCTTTGACCACTGTTATCTTGATAGAATAAATATGTAACAACTGGGGTCCTGTGAGGTTTCTAACAGCTAAGTGGGGCACCTTTCAATGAGAGAAAAAAGGTTGGGTATGCCTGGGTTAATATGAAGGGCTAACAGACATCAGTGGTAATTACAGAGGTTGTGTTGAATGGACACACAGATGCTCACTCAAGCTTTGATGACACGAATTTGTTCTCAAGGCACATCTACACAGACAGAATGAGTCAAAGTTAGAGACACATCAGACGTCTGCTCGGTGCTTCAGACACACACACACATACACACACAGAGTTGTGATTGAAACAGATGTGTGATTGTGTGAACACGCTCTCTCTAATGCCTCTCCTTCTTTTCACCCACCATTTCTTCCCTGTTTCTGTCCTTTGCAGTTTGTGTGTGCGAGGCAGAAAATGAACAGAGGAGAGAAATATTGAGGGAGAGTCCTCGAGCGCCGTAGAGAAGAGAGAAGTTACGATTGGAGGAGGACAGCTTCAAGAACAGCATGATCAAAGGCAGCGAGTGCGTGACCATTTGGCTGCGGGTCGTCAGCCACGCTCATCTCAATTCAGATCAAAGTCAATTGGTCCGTAGGCCTCTCTCTTTTGGTGGTGCAATGTTAACACTTAGCCCTCAGGGTGTGTTGTTGGTAATGGGGAGCATGGGGTCAGATGGATGTAGGTTTTCGACGGAGGGAGAGCCTCTCTGCTGCCGAGCAGTGGACTGTTAACAGAGCCAGAAGTGCTCGCCAAGTCAGGTAATGTGGGGTAATGTCGGAGCTCCAGTGTCATTTATCCTCCGTAGACATGGACGACATTACCTGGATCAAACCTGGACTCGCTCATTAGCCACATGACTGCTCAAATTCCTTAGTTCACAGGACAAGCAGGGTTTTCCTTTGAGGATAGAGATGTCAAGTGAACATCACAGGATTTAACGATTTCTAAGCTGGATGCTGCTAGCAGAGTTTCCATCTGACCACATGGTTATAACAGGACCTTGCTGCTGTGATTACATTTAACGGGACAGTAGCTCTATACTTTAAAGAATATTATAGCTACAAGATGAAACTGACAGAGGAGTGGGACTGCTGCAGTTACAAATTCATCTGCTACTTCAGCACTACGGACAGAACCACAGATGCACTGATGCACAATAGAGTTACGGTAGGTGACTGATGTATCAGTGCTGTGATCGAGGCCAGAGATTCTAACTGTCACAAACCTCGGTCGGATAAAGGATCAATGAGTCAGGCAGACTAGACTAACGTATTCATATTGCAGGTTAAGGGGAATATATTTTGGTTATTTTGCTAACAAGGGGGATAACACCCACCTTCATTCCCCCTTAAATCACCTAATGGCTGTAGAGATGTCTGCCTTCTCTCCAATATAATTTACAGACCTTGTTCTGAGCAGTTTCATGTAGGAACTACTTTCTTTCAGTAGACATTAAGTAGTTCTGGTAGATTTTATTGTAGAAAGAAAACAGTTCCTGAATGAAACTGCTCACAACAAGGTCTGTGGATTAACTTGAGTAACCAGGCCATGATTTCTGAAAAGACACACTTCTGTTGAGCTTTTCAAATGTATTTTTTGGTGCTTTGAGCACCACAAGCTGAGTGCCACTTAGTGCTATTATATCCCAGAGAAGGCAGACATCCCAATGGATGATATCTCCAAAACTTGGCAGCTCACACCAAAACAATCTTAATGGATAGTTAGCACTACAGGTATGAGCAAAATATGTATTTCTTATTCAGGTTTGAACTGTCCCTTGTGAGAACCTATCAATTTTGCAAAGGGATTTGGGACGTGATATTGGCGAGGGAACATGGCAGGATATAATATCCAGTAATGGCTGGGCCAGTGTTGGACTCAGGCTGTCTGAGGGGCAGTAGTGAGGGCAAGGCACTTTATTACGTTTCGTCCACTGGAAGGGCACCCTAGAGGGCACTTTATCATTTTTCTCCCACTGGAAGGGCGCTATAAGGGAGTTTTGAAGTATATTTACACATTACTAAATTATACATAGATACTATTATGCCCAACTGAAGTTATTTAGGATGATACAAGAAAAAGTTCTGGAAATGTACAGTAAGGAGGCAATAGTTACATTCTTACATGCTATGGGACTGTGCATTGGTTCTTCCCTTTTGGAAAGAAGTGCTGGCTGAAACTTGGAGAATGGACAGAATCAGACCCTTTCCAGATCCCCCTCAGTTACAGAACATTTTTACCACTGGGTGTCACTGGAGCACAGTTTGGTTTAATGTTAACTGGTTTCATTACTGCAGCAAAACTCATTTTACAGAACTGGAAAAAAACATAAAACCCCCAGAATTCACAGTATGGGAACACTTATGAATGAATGAATAATACAAAAAAGAAATTAGGTTAATTTCTTTTTGCTCAGCAAGGGCCTATTATATTAAATTACATATGAGTGCAATGCAGTTTTTTGTTTGTTCTGTTTTTATTTATTTTTGTTGTTTGGCTCTCCTTTCCCTTTCTTTTTGGAAATGTATGTCTGAAAAGTTGACATAACGAGACAATTATAAGTCATATGATTATATGCAGGATGACTGATTGAAAAAAAATAAATAAAAACTTAAATGACAAAAAAAGACTGAACCTGGGGTAGCTTCTCATTTCTTAAACAACCATGTCAGAAGACAGATCCTGTGGTCGTGGGAAAGATAGTACTCTGTTTCAGAAGGGACAAATTGTTGGCCTGCATCGAGCAAAGAAAACAACTAAGGAGATTGATGAAACTACTAAAACTGGGTTAAGAACTGTCCAACGCATTATTAAAACCTGGAAGCATAGTGGTGAACCATTTCCACTCACACAGAAATAAATGCTGTAACACTGCATAAGCTTATCAAAACAATGCCATGGCGAATGCGTGCCATAATCAAAGTGGTGGTCCAGCAAAGTATTAGAGTGTGTCTTTTTTTTCACCAGGCAGTGTACATAACATAAGTAATTCCAGCAACAAATAAAGGAAGATACATTTTTTGTTGAGAGTTTTAGGTTGAATCGGACATGCAGGTGTGCATCGCCATCTGTTTCCAGCCAATATATAGAACAAATACTAAATATGCATTGTGGCTTCTCAGGGACTAGTGAGGAATGAAAACATAGATCAGGTGGAATTAATCTAAAACAGCCACAACCTATTAGTCAAGAAATGTGCGATACATGAGTGATTCACAAGGCTGTATTGAGGCTATTAGTGGGCACAAAAAATCCATAATATTGCAGGAATGCTATGACCAGCGGGAGGCATGTGCTTGAGTGTTTTTCTATCTATGTTCATGCTTCTACTGAAAGAGACACAAAGAAAGAAAGCAAGTGAATGGCGAAGTGACGAATAAAGAAAAATGGAGGCTGTATCAAGAAAACAACACAATGCAGAGAGTACGGTCTTTAATTACCTTCCGAGTGGTGAGAGAGGATGAGGAGGTTGACGCAGGACGCCCCCGCTCCAGAACCGAAGATGGTGATCCTCTCTGGATCTCCGCCGAAGTGGCCGATGTTCTCGTTGAGCCAACGGAGGGCCTGAATCTGGTCGAGCAGGCCGTAGTTCCCCTTAGCGGACTGATCGCCGGTACTGAGGAAGCCTGGGTGTTTGAAGGAATGAAGATGGATGTAGGAGGAACAGAGGACAGGGAAGGGATAGAGACAGGTGGGAAGCGAGAGAAGAGAGAAACAAGATGACCTTAGTATCAGTACCTTTAGTATTTAGTACCTGTCTCGCAAATGTTTCCCACTTTGGACAGTAAATCAGCTTCTCACTAGGAGGGAATTGAAGAATGCAGAGGACAAGCGTGTGTTTTTGAGTGTGTGTGTGTGTGTGTGTGTGTGTGTGTGTGTGTGCAGCGCCATCATTTATCAACAAAGAGTGACAGACGGCACACAGAGAAAGCAAAGGCAGTGAGAGACGAAATTGCTTTTTCAGCTCCTCTCTTAATGACGTTTACTCTGTCTAATGGCATCGAGCAGGGACTTCTACACAAAGCCACTTACAGTACAGCAGCCTGCACTCCCACAAATATAGGTGACCCTAATCTGAATCACACCTGTAACTGGATTACAAGTGATGACACATCGTGCTTGGAATTTCAGATTGTACAATACCTTTCTTTTTTTGGAACAAACAACGGACTATCAATATTGTTATGGACGGGAGAAGAAACAGAAGAAACCCTCACTTTAAAGGGACAAGTCGGATTGTATCCATCTGCGGTTGCTCATGCTCAGCCATCCAGACCAAAACTCAAGAAGTAACCTGGTTTAGAACGTTTAGAATGTCGAGAATTCCATTTTAAATGCCAAATTCTTGACTTTTATGCATCGATTCATAATCTTTCAAGAGAGGATAGCGATGTATCTAAGAATCAATTGTTCCCCCCACCCCTCACCTGCTCATGGACAAGAAGTTTGGGAAGAAACATTAGTGGTATCTTTCTTGGCTGAACTGCAGCCTCTAGTCTGTGAGTAGATGCTCACTTCCTTCTGATGGCGGTTGTAGTTTGGAAGAAAGAAAGTAGTTCCTGCATGAAACTATTCACAACAAGTTCTGTGAATTATCTTGAGTAACCAGGTCACGGTTTCCTGAAAGAGACATTGCTGTTGAGTTTTGCAAATGTATTTTTTTTTTTTTTTTTCGTGCTTTGAGCACCATCTAGTTCCATTATATTGAGAAAAGGCAGACATCTCTACGGCTGAAAAACAATCTAGATGGATAAATAGCACTACAGGTCAGAGGAACAATATGTATTTTTGATTTTGGAGTGAACTGTCCATTTGACATTATAATATTTTTTCCTGTCGACTTTTGCACAGCAGATATTTTGATTTGTCTTGGTGAGAAAGTAATAGTCATAACATTAACATCTTAACATGACATCTGTTTTATTCATGTGTCCCAGTAAGTCCTGACACTGTGACCGTGACAGCATGCACAACCCCAGGACCCTGAAACTGAAGCAGCTAAACAGAATTCAACCATGATTCCTTTTATTCTTTATGCCTTAACTTTTTCTACTGTGACATGCAAAATGTCTTCCAGTAAACAAAGGTCTATCTATACATAAGGAAGCATATAAATGTTATTACTTGTCCTATTGTGTTCATCCTGTATCATAAAGCAGTGGTTCCTGACCTTTTTCCTTGAGAGATGCCTTTTCTATCATTGAGTAAACTGACAACTGCTGACTAAGAGAAATATTTTATGGACATTTCTTATTACTTTTAATGCATAACAATAAAAGTACAGATCAAGTGATAAAAGGTACAATAAACCCAAATAGTGAACGCAATAACGGGAGAAGGTTTGTGTAAAACTAGTTAATTTTGGATGAATTTTGAGCAGGCTATTTACTGTCAATATTGCATCAGAGATATGTTTTTTTTAACAGTCATGCATACTTAATGGGTTTTTGATTATTTTAACTGTTGTTACTGTGCAGGACAAGGCTGTTAGCAGAGAGTGAAGGCTTCGTGAGTACAGCTTGTGTCCTTCACTGTTTTTTTCATACATTTTTTTTTGTACAGTTTCATTTAGTTTTCCATACAGAAATGAATAAAATGCTGAGCTATAGGCCTACAGTCTATTTAAAAAAAATGGTTGAGAACCAGTGTTATAAAGAAAAAGATGTGAATAAACTGATTGGAAATGCGACTTTTTACCCCGTTTCATGGACTTGCTTGTGACATGTACAAAACAAATGCTGTATTTGCATATGTAACGTGGACTTGGACTACACCTACTCTGAACATCTGCACAAGCAGCACTATTATAACATTAATTATTTGTTTAATATGTTGTCTGACCTTATTGAAATTAATCTTAGCAACTTCATGGTGATGATTGTTGTTTCATGTGACAACAAATGCTGTTCATGCATCAAATTTCCCTTGTTAAGTAACAATAAAGTCCTGAACGTTCCTCAAAGCCTCTCTGTGAGACAATGGTTCATTCATCAGAGCACTGTAATAACAGCTCACCCTTTCTGTTGTTAGTTGACATTTGCCTCCCATGATTACTGCTGAGTATCTTCGATTGTTCCACCAAAGACTTAAAGCTTTTCTATTTAAGTACCCATTAACTGGCAGCCTCTCACATCCTAATGGGACTCCTAATTAGAGCTTTATTAAAGGCAGGTGCACAAGAAAGGTCATCCATTAAGCCCATACAGTAGAGGTTAAACACTTGTATACAGCTAGACGCTGGGATCAGCTGTAACACAAACCTACAGTGTGTTGTCTGCCATGAGCTCTAAATTAGTGTTCAACATCTTTTATTGAGATTTCAATTAAACCCAAATTAAGTCACAGGCATTTCCCAATTTGTTATACGTCTATTCCTTTGTTCTGCTAATTACATCGTAAAATAGGTTTAGGTAGGTAGCTGCTTTGGAAGATGTGCCTGTCTCTGCGGGGTTTGGGTCATGACATGGGAGTGAGGTATTCCTTTCAAGATATTTATTCAGCATCCATGCAGAGGGCACGCTCCAGTAACTTTGTAGCAGTGGGTTTGAGAACACGAGCTGTGAGTCTAGGTCTGTGTTTGAGCGTGTGGTCTAGAAGGAATATGGAAATTGAAATGTGTGAGTTAGAATGTAATAAACGGTACCTAATAGTAAAGGTGTAATAACATGTTAACTACACAAGACTATAAAAAGAAAAGCCAAATTATTCTCAAAACAATAGCCAATATAGCAGCTAACAATACTAGCAGGAATTACAAAAATGAGAACTAAAATGAAAATACCAGGAGTATCTTCATAGTCTCTATGTGCTTCAAAATAAAATGTAAAACAAAATAATAAAGATTAAAAGAGGCAGAAATCATACACAAAAAATATATACAATTAAGATATATATGGTAAGAAGGTGTTACATGGAAAAAAACATATAAGATAAGAAAATCAAAAGAAGGTATTATTATTATTAATATAAAGGGGATAGCAATAATACATGTCAATTTTTTCACACGCTTACTATAGGTCATTGCTGGCTACTTCTATTTTTTTAAAGAAGGAAAGCAGCAGAGGCACTTTGAGTTAAAAGGAAAGCAGATCAGATGATTAGATTTATTATTTAATAAAGGGCATTTTTTAAGTCACCATTTTATTTGTTTTTAATATCACATTAGAGATTGTTTCATGGAATTAGTGAGGAGATCTAAGGATTCAGTGAGCATGTCCACGGGACATGCATAGGGAGCGCCACCTTGTGATGACAACATAGCAGACTTACCTTCTTTCTGAATATTATAGAAATACTATAGAGCACATTTGCGTCTAAGCTGTAATGCAGAACAATAAAACACTCAAAGGCTGATGAATACAATTTTGGAATGAATATGTCGAGGATATAACTGTGAACACTGAATTACTGCCATAACCGAAAGAACATGTGAATTAAACATGACGCAGTTTTAAACTAGCGGTTAGTGAACACCAGAGCAGCAGAAAAAACGGACACATTTAAAGGTTAAAGCTAGTCATTAATGACGCACACTAGGAAAAACAGAAGGTACACACCTACACACTAAAACTGGATTATAAAACTATAATGCTTCTTTACATTAACCACGCTGCAGGAGTTGTCTGCCAACTGCTGAAACGGCTTTTCTTCTGCACTGAGAGGGGAGGTGGCTCATTACCAGCCAACTGAAACCGGCCCATGGAGTGTAAAGGAGTATGAATGTTATTCTAAGCATATTATCTAATCACCCTTTTGCACACAGATACAATTACGTTTGACCAAAAAAAGACCACTGTCTGTATGGTTATACAGCTCATCACATTACCCAATCATTTCTCTCTTCACCCTGCAAGTACAACCTCAATCAATATTTATCACCTCAAATGATCCATAAAACAAAAGGGATCGAAGTGCATTATCATCAAGCACAAGATGCATTCACTGGCTTTTGTGCTGCTCTTTAAACACCACAAACACACACAAATAAGCAGCATGTTTGGGTGCATTAATTAAGCCAAGCACAAACAAGAGGCAAATAAGCTGCCTAATGCCCTACTGTAATCACCATGATATATTAAACATAACCAATTATGCTTATGAGGTCATTAATTAAGCTAATTAATGCAATACATAGCAATACTTCGATGTCAGCGTAGTTTCTGGCACAAAATATGAGAGCGAGTGTTCACATCAAGTCCAGATATTAAAAAGTGGAAAATTGGAAAAACAGTTCATCAGTCGCATTTTATTTTACAGTACATTAATAAGACGTAACAAGCTAGACTTTGACACTTTATTAGAAACTTGTTAGTCTTTTTTAGAGGGCAATTGGAGATACATTACAACAGAACTGTACTGTAAACTAAAATGTATCATTTTCCACAGTTATGCCCTTATTAGACTTTATTATAGGGTAATTTGGGATACATTACCGACACAGAACTGTACTGTAAACTGAAGTGAAATCACATACCTGCTACTTAACACACACCTTCTTTGGATGGTCCCATACATTATTATTTGTCTACAGTATTACAAAAAGTCTATGCAGTCACTCACAGACAAAATATTATTTTACCTCCATAATTTGGGCCTTTACTTGGTAGATCTGGTTGACATATTGGCATTTAAATGGGGGAAGAGAAGATATCTGATTTCCCTTTAGTTTACAGTACAGTTCTGTTGTAATGTGTCCCTAATTACCCTCTAATAAGGGTCTAACAATGGGCCACAACACACTTCAGTTTACAGTACAGATATGCTATAATATATCCTTAATTACCCTCTAATTAAGTCTAATGAAGGTCTAACTGTGAAAAGTAATACACTTTAATTTACAGTATAGTTCTGTTGTAATGCATCCTTAAATAACCTGTAAAAAGTCTAACAAAAGGTCTAACAGTGTCTAATAACATATTATTTTTAGTTTTTGTCTAGGCTATAGATATGTTTGTTTACTGTCTAATAAACAATATACTATTTCTAGTTTTGTCTAATTTGATATCAAGAATGGATTGTTATGTCTTACGAGTTAACTGCAAAATAAAGTGCGACCATATCGTCTATTGCTATGTTTTGCTCTTCAGTTTCTATTCTTACAAAATGCGCTGTGCTGGTGGGACATCAAAATACCAGAGCCACTGAGCACAGAGACAGCAAACAGCCAAGATCCTAACGTTATCTTGTTACAGCCAAAGCCGTTGTCTTTCCTGCACCTTCACGCTGCGTCCATCTGACTGTGAGTCAGTCTACAACAGCGGGCCACTTCACCCGTCCTCCCCTTCCTCTATAATCTGATAAAAAGGCTTGAAAAAACACAGAGGAGCTGGTTAAAATGCCGCAATGCAAGATGAAAGCGCGGCTCTGCATGAATAGCCTTTAAAATGGCTGTGGTAAGGAATAGTGGTTAGAGGGGGTGAGGGAGAGAGACAGAGTAAAGGAAAAGGAGAGAAGGATAGTGGGTGTTCTGTGAGTCCCGGATAGAGGCACAGTGTTTCATCCTGCCTCCAAGACACCAGGGACTGTCTCACACACACAAAACACACACACACACATACAGATATACACTCTTCGAAATAAAGGTGCTAACTAGAACCATTAAGGGTTCTTTGACTTGTCCCCATAGGAGAACTGTTTTTGATCCCTGGTAGAACCCTATAAAGGCTCCACCTGCAGCCCATTCATGGGGTTCAACGTAGAACCAAACACAAAGGGCTATACCTAGAACCATCTGTGAAAGGTTCCACCCAAATCCCGCTATGAGAGGTTCTACAGTGAAACCTTCTATGGTGTAATGGTTCCACCCAGAACCCTCTCTCGGGGTTCTACCCAGAACCTTTCCATTTTCTACAAGTGCTAACAAGAATCCACCAAGAGGGTCCTACTGAAAACCCTTTTATATTTCAAGGGTTTTACCCAGAACCCATCAAGGGGGATCTATCAAGAACCCTTTCTATTCCATGGGTTTCTTCTAGAACCAATCAAAGGAGGTCTACGAGAAACCTTATTTCATCTAGAACCCATCCAGGGGGTTCTACAAATAAACCCTTTACATTCCAAGGGTTTCATCTAGAACCCATCCAAGGGGTTCTCCAAGAAACATTTTATATTACAAGGGTTTCATCTAGAACCCACCAAGGGGTTACTACTGAATACCCTTTCAATTCCAATGGTTTCATCCAGAACCAACCCTCGGGATGCTATTGAGAACCCTGTTATATTCCAAGGGTTTCATCTAGAACCTGCCAAGGGAATCTCAAAACACCTCTTGTCTAGGGCTTTCACCTCTAACCCTCTTGTTGTCACATTGATTTCTACAAATCAACCAAAAATACAAGAACACAAGTAAAATGAATTGAGGATATTCCATCTACATTTAAAAATATAATTTGAAACATAGGTAAATATTTGCATATTTGAGGGTGAAGATTTCAAAAAGGGTTCTGGGTAGAACTTCTGCCCTTCAGGAAGAACCCTTATTCCTAAGAGTGTACAAACACACCCACCCACACACACACACACACACAGGGACACTGATCAAAGGCTGACACTACAGAGAAGAGTGCCTCCTTTTCTCTCCATCTCCCTCTCTCTTCCACACAGAAACAGACACACACAGCACGTATACATGTGAGCACACAAAGACAGAGATAAGCAAATAATACACTCTCATCACTTTGTCTCCACATCGCACATATAAACAGGGCAAACGTGCCACACACACACACCACACAAACCCTATGTATAATCATTCAAACATGCGAGCGCCCACACAGACCCGGTGCACGACCATTTTTCTGTGTATTTTGAGCAAACACACAAACTCTTTTGTGTCTCTATCCCGCACTCACAGTGAGAGCAGCAATGAGCCTTTTATGTGCCTTCAGAGAGCCGTGAGATTATGCTTATAGAAGATAGAAGCTCGCACAGGTTTCTGCTGTGTGTGTGTGCAGTCATACGTGTCATAATGATTTGTGTGCGTACGCAGAGGTGCATGCATTTGTGACTTTGAGCACAGCCATACATGTGATTATGATTTGTGTGTGTGTGTGAACAGTGTGGCTGCTGGATGACAAACGTGCTTCTAACACACTATATCCCATGTGGATTCATTGTTAGAGGTTGACATGGGTGCCAGAGTGTGTGTGTGTGTTCTTGGCAGCATAATAATTATTGTCTATCAGAGGAGTGTGTGTGTAGTCCAGAAAAATGAACAGATGTGGGCGGCTCAAAGCATCTGAATAATGTATAGGACACACACATTTTCAACATGACACACACACACACACACACACACACACACACACACACACACACCTCAGATTGTGCCCAGTTCTTTCAAAGGTGATGAAAGCCACCTGCCTGTTCGATAAGCTGCACATTTTCAAAGTGTTTTTTAATCTTTATTTTATTTTTTTTTTTTAAAATTGTTTTTTTTCTCACAGGCATAATATGCAACATTTTCCTAAAAAAAAATGTATAGACTCATAAATAGAATCCCCTTCAATCATCACTTACGACCGACTGGAAGTGTATGACGGCTGTATCTTTCTCTGCCTGTGTTTACTTATTTTTTCATTGTTTTGCTGTGTTCAAGATGCTTTTCTGACCCAAAATGTCAGTATCTGACATTCTGGGAATGAGATAGATCCTACTGATTCTACCTGATTCTAATCATGACACAAGGCAGTGTAATGACATTGCAACAGCGGGTACAAATCATAAATGCATCACCCTGCATCTTCTCACGCTGTAATAATCATACAGGAATTGAGTGGCATCCGCTATTTTTTTTTCTTCTAATCAACTTAATAAATATACAAATTTTATTTATTAAAGTTGATTAAACTTCTATTATTTATTTAGTACACTTTGGAATTTAAAAACATGAGTTCTTGACTTGAAATGATGAATTGAACGAATGTACTATACAAAGTTCAATCAGCTCATTAACTTAGCTTTCTGAAGAAACAAAGTTCTTTGTGTGAAATGAAGACCGGACTTTTAAAACTGAGAAAATGTAAAAGGAAATCAAATCTGTTTGTAATATTTGTCAGTGCGACAACGCTGAACAGTTGCTTAATTAACAGATTTAAGATCAAGTTCATTTGTTATGAATCATCACAAAATTACCTCAACTTGTCTTTTCAAATTCAGTCAGCTACAAATTTTAGCTCAGTCACCTCATTAAGTTTCTAAATAAAGATAATCAGCATATTACCAGACTTCCCAGCATGCATTGTATGAGTTAAGCTCCCAAGACCCATTTTTTATAGTTTGAAGAAAACCTGGTGAAAACCTGATGTGCGTCTCTAACACACCGAATTGTTACCACAATAATACAAATAGTGCGAACAATGATGAAGGTTAGTACTGAATTCAGTCTAAACTAAACACTTTGCCATTTCCACAGGGTCATGCTGGATGAGGCAAGGAGGGAAAGAAGGATTTGGAAGTGGGAGAAAAGGGGAAATGAAGAAACATTTCCCTTTTTTCAGTGAGCTTTAAAAAAAAAGGCTTTTTTTCCCCACAAACACCACTCTGGCTTAGACACAGCGATTGGCCTTGGGTGATTCGCTCCGCTCTTCTCCCTCTTTCTTATTGTGCTCTTTCTCTCTCTAAAGTTGTTATTACTATTGCCTGGCTGTGACAACCAAATTATCTGTGAAATTATTCTGATTTTTATGCCCTCATACTGGGCAGGACCCCTCACAGTGTGTGTATGTGTGGGAGGATGTGTCTAATGTAAACCCTTTCCTGAGCAGAAAAACAATGGCATTTTGAGATATGAACAATCAGCCGAATGAAGGGGGGACCTGCTTGGTGTCAGTAGCAGTCAGCACCTCTCCCTAATGTCTTTCTCTCTTGCTATTTCCCATTTTCTGTCATTGTCTGTCTTAAAATGATTGTCTTGCTCTTTTCTCTCACCCTCTCTCCCACATTTTCTTTTCATTTATTTCTCTCACTTCTTTTCACCTTTGACTTTGTGTTCAGCAGAGAAAACAACAGCAGTGTATTAATGAGGCCGATGTGACACCACATCCTCTCCTCCTTTAAAGATATAATCCTTAAAATGTTTATGAAATCAAACCTTCATTTTGATACCATTTATGGCCATTAGGAGCAATGTCCCTTTTCTATATGTAACTGCCTCTTTATATGGTACTTATCACTGTTCTTGGCGGGTTCTGCCATTCTTGAAGTAGATTCAAATTACTTACCAATGCACAAGGAATTACTGCATTCATTAACCCATTGATAATGTAATTTTATTTTACTGATATTACTCATTGTTTACTCTTCCTGCTCCTAATGCTGTGTCAGAGCTGTATTAATGTTGCTTTCAAAGATGGTCCCAATTCCTGAGTTGGGAGGTTGCTCTTCTGACTTGGGTGGGGTTTTTGTTGTACTTGTTGGAGGGTCTGGTGGAGACTAGCGTCCTTGTGAAGATTTATGTTGTATTTAACCATGCTGAAACTGTTTAAAGCTTTATATTATAAAAGTAATTTTATACCTGATATCTTGCCACACCAGTTTATTCCCTAAAACCACCAAAATATAGCTTTACTTGACTTGTTCTCAGGGTACATGCCAATAATTTTTTTTCTAACTAATTTAGATCACTATACATGGACAGAAGCTAATACCATACCATCCAGGTTATTGATTCCACTTGAGGGGGTATTCATGTGAATTTTCCCAGTCAGGAAGTTATTTTTTCAACTATTCACACACTACATGAATGTAGGAGAAGTCACCCTTTATGTTAAGCCAACATTGCTTTTATTGTGAAGCATTCATGGGAAAAGTAAAGTTTGTCACCACAGTTAGCAGAGTTATGTTTTAGACATATATAATGCTTAACAACGGTTTGCTGTAAAATTAATGCACACTTGCTGTTACCACCAAATAACAATAAAAAAACACTGCACTCCCTGGGATTTGAAAGTCGCAATAGGACATTTCAATCGAATTTTCAGACATTGTTCAGCCCCACCAGTAACCACAGGTGTCATCAAGTCAACCAGGAATGAAATCTTGAAAAATACAACCTTAAAGAAAATGCTTTCAATTTTAAATTCGTCAAATATTCTTCAAGTTTTTTTACACTAGTTCCTCTCTATTTCTCTCTTTCTCTGGTGTTCCTTCTCAGGGCTGCTCCTTCATTCTTTTATCTCCCTGCTCCCCTGTGGTTCAATCCTTCCGTCTTTCAGGGACTGGTCTGAGGCTCTGGCTGCTAGCTTCTGAAGTCCTGTCCTGCATGTGTGTGTGGACTCTCTTTCAAGCCTGTCACTCTCCCTTTAATGAAGTATAGCCAAATGTGTGTATGTGTGTGTGATTGTGTTCTTGTTTTGATGTCGTCTCAAGCTGTGTGTTGTCATACTGTATGTTCTGTGTGTGTGTGTGGCACAGCAACACAGAGATACTGCACCAGCAAGAGTGAAAATGTGTGTGTGTGGTGACATGTGTTACTCATATTGTGGGGACATGAACCTGTTTACAGACTCACATTGTGGGGACTTGTTTTCCTTATGGAAATAATGATAAATAAATGAATAAATGGCTGCTTAAGGGTTAAGGTTAGGGTAAGTCTCAAGGAAATGAAAGTAAGTCAATGTAATGTCCCCTGAAGTGATGGAAACATGACTCGGTGTGTGTGTGTGTGTGTGTGTGTGTGTGTGTGTGGATGCTGGTGAACGAGAAACCAGGCCAGCTCCCAGCAGACTACAACCATGTGCACACAAGTGTTTTCCAGAGCCTCAATCTGCACATGCATGTTTATGTGTGTGTGTTTAGCATGGAAAAGTGTGATTGCTCTCGTTTTTGTCACAGGCCAGTCCAAGTGTGTCAGAGGGATGAAGACGAAAACACACAGTGCACAAAGAAGGGATGAAAGAAAGGAAGAAGGATGAGAGTGACGGACAGAGACAGAATGAGTCACAAAGGGACAAACACAGTGAGATGATACATTGTCAGGTGTGTGCGTGTGTCCACGGGGACAAGAAGGACCTGTATCTATTTCACTCTCCTTCTTTAACTAGAGTCTTTATAGAGTGGCGGTGTGTGTCTATCGATCAGGTTTTGTTGCCCTGTGAACACTTTTAGAGCCCCGAGGAACAATAGCTCACCAGCCTGATCACACACTCCCATCATGAGCCTTTTCATGTGTGCGTGTGTGCTCAGAATTGCAAAAGCCTTCACCTCCTCTGTCTCATTTTTTTGTATTTCTCCGTCTCCTTCCTTCCCTCTACTCCTGTTTATCCATCATTTGGCTCCCTTGGGTGTTGCTGTCCCTGGGGGCTTCTATCCAGTCAGAGGGTAATGGCGGGTGAAATAGGGGTGCCATGGGCCAGATCGGACGCGATGTATGGCATAATGTGTGTGGGTGTGTGGATAGCGCTCCTACAAAGCCACAATAATTGTTTTAAGTCATTGCTCTGTTTCAAATCAACTGAAAAGAGTCAACCCCCTCCTGAGATACTTTTATAAAATGACAGTCATTACTGCAGTATGCATGTGTTGTATCTTACCTATGAGACTCATTGTATTGTAAGTGAGAGGTGTTGACCCATATAATTCCATCATTTCAGTCCACAAGCTAGAGGTTGTTACCCAGGTACTGTGACAACGGCACTGTTAAATGTTGCAAGTGAACATAAATCATGTGCAATCTGCACATTTCCGCAACAGTGCCTTAGCACTCCAAGCTTTTACCTACCCCAGCAGCACCCCAGGGAATAAGTCACACATGACCAAGTCACAAGCAAGTCTCAAGTCTTAACCTTCAAGTCTCAAGCAAGCTCCAAGTTACTGTGGTGAGAATCAAGCAAGTCAAGTCCCTGCTAGAAGTCAAGCCGGGCAAATCATATGAAATTCCACATGAAAATCAGTTAATAGTGGCCATGAACAGTTAAATTTTATTTTGAACATTAACTTATACTGCTGCAGCCTGCTTACACATTATAATAATTATTGATATTTAGTGGCAATCAATAATAGAGAGTGGGACACTAAAATTATAATATAGCCTTATGGCAAGTCTAACATAGTTTAGACTTAATGTTAGCTTTCTAACTACTGTTTGACCAGCCATGAGCTAAAAAGATACATTCATGTACTGTGGAATTGTTGTGGTTGTCGTGTCATGGATTTTTGAGCTGCAGTCATTGTATACTCCTCACCTCTTCTTATTAATTGCCACTGACAACATAATCCTTGAATTCAAATGGAATTCTTTTTGGACGAGCAGCAGATCATTTTATGGCAAAAATGCCATAATGCCATTAAACAGTTTTAAAGTTTGTTCACAGATTCTCATTCAATCTCATTTACAAATGAGATGCCTAATAAGATATTAACACCACTGTAATGTCCCCTTCTCTCTGTCTCTAGCGTTACTGCATTTAGTAAAACTATCCTTCTATTTATTTTTATCTTTTCTTCTTGCAACTTATAGTTCCCTACAAATATAGCATTAATACTGTAGAATCAAAATGTAAAGACTCACACATTGCATTGTCTCGTAGTACATCGTATCGTATTGTATTGTGACAGGGCTGAACCTACTTAAAAATTTCTAAGATGTATTGTATTGATAAACATGTATCGAGATATGAATCAAACTGTCTCAGTCAGTGAGATACACACCCCTAACATTTGCCATAATTTAACCCAACAACATTTTTTGCAACAGATCCTCCTTGCCTGGAAAATGTTCACAGATTTCATCTCCATGCCCTCAGGTCACCTGTTCAAAAAAAAAAACAAAAAAAAAAAAACTGTAGAAGTCAAGTCCAAGTTGAGATAAGCCCAGTCAGTGGAGTATCCAAAACTTTAAAAAAAAGTCAAAAACAAAAAATCCAAAAAGTGCAAAAGTCAGCTCCACAAAAGCAGTATCTTGGTCCCACCCTACAATAAATCGTTTACACAATGCTTCTGAGCAAGGATGGAGGGGAAAAAGAGAGATGGGGGGGGGGACAAGTGCTAATGAATCCCCAACCTGCTGTCCACGCCTGCTCCAACAGCAGCAGCTGTGCAGTGGTTAGGATTTACAGAGCAAAACAAACAAACGGCAAAAATAAATGGATAAACATTCATTGTGTGTCTGCAGGGGTGTGTGAAAGTGTGTGTGTGTGTGTGTGTGTGTGTGTGTCTCAGAGTGTGCTTGTCTTTTATTTGGAGGTGCAGATGTTGGTGTGTGAGTCTGACTGTGAATGTATGTGTGCGCCACCATCTCCTCTTCATATTTTCGGCTGCGAGTGGAATGAATGGCTGTTGTGTCTGTGCATCTCATGGAGCTAAAAGTAGACCTCTGCTATTCCACTACGCGCTGGCAAAATGCTGCAATACTTCAAACAGAGCCCATGCTGGGTTGGCCTAGATACTGTAACTCCTCCTCACACAGCACTCCGTTTGCATGGCACTGAATATAGCCAGCATGGTGCAGTTGAGCTGAGCATGGGTTTTGTTCAGCTGGCACTGTACAGGCATTTTTTGGCATCATTTTTATTTGACCGTTTGTCATCGTTCGTTGCAAAAATCTCCTAACAAATAAAATGTGCGATAATGAAGTGTGGCTGCATCCACCAGTATGGTAAATTAATATTTTATGTATTACTGGGGGAAAAGTTTTAAAGTGTTTATATGTACTGCAGTGACAGCTGTGGCTAAACCAAGCATTAAAGGGACAGTTTGCATTTTTTTAAAGTGTTAGGGTTAGGGTTATAAGGTAGTTATCCATAGTCGTATAATGTATTACTGACAGTAGACTGAGGTCGGCGTGCCCCCAGTTTGTAGAAGCAGAGAGGGGTATAGTACAGAAGTGAAGCAGTGTAATACTGCAGAGAGTCAGCAACAAAAGCCATTTTGGCCACTCTGAAAAGGCCCACCTCAAAAAAATCATTATTAGTTTAAATGTAGGCCATATTTAGAATATTTTAAATCCTTTACTTTGCTGTCAGACAGCCTTTTCTGATGGGAAACCGCCATTAATGGTCCTGTGTTCTGTGAGCTAAAATGACTGATTTTGCATATGGAATTTGGTTGGTTTGGAGAGAGTGATATTTGGCTTGTATAATGGGGCTTTTTCATTGGTAAAGATTGTCTGACAGCAAGGTAAAGTGGAAATATTTTAAATATAGCACACATTTAAACTGATACAGATTTTTTTGATGGGCACTTCACTTTCTGGGTGGCTATAATATGCTTTGCTGCTGACCCCTGTCCACAGCAGTACATTGATTAGCTTCCTTTTTGGTAATGCTGCTGGCTCTCCATACTGGGGTTGTGCTGACTACCATTACACTTATTACACTTAATACATGGACTATGGATAGGTACCTCATATGACCCCAAAAATTATGAACTATCCCTTTAAGTGAACAGTAAGCCTCAGCCTTGAAAGTTTCATTTAAACATGTTCAATGAAAGAAGCTGCTCAATATCTGCTTCATTGGAAAAGTGTTTGGATTCATTATTCAGTCGCTAACCTCCCTCTCAACTTGCAGGGTCGACCTCATGCTGTCTGTGCCGAGATGCTCGTCTCTCTGCTGCATGATTGATACCAAACCTCACTGCTAACTGACTGTCTCGGTATGCATCATTCTCCCACACACACAGCTCAAGCCTACACGCAGTTTTACACATAATCCTGTCCATCAAAAGTAAAACAACATAACAGACATTCATGGAGATGTCTGATGTCTTCCCCTTTCATGACAGTGTAATTAAAATATGCAAATGATATGATAAAATGCATTTCACTCTGATGGTGACAATGTCAGTTATGCAGAATGCCTTCAATATTGGAATGTTATTGTCAGATAAGACGCATCAAAAGTGTGGATGACATGGGATGTGTGTGTTTGTGTGTGTGTGTGTGTGTGACAAAGAGAATTCTGAGCTTTATCTTCAGTGCATAAAGAAACCAATCTAACTCCTGCCTCATAAGAGTGTGGAGGACAACTTCTCAAATTCCTCTCGATTGCTCATCCTACACACAAACACACGTAAACACACACACACGCAAACATGCACTCAGGAAAGCTTTCGATTACTTTGACCTTCCACTTGCATGTACTGCATGTTGGGTAAACAATTTAGATAAACAGTGTTCTGGAAAAACTGTGCTCTGCCATCTCTTACACGACTACACAATTTGTGCATGTGTTGTTTTGAGTTGTGTGCCAGGTCACGATTTCAGATTTTCAGATGAACTGTGTTTCCATTGGATCATATGAAAAATGTGCTGTAACAAAGCTGGAAACAGTGGCTTTTTCAAGCTCTCGACAAGTTGATGTTCGAGATACTTGGTTGTCATAGAGCAGCAACGTCTTCCACATTCAATTTTTTTTAACCCATCTGTATTGTTACAGAAAAATGGTCTTCATATCATGGCAGTTTCAATGATGAATTAATTACAACAGAATATCAAAACACACACACACACACAAAAATGACTTTAGTAAAACTGTTTTATTACAAGTAAATATCCCACAATTAGCACGTTACTTAACTAATTTTGTTATTGAATAGTTATTACAAATGCATAAGGGAACATTTTAGAGTTCTATCTAATTAGAGCTAATTTAACTACTTTACATATATATATTGGGTAGTCTAACTTATATTACTTCCTATTAAACACACTGATTATATGTTTTGTATGTGCAAAGCAGAAAGGGATTTGATGGGGGGTGATGGGTGATGCCACCCCTCCCATTTGTTTATTCAGTTGTTACATTTCAATAAAACTGCAAGTGATGCAATGTATACAGGTTTTTGACAGTTAGAATCTGTGACCCCGCTCTGAATATTAGTTGACTTACTGTGTTGATAAATCCACGTCTCTGTCCATGGTGCTGAAGTAGCAGTTAGATTTGTAATTGCACCTTCTGTCACTTTTGTCTTGGATCTATAATTCTCTAAACTATATACAATAAATATTCAGTTTTACACTACATTGTAGCCTATATACTCTATTAAGTAGTGTCACCTTCCTGATCAAAGTGACAAGTTACACTGTTGCTTGTTGTATTCCTATAATATTTCTATGATCATTCAGTAGTGTCTGTGGTGCTGAAAATACACCCCCAGACCAAGCCACCCCTGCAACAAAATATTTTAGGGGAGACATGACTATAGATATAGTTTTTCTTACGTGGTTCAGGTTAGGGTTAGGGTCATCTACTCTCTTTAAAATGAACAAAACACCATTGGTAGAAGTAGACATATAAAGAAACATCAAATGGAAATCTTCAAGTAAAGTGTAAATACCTCAAATCTGTGCTTAAGTAAGTTATAAGTTATATTCCATCACTAAGACCAAAAGTATACTTGGAATATGAAAGGCCCCATCACAGTGACAGCTCGATGACACATGTTTGGTGTCATAGAGTGGTGGAGTAGCCAAAGGCTACTGGGTTATCATCTACTATTTCAGAATGCAATAAAAGACAAACAAATAACCATGCTGACAGCTTTTTCAGAGGTGGTGTTTTCTCTCTTCACATCATCACATACAAATGAAAAACACTGCTCTGTGTGCAAAGCCAGATAACACTGTTTGTCAACCTGATGATTTGTGCCCGGGCCTTTTGTCGTATCACTCGTTGTTCTGAATGCATGGAGGTAATGCCCTGAATGGAATCGCTCTAAAGGAAAAGAAGGACGCCACACTCACCTACAATGTGATCAACTCACACGACTCGTCTGTTTTGTGAGGCAAAGCCAGTCTGTGAATTCTGTTACATTTGCTGCTTCAAACAGCAGGGCCCTGATTTATCAGCAGTCTGTATAAGAAGAACCAAAGTCACTCATACCAAGACAATTTACAGACAGAACAAAGTGAGACTTTTTCTGCCTGAACAGGCAGAATTGTGCCACTTTAAAAATGTATTTGCTGTATAATGCAGCATCTGCCAAGTCTTCAAAGAGCATTTTGTACAAATTATCATCAGTAGCTGTGTTTGGAAAAGCTTTCTACATACTACCGATGAAGACTGTTTATCAGTATATAGTACCTACTGCAATTAAATTGATGTATTTTGGAGTAGGCTATGCCAGACCAGGATTAGATGGTTTCTGGTTTTGGAAAGTGGAAGTTAAAAATAGCATGCCTAATGGCAAATCACCTCTACTGTGTAGCGTCCTCCTATGCTCTAAAAAAATGAGAAGTTCTAAATGTGGATTTTCACGATTTTCCCAACAATGAACATTTACCTGAGAGATGGGTAACTAACGATCCTGATATTTGGAAGGACCCAGATTCACTGGCGTTTAATAAGTCAAGAATGTAATGTAATGGCAGAATAAGTGGAAGGAAAACTAAAAATATCATACAGTCGTGGGCCTCTCACCTGCTATTGTTGCTGATGTTTACTGTGTTGGCTGCAGTGGTCTGTTATCCCTTTTCCATACACATGCACTGGCTTGGCTTATTTTTCCTTAAAACACTCTTATCTTCATTACAACAAGGCTGCGCACTTGAAGGTGTTTCATTAAACACAAGCTTAATTTGAGTTGAGTGGCTCTTTCATGGAGAAAAAACACTTAAATTCTTCACAATAAAAGCCCCCATTACTTTGTTACTTAAACACTTATGTTATGAAGCAGCAAAATCAGTAATGTTGGATTTTCATCAGCAGTAACTTAACATGACTCCGATCAGCTAAAATTGAACATGAAACAGTAAAATAAAGTAGATACCTGAAAGTAGAAATGGCGACACAGGAAAGAAACTAAACCTCAAACCACAGAGATTCAGTGAGAAGCAACAAAAGTACTGAACAGAGCCACAAACACAGACACTTTTAAAAATGCCTTTCTGTCTGGTCTCCTGCACAGACAAAGGAACCATACAAGTGAATCAAGTGAAATCAAATCAAGTGAATTTAGTGATCAAATAGCATACAAAGTTTGTAAAAACCCGCGTGACTGTTGCAGCTCTTTGCATTGCGGGATACATAGAAATTTTTCCCCATCAATAAGACATGCAGGTCATACTGCAGATGTGGCTTTTGTTTGCATACTGCATACTACAAATTACCATTTACATGATTTAACTGCTGACCTGCAACCTTGATTTCAACCCTGAGGTCAATGTAAATTTTTCATTGTCCTTAAATGTATATTTTATTTTGAATTGATAACATCCAGTAAAACAACAATGAGCCCCAGATTCCTCAATAAAATAATTAATACGTTAACACTAGTAAACAATAGTATTTCATTTACAGTTGTTCTTTTTGACCATCAGCTATGGTGTGTAAGCAGGCCTGGGCTTTGCATACATTTACATACAATTTCAGGTACAAGTGCGCAGTGATAATAAGACACACTGTTAGGAACATTGCACTTCATGCACTATGTAGATGAATAATGTCCCTGGTGTCTAAATCTTTGCTGTATGAGACAGCCACACATATGGTATGATAACAACCCAGTTACCAACAGACATGGGCAGTTACCAGGGGCAGGAGTGGCCAGGGGCCAACAGAAACTAAACTCATTGGCAGAAAATTCAAGGAAAAACTAATAAAAGTGCCTTCATGTCTTTGCTGCCAACAGACTACAATAGAAAGAACTGAACAATTTGCGGGGCGAACGGGGACAAAGAGAAAGCACCTGTCAGGCAGAAGTACGTAGTGTACCTTGATAGGCAGTGTGTATCTATTCCTGCAATTTTCCACCGCTCTCTCGCCATTATCTAGTGTATCTGTCCCTTGCTGCCTCTACTCTCTCTGATTTAGCCAGCTGTGCCTGGACAAACCCATGTATTAATGGAACTTGTGTGTCTCTGTACTGTATACGGTGTAGAGGTATCTCAAAGACCTGTCCTTGTGCCGCTGACAACGCAACTGTGGTAACAAGACTGTGGAGTAGATTCCATCTCCTCTCCTCTTTCTCCTGCTCGCTGTCCATCGCTCCTTTCTCTCCGAGTCTGAACCAACTGTAAAGCTGCCTATACATGATAAGTGTCTGAGCTGCAGCACAAGGACGTCTCCCTGTAAATGATGTGCTCGCTTCAGAAGAAAATTCAATTCATGACGCAGAACAAAATGATACATGCTTTCACTAAAAGTAAAGATGCCTTTGTAAAAACGTCTCAAATAATTGAAAAGCATAAGTGTTCAAAGTGGAAAGCATCTTCAGATTGCAGCCAATTAAAGTGCAGCTCTTGTAAGACTGTAATTAGCTCAATTGATTGCCACAGTTAGTTTTACTGTTTACAGCATGAGCATATCTGGGATAGCTTTTATCAAACTCGTACATATGGATCTATTAGGAGAACTGGATATCAATAGATATCTGGGCTGTGTTTTGTCAAGAACCTGGCAATACAATATGTATCAGATACAGGGGTTAAGATTCAATATATTGTGATATATTATGATACTGTAAGGTGATATTTTGCCATTTTTAAATCTAATTTTAGGAAAACTGTCATAGTATGAAGGACACATCATCATATGCAAGACTTATTCTACTGTCTATGGGTCTTAGAGAAAACTAGACTTCTGCTCCTCCTTTTGGCTCTGTCCCCAGGCTTTAGAATATCTAGCCTATGACAGGAGACTTTAGCCAGTTACAGGTTGGTAAGATAATTGATTGTTGAGTCTCATCCCAAAACGTAACCATTGGACAACCTGGGAATGAGACTCAGCAATCAACCATCTTTCACCAGAATCAGTTAGTGTAGCTTTAAGGTGTGTGGATAGTATCAGATGCAGACCCAGTCAGTCAGTCAGTCGTCAGTCAGTCAGTCAGTCAGTCAGCATCAGTAGTCAGCATCATTGTATAGGGAAAGTCTTCCTTGGCCAGAGCATCTCATGTGACCTTCAATTTTGACTGTAGCTATAGCACCAAAATCACAGTGCAGTCTGCGCTATCGGGGCTTGATTATATCTCTGGAAACTCTGGGATGCTTGCTTCATGTTTATGCTTCTCCTGTGATCTTATTGGATATGCTTGAAAGGTCAGCCACAAACAGAGTTTAGGCTCATCCTTTGAACTCTAAGCGCAATGGCAAGGTATACATCCTGAGTGGTCCGTAGCTCGACTGAGCAATCTCCAGAGGCGGCAAAAGTGCACAGATTCTTTGCTCAGGTAGAAGTACTTGTGTGAAGGAAAAAATGGTAAAAGTCAAAGTATTGATTCAACTTCTTTACTCAAGTAAAAGTAAAAAAAATTACAGGGTCTGAAATATATGCAAAGAATAAAAGAAAAAAGCTGGCTGTTTTTCTGCAAAGCTAACTGAACTCACCTTTTCCTCCTTGACTGAGTCTTGCCTCTTGTCTATTTCGTCTTCTTGTGTCTTTTACATCATTTGCGTCTTGTCATGTTTGTCGTGTGTGATATGCACCAGTGGATACACCAAGGCATCGTATTTTCTATTTTTTATTGTTCCATCTTTTTAGGTTGAAATCAGTCTTGATGTTGGTAAGGCAAGCAATGATGCAAAGTAAAACAAATTCCCCTCCAATGCATTAAAACTAAAGTAACAAGCCTGTTTTTTGAAAACATAATGAGTAGAAAGTACTTCCCACCTCAGGCTCTCTCCATAGTAAAACTATGGCTTAAGCTGGTGCAGAAATTTCAAACTGTGTCTGCAGAGAACTGTGGAGAGAGCTGAGAGTGAAGAAATGACAGAAATAAGATATAGACTAGAGTCAAAGAAGTGTGTATAAAGTGTTTAGTTAAAGTATTGTAGTGAAATAGAGCGAGATAAGGAGAAGTCAGTGTGTATACGTGTGTGCCATGAATCTACAGACAGACTGATATAAAAGATGTCCAAGGCCTTGATGAATAATTCATGCAACAGAACAACATAAATAGATGCAAGGCAACCTGGAAACGCTTCACTGTGTAACATTTCCTTTACAACACATTTTATGGTTTTCTACACCAGAAATGTCCATTATTCAGATGATTTTAAATCACTGCAAAACATTCATCAAAAATCAGCTATGAAGTCTTTAAGTTTAGCGGACCATAAAAGAACCAAATTAACAAAAATGCACTTACAGATTCCACTCTGCTGAACTCAAGGTTTTGACAATTATTTACACTTCAGCACAGAGCAGAGGGGATTAAATCTTCTGACCCGTCCAAAGTCACAGTTTGGCGGATCAATTTGCTTTTTTGTGCCTGGTGGAAGTTTTGCCAGCACAGATTGGCAGTGACATTGCTGCTGCTGCTGGACCGCCACATGAATGAAAATTGTAAATAAGAATCATCTTTTCTGCTGGCAGAGAAGCTGCTCCACTTTGAATGTACACTGACACTCAGCCAACCTGCGATTTCGCAGCGCGTGGATACTTCCTGCATTCGGCACGGGCCAAGTTTTGTTCCAAAGACCGCAGGGCCAATACTCACCGGAAAAAACTACACTTAGAAATAAAAAGGTGCTAACTAGAACCATGAACAGTTCTTTGGCTTATATAATAGAGTGAGAGAGGTTTTAAGAGAGAACCCTTCTATAGTGAAATGGTTCCACCCATAACCTTCTCTGGGGGGTCAATCTCAACTCTTTCCACCTTATAAACGTGCTAACCAGAACCATAAAGTGTTCCACGGCTTGTCCCGATAGGAGAAGCCGTGGTTTCTGGGGCCCTTTCTGGGGCCCTTTCAGAGAGCTCTACCAAGAACCCAACATAAAAGGTTAAAGCTGGAACCATCTGTGAAAGGTTTCATCCAGATGTAAGGGTCTAAAGGAGAATCCATCTATGGTGTGATGCTCCACCCACAACCCTTTCTGGTGGTTCTATCCAGACTCTTTCCACATTCTAAGTGTGCTAACAAGAACCCACCCAGGGAGTTATACTGAGAACTAGTATGTATTCCATGGGTTTCATCTAGAACCCATCCAGGAGGTTCTACCAAGGACCAAGGACAAGGACAAGAATTCTTGAAGACCTTGTTCTTCCAAAAAAGGTTCTTTGGATGAAAAGGGTTCTTAATGGAATGCTTTAGTCTTACAAAGAACTCTTGACTAATTATTTTTTCAAAAAGGGTTCTTCAGAAGTTATTGGTTCTGGGTAGAACCTCAGCCCTTCAGGAAGAACCCCTTTGGAACCCTTATTTCTAAGAATGTAGGAAAGAAACTGCACAATTCTTTCTGTTTTCTTCTACTCACTTCCTTACAACATTTGCTTTCTTCTTCTTAACCCCACCTCACAGCCCCAACCAAAACCATCAGTCTCTTAGGCGAGCCGCAGTCTATCACCCTCCCACAGCATGGGACTATTAGACTTATCTTAGCCAGAGTTGCTCCTAATTTGGCAGCCTCAGAGCAGTGGGTGTAGTGTGTTGAAAGTTATCAGAGTGAGGCCAGCTCCCTATTTGGCAGGCAGAGGGGCAGTGCCACCAATGTCTGTCTGCCAGGTTGATTAATAAGTAGTGGCAGAGCGGCTACGCTAACAGACTGGCCTGCCTGGGCCCGCGCTTCCACAGCCCTGCTAAATTAATGCCACACAAACACACACAGAGGCACACACAGGAGATGTGTTTACTCACGCAGCTACACACACGGGTGCTCCGTCTCCTTCATCCACACATGTGCACTTGCACTTGCACAAATGCACACACACGCACTCAAAACCACAAGCAATAATGCAGCACAATACAGGTTTGCTGATAACACAGAACAGACATACTGACTTGTAAATTAGCATAAACATGAGGGAACACACACATGTACACACAACTTTTCCGTCCTTTCCTCCCACCTACCTACACAAATATTCAAACACACACCCACACAACTATGTTTCCATTACCTGAAAGGACATTTCATTGGCTTGCATTATTTTCTGAAGACTTACCCTAACCTTAACCAGTGCTTTCCTAACCTTAACCCTAACCTAACCTTATCATAAGCATAAACCAAGTCTTCAACCTAAAATTTAATGATTTTATGTTAAGGCAGGTGGGTCCCCACAATGTGAGTGTGTAAACACATGTAGGTCCCCACAACATGGGTAATACACATCTCAACAGACACACACACACACACACACACACACACACACACACTGCCTCTTCACCATCATCTGTTTCAGGAGCGAGGCGTTTGACTGACACTCATCAGAGCAGTGTTATTGCACCATTTCTCTTAAGCAAAACATGCAGCCAGGCATAACAGAGTACTTCCTGCTTCTGTTGCCATTAGTTACCGGCAACATGACAGTGCAAGCACATGTGGATCGTCACTTATAACAGCAGACGTGACACAAAATGTGAAATTAAGCTGTTGAGGACACTAAGTTTGGTTTTGCTTGCTCTTGTTTTCGTCCCCCTGATGACATTGGCTTTGCCTGCTCATTTATCTGTCGGTTTATCCATTCATCTGTCACACACGATAGCGCCGACGCCACTGAATGAATGAAACTCGTGGGGAAAATGACGCATTTCAGCACTGCGTTCCAGCATTCAAAAAAATGACAGGTCAGAGAAAGCTGACATATTGGTAAATGGCGGGCGACTGCAGAGGGGCAGAGCATTCATTTTCAGGATGACATCCTCACTGTTGCCTTGATCATTTTCCTTTTCAGGATTCATTCATACTATCATCACAGCATATCTATACAGTATATACAAATTATGTAATGTTACATG
Source organism: Lutjanus argentimaculatus (assembly GCA_034769285.1). NCBI lineage: Eukaryota > Metazoa > Chordata > Actinopteri > Lutjaniformes > Lutjanidae > Lutjanus > Lutjanus argentimaculatus. The sequence continues at coordinate 15,783,178 of JAWZSL010000018.1, forward strand.
ATATAATTTAAAGTCCCCCTCCACTCAGAAACGTGTTTTGCTTATTGTTAGATGTTGGAGCTTCACTGTGCAAAGTGATGGATGTGCAGAGTTTGACACTAAAAGGCTGTTTTCATGTTCATCAACTGATGGATTAAAGTGTCTCTGTGTTCACCTTAATCTAAGTTCAACATGTGTACTTATGAGCATGATGTCATGATCACATGTAGTTTGCGAGCCAATCCCGGCCAGTCCGACCATATCCATATAAAAAACTGTATCACACACAAATCATTATTCCAAGCAGAGCGTTTTTATACATCTTAAAATATTAAAGAACTCTAATTATACTATAATTTGGACATATTAAAACATTTGCAAAGCACAAATTACATATGTTATTGCTATTTTATATGGAAGTACCGAGCTAGAAAAAGAAAATCAAATCAGCATCATGTTATAACATGAAAAGTTTATTGTTATAACAAGTTTTTTCCAGATTATAACAACACATAAATGTTATTATGAGATATCATGTTATAACATGATAACTTATTGTTACAACATAAAAGATTTAATGTTATAACTTAATAAAACGCTATAAAAATAACCTTTTGTTGTTATAAAATATATTATTTATCTTGTTATAACATGAAATGTTAATGTCATAACAATGATAACTGTTTCTTGTAACTTTATAAAAATAGAAGTTATAACTTTGCAAAAATAAGTTATCACATTAACATGAACATTTCACATCATATCAAGATAAATAGTACGTTGTTTTAACAAGAAGAGTTTCTTGTTAAAATGTGATAAGTTTGTACGTCATGATGATTTGAAATATGTAAGGGACAATGGATAGTATACAGGTCATTATTGACCCTGACCCTGGCCCATTTATTCATGAGCATATAAATGGGAAGTACTTTTCCAAACAGCTGGGTACTGTAGATTCCTGCAAACATCATCAAAATAGTATCAAATTGAGCATTGGTCCGGGACTACTTTCAGCTGTGGAATTATGCACGTTTGGTGCACTGGTGAGAATATCCCCTAAAACCACCAAATGAATTCATACGAAGACATTTTCAATTGAAAATGAATTTTCATTCTTGCATTAAATTAATTAATGCTATTAAATCAAACCAGATTAAAGTTGCTCTGCATGAACTGTTCCTGCCTTTTGTTGACGTAACAGAGGACATTTTAAGGACTGTCACATGTCTTCTGATGTTTCGTTCTCTTTCTACTCTGTAACCCTCATCTGCTGCTACTGATGCAACAGCTGGAGGTCTTTTTTCTCCACTCCCACTGTGGGTGTTCAGTCTGTGTGTATGTGTGCATCCATGTGTGTTTATCAATGGTAGCATTACCATAAGCTACAGTTGTAACCAGTGGTGGGTCTCTATCAAGGTGTTTGCTTGGGGACTAAGAGGGAGCAAAACACAGGCAGGAGGGCTCACACACTGTGGGATGCACAGATACTCACTTATTCATGGACACAGCATGAGACGGTGGGGAGGAGACCAAACACACAGAACTGAAAAATACTGCCTCACTGACATTAACGCCCACATTCCTGGGCTCGGCTACATCTGTGTGCTTGTGTGCCAAAGAGTGCGTACCACTGAGGTGGAGCCCGTGAGACGACTGTAATTCTGAATACACACGCGCCTTCGCTGTTTTCTCTGTTCTCCCTTTCGTAAAAGATGAGAAGATGAGTGCCCTCTTATTGACCTTGTGCGCGTCGGGGGGGAAGGTTGTTTGACATTGGCAACCCACAATTCCTCGCTGCGACAGGAGAGCCACGTCAACCCAATCCTTGGCTGTTGTCAAGCACACCGTTGCCTGGCAACTGGCCAAAGGTAGCACGTCGCTGGAGACGGCGAGAGGGACGATGTCCTGTCTGTTTCACTATTTGCCTTCTCATTCGTTCCTGTCCAACTCTTTCTATTTTGTTATCAGAGTTTCCTCCTCAACCTGCTGTTTTCAGTCGCTGTTAGATTAAGTGCAGTCCGCTGCTCTTTGTACCCATCTCTTCCTCGGTCTGCTTTACTCAATTTGTTTCGGGAAACATTGTTGAGGACTTTCGGAGTCATTCAGAAAAAAATGGGTTTGTCAAATGTCAGTACAACTTCAACTTTTTTCTTCTTCTTTTTTGAGTTCTTCAATACCAATTAAAATGAATATATATCAGAATATTTATAATGATAAATGTAGATCTGTCAGAGTGACTACTCTTTGTCTAGCCTGTGTCTCCTAGACATCAAATTCAGCCCAATTTGAGACTGACCATTTTCTCAAACCTCTTAAATTTGGCTCCTGGAGAATTAGTCTTTGTTTCATCTCAACGCAAGACTAATTTGAGGCCAACTGAAGATCTAAAAATGTCTTAAATGATCATCTCTTGAGATAAGAGTGACATCTAAAAGAAAACTAAAGTGAAGACTTGTTGCTCCATACGGAGGTCAAGGAGAAACCTCTGAGCTCAGCAAAAGAGATGATTGTGAGAAACAAAATTTTCTTCTGGGTCATTAGACTTTTAAAACTGAATTGAGAACTTAAAACACTTTATATAACATGAAAAGACATGAAAACAGCAAAGCAGCTTAACCTGAATAAACATGTATAGCTTCTGCAAGGAACTATTGTTATTTCTTATGTAACCTGTAATAAACTAAAACATCAGCCTGAGCCAGAGAAAGGTGAAAGACATTCTGCCCTGGTACAAATTCTAAATTTGGCGGTATATTTGTGTACTGCTCTCTTATTATCCCTCCTCCCTCCCTCCTTTTGTCACTCATTATTTTCTTTCCCTCTCTTTCAACCCGTTTCATGCTCTACTTCCTTTTCCTCTCTCCTTCCACAACCCTGATACTCTTGTGACAAGTCTGCTATGCTGAAAACAGCAGGCAGAAGCTGGTTTGCATTTTACTACTGTTACAAGAATCAGGATGGAAGGAATTAGACGTGGTGAATGGAAACGATCACTTCTGATAATATTGCTTTAGTGTAAAATGAAACCAGAATACTATATAGGCTATTATGAAAGCAAACTATTGTTAAGTTGGTCTCAAGATCAAAAGCACTCTAAATCCATTCAACGTTTTTTGTATTGATATGCAAGTAATCTGTGATTACTTTTAAAAAAAATTTCTCGATACAGGCAATGCATCTCAAGGCATTTCCTGATAAAATAAAATAAAATTAAAAAATAGTAAAATTCCTTTGATTTCAGCTTCTTAAATGTGAATATTTTTTTAGTATCTTTAATCCTCTATGACAGTAAACTGAACATCTTTGGGTTGAGGACAAAATAAGAGGACACCAACACCATTGTCCCTTCTCTATTTCTCAATTTCCACTGTCCTAACTAATTTCTTTCCTGTTTCCTTGCTTCCTTCCATCTCCTTGTTCCTTCACCTTTTCTTTTCCCCTCTCCTCTCTCCCCATCTTTCTCTCCACATCGTAAAGACTTGACTCTCTGGATGCCTGGCTGTGTTTGCGCTGAGGGCAGCACTTTGTCATGTCCCTCATACATATGCAACACACACTCCAGGTAAGAAGACAGAGAGAAAGAGAAAGTGAAAGATAGAGAACGGGGAAGAGAAAGAAAACTGAAGTGGGGTAATGAGGAGATGGAAAGGTAATGGAGGAAACAAATGGAGAAATGGAAAGCAAAGGCACAGAGGGAGAAGGCGACTGGAGGATATGTGGAGGTGAAGAAGACTGAGAGCGATTAAGACGGAGAGAGCAAACATTTGACTAGGACAAAGAAATGACAGGGAGAGACAGAGAGAGAGATGGAGTGGACAGGAGTCAAAGCCATTAACCTGCAGGCTTGCTGCTGCTGCTGTGTGTGTGTGTGTGTGTGGTCGGTAGGTGGATGGAGACATAGTTGTATCCCGAGGGCCAGGCCAGCCAGGTCTGTTGTCAACCTGACCCCTCCCGCACTCTCCACCAACCAAGATGGATGACCAGCAGTGCCGGCTAATCACGCGCTCCACTGGCCGGGACACATGCACCTGAGGCCGATGGACACATGCAACTGTAACAGGTACTATACAACCCTGGGGGCAAGTGTGCACCATTCTGTACCATTATAAACCAAACATGCTGGTTGCTACTGTTTCTACTAATGTGTTGAGACAGTAATGGATTCTTGTGTGCAGGCCACGGGTAAGCATGCTAATATCTGCAGTGCCATGAACTACACTTTGTGCACTGGCAGCTGTGTGCATGCACCTCTGCAGAAAAAAGACATTTCCAGTTATTAGCTGCAATAGATGCTGGTCAGTCCGTCCCAGTTTAGAGAAGCAGAGAGGACAACAAGCATGTAAGCTAAAGAATGTACTGCTGTGGACAGGGTCAGAACAAAACATTTTTCAGCCATCTAAAAAAAGGTTCACCTGAAAAAATAAAGGTCAGTTGTAGTGTACGCTATATCTAGAATATTTTCACCACTTTACCTTGCCATCAGACAGCCCCTTCTGATGAGAAATCATAGTTATATAAGCCGAATGTCACTCTCTCCAAACCAACCAAACTCCATAGGTGAAATCAGTCATTTTACCTCACAGAACACAGGCGTTGGTGGTCTGCTGCTGCCGCAATCTCTTAGTTTGGTTGTGTTTTTGTGTGACTTCAGTGAATCCAAACTAACCTTTTAAAAAACCAAAGTCACGCAATAACACGAACAAACAAACAGATCGAGGCAGCAATAGACCAGCAACTCCCATGTTCTGTGAGGTAAAATTACTGATTTTTATCAATGGAGTCTGGCTGGTTTGAGGAAATTTATATTTGGCTTATATAATAGCAGTTTCCTGTTGGAAGAGGCTGTCTGACGGCAAGATAAAGCAGTGAAAATATTCTAAATATAGCACAGGGATTTCCAAACTTTCTCATGTCAAGGACCCAAACAATAGATTCATATTAGACCACGCACCCCCGATTTGAGAGGCTTTTGTCTGAATGAATCCCCTCTGATTGATTTTTAGGCCTGAAGATAATAGTCCATAATCATAATGGTGATCAAACTAGAATCACTGTCAATCAAAGTGGCCAACCCTATTTTATTTCCCCTTGCTTCAACTTCAAAAATATGTGAGAAAAGTTAAAATATTCTATTCCTCCTTTTGGGGACCCCATACAACCCACTTGAGCCCCCTGTTGGTCCCCTAACCCCAGTTTGAAAACAACTGCAGCTTAAACTGATTGGTTTTTTTTTTTTAGGTGAGCTGAGCTTCCTACCTGGGACTCCTGCTGTCCAAACTGGGGGGGCGGGGGGTTCGACCACCATCTACTGTGGTTAATACACTAGTTATTACACTGAATACAGATAAGTACCTCACACAAACCCTTCAAATAATCTGAACATTTTCTTTTCAGGTGGGGACACACATTACAAAGGTTCAGTGAATTATAGCTGTGGTTTGGGCATCACATCTGATTGAATCATGTTAGAGTCTGTGGTGTTACACTTGGTTGTACAAAAGAAAAAGTGATGAAGAAGAAGCAGAAGTAGTTTCTCACCCCCTCGCAACACAACAATAGTCACTATGTGTAGAGTGTCTAGGTTTCAGTAACACTGTCTGTTCCCAACTTTATTTGCAACAGAAGCTCCAGAAGAAGAATTAATGCAAACATTCAGCCAAAACGTGCCTGCTGTTCCACAAATATATCCACTTACACTTGCACACTTGTCCCTTCCTCCCACTACCACAGAATAATATTGAGCTTGCCACTGATGTATCTGTGCAGAGAGCTTTCAGAAGAGGCTGCTTCTCCTCCTCCTCCTCTTTCTTCTACTCATCCGTGCAGATGAGAGATTCACAGTCCCTCCATCCGTCTCTTATTTCAACATGTCAGAACTTGGAGTTATTAGTCTGCTAATTACCTCTCAGAATCCCTCATTTACCCCCAGAATCCAATCACTCTCTGATTATAATGAGAAAATTATGATAGACCGCATTAAAGATAGAATATGGGATTGATTGGTCCGCAATGAGACCGGGGGGCCAGAAAAGAGCGGGAGAAGTGGAGCGGATTGAAACAGAGGCAGGGAAACCGAGACGGGGATGCTGAATGGCAAAAATAATAGAAGTTAGACTGGCCAGAGAGGAAGAACTGAGAGAAAGCAATGACCATGTAGCTGCATCTTTAATCTTAGCAAAAAGAACACAACACAACAGAAGAGAAATAATCAATTACAATCCTAAAAAACACTCACGAATCATCATGGAAGATGTACTAAACCAAGAGGCAATACAGAGTATTTATAGACCCATTTTCTCTCGGCAAACATTATGATGTTTTTGTGGGCGGAGCTTAGGTGGAGGCAAGATAATTCCCAAAACATATTAGCCTACACTAGTCAGCAAGTTTTTTTGAGGCGGAAGAAAAATCAAACACTTCTGAATATGTACGCCCGCTAACACTCCAGGACTGAATAGAGGGTGTTACTTGAAAAAGTTAACATACTGAATGGGCGATTGTTCTACAAGTACCAGCTGGGTGATTGTACGACTATATCGGCTAGCTTGCTGGTTAGTCTTTTTGGACGATTTTTGTCATTTCATTTTGCTTATTTGCACGAGTGACAGACACTGCTCCACGACGTGCTCAGCAGCACAGTACACACCCACTGAGCCGGAGGACGAGTGAGAGGAAACCAGAATGCTGTCACATCTAACGTGGTGATTTAATTTATTTCCACCAAACCAGAGTTGGCAACTGTTATAACAGTGGAAAGATCCAGATGGTTTTGTTGTTGAGTTTTATTTTGTTCCCGTTTGTTGAGTTTGAATGGAGTGTGTGTTATGAACTTACCAACGCAATAACGCTTAGTTTGGAAACTTGAATTCAGAAGGTGATCAGCTGTATTTTTCTGTTTAAAAAGGATAATAGGTGTGTGAATATTTCCTTTCTTGACATTTTTGCGACTTCATTTTGTTTATGCTGCTGTGGCTTGCACAAATCTCCTGTCACGCTTGTCTTCCAGATTAGCTGGGCATGACACCTTGAGACACAAGAAGTTATCCATACCTACAACAGACAATAATTTATTTAAACTTGCCTGATACAAAGTTTTTGACTGGCAGTGGCAGCTGGTATGCAATAAAACTTCATTTCTGAGCCATTACTCCTTTGATTGTGGTGCCAAAAAACACAGCCAAAGATGACACTTTCACTTGGTAATGTGGTCTACTATTCTGAGGTGATTTGTGTTTGCCTCCAAGTAACACAGTGACGTAATCATGACGTCGGCACTAAAGGGGAAAATACAGTATATGTCTATGTGTGTGACAGTGTGTGTTCAAGCCTTGGGACTGAATGGCAGCAGATTGGTTGCGGTGATTTAATCGCAGCTTGTAATTATAGAAAGTTTATTCACACACGGCCCCTTATCCTGGCCATTGGCAGGGCTTACACATTTACCATATTCATGAGAAGTGGGGGCTACATGTACGCATGCACACACACACAAAAGAGACGCAAGAAACACACACAACCTGTCTTTATCTGGTGGTCTCAGGCTAATGTTTCAGCAGCTGAATAACAGCCATAACCACACACTCGCGTGCACACCCACACACCTTTCACCCTGAAGTTACAGATTTCCCATATATTAATGAGAGTTTGCTATCTCTAAATTCTATAATTCATGCTGTAAATGTGTGTGTGCATATATGTGAGGCTGGAATGATATTAGCATGGTGTGTCTCTACAATGAGCGCAGGGAGGAAGATTAAGGTTTGTAATAGCCGCTTGGAGGAAATTAATCATGTTTTAATGACATTCACAAAATTCACGAAGGTGGTGCTGGTGGTGATGGTAGTGTTAAAGGGATAGTTTGAATTATTTAATGTTGGGCTGTATGAGGTGATAATCAGTGTATTAGCTACAGTAGATGTCAGTTGGGACGCCCCTAGTTTGGAGAAGCAGAGAGGCGTACCAGCACAGAAGCTAAGCAAGGTACTACTGTCAGCAGGAAAAGGGATTTCAGACACCTCAAAAAAGGTCAACCTAAAAAAAATCAATATCAGTTTAAGTGTACGCTATATTTAGAATATTTTCACTGCTTTACCTTGCTGTCAGACAGACTTTTCTAACAACAAACTGCTGTTATGCAAGTGGAATATCGCTCTCACCACCCCAACCAAACTCAATAGGTCAAATCAGTAGTTTTAAATTGTAGCACACGGGAGTTTCTGGACTCCATCTGCCTTGATTTGTTGGTCTGTTTGTGTTATTGTGTGACTTTATTGTATAAAATAAGATAGATTGGGCTTACCAAAGTCACACAATAACACAAACAAACCAATAGATTGCGGTGGCAGAAGACCAGCAACTCCTGTGTTCTCTAAGGTAAAATTACAGATTTCAGCTATGGAGTTTGTTTGGTGTTTACGGAGCACTATTTGGCTTGTATAACAGCCATTTCCTATCGGAATAGGCTGTTTGACAACAAAGTGAAGCAGTGAATATATTCTAAATGTAAAGAACACTTAAAGTGAAATAGATTTTTTTTAGGTGAACCTTTTTTAAGTGGCTTAAATACATTTTATTGCTGATCCTGTCCACAGCAGTACCTTGCTCAGCTTCCGTGCTCGTGCCCCATGCTGTTTTTCTAGACTGTGGCAACTGGCATCTAATGTAGGTATTACACTGACAATCAATAAGTGCTCTATACAGCCCCACTTCAAATAATACTTATAGCGGAAAAGGAGGCTTACAAGGTGTGTGAGTGCGAGAGAGAGATAGAAATAAGCATCAGAAATTGTATGTGTGTACGCTTTCAGTCCAGAATCATGCGAAATAAGTGTGACGACATTACGAGCTGTTCCCCGTTTAAGCTGTGCGCTCACACACTGGAGACAATGCACACAATCTGCACATCGATCTCCCTCTCGCCATCCTGCTGAAGTCACCATGTTAACACCAGCTGATAATGACAGCCCCCCTTTCTTTCAGTCTCCCATTCCACACCTCGTTTCTTCCGTCTCACAGCCTCTATCACGCCCCGCCTCCTCATCCCCATCTGACAATAAGTAAATCTTGAGCACATCTTGACCATGTTGAAAAAAAAAAAAAAAAAAAGAAAAACCGGGCCGCTGTGGACGCGCTGCCAAAAGCCGGGCGGGTGGAGGGAGGAGGGCAAGGATGGGAGTGAGACAACACTGAGATAACATTGGGGTGGTGTGAATGCAGCGTGGGTTGTTTTTTGGGCACAGGGTGGGCGGTGGAGGTGGAAATGCTGGGTTCCCATCCTAACAAAAGGCTTTGTGCGCCCATTGTTTTCCTGGCAGGGCAAACAGGGTGTCTGCGGAAAGGCCGATAAGAGCAAAAAAAAGCATGATTCCATTAAATAATATCCCTCTCCGACCGGAACTGGAGGTGGTATGTGTGTGCCTTTGCATGTATGTTTGTGTGTGTGTGTGTGTGTGAGAGAGAGAGAGAGATGAGAGCATTAAGCCATCTTAATACTGTTGTTTTCTATGGGGAGTTTGCACCGATACAATGTACATCCACATTTCCATTAACACATAAGCAGGATTAGGTGGTGTGTGGATGGTATGTCAGTGCTGATAAGATGACTGGTATGTTTCATAGGATTACACTGTGTGCTAGCCTCGACCTTGTTTAGATAACCAGCTGCTGTCTTACCACTGCATAAAAGTGTGTGAAGTTTCTTCTATATATACACAGTGGGCCTCAAATTACAAACATGACAAACTGAAGCTGGTAGATGACGATATATGTTTTATTTCCTGTCCACAGAATGATTTCCAGCATAGTAACAGTTATACTCAGCGTTCTTCCTAAAGTTCTGAGGTTCTACCTAGAACCACTTGGTTCTGATTAAACTGTTTTTGAAGAAAGGGTTTGTGAAGGGCTCTTTGTAAAACTAAAGGTTTCATTAAGAACCCTTTTCATTCAAAGAGCCCTTTATGGAAGAAAGAGAACTTCAAGGATGGTTGAAATTCTTGAAGAACTCTTTCATCAAGGGCTCTTTGTGCCATAACATAAAAGCGTTCTCAGGGGTGAGTTCTAGATGAACACCTTGGAACATAAAGGGTTCCAGATAAAAACCTTGAAATAAGAAATGGTTCTTGGTAGAACCAACTGGGGTGGGTTCCACATAAAGTCTATGGAATATGAAAGGGTTTTTTTGGTAGAGACCCCTGGATGGGTTCTAGATAAAAACTCTGGAATATAAATGATTCTAGTTAAATCCTTTGGAAAATAAAATTGTTCTCAGCTAGAATCCTGGTTGGGTTTTACATAAAACCCCTTGGAATATAAAAGGGTTCTCGGTAGAAACCCTGGGTGGGTTCTAGATAAAATTTATTGAAATATAAAAAAGTTCTCAGTAGAATCCCCTCACTGTGTTCTTGATAGGACCCTTGAAAGGTGGAAATGTTCCGGATAGAACCCCAAGAGAGGGTTCTAGGTGGAACCATTGCACCATAGAAGGGTTCTCTGTAGAACCTCTCATAGGGTGTTCTGGGCAGAACCTTTGACAGAGGTTCTAGGTATAATCCTACATGTTGGGTTCTAGGAAAAACCTATTGAAAGGGTTCCAAGTGGAACCTTTATAAAAGGTCTGCTAAAGCCAAAGAACCCTATAAGGTTCTAGCTGGCACTTTTATGTGTAACAGTGTGTTGGTGAAAAGATCAGATGGCCATTCAGCACTGCGGCTGCTGAAATGGGCCCGCGCCACGATGGCTATCAGCAGCAGATAACCATGATGATTAAGATGCTAATGATAGCCTAGCCGTCTGTCGGCAATGGCCTGTGACGACACCCGTTAATCTTGTGCACCGCCAGATGAGCGTCCTTAATCTGCAACAGGTTGGGATGAAACATTTCCTGTGTTGTTGCCTGACACTGTAGCGGAGAGTGATGACCTCACTGTATGGATTGCTTCGCCAGGGTGTCCTGTGATGTCGAACGGGGCATGCTAACAGGAGGGAGAGGGTGCTGAGCCAACGAAAGGAGGCAAAGGCAGTCGATGCACCATTAGACTTGCTAATTGTTATTGTATCCCGGCCTGAGTTATACCACCAGAGGAAGAGCACAGAAGAGCACACTCTAGACAATGTCAATGTCCCTTTGTGTGTGAGTGTGTGTGTGTGGTTGTTGTTTCTCGGGCCAAGAGGGTCTGTAAACCAGTGATGGAAATTACAGCCTACAAAAACATACTCATTTACTTTGAAAGTTTTGATGTTTTATTTTCTTACACAATCAGATCAAAGTGGATCTAATGCAGCTTTTTTTGACACTGATGAAAAGGAGAAAAGAGCCTTTAATGTCAAAGTGAGAATTGATGTCTACTAAGTGATCTATTTACCACTTCATGGTGCAGGTTTTGTTGCAATACTGAGTCAGCAAAGTCCTTCAAGATACAGGTGTATTGATACTACGATTAACCGAAACCCCTTAACCACACACAGGTCATCTTCATTTAACTAATTATGTGATTTCTAAAAATCAATCAGCTGCACCAGTGAGGGTTTTTGGGGTTGAGCTGCAACTAACAATTATTTTCAACACAGATGAATCTCCTAATTATTTTCACAATCAATTGATCAATTCTTTAGTCTCTCAAATGTCTCAACTCAACACAATTCCTCAGAGCCAAAAGTGACGATCCACATCGCTTCTTTTTTTTCCAACCAACAGACCAAAACCAAAAGACTCTTCATTTACTGTCATAAATGACAAAGAAAAGCAGCAAATCCTCACATTTAAGGAACTGGAACCAGCAAAATTCAATTTTACTTGAAAAATGGCAAAAACTCAAAACAGCTGACAACTAATTTTCTTTTGATCGACGAATTGTTGCAGCTCTGTTTGGGTGCGTCGTATTAAAGGGGTTAGTACTTATGCAAACCTGAATTTGGAATTAGATATTTGGAATTTAAATCCCTTTGTAGAGATCTGTTCGCTTTTGATCAGTGTGAAAAAGTCACAGTAAATCTACTTTGATTTAATGCCGTACAATACTAAAACATAAAAATTTCCAAAATCGATGAATATGGTTTATAGGCACCGTTCTATTTCATTTAAAAAGTTCTGTACAATTTACCTCACTACATTTATTTGACAGGTATCATTTCTTGCTGCTTGTCACATTTCTCCACATAAGAAGCTTGTGAAACACACATTAAACCAGTGGTTCCCAACTTTTTGGCTTTTGATCCATTAAATAAAGCAGTGTCTAGCTGGGTCTTGTTTCAGATGAGTTGTTAGCAGTTCCACCAGTTATTAGTTTCCTTCTTACCTTCTCAGATGGTTTCATTAAATAACTGCCTGAGGCTCAAAGATTATAGATTTTGGGTTAGATTAATATTTTACAAAAAAGCAATTACAGTACTGGAGAAGTCCACAAAAAGTCTAACAATATTGCAACATATCGTCATACCTTAACACCAGAACAGATCGATTGCCACTTACGCCCAAAATGTCATATATTACCAGTGGAGAGCGTTATGTAGGTCACCTGCCATAGCTCATGTGACATTACACGTGATTTACAATGTGAAACAGTCGCAGCTTGGTTAGGTTTGGACACAAAAACTACTTGGTTAAGTTCAGGCAACAAAACTACATGATGATAGTTAGGAAAAAGAACATGGTTCAGGATAAAACAGCTATATTATGTATATGCCAGGATAGACGTCACATCCACAACAAAATTTTAAGTTACTCAAAACTTTAAGTAACTCTATGTTTACTTTTTGTTTCACACAGGATTTTTGACTCTCCTGGGTGAAAGCCCTGTGATTGTTTGCGGACCTTCTCCCTCCTTATACTTTCGCCACCATGTAAACTGTGTTCACAAGGGGACACCACCTAACAATAAACAGACATATTAGTCAGAATAAGCTGTTACACTTTCAACCAACAGGCATGTTTTTTTGGAAGGACGGGCTGCAATTTTGTGCAACAGAACTTCGTTTTTTCATCTTTTCCACCCCATTGATCATCTCATAACCCCTAAGATTTATCTTGTGACCCCTTGGAGCCTGAACCCCTGGTTAAAACAACCTTACTGTATGAAAAGTAGTTAAAACTACTTCCACTTTGATCAGCTACAACATCAAAACGCTTATGTATTGATGCATCAGTATTAAGAATCTAAGTGATCTAAGTGTTGTATTTGTACGTTTACTTAAGTAAAGGACGTCTTCCACCCTTACTGCAGACCCTAAAAGTCAAGCTTGCATGTTAAGGATCATGGCTATAGTTGATGAAAAAACACGAAAACAAAACCCTGCTTCATTTGCAACAACACAGAGCCCTCAATGTGCTAATTGCTTTCTCCGACTCGACTTGTCTACTCATCCCTAGCATCCGATCCATCAGTGGGAACCAACGGGGAGTACAAGGGTTCTTAGGTGTCATCTTATAAATGACAACAACACATAACAACACGCGAGGCCTCAGGAGGGAGGGAGATGGAGAGAGGCGATCAGGATACGAGACCGCCAAACAAGCAAAGTGAAATAAGGAGAACATGTCAGTTAATGAGAGGACCTGCCATGGCGTGAGAAAAAAGGGAAAAAAAAGCTTTCAGAGTTAAAGAGTTTAGAGGAGGATACATAGTGGTGTCTCATTAAGACAAGCTTCATCAGGTTCACAAAGAATAGAACAAGACGCGCCCACACTGAACAGTGTCAACTCCACACTCTCACTTGGGATAAGAGAGTTTGGTCGACAAAACAAAGTATTTGAGACGCAAAAGTGTTTGAGACGTGGTACATCAGAGTGTTAAACTGGATTGGGACTTAATTAGGAGAACAGTTTGACCTGAAAAGACTCATTCTGATGTCAACTTGGGGAAACATTAATGCCTAAGTCATAGCAGTTTGTTCTAAGACATGTTCTCTCGTCAGTAGAGTTTGGTTGGTTTCCTGTTACACCAGTTCAATTCAGCTTAGACGGGTTTGATCTTTCATAAACCGACTGATCTGATACTTCTCAATATGGGTCATTAAGATGAATTGTTTAGAGGCAAAAATAACTTAAGTGACAATGTGTTAATATCTAGAAGTAAGTCATTGCAAGTGCAATGATTTGACCACATCAGCATAAAATGTGGCTGGCATCATGAAATGTAACAGTCACCTTGCTCGTGGTTACAATGATAAAACAACACAAAAACAAAAAATACAATAATCCGTTGGTAACTACCTTGTGAAAGTTGAAAAAAAAAATGACCCCATCATTTTCCCTTTTCAGTATAACTCTAATACAACCCTGTCTCAGACTGTTTGTAATGTTAGTGAGGTACATGTAGCTAACCAGTGCAGTCAGTAACATAGACTGTTAATACAAAAGCAACACTTCTTGCATCCATTTAAATTAAAAGCGCTCTAGAGTTTTAGTGGACAGAACTTCTTCATCTATTAACCAATCTTTTTTCTGTGACACTTAAATGTTGGAAAGTTAATATAATAACTGCAGTATACTGTACCTACAAGTGCAAGACTTACTGTATCTATTTCAAATGAAGTGTTTTCAGTGGATAGAACCCCTTCATTTAACATTTTAACAAGTCTTTTATTGTGAAATATTTTCAGGAATATACTGTGGTGGTCAAACCGGTACTAGAACATAAAGTACGGTCCTAAATCAGTCACAGCTATGGTTATAGCTCCTTACACTCGTATTTTGAGTGCAATTCATTTGCCAAAAATTTGTTGAGGTTTTTATTTTTAGATTTTCTATAGATATTGCGATAATATTATTATTTTCAATTCTTTTGACCAGGATCATTTGTGGTGAAAATCTAAGATCGTGAAAGCCCCGAATCAAACCAGTTTGAAAATCAGCTCAACCCTACTATTCAGCAATCAAAATAACCATCATCTCCGACCTTACAGGGACTTTTAGAGACTTGTCTCTGGGTGGTACTTCCATGATAGACATCAACGTCTCTGTAATAAACATCCCTAAAAGACTCTCCCGCTATTTGTCAAGTCACGCAGCGCTGCTTAGGGTGACTCGAGGTGATCTAGTGTCTGGTCGCGGCGTATATAGTGATGAAATTTTGACAGATAGTGCAGGGCGTTTCCCGGCCCGACCTGTCTGCACTCTCTGCCCTGATTATGAGGCAGTCACCTTGTCGAAGAACACACAAACATACACACACACACAGCCACACACACATAAAATGTCAGAATGCACACTGCTCGTCATTGGTGAATTGAAGTGGACAAAGTACAGCGCTTTGCCTCAATTTTGTTGATTACACCTCTTTCCTATATTCACTCCCCTGAAAGTGGGTCTCTGTGATGCTATTTCACCAGTGAACGAGTGAGTGAGCCAGTCACCTGGAGAAAGACGGAGGGGAAAGAGAAAAAGTCACATGCCACTCAAGCAGCCAGCCAGTGGAAAGTTTTTTATTAATTCATCACTCCACCTTCTGAGATGAAGCAATGGGCAAGGCTGAGGGGCAAACAAATTCCACTCTCTCAGCAATATTATTATCATTTACTAATAATATGGGATAATTATAGCTATATACCGTGCTCTACCCCTTCTCCGTCCCTCCAGCACCTCTCTCCCTCCTTCCCTCCATTCCCCGCTCATACTAGTAGCGACCTGAATTAATAAATGGAAAATTAAAACGCGGTGCTTCCGTAGGCGAAGTCAACAGCTCAGGAGTTTGCCAGGTCTCTCTGCCGCCTGGCTGGATCGACAGTGGCAGCAGCTTCGCCCTGTTCATCCGGGGCCTGATTCATAATTAATGGAGGTTATAATTGCAAAGCGAGAGCATGAGAGACAGGCAGCGGGTGAGGGAGAGAGAGAGGGAGAAAGAGATGGGAGCAATAATGAAAATTAAAAAAAAAACACACACACGCTCACACACGTGTGTGCGCAGCTGACATTTTACACGGCTTTCATTTAGCAATCCTTCCATTTCTTCTGTCATTAACATTTAGACACACATGCACGTAAACACACACGCACGCACACCCTTCACGAAATAGCTAATGAAATCACTGTCCTCTGCTCCTCTATTTGAAGGTCTCTCAAACAGTGGATGAGGAGGTCAGCAGCTGAGTGCAAAGTTCAAACTTTGTTCTCAAACTGAAGTTAACACAAAATCTGCAACTCATTTCACTGTCTTGGGTCAGAGAGCTTTGTATTCCTGATGGACATGATACTTGAGGAATTTCCTTCTCTACAAATAAGCATGTGTAAAAGGGATATGATTATAAGAAAATTATAGACTTTTCCCCCAGTATCTCATGATGCTGAGTGGTTTAATGTGGATTTCCAGGGAGGGTTGCAATAAGGTTGATGTGTTTTTCTATTATTTGGTCAAAATCAATTATCTTAAATGAATATTGTCTTGTACATACAAACCTTCTGCAGAATACTACAGATTTTTTGTTTTGGTTTACTCCTTAAAGCTGTGTCTGCATTCCTTGGGGCCTGGTCACACCATGTACATTTGCTTATTTACAGTATTGAATTCCACAGTATTATTGGTACTAAAAATATACAGTATATTTTTTTAAGTTTATATCAAGTTTATTTAGCAAAATTAAAACAAAGCATTTGTTCAAGCCCCCTAATTGTAAGTGATACTACTACTACTATTATTATTAACAACAACAACAACAACAATAATAATTGTGTAATACAATATACCATACCATATTTTCTAAGACAGTTATCATAGGGCTGGGCGATACGGCTTACAGATAATATCTCAACATTTTCAGGCTATTTTGTGATATACAATATATATTTTGATATTTACATTTTCTCTGAAACCTACATTCTAAATTCTGATACTTCAGCTCCCTCTAGTGGTACATGGAGGGAATCTCAGAAATTTTTTTAGTAAATAAACAAATTAATTTAAAAACATATAATCACAATACTAAGACATTTCAAATGAGAGCACTTGAACACTATGAGACCACCAAAATGTAACTTAAAATAAGTTTTGTCTTTCCTCTAATATTTTTGTTTCAGTATCAGCCTGCTACATAGTCACGTTCATGCACGTTGTGCGGGCATACGTCATCCATTCTTAGTTAAGAGGTAAACTGTGATGGCAATAAGCCACTGCATTATTGTGAAGGTAATGTGGCTGACAACAGTCAACAGTCACTAATATTCTTATTGAGAATAAACCTGCCTCCTGTGTCCACTGTTCATAGCTGAATAGCATAGGCCTATGCTGCTGTATTTTAACGTCAGTCAAAATGATGGTACTTGGAGAGCCTAATATTTTCTGAGGTGGCACATGGTGTGAAAAGTGAAACGCTGGGCGAGAATCAAATATCACAATATTTTTGACAAAATACCTCCATATCGTTACTACAACAAATTGCAGGGCTGACTATTGGTGCTTTCACAAAATATTAACGCAATGAAATTTCTTATAAATAATCATTAGTACTTTGGATATAATGACTAAGTGGGTAAAGGCAAATAATAGAACAAGCATAACAGTCTGCTAAGTTCAGATAATTCCATCACTTTATTGTAATGTAGCCTTAAAAAGACAACACTTATACCATACAATGAACAATGTACAATGAAAATCTCATTCTTTTGCAACCCTATCTACCGTGTGAGATCTAAGCCTGACTGAAGTATGTGAACATATGTATAACAACAACTGTCCTTTTAAAAACCACAAGTGGACCTTACAGAGTGACTAAGACTGAAAGGATTTATTGAGTTCATTACGATCCATTAGTTGTTACCGTGGTAACAGCTATTCTTCCATGCATCCAGGGGCAGAAAAAGCGATAAAATAAATATTCTTAATACATCTTTGCTGGGGAGTGTGACCCAATTTCTTTGAAGACATGTGTGAGAATCACACGCTGAAAGGCCCAAACAGAGACTGTGCTGGACACCGGAACTCGTTTCAAAATCATGTTGGCATGTAACTATAGTGTGTGGTAAATGCTATGTTCCCCATCCCTGCCAATAACTAGTACTGATCCAATACCAGTGTATTTGTTTTCCCAAAATATAAAATCTGTATACCTTACTGTGTGGAACTCTTCAGAATCATTTGTATGTAAGCTAACAGGATGTCAGGAGTTGCTGTGGTGCTGAAAAATGTGTTGGCAACCTGTCTTGACAAACTGAATCCGACTGAATTTTAGAATGGCATTGATGAAGAAACGGTACATTAATGTTGTCAGTATTGACACCAGTACCAATCCCTTGAATCAGTTTGGTGCATCTGGTGTGTTTTTTGCAAAGTGAGCAATCGCTCATGCTAAAATGTGACACAAGCAGCACAAGCAGCTTGTATAAAGTAAAATAAGTGGTTTCAGTTCTCCAGTGATCTGAATAACAATACTTATAAGGCCTCAGCATGCCTCGAATAAATCTTATACCGCCCCCTGCCACGTCTGAGAGCACTTATTTCAATTCTGAATGGCCACACTCAAAAAGTTGGTTGAAAAGCCAGCAGTTGCAGAAAGGGCACAATAGATTGTAAAAAATAGAGATAACACACATACTTTTGGTTGTACACAAGTAAATTGACACATGTAGCTGAATGAAGAATGAAAAACTTGAGAGATAAGTTCAAACGCTGCTTCCTCAATGCTGCAAATCCTGCCGTTAAGCTTGACTACTACTATTACAAGTCAACGGAAGTCCCACTGTAAGTAGCTTAGGTTTTGATTTGTTGCATTCCACTCATGGCATTCCTTGGTCATTGTGCATGATCGGGTGGCACCATGGTCTTGCTGTATTCTCTTAGTTACTTTTGCCCTGTCTATCAACTGAATGGGAGAATGCTGCTGTGCAGTTTCTGTTTATGTTCATTCATTTAGTGATCATGGTGAGCAAAACATGGCTTTGCTAGATGAGTGCTGTTAAAAAGTATCACATTACTAAGCTTTTCTTCAACTTCCTTAACACTTCTTCACTATGAACAATGTCTGTCGCTACCAGAAAACACAAGCAGCCAATCATGGCTTTTCCGCCATGTGATATCTCCTGCTTTAGCTCCAATGTGTAGCATTTTTGAGGTGGTGCAAGTCAGTTATGGCATTGCTATGAAGCCTACGCACATAGCTGGCTTAGGTACAGTGTAACACCTTACTGCAAGAGTAGAAATCCAAGAGGCACTTAGTTTGAACCATACGTCTTTATTTTAAAGGTTATAAAGTGGAATGATAAATGCTATTACGGGCCTTTGGTAACTACATATATCACCATTTTTATAATTAACTGTACAAATATAAAAACACCCACACAAACACCAAATCTAAAAAGAAAACATCACTGCTGTGAAAACATGTTAAGACAAGAACAGTGGTAAATTGGTTAATTATCACCACTAGAGAAGGTGTAAAATCGTGAAACTCCTGTTTGATCTTATTTAACAATGCTAACAAGAATGTGAGCAACTGCCTACTGGAACCCTGAGTCTGTTCTGAAAGTCAGCAAACACAGCTCTTCAACCTCAGTCTGTCTTCTTTTTTGAGGCTGACACTTTCCATTCAGATTTCCCTGTGACTCACTCTATTATCTGCATCTGTATTTACTAAATGCCAGCAGGGAGGAAGCACAACAATAAAGTAACCTTCGTTTTCCTTGACTTCGCTGCCTTCACTCTCAATGAAAGCGAGGCAAGCCACTGTGAGCTATTGAAGCTGGAGAGATGTAGGACTTTGGTGAGGATATGAATTAGAGGGATTCATAATTCATTAGCAACCTTGAGAAGGGGAGACAGAGGTGATGGGAGGAACGAGAGAAAGGAGGATAGAATGAGAGGGTGGAGGAGTGGAAAGGGGCTAGAGGACATTGATTTCCGTCATGTTAGGGTCAGCCGAACACGTACGTGACTTAGCCATGGCTGGTTTAGTTCACATCACAGCCTTGTCTCTGTGATTAGAAGTCACAGTGGAACAAGGAGCCAGTGGTAGGGATGTAGATAGGATGTGTGTGGGAGATACAGTTTGAGAGCTCTGTGTGGAGACATAGATTGAGTGCTTCTCTGTGATTCCAAGACAAGGTAATCAGCAGGTGCAGGTAATTGGGTCAATCTTTCCTCTTTATTGCACCCACTCTTAGTATGGATGGCTGAACTTTGATTAAAAAGCACTCGGAGGCATGTCTATGTCCTTTGAATAAAATAGGTGAACTCTGAGTGGTTAGATCCTTTAGATTCTGTATTACATAGGGGTAACAGTGTAGTGCGCGTTACATGTGGGTGCTGAGGTGGTTATGGACATGGATCCCTCAGAAATTGTGACTGGTGAGCTTGGTGTGCTTTTGTTTCCTCCAACCAGTTTCTAATGCTGGTGGACATTGGAGGTTGATGGTAAAGAACTTATCAAGCATGTTGAGATCCATGATTCCATGATCTTCCTTACTGGATCATCCATGTTGGCTAAAAGGTTTATCCTTGACATTGGTAACAATGGGTGCAACACTCCAAAGTCGATGATGTAACTGTTTTGGAGCTTTCGATCATATCACACAATTTCAGCTTTTAGGCCAAGATGAACATCCTTAACATTTGTGAAATGGCAAATTGAATATCCAAAATTCAGTGGCAACTGGGGAACTACATCTACTGCACTTCTGAGGAAGATTGTGTGACATGATCGGAGGTCTAAAACACTAAGTAGACCTTGTGGTGAAATTGATTTTCGATGACACGTTCACCTAGTGTTGGTATCAACAGTCGAAATCCGAGGCTGAACTATTTTTCAATTCCTATACACCTATAATGGGTCCATGAAAACAAGAAACAGGACAGCATCAATCATCACAGCACATAGCCCAAAACTACATATGCTTATTTTCAAGGGAATAACTTATATAGCCCAGTATCACATATCACGATCAGGGGCCTTAGTCTCACAGTATCAGATAATGGAGATCTTTCTGCCCGCTGATCATCTGGGGATTTCTAAATGCAAAGTAGTTACCTGAATGACCACGAGAACGGTTGATGACAAGAATGCACCCCTTACATTTTTTCAAGGACACTCCTACTACAAACAATGCTCTGCCCCCATTCTCCTCAGTTGTAAGCACCCAATGTCACTGTGCCAATATGAAGGGCCACCCTTAAGACTTTGGATTGGTTCAGCAATGGAGGTTTTTTAAAAACAGTGTAATTGTTTCCACACAGTTTTAGAAATGAAGACTTGAGATTGTCCTCAGTCTCTATTCAGCAAAGCAGAATAGACTGAATTGTGAGTCTACAAGCATATGACATTCTTGACGTTCGATTCGGAAAAGGAAAAACTGAATGAAACGTCAGAGACCTCAAGTCCTTGACACGCTAGCAATCTGTGATCATTCACCCATCCTTCCACTTTACTGCTTTGAATTGTATTTGGTTTAAGTAATGAGTTACATACACAACAGTTGAGTGATTGATGGGTAGACAGATTGGCCAGTACATGCATTTGGGAAAGGAGTGTCTGAGCATCCATTTACTGTCAACAACAACTGAACCAAGTCGAACATAAAACCCCTGCACCATCTCAGCTCATTCCCCTGAGCGGCCTGCAGAGAGACGGAGACCGGTGGAAGATATGACACTCCTTTGTATTCTTTGACGAGTGTCTGGAGCGGTTATCTTTCCGTCCTCCTACCCCATTTCCCTCCCCTTCCCCACAGATCGATCTTTCCCCTGGGACACCTGAGGCAATCAGGAGGTGTTGATTGGTGTCCCTTTCGCTTGCCTGATCCGTCCTTTCCATTCTCGTCAACTCCTTCGCATACACTCTCTTGCTCTCCAACTCTCCTACTCTCATTGCCATCCCGCATCAAGCCTCTACATTCTTTCCCTTTGTAATCACTCTCACTGAAAACTCACTCCAGTGCTCTCTTCTTTCTGTCTTTCTTCCGCCCTGGATCTCTTTATCCCTTTACTGTGTGGTATCTCACGTCTTGCTGTTTTGCAACGCTCAAGGACCATTGAGCAACATTGACTCATGACACAAAGGAGAGAGCTTCTTAGAAGTGCTGCTGTTCCTCCACATACTCAGTCAATGCATTTATAGTTACTGGATTACTTGAAATCCAGGGATTACAGGAAAACTGCTTAACACAGCGAGATTTCTCCTGGAGAGACATGACTTTTTGGCAAGGTATACGCTTGTCTAGGTTTCTGGTGAGGTCTGTTGAAGTCCACATGTCCAAGAGAAGTACAGTGATGAAAGGAATAAAGCTGTGTCTCCTTATTTCTAAAATATGTGAATCTATGACAACTAAAACCAAAAAAATAGGCTCTAAAAAAATAAATCGGTTTCTAGCACGTTCATAAATAAAGATGGATGATGCAGCTCCACTTACTCCTGGTTTGAAGTGCTGCTATCTTGCACTGGTGATGTCATTTGGGGCCAGAGTCTGCACAGTAGTGATCAAGGTTGGAGCCACGCTATCAAGTTCCCACCCATACTGCTGGCCAACTCCATCACAAGCAGGGCTCAACTGTCAGTCATGTTGTGAAACCCGCCTTTTATAGCGTCAAATAACTAATTAACACCAAACTGATCAGAAATGGCAGCCTAAAATGACAGACATATTTTAGGAAAAAATTGATTTGACTTTTATTTTGCTGTTTTAGTTTGACTTTTGTCTGCTAAAAGAGAGGGGGTGGGATTTATGGCCTATACTGCAGTCAGCCACCAGAGGCGATTGAGAAGCTTTGGCTTCACTTTTGGCGTGCTGTCATGTTGTCCATCTTTATGTATGTCAATGGTTTCTCCAGCTAAACAGTGGGACATTTATACAATTCAATATTTGAAGAGTTTCAATTGACTTCAGAGTCACAGGCACACACACACATCATGATTGCTGCATTTTTCGTATGTACAGACAGGAAGAAAAAAACCCTTGCAAGTTTGTCTGCAAAAAACAATCTGAAATGCTAAACCGGATTTCACATTGGGCTTTGTTCATGTCTAACTGCTCAATATTAGTATATTACAATCCCAATAAATTGTGGGAACGTAGAATCAATACAGTATTGGTTTTCTCTCATACAATCTTAAACACATTTATCATGAGTGAAAAAATCTAAGCTTTCAAGGGTAATGGTAAAGACGCATTATGATACTGAGCATGAGTCAGGTGTGATTCTATTTTAGCTGCAGTAAAACAGAAGCCCCCCAAAAAAACAAGCACAACACAAAAATACCAATCAAAATCCTTCGAACATGATGGCAATGAAGTGCAGTCAGAAGGGCGCTCAATCTGGCAGCCACTGCATCAGGATATGGAGACCAGAGACATGACCCAGAAAACACTGGATAAAAGATACACTCCTCCTGTGGGCTCACACCCAAGCTCCATTGGTGACTATTGATCCTGTGTGCGTCAGTGTGTGCGCACATACTGTAGGTGTCCACGGGCGGATTTAGTCATTTCAGGGCCTAAGGCAAACACAGGCGTGGGGCCGTCCACATCCTTTGTTCTCTTTGAATAAATAATAAGTCATAATAATATACTTTCATTTATGGTGGAGGAGTCTCAGGAAAGAAGCTGTTCTGTAGTATGGTGGTACGGCAGTGGATACTTGTGTATCCCTTGCCAGACGTCAGCAGGGTGATCAGGCTGTGGCTTGGGTGGGTATTGTCTTTTAGTATCCTTCCGCTTCCTCCTTTTTTTCAGCACCACTAGAGTAGCTTCACTTTATTTTTCTGTGCACCATTATCAATCATTGCCATCATTTTGGCAAATTCGCAGTAAAATCATTGAAGAGTCATAAGTCGATGGAGAAGTAAAAGCAAATAAAAAACCTTCTTCACCATTAGTTTATGAGGCGTTTTATGGGACCCTTGGTAGCTTGGGGCCTAAGGCCATTGCCGACCTTTACCTAATAGTAAGTCCCTCCCGTATGTGTCTGTCAGCTTGCAGTGGCTGTCAAGAACATCATGAGACTTACTGGGCAACTGATTCAATACTTACCCTATATGTTATTAGCCAGACATGCTGACTAAAAGGCCATTTTGTCACCAGTACAGCAAAGCCAGAACTTTCATTGCTAAATAAAAACCTTAATGTGCCATTTATATATTCTCTACATTAGTAACTGGTTGTTAACAAGTGATAACGTGCTGATATGATCTCCGTTTTGTATTACAACAGCAGTCACTTGTGCGTGTGTCATCTGCGAGTGTGGCCATTCTGCTTGGTATGTGTTTGTGTGTGTGCCGGATGCATAAGCAGAGTGAAATGTGCACTGGTCTGTCGTCCTCTGAGTGCTTGGCTCTCCTCCACCCGGCTGCGCTGTCAGTCACAGTAATGGGAAGGGAAAGCTGGGGCTAAACAGCTGCTAATGGGAGATGACTAGGGAAACCTTAGCACTGTCCTCGCTAACCACTAATGCAAACCAATGAAGGGGGAAAACCTAGCACTGTCCCGACTGATGCTAACAGCTAATTCAAGATAATGAAGAGGGAAAACTCTGGCAATGCTAACACAAACCAGTAAAGATAGAAAGATTAACACTGTCAGGCCGTATGTTAACCATTAATTTAAACCAGGGGATGTGTAACACTTCCTAATGCTGGTGTGCAAACTAATGAGACTGGAAAGATAACAGTAATGCCGTCCTAAACAATGGCTGCTGAGGACACCAACTGGTATTATTATTAACAATCATAATGTGCCGTGTTAAGGATTCCTCTACGGAAAGTCTCTTTACTCTTGCCCTTTGCAACAAGAGCTCAGAGGTCAGGGTCAGGTACAAAACAGTGCATCGTCACTTCATCCAGGGGGATGTTTAAGTCTTGATGCAGAGCACTGATGAGCATCCATCAGTATTTCTGGCATCCAGACTTCTAGAAATGAAAGACTTTTTAATTTTCTAAATAGACAATGTTAGGTTTCTGGCAGCTTAAGCACTTCCAAAGCTAGGATGAAACATCTGTTTCATAAATAAAGATACGTGCCAGTGTAGACAAAAAAGAAAGACGAAATGTTAAAATGCATGACATGACACGACATCCAATCACAGAGCCTCAAATTCTGCTGCTTGCACAATGGCAAGCAAAAAATGATAACCTGATAAATCTCAAATGAGTTCACCGTCAGATTCTGAGTCAAGTATGACAGAATTTGGCAAGTTGTAGTGTGGTGTTGTCATTTGCCAAGATGAAGCAATTTGGTTTTGCAACGGCTTTGATTGTGTTTTTGAGTGGCTTCTTATCCAAGAGTCATGCCCGGTGTAGTATTTAGAGGCATCTTCTGTACCAAAATGACAGAAAAAAAACCTTGATTTCTCAGAAACAAATGAAAATTGTTGAACAAAAACGCTTATTTGCATTCTTAGAGTTTGTTGTAGTTTCTTAGAGAAGATCCATACCACTCAGATATGTTCATTAAACATAAAGCAGGAGGCAGGAGACAATTAAGGTGATCAGCAGAGTGGAAACAGGGGAAGACAGCTAACCTGATTCAAACTCTGAAAACATCAGTCTAAAGTACTCCAAAACTAACTAATTAATATGAGATATTTAGTTCCTAAGCACATAAAATGTGCAGCATTGTCTGTAAATGCAACATTCAAAGTTGTCGACTCCTCCCCGGCTCAATGAACGGGAGAGAGGGAGTGAGTCAAAGAGAGTGAGTGTCATTAACAAGAACAAATCACTGAACCAGAGATTTAAAATGTTATTTTCTGATCGTTTCATAGCGCTTACATTAGGATTAGGTTTATACATTATTTTTTAAAGAAAATGCTTCATATTCAATGGGCAGACATGAGAGTAATATCAATCTTTTAAACATACAAAGCGAATAACCATATTCACGATGTTGAATCATTAGCCATAAACCTATAGAACTGTTACATTTGAATTTTCACCTGTGTTTCTAAATCGAGGAACAGTGGGAATATGATTAAAAGAAAAAATTTAATTGGGAATTCACAGTGGGGAAAAGGCAACCACCCTGCAACTCAATTAAAGTCATTATTTACTAGAGTGAAAAATAAAAATTTAAACATAAAAGTAAATGACTCACTGTCATCGTTATGGTTAATGATAATGTTGTGGTTAATGATCATAAGAATCATAGGTTAGGTTAGTTATTACAGTATGTTCTCTACTGCTGGCTGCATTAAAAGCTCAGGGAGAAAGACTGAACATGTCCATAGGGAATTTGCTGTAGGGCTGTATCGCAAAGTGTACTGAATTAAGCTCAACAGTGATTCCATTCCATGTAAAAGCATTCTCTTTATTGGATGTAATTATATGTGGGCCGATGTGTTTTTTTTTTTTTTCAAGGTTTTATCCTTTCCCTTCATTAATTTCTAAAGGCTAAGCCCTTGTAGAGAGCATTAGTGCTCAGTACCTGCAAATAAACACGTTCAGGTAAATCGATTGGGAATATATTTCCGATGGGAATGGGTTTAATCTGAGAAAGAGCCGTTTGAAGTTTGGAGCAGCTAGATATAGAGGCAGACATATGATAGATAAGACAGAGAGGGACAGGAGGAGTGCCAAAGATTAATGAACAGACGGACCGCTTGTAACGCAGAAAAAATGAAGACGAACGATCCCCAGGTTCAGAACGAACAGATCTTTTCATTAGGAAAAGTACAAAAACAGGAGAGAAATGGAGAAAAAAAGATGAGTCGAGTGACTGATGGGGGACAGAGGGAGTGCGACGACGGTGGTGTGTGTGGCGCAAGAGGAGAGAGGAGGAGACAGATGAACTGATAGAGATGGAGACAGAGGGACAGCTATTAGGGTTTGAGACATATGCATGGCAACGAGAAAGGACAGGAAGAGCCGGTGATGGATGGAAGGGCCAACGCGGGGTTACAGGGGAGGAAGAGAAGATGACAACGGCTGGACGGGAGCATGAGATAGAGGAGGAAGAGGACGGTGAAGAGGGCAGGAGTGTGATCGCAGTGAGGGAGCGAGGGTGGAATCAGGAAGGACTGAGAGTCGAGAGGAGCTGCCTCTCAGAGAGATGGGTCGGAGGAGGAGGAGCAGGAGAGGAGAGGAAGGTGTATTCACTTGGACAGGCTGTCATAACGGGAGCTGACTGCTCACCCTGACGCTCTGAACTGGCCTGACCCACAGTGCTGAGGACGCAGGGGTCGGCGGAATGAAAGGAGGGCACGGAGGGGGTGGTGAAGATGGAGAAGAAGGGAAGGTGGGGATGGTGGAGAGAAAGCAAACTGTGAGGAAGGAGGAGGCTTCACTTTGAACTGCTCTGACCTGCCTGGTTTAGGACACCACAGAGATGGAGAGAAGTTTGTAGAGCGGTGGATGGCTGAAGAGGTGGGGAACGCTCATCTGAACTGATCTGCTGACTTTGTGGCAGGGAGGGAGATAGAGGGATGCAGTGGAGGGAAGACATTTTCATTTCTTGTTACTCATCGGTCGACATAAACCCAATACAGACATACAGTATAATAAAACCTAGTGGGTTTTGTATCCTGTAACACTTGCAAGGCTGAAAGAAGTGTCTCAGTTTTTAAGTGGGGAGCACTGATTAGAAGGTTGGTTTAAGTACTGTAGTCATGCCATTTTTTATTTTCACAGTTTTAGAATCTAACACGTCTGTTTGCAATGAAAATATCCTTAATAATAAATTTGTTTTATTTAAATTATTGTTTTACTCAATTTGAACATACAAAATGCTAAACTTTCTGCCTCTCTCTGCCACCTCATATTACTCCGCTATGCTCCTCCCACCACATGATGCACCGAACATGCACATTGTTGGACTTCATGTAGAAGGTCTAGGTCACCAACTGTTGCAACTAATTAGCAACCTAATGTCTGTTCTACTTGGCTATAGGACACCAATACATTTAGAACCCTTGTTTATATGGTGTCACTGTGATTGGCAAGTTACATGTTAGATAATCCAGCTAATAATGTTGTCTGCTGCAGCTTTAACTGATATTGTTAATTGAAGTTTTATTGTATGTCTAACTGTAAATCAATTACAAATAATGGGGTGGAATCTTTTTACAGGGAATTTTCTATCAGTGTGTTCTATCTTCACAGTTTAGAAACGGTTTCTACCACATTAGAATCCTGGTTTTTGACCCAGGTCCATTCAAGGTTCTTGGAACCTTGATGCTATCTAGTCATCCAGCCTTCGTTTCTACCAGTTTGGAGCGGAGCCACTGTAGTCAAGGATGTCATCAACAGAGGGCATTGCACAACAACCTCCCTTTGGTTCCCAAGGAAAACCAGGTTGTTGGTTTTTTCTTTTTGGGAGCCAACTTTTCAGTTTCTGAACCAGTTTATTTTCAGTGGGAATCAAAACTAGGTGCTTGTAACAGAATGGGCTGGTTCCATGTTGGTGGAAAAGGCCTAAATGAGGGCTCTATCAGAAGAGCCACTGCTGACTCTAATAATGGATGAAGCACACCAAAACAGAACATACAGTATACCATAGGTATCTGACAGTGAAAGCTAACACATGACCTGTGGGAGCTTTGGGCAAATTAACATTGGTTATGAACATTGGTTCAGCTTAGAACATTGGTTCCCAACCTGGGGTCCGGGCCCCCCTTAAGGGGGTGCCAGAAATCCCATGGGGTCCCCAAGACTTTGTCTGCTCTAAGGTCAACAAAATTAGATTTGCATTTGTTAACTAAAATCACAATTTATGCAAAAGTCTGTATTCAAAACTATTTCACAATATACATGCCTTTGTCCTCAAATAATAAAAAAGGCTACTTTGTAGGCTACTTAATCTCAACTCTGTGACCTCTCAAGCTCTGTGATAATGGATCCTTATTATTCTTTTGGTCAGGATAAGTGTGTATAAGCCTACTCTGTGGACATGATTTAAGTGATATTTATTTTGGAGGTACAGCTTTGGAATGAATTTGAGGGGCCTCAGCTTTTGTCAGATACAAGTAGGGGCCTCCAAGGAAAAAAGGTTGAGTGGCACTGCCTTACAAGACTGTATGATGCAGTTGAAAGCTCCAAAAATCTTTGAGCTTAATGCAAATTGATATTCAGAGGACAAATTATTTGATGTAATTAACATGTAGAACCACATGCACTGTATAGTATGTATATTTAATAAGTGGTGACAGCATGTGTTTTATTAGACACCCATCATGTTTAAATGAGTAAATGCAAGTAAGACTTGGCAATGTCATGAAGAGAAAGCTAAAACAGCTTTTTTTGTTTTCAAATTTTCATTGCTAGTGAGATGCTGGTGTTAACGCTCTCTATGCCCACACAAACTCTTGAGTTCTAATTGTTTTCAACTGTTGTACCTTTATAATTAAAAGTATTAATGGGAAGGTTTGAGGTCATTTTTGTGTTTAAAAAATGATGATACACTGTTTAAGTGTTGTTGCAAACACAATTTAATGTCACTCGGGGTTTTAAATCTATGCCCCAACATAGTCATGTGTTGAAAATAATAATGAATTTGGGTTAATTACACTCAATATTATTATTATTTTTTAAACCGTTTCTACGTTATTCCAATTTAAGGGACAAGCTACAGTCAGCCAATAATATCAGCCTTGTCAGTGTATCAGCTGAGCTCTACTCAGTAACAGTAATTGCTCCTAATTATCCGTAAGAGCGGCAATATACTATTTGTTATAAAAATGAGGCATTAAATGTTCAAAATGACTGACAGTACCCTCTTTTATCTTTAAAAATCTCCAAAGACTCATCCATGCTGTAAAAAGAGCTGATTAAGGAGTTTTGACATTATTTTATTCACCACAGAAAGATTTTTTTCATCTGCAATTAACTGACAAGTAACAACAATGTTGCTGCCATCCTTTCACTCAGAAAAAAACTTGGAATAAGTTCACTTTCTAACTTTTTTTTTTTTTTTTGTGCAGTGAAAAAGCTCAGTACGGTGTCAGCTGAGAGAATAATGACTCATTATAAGGAAAATGAAATTAGAGGATGATAGTGGGATATGCTTGCTGGATATTTCCACTTTATTCTGGAATTTATGGGGTCTGATAATGACAGTAACTTATTGTTTTCATTATAACTAATAACTGGAGAAGTCATTAGAAACACATGACAAAAAAAGACAGAATTTTGTTTAATTTCCTCTTTCCACAGAGAGAATTTGTATTATTTATTCAACACTGAAGAGAAACATGAGGGAAAAATGGAAGGAAATACTTGTTACTAAGCTACAGAGGAACAGATCTAGCATGGACAGAAGCACATAGATAGTGGAAGATAGCGTGAAGTCACACTGAGGAATAAAAAAAAAAAACTGAAGGAGGATGGAGAGCACGAAGCTGGTTGCGGGATGAAAAGGTGGGGTGGGGCTGACTGAAGCATGAAGAATTGAAAGAATTCCTGGTGGGGCTCTCAGCAGTCCTGTGCTTCCTCACAACAGAGGAGGAGGAAGATAGAGCCTTCCCTTCTCTGTATTTCCTCACATACACACACAGAAACATCAATTCTGCCAAGAGATCTACCACAAGGCAATATTGTGTAAGTGTGTGAATAGAGAGTGGTACATAATCACAGTCTTAGCTAGCACCCCCCACAGCTGTATCCATCCTCCCTGGGAGGTGTAGAGCAAAGAACAGAGGAGGACGATCGAGAGCTCCCTGCTAGGAAATCAGTTTGGGAATCAAGATGTTCTTATAGCATGAATGTGAATGCACACACGCGCGTGCACACACACACGGCCCACACAGTATATGAATAATGTTGGAGATGTAGCGGCTCCTTGGAGTATTTCACATCAGCTATATTCCTGTCATGCATTACCCATGGTATATCTAATGCATAACTGAACAGTGTGTAGTATGCGGCAAGTGTAGGGGAGCAAAATGTGCTGCATATGACACCTAAATGGTTTATGTCATGTTAGTTTTGAATGTGTTGGGCACGTGTGCATGTGCGTCCTTGTGTATGAACGGACTTACAGTAAAGCTATTTTGAGATTTAAAGGGATAGTTTGAATTTTTTGTAGTGAGGCTCTTCATGGTACTTATACATATTCAGTGTGTTAGGAGTAGATCATGGTTGGCACGCCCCCAGTTCGAAGAAGCAGAGAGGAGCACCAGCGATGTATTGCTGTAAACACGGTCAGCAACAAAATGTATTTTAACCACTTTAAAAAAAAAGGTCCGCCTTAATAGATCAACACCAGTTTAAGTGTATCCTACATTTAGAATATTTTAACTGCTTTAGTTAGCTGTCGGACAGCGTTTTCTGATGGCAAATCACCATTATATAAGCCAAACATCACTTTTTCCAGAGCAACCAAATTCCATAGATAAAGTCAGTCATTTTAAGTCACAGAACACAGGAGCTGCTGGTCTACTGCTGCCTTGATCTGTTAGTTTATTTGTGTTATTGTGTGACTTCAGTGTTTTACAGGGTGAGTTTGGATTTAACAAAGTGACACAATAACAAACAAACTAACAAATCCAGGCAGTGGTAGACCAGCAGCTCAGGTGTTCTGCAAGGACTGATTTCACCAATTGAGACCGATTGGTTTGGAGAGAGTGACTGCAAGACCCAAGATGTAATGCAGATAAGGGGGGATATTATACACATGTTTTGAAAGTGAGCACATTTGAGCTATTTTTGGAATAACATCTATAAACATATGTCAGACATACTGCACAAGGTAATTCTCTGAATCCCCGAATATCGATATTGGGAGATGTAGAAATGCTTAAAGGAATTATGACAATGATGAAAATAAACTAATAATGTATGACATTAATGAAATTCAACAGGATATGGAGCAAACTTACTTGCAATATACAAACTACAGAGGTACAGCTATCTTAATAGAAAAATGTATAAATATTTGTACTCTAACCTCTATAAATGGTATAATGGATTTATTAATTGTTAATACATAATTTACTCATACATTTTAGATCAGATACAATATTTTTGAAATCATCTTTTGAGTTACTAGGTGCTCCGACTGCTGTTTCCTCGGCAGGACAGCTGTTTGATCCTTTGAGCTGCAATTTATATATTAAGTTTTAATTATATTAGCATTTTTATATGTGAACTGTGGCTTTGATGGACTGCTGATGATGATGCAATTAATGTGAGATGAAGAAATAACATCATTAAAATTAATAAATGAGCAAAAGAAAATATTCTTAAAATACACCTAAAGTGACATGGATTGTTTTTAGATGGATCTTTTTTTAAGTGGCTAAATACCATTTGCTGTGGACCCTGTCAACGGCAGTAGATTGCTTAGCTTCCTTGCTGGTGACCCTCTCTGCTTCTCTAAACTTGGGGGTGTGGTGATCGGTATCTACTGCTGATACACTGCCTATCGTACAACCCCACTTCAAAAAAAAAAAAAAAAAAAAAAAAAATCTGAACTATCCCTTTAAGGCAGGCAGTAAAATGTGCTTTCTCCAATTAGCTGTCAAAAATAGATTTCTCCAACTCCAAAGGTAGCAGTATTTTGAGGATCTGCTGACATCTACAAACTTGCAAGCGAGCCAAAAAGGAGAGAGAGAGAAGGGGAAAAAAAGAAATAAATAAACAAATCCCCTCATCTTATTCCCATATTGGGCTGCACTCAATTTACCGCACTCATATTGAGGACGGGATGTAAGAACACTGCCAAGTTGTCAGATCAGATGCCAATTCCAATTTGCTTTTTCCACCACTCACATCTGCTCAAAGCCCACTCTCAGCCAGCTCATTTCCGCAAAGTCACCCAGACATCTCATGTTTACATGTGTAAGGCAACACCCGCCGTTTGATCCTTCTATTCTATTCTCTAAAAAATACAACAAATAGTCTCAACGCTTTGTTCGTATACAAGGATCTCTCCTTTAGGATTTGCGTGCATGTGCGGAAGACAAAATATTTTATTCATCTAATTTCCCTCATCAGTAGAACTGGATGTTTTTGCCCTTCCTGTATTCTTTTACTTTATAGTCAGCCGATTAATGAGCACATTTGTTTCTTTCTAATTAAAAAAAACAGCACGAGCGAGCGGGGAAACGTGCAAACTGGCGAGGGAGGTCAGACAAAGTGAAGTAGGTAAAAGCTTTGAGAGACGATGTGAGGAGGAAAAAGAAGAAGACACGCTTTGTGAGCAAGAACAACAATTAAGAGATTTTGGGGGCCAGTGTGTATTCTGCAAACATAATTATACTCTCACCCCAAACCACAAATGATAGCAATTTATTCTCCCGCATTGTAATGAAAGAAAAGCGGCTTCTGACAAAAGAGCACAAGAGAGTCAACCAGTCGTTTGTAGGCAAAGATCAAAGACTGAACATGGTTAAGAACATATCAAAACTCTCATGTTCGTGATTCAGTTCCAGTGTCGCGCCGCACTGATGTTCTTGACATTTTACAACTTTACAGAGCAAATTAATCTCATCCCACTTTTGGAGTGCTGCTCTGAGACCAAATATTTGACAAACTAGTCCTTTAATCAGTGAAATTCCCACAGAGGGCTAAGCTGATGCCGTTTCTTTGCCGGATAGCGTGGGAGTCACTAGATCATACATCACACAGTCTTCTTGTGGGTTAGACCCCTGGGTGCCGTAGCACTAATGCTTCAGACAGCGATGTATATGGATGGTCACATAGCTGCAGGCTAGAATACATTACAGACAACTTTCCACTGGGTCTCAGTGGACGGCTGTGAATCACAAGACATGTGCAGAAGAAGGGATATACAGATATTCACTCAGCCGCGGCTTGAATTTTTTAGCACAGAAATTCACAACTTTCACAGCCAAGTATTAGCTCAGTTTAAGTGACAGACACACATCTTTATCAGCCTATTTTCCCTCAGAGCGACTGTTTCTGTCACGCTCCAAGTCGGGATACTATTTTCTAAGCTCTGTGCTGTTGGGAGGAGTTAGCCTTCAAGGCTTTCAGAGGGGCCAGAAAGTCTGTCTTGGATAGGATAGAAAAAAAAAATGATTTGGGTTAAAACAGCAAGACTTCTGCCAAAAGGGCCTTTCTTGCAGAAAGCCCTGAAGGCTAAGTTCTCCCATGTGCAATCTCTGCCCCCCCTGAGTTACTGTCATTGGCAGATTTACCACAGAAATTTGTTGTTTTTGAAACAATCTGTCTTCATCTTTAAACAGAAGGCATTTCTAGCCAATGAGCATTGAACTTGCTGGCTAAAATGACAACTGTTACTTATTTAGATACAGTAGCTACCTAGTATAAGCTAATACAGAGGTGTGGACTCCAGGCACATGACTTGGACTTGAGACAGACTCAAGTCACAAATTTGATGACTTCAGAGCCAACTTGATAAAAAAGATTTAAAAGTCGGCTTGCACTTGACTTGGTCTTGAAACTACTTGATACCTTAAACCAAGCCCAAAGATTAAAACGTATTTTCTTCAAAAAGGGTGTCACCAATCTTAATTTCCCTTTATATCCTGACTTGACTCTAACTAAAACTACTCAATCTTAGTAAGTTAACATTTAATTCCCCTTTGCTTGAACCAATCCGACAGGATTCAATCTAGTTGCAAGAGAGAACCATGAAGCAATTAATGTTACATTACTGAGCTCCAGTTGGAAAAAAATGATTCCAAAGATAATTTTTCTTATCTAGAAAAACTATGAGGTGGTCAACAAAATACAAATTGCTATATGCAAAACATGCAGGGTGAGGTGGAACAACTTCAGTCAACATTTGAAGTTGCATGAAGAACGGTAAGTCAAGGCTCTTTTGTTAAAATTATATTTGGAGTGCATTATGACAGCTCAAATTCTAAGACTTGAGAATTGACTTGGGATTTAACTGATAATTCAATCTTCATTTTTACTAGCTGACCAGTCTTACAATTACAAATCTGTAAAAGAAAGTACACAAAGTATTTGAAGACTGAAGCTAATGCTACATGCAAAAATTTGCATCCTCACCAGTTGATGATCCATTTTAAGGCCTATTTCCATGTAGAATATACAGAGCAGCGATGCTCGTGTTTGAATTTAGCCCCAGCATGGTGGCACTAAAAAATAAAAGTGTAAAATTTTATTAACTGTAACATAACAAGGGATTATGAATAGTCATAGATTTATGCTTTAGTGTTTTAAATTTTCCCTTTTACAAACATTTTAGAACTTTTAGGCTTATTTTGCATTACATTACATGAATAACACATATTCTAAAATACATATTTTAATTGAAATTTTATCATTTAATTGAAAATTGAATTTTGAGCATATTTATTTCTACACAAATCCTACCAAAGGGACATCACATCAGCCCGTACATACACATACATACAAGTACACATCACACGCACACCCACACACACACACACGATGTGCCATGCTCAGGCAGGGAGGAAGAGAGGAGGGAAAAAACAAAGAAAAGGTTAGTTTGTGCGTCAGTGATTTAGTCTACACATTCACTGAGCCTTATTTTATTTATCACAAGGCCGAGCTGTTCTGGGAAAACTGTTTTTAATGCTGGCACACTAAACATTTATGGTGTTACTTTGCAGAAATTACAATACATTTGGCAATGACAGCAATCCTGTTGGACATTAAAAGCAGTGTATATGGTTTGGCAGGGGCATATTGTGAGTTCTGGTATGGGGCAGGTTTTTGGGCCAATCTTATTGCCTGTTGGGCTGGTTCTGATCTGCCTTTTGGCTGGTTATTACACACAGATCTGGCAACCCTGCTGGAGTGCAAACCTTTCCAAGAACATTACAGAGCAATCATTACTCTAACCTTCGATATAGCAGCATCTTAGCTCCCATACAGTGCATATGTGGTCCTGAATAGATATTTGTCTTAACCTGCAAGCCCACAAAATGATGTACTAAGCTTAGGACATGAAGCAACACTAGGAAGTTGGTAAGCTAGTTAGCTGGGCATGCTAACATTTATAGCTTACATTAAAGCACATAAACACCAGTCTAATCAGTTTCTTAGACATTTTTCTATCCTTGGTTTTAGACACACACACTACAAAAAAGGACAGCACTCTCAAAACTCTTGAGATATAGAGTATCATTCTTATCGGAGCTCTGTTCACACCATGTCAGCAGGTGAAGAAATCCAAAGCGCCAGTGCAAACTAGCACAAAGCGCTACAATTACTTTCTTTATATTTCATTCTATGGTACAAAGAAAGTACTCCCTACATGAAACTGTTAACAAGAAGGTCTGTAGATAATATTGAGTATCTGGGTCATTGTTATTGGAAAGATACACTGCTGTTTTCAACTGTATTTTAGTGGCATTTTGAGCACCACCAGCCGAGTGCCATCTAGTTCCATTATACAGGAGAGAAAGCGGACTGCTCTAGGGATGATATCCATCCTCCAAAACTCTGCAACTCACATCAAAATTCGTGATGGATAAATAGCACTGCAGGAAAGAGGAAAAACACACTCTTAGAAATAAGGGTTCCAAAAGGGTGTTTCCTGAAGGGCTAAGATTCTACCCAGAACCATTTGCTTTTGAAGAACCCTTTAATGAAGAAAAGGTCAGGTTTCTCTGTAATACAAACGGTTCTATTATGAATCCTTTTCATGCAAAGAACCCTTTTTGGAAGAAAGAGTTATTCAAGGAGTTAGCAACCTATTTTCATAAACACACCCAAAAAGCAAAAACAAAGTAACTTCATAACCGTATTCATTACTAACTCAACATTCAATAGTTATGGACAGACATTGTCAAAAGGCTAACAGAGGACACCAGAGAGGCCACATGATGCTATACAGGGACATACATGTAAACATGTGCAAATACATGCACACAAATCATAAATACACACCTTCACTCATTTCTTTCTTTCACTCTCAGACTAAGTGCTGCGAATATGAGCATGTTCAGAGTTACATTCAACACACTACATCTACCTCATTAAAATGAAAGCTTGTAATAACTTCTGTTTTTCATTCATGTTCCACAGATCATGGTAATTGCACGGCCACAAGGCTTTATGCAACAATTTCAAGCAGTCATTCATTTGGTGCACTTTGAAATGTTGTTATGTTCCAGAAGTGTTCAGGAAATAGCCTCGCACGGAGAAAAAAAAGGCACATTTTGACACAGGAGCTCAAGCTTGTTGTGGCACCACTTTAGAGGTACCATCTGCCTCATTCAAAGCTCAACAGATTACAGAGCTTTCCATATGAAAACATAAACTACTTTCAGCGCGTCTGTGTGTGCGCCCACGCACCTCCGTCCATGAGACAGCCCTGTCTGAGGCGCGAATAAACGTTCATTATCATCAGCCCGTCTTTGTTTGAACCCAGCCGAGTGCGAGCAGCCGCATTAGGGCTGCAGAAAGTGAATGTGGCAAGTGGAGGGAAGATACACAGCCGGGTGCAGCCTTCCCTTTAGGTTAGCGAACGTGACTCGTTTAGGCCCCGCTGATTGGCAATGGGTCGGTTCCCCAGGATAGGCTGGTAAATTAGTTAATTAGCTCCAGCAGCTTCTTAATAAGATTCCTACACTGCTTCATCCTCGATCAGAGAGCTGCAGTAGCACAGGTGGATAACAGTCACTACACCCACCTTGTACATATTCACACCCCATTCCATCACCACCACAGAAACTGACTCACATGAATTCTATAATATGTCAAGCTGGGGAATATGTGCAGATGCACTTTCACACACATATTAAGTACCTCAGAGAACCATGTGAGGTTTTCAATTAATAGGCCAGGTGTTGTAACAGGTTGAAAGTGTGTGTGTGTGTGTGTGTGTGTGTGTGTGTGTGTGGTGTGTGTGTGTGTGGCGCGTGTGTGTGCAGGACAGTAATTTATCAATATTAACATGAAATTTTAAGCTCTTAAATTCACAGCCTGGCTTAAAGTTAATTAACGGGACCTTATTTGCATACGTGCAAAAAAAAAATCTGCTTGTGTGAAGAGAGAAAGAAACTGCAGTAACATTTTATGTGAAGTGGAGTGCATAAGACTGTCATTACATTGTCATAACCATGTCATAACACCTGTCATGACCATGGAGGACTCTTTATGAATTTTTGTGACTGCTGTCATTAAGTGACATTCGGTCAATGCCATTGTTAATGCAAAGGTGTAATTGTTTGAGATGTCTTTGTTATGACAACTCTACATTAATCAAGCCAGTGTCTTTGTTATGACAACTCTACATTAATCAAGCCAGTGTCTTTGTTATGACAACTTGACATTAATGCAGCCAATAATGTCTTCGTTATGACAGCTTGACGTTAACCAAGACAACATAACCTGTCAATGTCTTTGTTATGACAACTTTATCAAACTGTTTAGCTTTATGTTTTAACATTACATTAAAATGTCATATGTGGTTGGTTTTGACACTGGTCATCATGAGACCATTTTCAAGTGTGCATGAATATTTTCCTTGACCTCAAGTAAAGTGGTATATTTTGGAAGTGTCATAAAGATGTTGTTAAGTTTTATTACACTGTGACATGCAGTCATAATGTAAATAAAGCTAAACATAAAGCATAAAGCTAAACAGTTTCTTTAAGTTTGATCATGTCATGTTGTCATAACAAAGACATGTTTGTCTTGGTTAATGTCAAGCTGTCAAAAGAAAGACATTTTTGTGTTGGTTAGTGTCAATTTGTCATAAGAAAGATATTTTTGTCTTAATCATAAAAAGACGTGACAAGTTGTCATAACAAACAAGCATCTCAAACAATGCCAACTTTGCATTAAAATGACATAACTGACCAAATGGCACTCATAAAAGACTCCTTCATGTTCATAATAGGTGTCATTATTTGGTTATGTCAGTGTAATGACAGTCTCACGCACATCCCTTCAAATAAAGTGTTACCGAATCTGCAAAGGACAGCCTTTCACTGTGTGTGTGTGTGTGTGTGTTTTCTGGCAAATGACTCTATAGCTTGGCGTCTGTGGGAGGAAACCAGGTGGAGAAAAAGAGGGGGGGCATGGCTTGGAAAGTGGCCAGGCCGAGAGGTGGCCTGGCTGGGGAGAGGGAGAGGCAGGAGCTCTCTGGGTCTGGATGTGGGGCCATGCACCAGAGAGGAGGTGGAGCAGCGGAGGAGAGCAGGTGTAGCCCGGCTCCCACACTGCTCGCAGCATCTGTTACTGGGCCAGTGAGTTACGGCGGCCAGCCTGTGTTTGGCATGTGCGTGTTTGTGCATGTGTGTGCACTGCACACATGAGTGAACTCTATTTCTCTCACTACTCTCCTCACTTTTCCTCTGTCCGACTCCAGCTCTCCCCTGGTCCTCTGCTGTCTTGTTTTATTATGTGTGTGTACATGCAAACAGTGTGTGTGCGCTCATGTCAGGTGTCCTACGCTTTTCCTCCCGTCAATCACAGGTGCCCTGGCCAACCATGTGGTCGACACCAGACAGTCCTGTCCTTGACTTCACCCTTTCTATAATGCAAATGCCTTTTATTACCATTCATATAGCCTGCATGTCTGCTTTTCCGTGTGTGTTTAAGGGATGAAACGCACACTCTCTTGGCCCCAGGTGTTGTGTTAGCCATGCTTGATGGGTTAATGCAGTGGTGATGGCATGGTGGAGAGGTGGAGGAGTGCGGGTTAGTGGAGATCCAGGGGAGAAGAGGGGAGATGGGCCATGGTGCCCAGCTGTGCCCCAGGAGGACCTGGTGTTTCTGGAACCAAAGGGATATGACAACAGAACAGCCTGGCATGAAGAGGCTCGGGAAGGAGTAATGGGCTGAGGAAGCAGCAGGCAGTGAGGGGAACAATGAGGAAATGATGCGAAGATAAGCACAGATACTTTGTGCATTGTGGTGGAAGCCCAGTGTACAAAACGCTCGAGCAAAAAACCTTCCAGCCATTAAATGACAAATACTGTCACGACTGCTGTCCAGGGTGCTGAATCTGGTGCTTTCCTTGACATTCATACGAATGGACTGCTTTGACTGATTCCTCACCTCCCAAGTTCACTACTGTGTATATACTGTATATATACACCTAGTTGTTTTGAGATCTTGGTTGCTGAATCATGGAGATATCAGCCTCCCTCTACTCCAGTTTGTTCTGCCTCATTAAGAGATTATTTGTTTAGTTCAGTGCTTTTGTCTGCAGCCGGTTCAGCTGCCCGTTCTGCCACCAGATTTCTTGTTTTGTGTTGACCTGAACAACAAAAAGCAAGCAACACTACAGATACACCCCAAATGCTTTACCACTGTTAAATAATTTAATGCTGCAATAATTGCTTTGGCTGCCTGGGAGCAGTGGAAAATCAACCACACATATCATCCCTACAAAATCTAATCATTTGATCAGCCGCTCGTTAGGATGCGGGGTTTGTTTCTTCATCTTTATGTTGGTCGTTCACAACAGAACAGCAGTCTAAAGGATTTTTTCTCTAGTGTTTTACGTTATTCTGGAGCTTCCCAGTGAGAGTTCCTTCAGTATTCTAATCCAAACAATCAAATTTTGGTAGAAGAACACTTTGTTTTATTGTTGTATGTTTTGTCATTTCATTTTTTTTCTGTTTTTTCTTGTAAAGCACTTTGGGTTGCATTTTAAGATGTATGAAAAGTGCTATATAAATAAAGTTTGATTTGATTTGATTTGATTTGTTAGCTGCCATCACATATGTGTCTGCGCAGTCGCCGTATTGGAGCATCCAAGGTCCGCTAGTAAACAAATGAGCGATGCAGACAGCACAAAATTTACTGCAAAACACTTAATTTTGAACCAATTTTCAAGAAATTTGGTTTAGTTTGTATAATCATTAGGAATTAAATATGATTCCAGTTATTTGTGGGAAATAAATTCAATTACTAGGGTAATCTAATCAGCTCCAAAAATGATAAAACATTAACCTCCTGAATAAGCAACTTCCACTGGGACATGCAGCCTCAAACCTTTGAATAAGAAACATCAAGTGTAAATTATTCTGAATTTCAGTTCTTGTGAGTTTTACCAGTAATGTACAGTATATTTCAATATTGTAAAGCTATTATTGTCCCATGTATTGTTTCCTTATTAAGTTTTCACAGTCAGGTGAACCCAGGATGTTCGGTTACAAAATCATTTCACTATTTTATGCAAATAAAAACTACTCCAAACTTTGTAAATCTCTGTTGGTTGCATCTGGCATGAGCACATATAGTGGAGTTCACACTGGATACTGCAGAAACTCAAACAAAGCTGAAGCGGATGAGGAATAGCAAGCAGTCCTTTCAATGTCCATGGCTGTCAACTTATGGGCCAAGAGGAAACTATACAATTTATATGCCTTCTTAACAGTTCTTCACCTTAGGAGCTGCCCCTGGGGCTAAGATAATTTGTTTGGCAGCTTTCACATTTACTAGAATTTAATCTTTGTCTTAAGGAGCAAATTTGAAGGAAATGTCATCTCTGTGAGAATTTTGTTATAGTTTTACCAGTCAAGCTCCAGACAGCTTAGTGAACATTGCCCCAGGTTTTTGCACTCCCTACCTTTAAACAGCAGTGGTATTTAACAGCCACGCAGGTAGAAATCCACTGCAGGAGAGGCAAAGACGCCGACAGCAGCCTCAGTAGACTAGAAGGTAATGAAGCCACACGGTGAGGTAATTCTATTCAGGGAGCGGCGTGGAAAACTTCTCAATTTGCCCAGGTGACAGCATCAACTTCACACCCGTTCTCTCAGGATTATTAAGAATCGTTTGGGGAAAAGGAGAAAATCACTCCGGAGAGCTGAAGTTACAGAATAACAAGGGAGGCTGCAGCAGAAATTTTAATTGAAAAATGTCCACATAAAATAAGTCATTTATACAGGAGATAATACTATTAAGTGATATTTAATAGCGCAAAAGTGTTTACAGCAAACAATGCGCACATCTGTATGACTAACATCACACAGCCCACAGTGCAGAATATTAAATACTCTGCACTGTAGCATTCTGATGCCATATGTTGCTCATTATGTATGTGTGTTAGCTGCATGCAAAGAGAGCTCAAAAGGCTGTGTTAGTTTTAGTCCACACACATAAACAAACGCTGATGCTTTTCTTTGCTTTGTATTTACACTCACTAACAGCCCGTCTTTATGAGTGTCAATCTGAATGTTAAGAAGCACGGGATGCTATTTTGGCTCCCCAAACAATTCTGCCATTCCCAGGGGAGAGCTGAAGTCTCCCAGTTAGCCCTGTAGCGCCATGCGATGATTCAAACGGCTGTCATCCTTCCGTAATGATGATCCATCCCCGGCTATTACCGGCCCATGGTTCCTCACTTACAAAGCTGATTGTTTGACATGTGAAACATACATCAGCATAATCTGGCCCATAACTCAGTTTTAAAATGAAAGAGAGGATAAGCAGGGGACAAACATGAGAGAGAGAGGAGAGGACATGAAAGAAAAAAAGGGAGAGAAAGAAAAAGACTGGTAGATGCAAAAGTAGGAGAAAGTAAGAGAGATTTATAGATACAGACAGAGAGGCAGAGTTTCAGAGTAAGTAAAAAAGGGAGATTTTCTTTAGATCTTCAGACAGCCAAACTGAAATACCTACCAAATAATTAATTTCCCTGTCATTATGTCAGCTACAGGAACTTTAACACACCAGATAAAACATTCTAAATATCCCAAAAAAAGATGCATTACAATGCCTCAACGAGATGTTAACTTTGTACTGTTTAAAGATACATAAAGAGCTCTGACTGCTGAATCAATCAAAATGGCTACTTTGCTCAAAATTTCCAGACTGTCCAAGAAAAGTAGGAAAACAAGAAGACAGACTGTAATGATATGTAATGTAGCGCTTTTCGCGGAGATCCACCACATCCTGATGCATGATCTTTTGTAATAGTCAAATAGCATCACAGTCATGACCTAAAAATCCTATTTTCCCTCATTAAAAAAAGTTAAATTCATATATTTTTCAACCTGGGTCTTATTTTCATAATCGATCCTTCTTAAGTCCTCTCCTTTTTAATTTTGTGCTCCAATAACAGTTGAACAAGCTTGATACTTTGTTAAACTTTCTCCTTTCCTGTTTATTATATTCTACCTACTATCCTTGTCTATGTTGAAAAGAAAACCAAATGTTGGGGACAGTTAAAAGATGTTGGGGGACTTGTAAAAGCGATATATATTCACGTCTTAAGTTAACTAATGTTACCATAGAGCTTGCTAACTAGCTAGCTAATCTACATCAATCCTTAGCTAGCTAGTTAGCTGGCATTTTGCTAACGTTAGCTAGCAACTATATGTCAATTTTACAGCAAAGGAGAAAGCTGACTGAGGTACCAAGCTTGCTCAGCTGTCATTGGAACAGAGTAAAAAATGACTTAGGAGGGGTCAACTGAGGGCATGCTAGTTTTACACTTGATTGAGGGAAAACAAGTACATTGAGGCAAATACTGTAGAGCTGGCCTTCAGTTTCTTAACTCTTTGGCTGTCCAGCAAGTTGCTCTTGAAGTTCGCTACAATGGCTAATCTAGCAGACTTAAAGCATTTCAAATATTCTTATACTACATACTGTCAACTTTCGCATATTTTTTGGTGAATACTTTGCACATTCCAGCACAAAACTGTACAGCTCTGTTATTTGAGTAACATACTATACATATTGTCATGCTAGCTATTGTAATGCACCAAAACATCAAGCTAAATTGTTTAAATTGACCTGGCAATCACCCTTATTCTGATTTGAAAGTATATATGTAAAATTGAAGATTGTTTGCAAAGGAGCCCCTCTAAAACACTTGGTCCTGTCTTTCTTAAATCTGTACAATAGAGACTTTGATTGAAAAATAGTGGAATTTTACTCTAATGCTGCATTTTAAAGAGGAAAAATTCCACTACAGCAAGTTCATAACCTAACTAAAATACATTAGAATGACTTCTGGTGACTTGATGGTCAGATAGACATAAAGAGTTCAAGGATTTATGACATTGTTGGACAGCCAGACTGCTTTGTAATTAGTGTACTCTATTGTGCATTATATCATTCATCCTTAACTAGTGGGAATAATTTTCTAATGCGAGCGGTACTGATAGTAGTGACAG
This sequence comes from Lutjanus argentimaculatus, assembly GCA_034769285.1. Lineage (NCBI taxonomy): Eukaryota > Metazoa > Chordata > Actinopteri > Lutjaniformes > Lutjanidae > Lutjanus > Lutjanus argentimaculatus. The sequence continues at coordinate 15,827,058 of JAWZSL010000018.1, forward strand.
ATAACAGTGTTGTCGTATACATAACTACTGTGTAACTGTAGGAGGCACGTCAGGTGAGAGAGCATCAAGGCCACGGACAAACAGAGGAGAAACAACGTCTGGGGAGGGATGAGAGAGAAGCTGCGAGAGCTGTCTGAATACATGTCTGTGACTGTGTTAATGTGTGTGTCAGTGCAGGAGGGCGTCTCACCTGCCCATGGGAATGTGTGTCGTGTGTGTGTGTGTGTGTGTGTGTGTAATGCGGGCCAGCTGCGGTGCTAATCCCCGCTCAGAAAATAGTGGACCAGCCTGTCCTCTTTCTCAAAGTCACACTCTATACCACCCAACACACACACACTTAAGACACCACAGTCCCCCCTGCCCCCCCTCCTCACATGGAGTCAAGAGGACTTTGCTCATCAATTCTGCTGGAGGTTGCTATGGAGACTGTAGAATAGTGTGTGCGAAGTGTTTGGGAGAGGTGTGTGTGTGTGTGTTGTGTGTCTTAATATCTTCTCTGGTCCTGTCAGGTCGCCTTTCACACTGCTGTCTGGTCATGGGACAGCACAAAAACACACACAGCACACACACATACGCACAAAGGCGCACACACATAGTCGTGTTTCCATCACTTCAGAGGACATTACATTGCGTACATTAATTTCCCGGAGACTTACCCTAACCCTACCCACAACCACTACTTCCCTAACCAAAGTCTTCACCATAACATTTAATGATTTTTGTTACAGGGACAAGTGTTTTGTCCCCATAAGGCAAGAGAGTCCCAGCAATGTAAGTGTGTAAACAGATTTATGTCCCCACAACATGAGTAATACACGTCCAACATGCACAAACTGACACACAGTCATAGTTCAAATTATAGGAGAGCTAAGGTGAGCTTGGCTGCCCTGAAAAGGACATGAGCTCCCCTGAAAGTTTACTTTGAGACATTTGGGGGAATTCTAAACATAGAGTTAGAAAAGTATTGCCTGTGTCCTCCAGCCGATTTAATGATTTTTATGTTTCTTAATATTTTGCTCTGATTATTCTTTGATTTTGAAACAGTAGCCAACTATTGTTGTTATGTAGACTCTCTTAAACGATACAGACAGTATTAATTGTCTGTAGTAACAGTAGAATGCTTTTCGCAGTAACCCTGCAACTGACTGCATTGCTGCATATTTCCATGTATGCATGCGCAAGCGACATGTTTTAGTAGCGGCACGCACTGGAAAAAAGGACTCCTCCAGAAGCCACTGTGGAATTTGAAACCTGCACACAGTCGTGTTTGCATCACTTCTGAGGACATTGTATTGACTTATATTCATTTCCTGGAGACTTACCCAAACTCTACCCATAACCTTAACTGAGCCTTTCTCTAACCATAAATCGTTATCGTCATTTACGTTATGGAGACTTGCGTTCTGTCCCCATAAGGCAGACAAGTCCCCACAATGTGAGTGTGTAAACAGACTTCTGTCCTCACAACATGTGTAATACACATTCACACCACACACACACACACACCACCGCCCCCACACACACACACTGAGGGCCCCCTGCTGAAGCGTTGAGCAGACATTTTTCCCTCCACACTCCCTGAATACCAAATCAAGACTTCTACAAAGTAACTGTGTGTGAGTGTGTGTGTGAGGCAGAACCATTTTAAGGAGGTTTCGTTCTCAGTGCAAAACATTCGAGCCTGTTTGTGTGCGTGTGTGTGTGTGTGTATGTGTGTGAGTGTGCAGTCTGTGCGCTGAAGAGATATAACGCAGAAGATATTGCCGCGTGCATGTGCGCAGACAGCAGTACAGAGCATATATAATTGTGCTCTAGATGAATGTCTGCTCCGGTGCACACTCCGAAGCGGCTCTGCAGGTTTTATTTTTAGCATCACAGGCAAATGCAGCCCCCTCTTCCCCCCCTCCCCTCCCCTCCCCCCCCTCTCCTACTCCTTGCCATCTCTCTCCCACTGTCACTTCTCTCATCTCTCAAAATCTCTCACCCTATTCTGGTTGTGTGTATCTTGGCCACAGCGTTGGCACACACAGACACACACGCAGCTCATGCTGTGTACAGTATGCCGACATAAGTGTTGCAGCACCAAAAAAAGAAAAAAGAAAAAAATGCTTGAAGCTTTGTAGCACACTGTTCCACCTCTCCGCTCTCATCATCATTGTTAATGTCTGAATGAATGCATAGTCTCACTTTCATCCCTCTTGTTCTCCCTGTCTGACTCTCGCATCAGTGGTGGAGGGATATAAAAAGCTCATTGGGGTGGAGGTGACGTATGTACTGTAAGCATGTCTGTCGCCAAGGCAGCCGAGGCAAGGTCAAGTGCTCAGTGGCCTGGCGAAGCTTTTCATTACATATTGAACTCCGCAGAATTCCCTGCAGAGACCCCGGCGGAGGCTGCCTGCTGCTTCCTTCCTCCCTCCCTCCCTCCTTCCATCACTCCCTTCCTCCGCTTCCACCTCAGCCATGTCTGCTGCTGCTGTAGAAACTCGGCTGTCTGGCTGCAAACAGGTAAATTTCCACATTAATATACGGATGGAGTCAGGCGTGTTCTGCTATGTGAATGATTCCACAGCGGTTAGCATTTGCGTAGCGCTGGCAGGGCTGGAGAGGCGGCTGTTAAATAAGGGTGTCGGTGGAGACGGAGAGAGAAAAGATCACGTCTCTCAATCAGCCAGCTGGGGGAAAAAAGCCTGAGAAGGATGACTTCTCTTTTCTGACCTCTATTACTGCCATTCTTGTCATTCTGTGCTTGATTTCTTTTGGTTTTGTCTTAAATGCTCTCATATAAGCACTCAGATAAAGTCTTCAAGAGAAGGAGGTTTGCAAAGAGAGTGCAAGAGACAGAATTTAAAGGATAGTTTAGATCAGTTGATGTGGGGTTGTATGAGGCACTTAAGCATAGTCAGTATATTAGCTACAGCAGATGCCAGTCATGTACACTATATTTAGAATGTTTTCACCACTTTGCTGTCAGACAGCCTTTTCTAACAGAAACTGTCATTATATAAGACAAATATCACTCCCTCCAACCCAACCAAACTCCATAGGCGAAATCAACAATTTCACTGAAGTTGCTGGTCTACCATGGCCTCAATCTGTTAGTTTGTTTGTGTGACTGTGTGACTGTGGTGAATCCAAATTTTTTCTTTTAAAACACAGAGGTCATGCAAGAACGCAAACAAAACAATAGATTAAGGCAGTGGTAAGCCAGCAACTCTCATGTTCTGTGAGGCAAAATCACTGATTTTGTCTACAGAGTTTGGTTGGCTTGGAGAGAAATATTTGACATATACAACGGTGGTTTCCCATCAGCAAAGTCTGCCTTCATAAAATAAAGCAGTAAAAATATTCTAAATATAATATATGCTTAAGTGGCTGAAATACCTTCTGTCCCTGACCCTGTCTACAGCACTACATTTCTTAGCCTCCATGCTGGTGACCCTCTCTGCTTTCTCCAAACTGGCTGATCGCCATCTACTGTGGGTAATACAGTGACTAAATATAATCCCCCAAATGCTTTGAGTCCTAAATTAGACAATTAAAAAGCATGAGCCAAAAAAAAAAAAAAAAAAAAGCCAGGTAGAAAAATAGTTTGACATTACAGAAATAAGTCAAGACAGATTCCTTCTCTCATGACATGATTTTTGGAGCTATTCGCACCACAGAATAGGAAGTAGCTATCATGGCTGGGGTTGTAACTCACCAAATGGGATGCTGTGAAGGGTTTAGACTGGATGGACTGATGGCCAAGTTGCCAGAGGGGGAAAGGAGATCTAAATAGGCAGCAGAAATAGCAAAGCACTGGGCAGAAAAAAGGGGAGCAGAGCTGGAGTTTGGGATGAAGGAATGGTTGAGCAGCTGACTTGGTTGCCCTGAGGGTGAACGGTAGGGATAGAAGGTGGAGAGACCAATTTGTGTGTTATACTTGTTTCAGATATTCATATAAAATAATAGGGTGGTATTTTATATACCATTAATAAAGTTCAGTTTTTTTTAACTGGAGTTGTGTGAGGTACTTATCTACAGTCTATTGGTGTTTTAAAGTTACACTAAGTTACACAATAACACAAACAAACTAACCAATTGAGGCAGTGGTAGACCGGCAGCTCCTGTGTTCCAGGTGGTAAAATTGCTGTTTTTTGCCATTGCAGTTTGGTTGCTTGGGAGAGAGCCATATTTGGCTTACAAACAGAAGTTTAATGCCAAAAAAGGCTGTCTGATGGCAGAGTAAAGTGGTGAAAATATGACCTTAACCCTGCTGACCTTGTCCACAGCAGTACACTACTTAGCTTCCAACACTGGCACTCCTGCTGCTTCTACAAGCTGCCTGCGTACTGACCACCAGCTTTGGTAGGTAACACACTGAGTATGCAGTAAGTGCCTCATTCAACATCGCTTCAAACAATCAGAAGTATCCTTTTAAAGAAGATTAAGAAAAGAAATATTTTCTGCACTCTGGCATTCATCAGTTTTGTGTATAAATTCCTTCAATGCGACCTGCTGTGTGCACATTGTCTGAGCCACTCTACATTCTATATGAAGGTCATATCAAATTGAGAATGTGTTTGCACAAAATAAGGTTCCCTTTATTTGCATCAATCTATAATCCATTTCGGTTATCACAGAATTCAGACTGAGTCAAGGATATTTTGTCATCCAAAAGAGATTTTCTCTCACCTCTCTCCACAATGAAGTTAGAAGTCACATACAGGAGCTCTGTGATGTGCTCAAAAGCTCAAGAGGATACTCAGGGAGGGAGGATACTCAGTGCCACAGAAGCTCGAACAAGGGTTTTCCAGTTACAACCTTTGTAACCTTTCTGCCATTTACACACGACAAGATATTCTATATATATATATATATATATTTTTTTTAATCCAGTGAAATGACAGAAGTAAATATTTTATTTATATGTAATCCACTCAGTATGGTGTCAACCACAAAACAGATGAGTCCAATCCAGTTCACAATTACAAAAGACAAACAACTCAAAAAGTCTGCTCCAGATTTTACTGCAGGCCCTCAAAAAAACAAACCAAATCAGGAAATAATGACTTAAATAACAGCATCTGTATTCACAGTTCAGTAATAGAGATTATGTACAATATATACACTGAGTACTCATGGTTATGATGGTCAGTCAGTTTGTGACTTAGTTGGGTTTACAGCATTGGCCAAAACACCAAAATACAAGCACGGAAACACAAAAATACATAATCTGCGATAACAGTGATTTTGCATTGCAATCTGATACTGAGGAAAACCAGGCATTTCTCTCTTGCTTTGCCCATTAAATTTGGCAAACGGGAAGCTGCTGGGAAGTAGGGTCCTTTTTTGGGGCTAATACATTATGTGGTATTGGATAGACTCATGTACACATCTGATACCACATTTTAGGCAGTATCAGAATCATTTTCACTATCGGAAACAACCCTATCAAAAACCATTAAAATTATATGCGGCACATCCCTGTTCCTTCATTAGAATGAATATAGAAATTGTTCCTTTTTTTCGAGTCAGTGTGGTTCAGTGTTTAGACCACCTCCCCATGAGCCAAAGGAGTCTGAGGTTCAAACCCCTCTTCAGCCAACATGCTTATTGTTTCACAAATATAAACGTAGCACTGCCCTTTATGAACACACTGGTCTTGCATTTCGAGCTGGCTGATTTCAGACTTCTAGCTGAGCACACACTTTCTCGACTAGTAATCCGTAAAAACAGCCTTCCTCCTTGTCTGAAGAGTATGTGATTACAATTCTGAAATATATTTGTTAATCAACAACCAGATTTGAAGTCAGTAGCAAAGAATTGACACTTCCTTTTGCAATCTGTTGCCTTCCAGATACAGTATGGGCAAGACATGTTTTAAAAGGCCAGCTTCAAGTCTTAATTAGTGGCAGCACATTCAAATTAACTCCAGCTGTAATCATTTATATGATCAGGGTTATTAAATACCCTGCTAAATTGAAAACATACGGCAAAGAGAAACTTTGCAAACCTCGTAGTAATTTGTGATGGGCTCAGTAAACCAAGACCACAAATTGTAACTTGTGCACTGCTGACTGAGGCCATAAAAAACAGCATCAATCAACTTAGAAACACACCTATAACACTGAATATGTGCAGAAGGTTGGACATAGATAGAAGATAATTTCATGCAAAGATAACCACATCTGTCTGGCAGGCACACAGTGTTGAGTTTGCATTTCACATGACCACATCTAGCTCCTGTATCAATAATTCCCGCATTGCCCTTCCAAATCAGCATGTCAGGTTGCTGAAGCAAGAACACAAACACAGTAGGAACCTTCGCAGTGCATCCAGAGAGCAGACATTGATATGCATGAATGCACGCAGCTACACGTGCTTGACGCACACCACCTCTAAACACACAAATGCTCATCTCTAACCCACATACTGGCTTCTCTGTGTGTCTCCCCCCGTCAGAGGAAAATGCCATCCATCATATAGGATGCATGGGGCGAAGGATTACTCACATTTCTCCCAATCATGGCCAAATTGCACTGGATGGCTCTCATATTTGGGAGATAGCTGCGGCTTTCCCTTTGCATACAAATGACAAAGTCTCCCTCTCAATTTGCTTTCTCCTTGACTCAAAGAAAGTGATGAGAGTGTCACAGATCAGGCGCTGAAATGAAAATGCAACGGATGCCACCAGACTCGAGAAGACAGAGACATGTAAAGATACTGGGATGAAATTTATTTCGCAGAAAGAGGAGATAAATAAAATCCAGTCCCACCTAATGCACATCCAGTGACAGGAATAATCTGAGAGAATCTAATACTTTACTTTACTTTATATATCTCGTTTCTTATTTGAATCAAATTCAGTGAAGAACTTGGTGAAGCTGCAGATATTTATGACTCATTTCATCCTCTTTGAAAACTAAACTTCTGTTAGTAATCCACTTATTTGGATTCCTTCTGAACAGGATTATTTTTGTCCATCTAAAACTCTACGTACTAGGCTCAAGCTGGGATAAAAAGACTCCACTAAAAAGACGGTCTACAGATTGACTGAATTGTGCCATAAGACTTTGTCTTATTATGAAGCCCATTTTGTGGCAATTAGCATCTGTCACAAACTGATTAGATAATCAACAGATCTCACAAAAAACATATTCACATCAAAGGAAAATTCCACTTTATTCCAATGTGGGTCTTATTTTTGGCCATGATTTATATCAGCCATGATAACTTTGTACTTACCAAAGTAATTCCTAGATACAGGAACCATCACTACAACAAAGTCTGATAAGGCAGGAAACGTGGTTGTAAACAAGCCAAAACTTTTACCAGAGTACTGAAACCACTTATTTGGTGGTAGAAACACCCCAGATGCTGATAATAATTTGTGAATGTGTGACCAACCAAAAGTCGAGTAGGTCAAACATGAAGCGCGAATCTCTATTGCAACAAGGCTGGCTGACCTGGGACTTTGTTATCTCTGTCAAGGAAGCAGATGTTATAGGTGCCATTTGTCTGTTTGTCCATTTGTTTGTCTTCATGATTACAGAAAAACTACTGGCCCAATTTTCATGAAACTCAGTGGAAAGGTAGAGCATAAGCCAAAGAATAACCCATTCAATTATGGAGCAGATCCAAATCACAGAGCGTAAACACAAATTATTTTTCACTTTGGTTAACATGGCGAGACAGGGCATTGGGCCTTGACAGAATAAATGCCATACATCTTAAAATCCAGTAGATGGTAGTAAAGTAAAGTAGCACAAACCAGGACTCCATATCACAATCTACATTCACAGGTACCAGTAATCCTCTGGAGTAGCCCACACATAAAACTGCTCAAATTTCATACAGAAAGCAGTTATTATAGAGTACTTGAGGACAGTTTAATGGGAAAACTGGTACAATTGTAGAATCACCACCATTGTAATGATGCTTTTCTGTCAAACTAACGCACAGGTCATACTGGATGCGTGTTCCTGTGTATCTCGGCTATCTCGCTGAACCACTCGACGCCTGTTGTGAGTCCACATAGACAAAGTTTCTGCTGCAGCGCTGCTACTGCCATCCCTATGTTTCTACACTGAGTTTGCAGAAGAATGTGTGTGGTTTTTTTTTTACTCTTGTTCAGAGACAGAGAGGGAGAGAGAGAGAGTAAGAGAAAAAAGCACACCAGAAAAATACTCTGCAGATCAAGACGTTTACTGAGAGATGTCATGTTGCTGATGTGATGTCGATAAGACTATCAACAGATCATTTTCACAATCTAATTTTGCTGAGAACCACACATGTCACGCGGAAAAAAAAACAGACAAGAAGCTAAATCTCTAGATGAAGCGTGGCTGCAGCCGTGTTTGACATGCGTGTGAGTCGCGGTGCTCATGTGGGCCATGTAGCCTATGAAGGCTTGCGGTGTAGCCATGAAAACATAAATGCACATATATCATGAAACTAATTATGCTCTTACTCACATCCAAATGTAAACTGTCTGCAATAAACTCCACCAGAGATATTAAGGGGAAAAGTTTGAACTTTACACTTCACAAGAACAAGTAATGACATTGACATTGAAGTTTGCCCTTGCAGATCTGCATATCATAGCAGAGTGGGCTATTGGCCTTGGCGGAGGTCTGAGCTCTCTGAGTGCCCTAGTTTAGAATTCTTTTCAGAAATGTTGTTTTGATGTTAACAATTTTATTTTTACAGACTGGAATGATCACCATCTACAGAAATAAGACCCAGCTTGGGAAGACGCACTAAACCTCCTTTAACTCCTTACTACTCCTCAGTAAGAAAAGCACTTGTGTCTCACGCTGGTTTTCTGGCACCTTCGTGCATCTCCGGTAATAGTCACATTTTAGATTGGAATTCGTTATCCACTTGTAGCCAAAATGCTGATGAACCCAATAAAGATGCATTGAAAAGCAAACACTTTGAGTAATTACATGCAAATGAAAATCTGTCATCATTGTAACGGCTGTGCAAGTACCCCGAAAAACAACACAGGAACGTCCTTTAAAAAAAAGCAACAAAACAAATCAAAGGAGGCAGCCGATTTTGAAACAGCTTCCAGCGGCCCACTCTCTCTTCGGCTAATGAAATATCTAATGCACTTAGTTTCCTTTAGTTAGCACCTGCCTCCTTAGAGGCATGTTCCTCCTCTCCAAGCTAAATTACTTGGTCTCAATGGAGCGAGACAGAGCGCGGTGAGTAACAAAGAGGAGAAGTCGAGTGTATTTTCAGGAAAAAGGATGACGAGCTCGTGCTGGAGAGCTGAGGTGACAGATGATACTCATTTTTTTCCCCAAAGCTGGCTATAGCGGGATCTCACTGCGACCTGAGCAGACAGGTTACACTATACTTACTGCACTCGGCCTCTAAAGCCACCTTAACTACTTTCCAAATCCCTCACTTTGGTAGCAGCTCAAAAGTGCATCATAACCATGACTTCTCCTACCAAAGCACTCTGTGAAGGCATTTTTCCTTTTTACAATCCTTGCTCTTTTGTGGAATGAATTACGCAGCCGCGAAATAGACATCTAGAGGTTGGAGGCGCCGGGCGAGGGCATGCAGTTAAAATGAAGAATTGTAAGGTGCATTTCTGTGTCAGTAAAAATGCCAGATCTGTATCTGATTTGCATGCTTGTTCCTGTCTCTGCATTCTCTCTTATAAAAGCCTTTCTATAAGAGTTAGTGGCAGAGTGTGACTTGAGACCGAATGCAGGACTCAGTAGGCGAATAAATAATAGAGTGGTGGTCACATGTTGAGGAGGTCAAAGGTGGTGCAAGACCATAAATCTGTTTTAAATGTAAAGTTTTGAGTGCTGACTTGATATGAATACGAATGCGTTATTCAGGAAAGCACAAATAATGCAATATTTTTTCTAAAGTTGCTCATTTTTATTTAGAAAAACTCAGCTCCATGGCAGCTTTGGGAGACTTATAAATGGTCTCATCAACCTTATTCAATCACTGATTTAATGCACCAAGATTATTACCTTCAACTGAAGGACTAATACGTCTTTACTGTGGAGTTTCTATTTCCAATGTAAGACACAGTCTTTCAATTTATAAAACATTTTTTTCACTCACTGATTTTTCAATATTCCCCAGTTCAAGGGGAGGTGGTGGTGGTGAGCTTCAGACGGTTCATAAAACTTAGTATAGCTAAAAATTAAAAGAGAGAGATAGATGAAAAGTACAGCATGAGGATGTGGATATATTGGAGAATATTTAATTCTATGCCCATATTAAATAATTTTGATGCTTTGTCGGCACAAAAATTGCATCGCCAGTGAATATTAGGTGAGAAAATTAAACATTTGTCCAATTTAATGAGGCCTCCTGTATAAACCACGGCCACTTCTGGTCTTTTATTCAAATACAAATACAGAGACAGATCATTTTTGGTGGTTGAACAAATACAGATACAGGTGCAAATAATGATGTCTTTGAAATAGAAAGAAATACAGAACTCTCACTGCTTATTATAAGTAGGTGCTGACAGCATTTTGTGCCAAGTAATTAAAATTTTAATACTCTTACACTTACTTGACAGAGTGTGAAAGGAGTATGGGTAATGCGTCACCCTACAAACTTATTATTAGAACAATGAAAAAACAGAACTTGCTCATAAGAAATCATTATTTTGCTTTGCATTGTGTTGCAGTACTCAATCCTGGATATAAGTATATTCAGAAATGTAAAAATCATATTGAAATGATCTAAAAATGCAACAATAATGCATTTATAGACAGAAAAATACACCTTTTCACAGATAAACGCTCTTTTCAAAGTTTTACTGCCACTTTGTTTGTCGGTGACATGAATACGGTGCAAATTTTTTTTTGGTGGAGGATGGTTCGAGCATTTGCGGTCCTTTTTATGAAAGTTTGTCTTTTAAAAGAAAGCGGAATAATTACACAGAGAGTTTTGACTGAAATAATTAACAAAGGAAATCCATAAGAAAGTGAGCTCTCATGATCAACGCCTGCGCTGGCTGTCATTAGACTGATGAATTCTGCCGATGTTATCCATCATGACTTCATCAATTCAGAGAATAGAAGAAGAGTCCACCGAGTGAAATCGACTTGCACGTGTGAACCAATGACTGTTGTGTTTTTGTGGGATGGCTTGGAGCAAAAAGGAAAATGAGATGATTAAATATATCATTATGACGCCTGATTTCTACGGAATAAAATGAATGTCTTATTGATATGGGAGCATATGGAAATTACAGTGTGTCTGAGCAGAGTTATCGACATAAAAGAGGCATCAAGCCCACTTACCGAGCACACCAAGACGGTAGTTCATGGTCACCACAATCACGTTTCCGTAGGCGGCCAGGACGCTGGCATCAAACATGTTTCCGGTGCCTTCCATGTAAGAGCCGCCGTGAATAAACAGCATCACTGGCTTCTTCCTGCGGTCACGAATATCTACACGCACACACAGAAGGGAAAGCAGGGAATAGAGAGAAAAAGAAAAAAAAAAAGTCAATAACTGTATTTACGCCTCTCATATTCTCTTTGATCACATATTGTGTTAGACCATAATATACTGAGCAAACAGCAAATTGCACGGCTGGATGAAAATACAGAAGTGTATCGGAGCCTAAGAAGCGCGCTGCTCCCTGCAGCTGGATGTCAGCTCTTAAAAATGAGCTGGAGGTAATTTAGATTTCAGGCGATGATTCCGGCAACAGGCAATAACAAGAGACACCACTACAAGAATCTAATCAAATGTTTCCTGGTGATTAAAGCAATAATGCTGGAAGAAAATCACTGGGTAGTGTAGCATATTAGAGCTAACCTGTAGATCACTGCCTCTGACTGGCTTTATTTCACACTGAGGCCCGGATTCGCCAAAAACTGATGCAATCGCAAGCACAGCGCACAAGAAGTGTGTGCAATTGATTCCACCTGTGCAAGGTTATTTACTAAATTAAAGGGATAATTTTGATTATTTGATGTGGGGGTGTATGAAGTACTAATTGATAGTTAGTGTATTACCTACGGTAGATGGTGGTCGCATGCCCCCGGTTTGGAAAAGCAGAGAAGGGAACCAGCACAGAAGTTAAGTAATGAATAACTGTGGAAAAAGTCAGGAACAGAAGGTATTTTAGACACTTAAAAAAGGTCCACCTAAAAAAATCAATATCAGTTTAATTGCATGCTATATTTAGAACACTGTCCCCACTTTATTTTACTGTCAGATGGCCTTTCCAACAGGTAGGCGCCATTATATAAGCCAAATAGCCCCCTCTCCAAACCAACCAAACTCCATAGGCAAAATCAGTCATTTTTACCTCGCACAACATGGGAATTACTGGTCTACTGCTGCCTTGATCTGTTAGTTTGTTTGTGTTATTGCGTGACTTCTGCAGATCTGAACTAAACTTTTGAAATGAAAAGTCACAAAAAACACAAACAAAGAAACAGATCAAGGCAGCAGTAGACCAGCAACTCCTGTGTTCTGCAAGGTAAAATGACTGATTTTGTCTATGGAGTTTGGTTGGTTTCGAGGAGAGTGAAATTTGGCTTATATAAATGCAGTTTCCCATCGAAAAGGCTGCCTGATGGCAAAGTAAAGCAGTGAAAATATTAAAATATTGTGTGTGCTTATACTGATATGATTTTTTTTTTTTTTTTTTTGGATGGACCTTTTTGTAAGTGGCTAAAATACCTTTTGTTGCTGGCATTGACCACGCAGTTTATTGCTTAGCTTCCATGCTGGTGCTTCTCTCTGTTTCTCCAAACTGGGGGCGTACCAACGGCCTGTACTGTGGCTGAAACACTAACTATCTGTAAAAACCTCATCCCACTTCAAATAATCCAAGCGATCCCTTTAAAGCACAAAAACAAGGGCAGAGACAGGTAATTAGTTCAAACTGAGAATGTGCAAATGTTTCACCAAAAAAGTGTGCATGACAGCTCTTTTTGCTGCGAGAGCGCAAAGTGTCGGTGTCAAAGCTCACCCCAAAGAGCTCTCTGCTGCAGAGGAGATGTTTTAACAGTTTGTAAAATGGCTCTCTGGGACAACACAGCAAACACACTGGGCACCACAAGTGCAATTTACAGGTAAAAAAGCACCAGTGTGACATGAGGAGCCGTATTAAAGCCAAGCCTGCGAGGAGTAAAGCCGATGAAGAACACTCCGTGCGCAATCAACAGATAATAAAAGGCCACAGGCTCTTAATATATCATGTCTGCTATGGATTTCCATAATTTCCTCATTTTACTTTGCACCTTGGAACTTGGAACTCCCATAAATGCAAATTGCAACTCGCCCTGGGCTGCCGGGACAGCTATATCAACCTGTTTCTAGGTCAATTCCCCTGTGGGGAATCTTTAGAAAACAGTTTTCTTGCATGCTATCATTTTACACTGGCACAATTTTGTTAGTGGATCCCGCCTTGGGGTTAAAAAAAAATGGTAAGATAAGATAAATTCTGCATGAAAATGTCATTTCTGTCACAGGAACACATGATACAGTTTACATTTAGGGTTGATTCTGTTAATGTGGCTCCCACTTGCAAGTAGTTTAATCCTTTTACGAGTGAGTCCTGGATCGTTATTTTTAAAAGTTATTTAAATTAAACTTGATGTCATATTCTACTTTTTAGGAAGGCTGGGACAATATGCTTCTCTCCTGATTCAAATCAGGACACGTGGGTATTCAATATGTATTGTGATTCTTCAAGTACTGCTATACAGTATTACTTTTTTGCTTTGGTTTTTTTTTTTTTTTTTTTTGCTTTTTAATGCTAGACCATGAAAAAAGTTGAATAATACACTTCTAGAAACTGACTGAAACATGACTGATATTTGTAAAAACAATGCCCATCACATGTCAGTCAGAGTTTAATTTCAGCAGCATTATTGCTCCATATAAAAGTGTTATATAAGGTAAACTTGAACTGTTCCAGGCCATCAAGCTAGTCCCATAAGAAAATAATAAATAAAAGAAGATGTTAAGCCAAAATTAATAGGGCCCCTGGCTGTATTTTTAAACACACTGGAATTTTGAGTTTTGACTGTTTGAGTTTGCTGTAGCTCTTCAGTGTGGGGTGTTGAGGCCAGAGAAGCAGATTGAGTTAAAAATGTGAAGTCAGCAGCTATTAGTTGGTTTCCACAGAGCAGTGCAAATATACGCCTGCAACGTCTGAGCACACAAGTCATTTTATGTTAAGCATGTGAAGTAAAATGGATCCATTTGATTGCAATGCTAATTTCTGTTAATGGTAGGCTATTTCCTATTATGCATTAGCACCAGGCTAACAGACTAAGCATTATAAATTTGATTCAGCAATTTAAAAAATCTATTCAAGAACTCTTAAATACTCAAGAGTCAGATTTTCTCCCACCCCTACTTTTTAGATATGTCAGCTAATCTCAGCTGATTTAGGAGTCATATAACTTTGGAATCATGTTTTCACTTCAAACTAAAATGAACTGGATTTCCTGTCAAATACTCTGGAAATGTGGGTGTGGATGCTGAGGGTCTTCAGTAACTGGGCTGCAATTCATTAAAACTATGATCACATGATGATAAATTCTGGTATCATTCTTTAAAAAAATGCACACAGAACAAATCAGAGAGGATCAGTCAGTCTCATGCTTCACCATATGCCTGTTACTACAGCGCTGTGTGCACGCAGGATGGTCCCTGATGGGTCCTCGTTGGCCTTTGAACCAGTCTCCCAGCTGACTGGGAGCAACGATACTCCTGCCTGCCAGGAGCCTACGGTAGCATATGGCACACAAGACTTAGAACTGTGGCACACTGACAGCCCCTGTTGGCTTCTGAGTGTGTGTTTGGTGTGTGTGTGTGCGTGTGAGTGTGTGTGTGCTTGGGGATATGAGGGAGCAGAGAGCAGAACAACCACATAAATAACCACTACAGCATCTGTTAGGGGGGAAGAGACATGGAGGTTGTTTGGCTCCCTTAGAAACTTTTTGAAATGTATATGTGTCTGAAATACACTCTTAGAAATAGAGGTGCTAACTAGAACCATAAAGGGTTCTTGGCTTGTCCCCATTGGAGAACCCTTTTTGGTTCCAGGTAGAACCTTTTATAAAGATTCCATTTTGAAGTCTTTCAGGAGTTCTACCTAGACCCCAACATAAAAGTGTTATACCTAAATCCATATGGAAGAGGTTTTACCCAGAACCCCCTATGAGAGTTCTATAGAGAACCCTTATATGGTGTGATGGCTCCACTCAGAAACCTGTCTGGGGAATCCATCCAGAACCGTTTCTACTCCTATGGGTACTAACAAGAATCAACCCAGAGGTTTCTACTGAGAACTGGTTTTATATTCCAATGGTTTTATCTAGAACCAACCCACTGGGGGATGCTCCTGTAACCCTTTTTTATTCCACAGCTTTCATCTAGAACCCTCCCAGGGAGTTGTACCGAGAACAGTTTTATATTCCAGGGTTTCACCTACAGTAGATGCCACTCAGGGAATTCTACCTAGAACACTTTTATATTCCAGGGATTTTATCTTGAACCCACCTGGGGGTTCTACCGAGGACCCTTTTTTCATATTCAAAGGGTTTTATCTAGAACCCACCCAGGGGGTTCTACAGAGAACTCTTTTATATTATGGTACAAAGAACCCGAGGCGAAAGAGTTCACAACAATCCTTGAAGAACTCTTTTCCTCCGAAAAGGGTTCTTTGGATGAAAAGGGTTGTTAATGGAACCCTTATTCTTACAAAGAACCCTTGATGAACCCTTTCTCAAAGAAGGGTTTTTCACAATCTAATGGTTTCTGGGTAGAACCCCAGTCCTTTAGGAAGAACTATGTTATGGAACTCCTATTTCTAAGAGCGTACCTGCTGAAACATGCATCAAATGTTTCACACAGAACAGACACATTGATACACAGGGTGTCACACACACACACACACACACACACACAGTGTATTTAACACACAGGCATGACGCTGAAGCCGCTGCATCAGTCGGGCAGGCAGACACACACACACACAACACACACACTGGGGAGAGAGAAATTTACAGGCAGCTGCAATGGAGAGTCGCTATGGCAACTGCTTCACTTCCACTTGTTTCAGCCTCTCCTCTCTCCACTCTCCCTACATGAGCCACTGTCACGTGGACAAAGTCTCATTGACTGTTGCCGCAGCAACGTATTGCTCTTGTGCATCTCTAACCCCGTGATGCCCTTCGCCACGTCTCCACCTGAATCTCATTTCATTAGTGGCAAATGGCCGCATGCACGAGTGTCTGCATCCTGCATCAGGAGATGAAGACTGACAGCGACTGGCATCATGGGAGACAGAATGCAGATGTACCCACCCACACCCACACAAGAGACAAACACACACACTCACAGAGCAGGCTGTCACAGTTGACCTGTAGACTCTGTGTCCATGGATCAGTTACAGGGCGAATCGTTCTGGCACAGTGACAGACAGGACCGAGGCCCTCGGGGGCTACAAGCTTTCTCTCCCACTCTCTCTTCCTGTCTCGGGCTTTCTGTCTCTCTCCGCCTCTGGCTTTGTTGTGTTTCCACCAAAACAAAAGTTTAGCATGCAATGCCCACAGATGGACTGGTGGTTAGGTTCCCAGTCTCAGGAGTCACATGTGATCCCCATGCGGGATGAACTCCTTTTAAGGCTGACAAAAACACCAAGCCACTGAGAGTTCCATCAGAAACTTTTAAAAACATGCAAATGTAATGCAGCAATGTGCTTAACCCTTTAATATCCTCACCCAAAAACAAAACCCTCTTTTCATTTTTCATTTCCTTTAAAGAACCCTAGAATTGTACCAAACAGTTGGGATGTTGCTTTATGGTACAAGTATCAAAATACATTTAGAAACATCCCCCAAAATTAGAACAGTCAAATAAAAACTAAGACGTTCAGGCCCAATTAAAATATTTTCCCCCTGGGAAAAGTACTTTTTATCCATTTAGATTATTTTGGTGTGAGTTGCAGAGTTTTGGAGCTATCAGCCATAAAGGTGTCTGCTTTCTCTTCAATATAATGAATACAGAATCCACCAGAATTACTTTAGAGTCTACCAGAAATTCTTTCTTTCTACTAGAAAAAAAAAAAGTGCTGGCTGATGACTCCAAAACTCTGCAAATCATACCAAAAATATCTAGATGGATAATAGCACTACAGGCCAGAGGAAAAATCTGAATTTTTGATTTGGGGATGAACTGTCCCTTTAACTTGTCCAAAAAAAATAAATAAATAAATAATAACAAATATTGAATACAGATTTGCTCATCTATGTGGTTTTGCAACAGCACAAATGTTTTATCTTAGGATCAATGAATGACATGAACTGTTTGGTAGAGCAGGGTTTTAGATATAAAAAATCACACTTACATTAAATATATCATATTATTAACAATGAATGATCAGGTCAAATGTCACTTTTTATTTATAGGTAGGTTAGCTTCCCAACCTTTACCATAAAATAGCAAACAAACCATTTGGTAAAGCATGTTTTTAGAAAATTATTGCATTTACTTAGACTTTTTTGTTGTGTCAGTTACATAAGTTCTGTTAGTATGACTAACCTTAAAATTAATGTTGAAAAAAATCACTACTTTGAAAATTACACCAAACACACGTCTCGATTGACTTTTTTGTTGCTAGTGTGTTTCTTAGGAGGCAACCTGAAAAGGCACGCTATTAAAAGACACAGTGACATCTACTGGATTTTTTGAGCATAACATAACATTCGTAACCTGAGTGGTAGAGGTGGTTCAATCAGGTCGAATTAGGTTTAACACATTTTTGAATGAGACATAGTGAGTCAAAGGTTGAGCAGAACATTGTGGGTTAAAAACAAATCAGATCAGATCACCTGTACTCGGCATACCTGTGGTTTATATGTACAATTTCTATCATTTACTTTTCATGCTCTCAAATGTCTGCAGACAAACATGACAGCATAATGTGCTGTATATCATGTACTGTAGTATGGAGGCAGTTTGGGAAATAGGACAGTGTCCAGAATATACATACAAAGCCACAACAAATCCTGGACATCCTATGCTAGATTATCGGCAGATGGAAAACACTTCCACACAGACTTGAGCTGAGGCATTCATACAGACATGGCGTGGCGGGCGCTGAATAGCACTGAACTACAGTTTACATGCCTAATAGTGCTGCACAGTTAATCGAAAAATAATCGAAATCACAACATGACCAAACGCAATAGCCAAATCGCAGAAGCTGCAATTTTTTGATAAAGAAAAAATAAGTGTGAAAAAACAGCATTATAATGAAGTCCTGTAGCGCTGCAGAAACGTCCCTGCCTACAAATCTTAATTCAAATCATGTCTTTAATAGCTTTTAGCAGAAAAATGAAAATCATGATGCAAAAATGATCATTTCCACTAATCACGAATCATATCATAATTGCAGTATCTATCAAAATAATCACAGTTAAAAAAAAGAGTATTGAGTTTTCCATTGTATGCCACTTTTTTTCTACTCCTCTACATTTTAGAAGGAAATAATATACTTTTACTCCACCTCATGTATGTGAAAGCTTAAACTCCCACTGTCTCACCTATGCTAAGACTATGTTTAAGATTCACAGGCTAATAGTATGATGAAAAGTTACATTTATGTGAAAATGTAACAAATGTATTAATCAATAAGACTCTTGTCTTTTTAGTCATTAAATATATGGTGCCTCACTGTCTTGAATTCAGTTCAAAAGTGAAATAAATAGTTGAAAACTCCAAATTCATTGCAATATTTGTATTTTTTTTAAGATGGATCACCACACAAATTGGAATAGGCTGCCATTACCCAAGTTATTCAGCACCCTGACTTTGTTTGGCCTGAATGGAACAAGTAGCATCATTGGTAACACCTACTATTTCATGTCAAAATGGCTGCCATTAAAAGGTCTATTAACTCACTAAGTCTGTGTCTATTGCACTTTGCTGCTAACAATGTAACAACTTTTTTGCAATTATTTCTATTTTTTCTGCATTTCCACTAAAAGCTCTTTATGCACAAATTTAAAATGTGCGTTAAAAAAAGTAGATTGTACCTCATTGATATCAGCCGTCAGTGATGACTCTCTCACAGATGTATCACAGTTGTTTTTTCAGCGTTACAGTGTGAAGCTACTGCCACCGTCACTGCTGCTACTTCATATTAAAAGCCTTTTACATGTGACAGGGTTTTTTCATTGAAGATGTGAATTACTACTGACAAGGAATACTTAAAAAGCTGACAGGCTGACAGAATTATAACAGCACCTCAGTGACAACAGAAAACACTTGAGACAAAGGAGAAACAACGATCAACTGAAAAACAAACTGAAAAGGTGAACAAAATCAAACGGCCGCACAATGCCAGCGAAAATATTGTCACCGCTCAGTAAACACAAACAACAACGACCAAGACAAAGCAAGATGGCAGAGAGCAGCTGAGGGTTGGTACCCTGAGGAGCTTAGCGTGGCTGCTGATCCTTTCAAGCAGAACGGGAGACAATGAGACGATTAGGCCTAAACTTGTGTCGAGTTGTTCCAGTTTAGCACACCGCCCACCGGTCGCCCTCAGAGACGCCACCCTCTGGTCTCCGGATGAGACGTGGGGGTCCTTCGTCTGCACCGCGCTATCAGCTGACTGATTAGTCACGGGGATCGAGCGCGGTCCGTGTAGTCTACGCCACTGTCGGGGTGCTGATTTTATGAGAATTGACGCCTGCTGTCAGCAATCACTGACAGATCCAGCGGAGAGGGAGAGGAGGGACTGATATGTGGCACAGCTGAAGGATAACAGATGAAAAACCTCAGACTGTACGTTCACATTTTCCTTGTTGATGTTTTGTTCTCTACAGTACAGTAACAAGATGTAACTTTAGACAAAAACTAGCAATAACATAGTCTTTATTACACAGTATTAATTAACTTGACACAAAGTACTGCTTGTTACATCTGACTAGTGTGCTGTAAAATAAAATACAACCAATTTTTTTAGTAGCAGCTGAGGGTACAGAAGGATTAACCTCAACCACATCCTGTCTAAGTTGGTTTTCCTTGGAGCTACTTCAGCAGAGAGATGTGTGAAGGCTCCTGGTGGAGGACATGGTGTTTAAGAAGCATATATTACTCCTTAACAGAACAGAGAGCGCAGGAGCCTGCTGAGATATCATCTTTCCATACGTTAAACAGCGCGCGGAGAGATGGAAGCATAGGGGCCTCTCTTTACAGAGAGCCATAATTAAAAAGATATTGAATCATGTTGGGGTGAAATGACAACTCAAGAGGGAATAACGCAGCACGCAGAGTTTTATACCTACTCCAAATTAGCATTTTCATATTCCCCTATATAGGCTCAACTTTTTCGACCATTTCTATTTTCATTTTCATTAGTAGGGAGAGGCCAGCCAGTGTGTGTGCACAAGCACATGTGGGTGTGAGGTGGAGATAAATATTGACCTTTTACGCAGAGGTTCCAAGCTGTAATAACAGGGAAATTGCTCACAGCAAATGATGAACTGTCATCTGTGTGCAAATACACAGAGGCTCTTTGTACTAGTGGTCCAATTAACAGAAAGGTTACAGAGTGGTGAAAATATTGTAACAGTGTAATGGAAGGAATACATTGGTGGGTATTTTTGTATTTCTGAGACCTGTATTTTCAGTCGTGACGGACTGGAATGATTACAAGCAGCTTATCTTCAATGCGCAAGTCAAGCTGTTTAAGAAATGTGTTGATATAACGTACATTCGCAATTTATATGGCTAAATATATTCTGGAATGAGGCTTTTCTCTAAATATGCAACACATCCTCCTCATTAAGAAATAATTTACTGAAAAACTTGAGAGTTTGAGACCAAAACCAAGCTATATAACTGTAAATCTTATCTGCTGCATATTCAGAAGACATGTCATGTCATGTCAAAAATTGTTTGTTTTTATTTTTACATTTTTTTTTTTTTTTTGGACTCAGAAGTACAAAAAACACACAACTGTAGTTTTTATTGTATATTTTGATTATCTCTGCCAAAGAGTCAAATATAGCAGTGCCCTTTGCTTCAGAGTATGCCACTATAGTAATATTTTCTGAAGGTGGCGCTCTAGCGTTTTCATGTGCGGCTAAAATCAGCGAGGTTAAAAGAGCGAGAAAGTCAGCATGTGGAGGAGGTGGAGTCAAACAAACACAGGGCTTTTACCCAGGAGACTGAGGTTTGTGTCTTGTGTAAAACCAATGGTCAGCGCTGACGTCTTTTTAAGTTACACAATGTGCGAATGTCGTTGGGGCATTTCTGGTGGAATCACAAGCACCGTCTACAATGACCACAATTAGTTCCGGTGGCCGATGTGCAGCGGGAACGTGATGCAACCATCCCCAGTCGGATCAAGCAGTTAGAGGGGTACCTACAGTGTTATAGTTTGAAGCGAGGGCCACTGATCATGCTGCCTTTTTTGCTGAGTTGAGAGTACGGTAAAATATTACTGATGGATCTGTACTGTATGAATGCCAGTTTGAAGGTGTTTAGTGACTAATATTCTTCAAAAATAAAACCTGTAGCTGTCAAGGATCTCCTATTGCAAACAGGAACATGAGTAAGTCATGAGCAACCTGGAATGAACTGCATTAAAAAAAAAGCACTTACAAACTGACTGTCATTTAAATGTGTGTCTGTCTGTCTCACATGGTGTGTGTGTGTGTGGGTCAGTATGAGGTCAATAGCGGGCTGATGTGATCGAGGGCTGGAGGTGGATACAGACGCAGGGTGATGAATGGGATGTGATAAGATGCACAGCAGCAGAGCTGGCCTATAGGCCACCGAGCAGGGCTAAGGCTTAATCGTTAGAGCACAATGGATCAAGGCAAAGGCCATGCTGATTGCATCTGGGACATGCGTGTGTGTCCATGGTATTATAATACTTGCGAGCACCAGCTGTGGATGCGAGGAATGAGCCTTTTCATTCACAGTATCCTGACTGTTTCTTACTATTTCACTGAGGCTGAACCTGAAAATAGAAACATTTTACATTTGTGGCAAGAATAAAATCACAACATCTTTGTGTGTTTTTACTTATTAACACACAGATTGATGCCATGCAGCCAGGTCCCATCTAATGTCAATACAGAATGAAAATCAACTAGCAGAGAATTGAAACTTGCCTTAAAAAGGTCAGCATGTCACTTCTATTTGAAGAGTTCATTTGCAAAAACAGATAAAAGCCAATCTGAAAATGAATAAGACCAGCACCAGTTTGATTGATATTCCACTGACTGTGAAATAAAAAAAAAAAAATGATTAGAAAAATAAATGAAAAACAGAGACATCTGTTTTCGCAAATGAACCTTTCATTTATTCATCCTAGTTATTTATTCATTTATTTATTTATTTATTGCCAAATTTACATTATTGTAGCACAGAAATGTAGTAAATGCGAGGTACTGCTTTAAAATCACAGAAAGCTCTGACAGACAGCTGCCAGGCAGTGCTGCATTTGCAACATAAGCTTTCAGGAAATCAAACCCATCATACAAACAAAAAAAGCAAACAAGAACCTCTCCTATAGGATGATTTTGTTAGATTCGAAAGCAGCTGCTGGCAGCTGACTCTTGAGTGTCCCAGTCTCAGTGTACTGCACACCACTGAACGCCCTGTTTAAAAGTGTGCATAATTATATGATGATAATTAAGAGTTACATTGTCTTGTAAAAACTTATTACATCTTTAACCTCTTTTGCATCATAAAGGTCTATTGTAACATCACAAAACCCTACCAACCCCTGTTTTGACACATTATTTGCCACTATTAGAGCCTGATGTGCAACTGAATGCATCCACTGCTTTTCATTGCATGCATGGACATATGGTGTGTGCTTGCCTGTCGAGGGTTTATGAGTTAATCATATTAAGTGGAACAGATACGAGCGCTGACAGGGATGCTTTGCCAGTGTGTATGCTTACAGATATCCATGAGACATACTGTACTCTGTACATACAGTACCTGCACAGTGCAGCAAAATAGATAGTAGAAGTACACACAAGACGTTTTACACTAATGTAAAGGACCAGTGTGCAGGGGCGTAAAGATTCATTTGTGTAGTTGCACTGGGGACCCGTGGGGCAGTGAGGCCCATAGAGACAGCAGGCCCTCAAACTCAAATGCATTGGACGGAGAACACGGCATTGTAAGTGATTAAGATCGCCACCTCAGAAATACACCTGTGTTCAAAGAAGATGAGTTTATGCTTGTTATACATAAAACATAAAAAATCATTAAAAACTATTTAATGAAATGCATAATATCTTATTTTCTTTGGCATTTTTGTCATATACAGATATGCACTGATGATTGCCTGGTAATGTATGTTGATGTTGTCCAATGGCAAGTCTTGATTTAATCATGTGACAACTTTGACCGTCAGAGCACTATGCATGGTTCTGATAATCCTAATACAATAGTAACTTATTTGACCGTACAATCCAAGACATTGCTGGTGAATTACATATACGTCTAATTGTGTGTATAAAACAGCATGTGAGTGCTTCATTACTACTAACTAACTAACTATCACTAGACCTCGCAGGTGACGCCAATGACCGTTACATGTGTGACCAACTTGCTGCTAAAAAGCATTGACAAGGGCTCTGTGCATGTCTGCGGTACGTCTCTGTTAAAAGCCTGAATACTTAATTAGCTTCCACTGTTAGTCACCGAAAATGTTCCTAATTCTGCACAAGTCAAAAAACAAGGATGATTTAAGTCGAACTTCATAATATTCATTAATTAAAAGAAATAAATCATAGAGAAGTTAAAAGCTCCACCACTCCCACACTGATCGGTGCACAGACTGAGGACACACACACACACACACACACACACACACCAAGTGATGATCTTGTCGTCTCTGTTCTCTCTGTCTGCCTGAGCTTATAACACTGGGGCTGTGGGGACCCGCATGGAGTTTGGATGATCCTAGCTGCTGTTCTGTTTGTACTCTGTCTACACCAACTTCACTGCCTGTGACAGCGAGCAAACACCCACCCCACAGCTCAATATGCTCCCAAAGATCAGACCAGCAACCCCTCCAGCCCTAAAATAAGCAAACAGCTTCCGCTCAAAGGTACCCAATGTGTCTACAGTGTCTGTGTAGCACTGTATAACAATGGTCATGGCTGTTACATAAATAATGCTGAAACTGATTTTTGTTTAGGCTTAAAGGGATAGTTCTGATTTTTTGAAGTGAGGTCGCATGCGGTACTTATCCATATTCAGTGTATTACCTTCATTAGATGGCGGTTGGCACATCCCCAGTTTGGAAAAGCAGCAGAAGTACCTGTGTCTTTATTTATTTATTCATTTATTTTTTGTTGTTTGTGTTTTGTTCTGCCTCTTGTGTATTTGTTACTGAGTCTTTTGTATTTTAAAAGCCCAGCTGAATGCTATGATGTGTGGCACTGGTTTATGCTACATGTCCCTGTACAAGTAAACATTAAAAAAATACATGTACTGCTGTCGACAGGTTCCTCTTAGCTTACTACACTGATACTTCCTGCTGTTTCTCCAAACCTGAATGTCCGACTGTACTGTAGGTAATACACTGACTGCGGACAAGTACCTCACATAACGCCACCTCAAAAACACAGAACCATCCCTTTAATGTCAGGAAAGTACACTTCCAAACCCAGAGAGGCAGTCTACACCCACAAAAAAGAGACGAAAACGCTCTTTGTCAAGCAATTAGATGCAGCGAGCTACTCATTACTGCGGGTGTTGCAATGTGCCGAGACATCTGCACTTTTTACTCCTTTGTATTTTGAGCTCAACACCTCCTGCGTCTTCTTCTCCTTCCTCAAATCAGACAGCGATGCTTCTCCTTTCCCTCAGCAGATTAAGTGTGGGCGAGGTAAAAAGAAGCAGAGCCAGGGAGAGGAAAAAAGACAAGCAGGACCACTGGGAATAAGAGTAGCCGCCCTGGCCTGTCTTACAACAACATGCTCTTATTAGACTCAATAACATCTCCAAAAACACAAGTACTCCTCTGTAATTTTCTCTCGCTGTCCATCCATCGCTCTTTCTCCTCTCTCTCTCTCTCTCCATCTCTCCACTCACTCCACCTCTCTGCCTCTCACTCCTGCCACCAGCAAAGTGCTCTCTCCTCTCCCTATCTGGCTTCCTGTTGCTCTCCATCTATCTCGCGTTCTTTATCTCTCACTCTTGGCGCTCATCCTCCAGCGGCCGCCACCCCAGCCTCTCTCATCTTCTCCACTTGTTTGTTTTCAGATCTCCATTTTCTCTGTGATAGCCCCCTTTCTTTCTTTTCATCTCTCACTCTTTCTGCCTCTGTCTTAATCTACCACTGGCTATAGCCTCTCGCTGAGCGAGTCTATTTGTAACCTCTCTCATGCCTCGGCTCTGAGCCCAGCATGTTCGAGCTACTCGTTTTTATTCCAATTGCACTGAGTATTCTTCTGTTTTTTGTTTCTCTCTTTCTCTATTTGTCTTCCTCTATCTTTTTCTCATCTCTCTGTCATAGGATTTTGTTGCAGTTCTACTGTTAAATTATCTCTCTCCTAGCCTTCTCCTCTCTCCCATCTGTGTTATAAATAATGGTTGGATTAGGCTGACTTTTTGTTTTGCTCACTATTAGGGAGCGGATCAATTCCACAAATTGAGTGGATGGGGAAGTGAATACGCACACACACACACACACACACACACAACACACACACACACACACACACACACATCCAGGCACACAGCCCCTCTGTCCTCCAAAATGCCACAGTGACAAAGACGACACAAACACAGGCATTGTCCTTGTTTTCCCACCGCTGCCTCTCTCGTCGCCCCTCATGACAGCCTTCTTCTCTTCCATTTTCCACATCCCTTTCTTTCAGCCTTAAGCCTTTTGAACCTTAGTTGACCCGTCTCTTCTTCCTTCCTTCCTCCCTTCCTTTCCTCGCTTTCCCTCTTCTTCATCTCCATATTTTTTTTATGCTTGACTGGTAACAGAATACCCTTCATTTTTAGGTGAGCGTCTGTGTTTGTTTGACCGGATTTACGTGCCTTTTAAGATAGCAGAGTCTTAACAATTACAGAGTCTTGTTTGAAGTACAGTGTAAACACAACAAAACACAAACCACACAATATCTCATAAAAATATAAATACAAAAATCAACTCGAAGAGTAAACTCTGTAGAGTGCAGATCCCTGCCAGGCAACAGATGGCGACGCATGATATGGTATGGTAGAGCAGACTATATTAGAGTACAGTGCTGTGCCATTTTTCTTATCTAGATGTAAGCAACATTTTTAATGAAGTGTTTTTGTAATGTATGTGTCAGTTCTCTTTAAGATCCATTCAAGACCAAATCTGTAAATTTAAATATTGTTATTTGTTTGTAATTTTTTAAACTTATTTTGAACATTATAAGCAATCAGGTGGCTTTATTCCAATATAATAGATATAGAAATCTATATTTTTGGAGAAACTCACAAACATTGAAATTCTAAATAATTTACAGTTTTCTGCTCAAAGATCGGACCCTGCATGTCAAAGTTGTGGCTATTCAGAAGGTTAGATTGACCCCCATTAACTGAATTGAATTCCAAAGAGTAACCACAATTGTGTTTGAATTTTCAGACCAAATTTCATGAAAACTGGTTCAGAATTGAACAAGTTACAATCGATTCTTCTAGTGAAATCTCTTGTTTGTTTCCTGGTGGGCCTTGAACGATCCAATATGGTGACTGTGCAGATGCACAGTGGAGACTGTGGCGTAGCTAACAAAACAGTGACCTTGTATTACATTCATCTCATATTGTGTCTTGCTTTAGTGGATCATAACATATCGGGTATGGCATAAATCTGCAAATGTTCCATTAAGATTAAGACCAAAACATTTCTATGGATGTCAGTTTTTAAGCCATGAAAATAAGGTAGAGAAGCCTTGTTTTTAGCCTAGCAGTTATGATAAATTGCATAGGGTTGTGCCAATCATGCCAGTGGCTAACAGTTATTGACCACTGAGCCCTCTATCATTGTAACATCTTGATTTAAAAGCCTTCTGTGTTTGAGGCAATGTGTCCCCTCAGACTTGCCATAGAGTTGTTGTTTAAGTTCTGTTTTTGACATGTGAGAGAGAAAATAAATAGAACCTGTTGCTGCAGTTCATTGTACTACGTCTCCATGTCGTGTTTGTTATTTTCCTTTTAAACACAACTAAGTTACGCACAAAGAACCTTTCAGACGCAGCAACAATCACCGTCCACTGCGACATCTTCATATGCCAATTTGGTAGACGTCACCCAGCCCTGGACTTGCATCCACTTGTGGCTGATGAAGAGGAGTATGGAGTCAGCAGTAAATCAGATTTTTAAGGCTTTTCAAAAATTGTGAATCACTGCAGCCACAAAAGGTCCTTGAGCATAAAGTCATAACACAAAAAACCAGCGTGCAAAATAAAATGTGGGCCCAGAGAAGCTTCTGTCTGGAGATAAAAATCACTACCTAGTGGAACTGTAGTCCACCACATTTTAAAATTTAATACTACAATTGATGCATTTGTTGCAATTTTGTGCCTGTTTCATGTCCCACATCCTTAAAACCATCCCAACTTCTATTACTATTCTAAGTCATTACTGCTTAAAGACTCTCCTCTCGTTATTCCTTAAACACTATCCTAGCTCCTTATTGTTTAAGGATCCCAACTCTTTATTGATTAAAGAAACTACCCTAACTTTTTATTGCTTAAACTCATGCATATGTAGCCTTTTGTTGTGTGTGTAAACTATTTTCCTTTACACTTTGTTCTCTTTTCCTCTTAAGAATATAAAGAGAAAATA